>CM054125.1:44768172-45968172 GCA_028751855.1 Ambrosia trifida
CTTGTTGTCATTGAACACGTTTGGTACTTTTATAAATAAATAAATATGAATGTTTGCTCATATCTTGTGCTTGAAATCCTTTCGTGGTTACACCTCGTGTTTCCGCCTAGGCGGGGTGTGACAGATTGGTATCAGAGCTCAAGGTTATAGTGAACTAGTTTTCTCTAAAAACTAAACTATAACTACAATGATTTTCGAATGAAAAGTTTTCCTTGCATGAAATTTTTTTTCATCACGACGCAATGCCCAAGTTCCGTGTCCTTTTTCTAACATTGTATTCACGCAAGTATAACACATGATTTCTTAATGCTTATCGATGTATATATGTGTACTTTGGATGTTGACTGGATCATGGCTACCCCTACTTATGTGATTGTTATTTCGGATTCAGAGGATGATTCCTCTGTAGTCCCCGAGACTTCTATTGATAGCGACATTGATGGTTACTTCGCCGATACGGAGCCCGAGGAGGATGAGGATGTAGACATTGTAGGAGATAGCGTGCAATTAGGTCCCGTCGTGTCGGATGATGAGCCTGACGTTCCTATTGTTGAGGCTAAGGGTGATGCTGCGGATACCGCTGTCCCAGCCCCTGTGGCTGCGGAGCCGCCAGCTGTGCTCCCACGTGTAGTGGAGCCTCTTGCCGATGTTCCGGAGTCTTCCGGCTTTCGTCATCCATTTCTTGGTGGTATGCACACTGTATGCACCGCCAGGAAGCGTGTGTGCAGGCCCCAGCCTGTGGAGCCTGTGGCACCAGCCCAGCCTAGCCATGTTGCTGAGTCTTCCGAGCCCCCTCAGAAGAAGCTACTTAGGAGGTCCCAGGCCTGCAAGCAGAGCTTCCTACCTACTGTAGCAGGCTACTTGGCCCATAGCTACGAGGATTCCGATGACAACATCTTTATTAATGCTCATGGTGTCGAGTCCTCCCAGCCCCCGGCTGACCCTCCTATCCCCGGTCCTCTTGGTACCTTACCTATGTGTCACATCCTCCACTCGGTGCGTGGCATGATTGGTACCCATGATGATCTGATCCGTGATCTTTGGGATCGTACGGATGCAATGGAGACCAATGCACAGGCTGAGGATTCTGTGAGGGCCACTATCATCGAGCACCTCACTACTCTTCGAGCTCGATTGGAGGAGGCCGAGCACGGATGTGCGGAGGCTGAGCGTGGGTGTGCGGATGCGTGGAGACGTTTGGACATCCTCGATCAGAGGATGGGTGAGTTGGACCATGGGATGAGGGCTGCTCTAGCTGCCCTAGTTGCTATTTTCCTTCCACTTCCCCAGTAGTTAGGTTTTAGCTGTGATTGTTGTAGCTTTTTATACCTAACCTAATCTATGGTAGTATCTTTTGGGTCATTTCATTGTATGGTTTGGGTTGTAGTATCCAACATATTTTGTATCATTATCACAAACCGATGTACTAAAAACGAAATGAATTAATGAAATGACGATGTTATGTTTTATTTATGTCTCTTTATTATTATCTGCTTATGCCATGTTTTAGTTAGTTATCCTTGATATATGATTATATGTGTATACATTGCCGCTATTATATTCACCGGTTGTGTGAAAATGCTTGTCACGGGAATTGTGATGTCCATGGTTGTTCATTGGAGCGCACATGGTTGACAATATTTTCGATAAATATGTGTCTCATTCTTTTTATTTCTGATGCAATAGAAAGAAGTCATGCCACCCCGAAAGAACACCCGCAATACCGAGGACAGCACGTTCCCAACCACGTCCGAAGAGCTAGCCCGCGTGATTGCGCAAGCCATTGCGCAGCACGACGCTAACCGCACAGACTCCAGTGGTGGATCTAGCGGTAATGGCAGGCGAAGGACAAACGACAACAACACTGGTAAAATATCGATTCGCTATGCTCCCTATGGCCTTGTAATCACTACTATTGTTGATGATGTTTCATTATCTAAGACACAGACGGTGAGAACATGGTTCATGGTTGTTCCTACAAGACTTTCATGGCTTGTAAACCATGGAGTTTCCGTGGGACGGAAGGAGCGATCGGTATTTGTCATTGGATTGAGAAAATGGAATCAGTTCTGGATATCAGCAGTTGCGCTGAAAACCAGAGAGTCAAGTACTCTACCTGCATCTTCCAGGATGAGGCGTTGACTTGGTGGAATCTGCAAGTCCAGACTCTGGGTAGAGATGCTACGTATGGTCTCTCATGGAGCGATTTGAAGTCCATGCTAATGGAGAAGTACTGCCCCCGTAGTGAGCTGCAGAAACTTGAGTCAGAGTTCTGGAATCTGACTATGCCTGGAGCGGAGGTCGCCGCATACACTACTTGTTTTCATGAGCTGTCATGTCTAGTACCCCACACGGTTACTCCGGAGTACAAACGGGTTGAAAGGTACATATGGGGTCTCTCCCCTAAGATTCACAGTATGGTAACTGCTGTTGAACCCACCACCATTCAAGGAGCCGTCACCCTCACGCATAGTCTTACGGATGACGCAGTGCGTATGGGCGTATTGCTTAAGAAGGAGGTTGACAAGAAAGGAACCGCGGGTGACAAAAGAAAGTGGTCAGATACCAGGAAGGGTAAAAATGGTGGAAATCGGTATGATAAGAAACAAGAGACTGCCAAGGCATTTGTTTCAACTTCTACTACTGCGGGCGAGCCCTGCAAGAAGTATAGTGGACTGCACCCACTTTGCAACAAATGTAACTATCATCATGTTCGGTCATGTGACAGCATTCGTTGTGACTTCTGCAAGAAGTTTGGGCATCAGACTTCCCGCTTCCGTGCTAAGGCTGCTGGTAACCCTCCCGGGAAACCATGATTCCTTGAGTGTGATGTTGCGGATCACTTGAAGAAGGATTGCCCGAAATTGCGGAACCAAGCTCGCGGTAGAGCTTTTGTGATCGGAGCTGGTGAAGCTCGTGAGGATCCCAATGTTGTTACCGGTACGTTCCTCGTTAACAACACTTATGCTTTCATACTTTTCGATACCGGTGCCGATTTAAGTTTTGTGTCGACCAACTTTAGAAGGACCCTTGGGGTAGGATCTAGTAAGTTGGGCACACGTTACTCTATAGAATTGGCCAACGGTAAGGTTATTGAGTCGGAAGAAGTCGTTGAAGGATGTACCCTAAACTTGGGAGATCGTGAGTTTCCCATCGACTTACTACCAATCGAGTTGGGTAGTTTCGATGTGGTAGATGGCATGGATTGGTTGTCGAAGAGCCATGTGGAGATCGTGTGCCGAGAAAAGATTGTTCGTATTCCCCTTCCTAGTGGTGAAGTTCTCTCGGTCAAAGGAGAGAACAGTCGAACCACGGTACGGATTATATCTTGCATGAAAGCCCAGAAGTGCCTTCGCAAGGGCTATTATGCGTTTCTAGCACACGTGGCGGAGAAGAAGTCGAAGGAGCTGAAGATCGAAGATATCCCTGTCGTGAGGGATTTTCCCGAGGTCTTTCCGGAAGAGTTGCCTGGACTGCCGCCTCTGAGGCAAGTGGAATTCCGTAAAGACTTAGCACCTGGATCTACGCCTATCGCCCGTCCCCCTATTGCCTAGCTCCATCAGAGATGCAAAAGCTTTCGAGCCAGTTGCAGGAGTTGTTGGACAAGGGTTTTATTCGCCCGAGTTTCTCCCCGTGGGGCGCACCTGTGTTGTTCGCTAAGAAGAAGGATGGATCCTTCCGGATGTGCATAGACTACCGTGAACTGAACAAGCTCACTATCAAGAATCGCTACCCTCTCCCTAGGATTGATGATCTGTTTGATCAGCTGCAAGGATCTAGTTACTACTATAAGACTGACTTGAGGTCTGGATATCATCAACTTCGTGTGCAAGAGGAAAGCATACCTAAAACGGCTTTTAGGACGCGTTAGGGTCATTATGAGTTTTTGGTGATGCCTTTTGGATTGACCAACGCACCAGCAATATTCATGGATTTGATGAATAGAGTGTGCAAGCCGTATTTGGACAAGTTCGTGATTGTCTTTATTTATGATATATTGATATACTCACAAACTCAAGAGGAGCATGAGAAACATTTGAAGTTGATCCTTGAGCTATTAAAGAATGAGAATTTATATGCTAAGTTCTCCAAGTGCGAATTTTGGATTCGCGAAGTTCACTTTCTTGGACATGTAGTGAACGAGAAAGGTATTCATGTTGATCCAGCAAAGGTTTTAGCAATTAAGAATTGGGAAGCGCCCAAGTCGCCAACGGAAGTGCGACAATTCTTAGGACTCGCTGGATATTATCGACGGTTTATTGAGAACTTCTCTAAGATAGCTCAATCTCTAACCATTCTAACTCAGAAGGATAAGAAGTTTGAATGGGGTGAGAAGCAAGAATCTACCTTCTAGTTGTTGAAGCAAAGGTTGTGCAGCACTCCTATTTTATCTTTGCCCAAAGGAACGGATGACTTTGTGGTCTTTTGCGATGCTTCACACCAGGGCCTAGGGTGTGTGCTGATGCAAAGAGACAAAGTGATTGCGTATGCCTCTCGTCAACTCAAGGTTCACGAGAAGAATTACACTACGCATGACTTGGAGTTAGGAGCTGTAGTTTTTGCACTCAAGATTTGGAGACATTACTTGTATGGTACCAAGTGTATTGTCTTCTAACACCACAAGAGCTTGCAACACATCTTCGGCCAGAAGGACTTGAACATGAGACAGAGAAGATGGGTTGAATTGCTGAATGATTACGACAGTGAGATCAAGTATTACCCGGAAAGGCAAACGTCGTAGCGGATGCCTTAAGTCGAAAGGAACGCATCAAACCCCTACGTGCTCGGGCACCGCGATTGACGATCCATTCGAATCTCACAGACTGCATTCGTGAAGCTTAGCAAGAAGCTCTCAAGGAGGCCAACATCAAGGAGGAATTGTTGCATGCCATGGTTAGACTATTGGAACCCAGGACCGATGGAACGTTGTACATCGCTAATAGGATTTGGGTTCCATTGTTTGGTGGATTGAGAGAATTGGTACTTGATGAGGTCCATAAGTCAAGATATTCGGTTCATCCAGGAGTTGATAAGATGTACAAGGATTTGAAGGAAACATATTGGTGGCCTAACATTAAAGGTAGCATTGCTATGTACATGGGAAAGTGCCTCACGTGCTCTAAGGTCAAAGCTGAGTACCAGAAACCCCCCGGCTTGTTACAACAACCTGAGATACCCGTGTGGAAGTGGGAGCAGATTTTGATGGATTTTGTAACTAAGTTGCCAAGGAGGGCAAGTGATCACGACGTAATTTGGGAAATTGTGGATTGATTGACCAAATCTGCTCACTTCTTGTCAATCAAGGAAACTGATAAATTGGATAAATTGGCAAGACTATACATTAAGGAGGTTGTATCTAGACACGATATCCCAGTTTCCATCATTTTGGATCGTGATAGTCGGTTTACTTCTAGGTTCTGGCAGTCGTTGAACGAAGCTCTCGATACTCGATTGGACATGAGTACGGCTTACCATCCCCAGACGGACGGACGAACAGACCGAGAGAACGATCCAGATGCTTGAGGATATGCTTCATGCATGTGTGATTGACTTTGGAGGTAATTGGGATGCCCACCTACCTCTAATCGAGTTTTCGTACAACAATAGTTATCACACTAGCATCAAAGCCGCACCGTTCGAAGCTCTCTATGGACGCAAATGCCGATCACCGTTGTGTTGGTCAGAAATTGGGGACAAGCACTTGACTGGTCCGGAGATTATCCAGGAGATGACCGAAAAAAATCTTTCAAATCAAGGACCGATTGAAAGCTGCCCGGGATAGGTACAAGAGTTATGCCGATACGAGGAGGAAACCACTGGAATTTCAAGTGGGTGACAAGGTCCTACTGAAAGTCTCTCCTTGGAAAGGAATACCTCGTTTTGGTAAACGCGGCAAACTGAACCCAAGAAACATTTGTCCATTCGAAATCTTGGCAAGGGTTGGCCCAGTCGTGTATAAGCTTAATTTGCCCGACGAGATAAGTGGAGTTCATGACACATTCCATGTGTCGAACCTCAAAAAGTGCTTATCGGATGAATCGTTGATCATTCCGCCTGAGGAAATCCTGATCAACGATCAACTTTATTTTATTGAAGAACCCGTCAAGGTCATGGACAAGAAAATCCAGAAGCTGAGACGTAGTCAAGTTAAGCTCGTTAAAGTTCGGTGGAATTCCCGACGCGGACCCGAGTTCACTTGAGAACGCGAGGACCAAATGAATCGAAAGTACCCCTCTCTCTTCAAGGATTCCCCGGTATCTGATAGGTCACATCGAATTTCGCGGACAAAATTTCCTCAACGGGGGGAGAATGTGACACCCGCCACTTAGCCAGGTGAAAATCCGTACACTTTCTAGTCAACGTTTAATTTTCCATGCATTTTTCATGACATTTTATATTCATAAATCCCCCGAGATAGACTAGCAATTTCCGAACGAGTATAATTTCACCCATATCAACGAATCTTGGTGACATAAGTCTATATGTTTACAAGTGATTTTCCAAAGTCATGTATAGATGCCCATTTACAAAACAATGGGAAACATCATGAGTTTTATGTATAAAGCTTAGTGTTTATTCAACTAGCATACATATACACATATGTATTCATGTGTACACAACACCCCCCCCCCCCCCACACATATATATATATATATATATATGAACATGCATACAAGAGGCTAGTAAACACATTTATAACTAGCGCAACATATTATTTTTGTTCCATCTTAAATGAACTAACTAGTTCTTTTATAAACTTAACCATTTTTTGTGAAACAAGTGATCAACACTAGGATTTATGAAAACTACTAGCCAAAAATGATCACCACCACCTTGATTAATGTTTTGTTTCTACTAGACATTTGGAACACCATCAATGTAGTGTCATGTCCCATTATTCTTTCTAAGACAATAAAATACAAGATTTGGTGGCTTAACCACATAAGGTAATATTCCTTAAACACCTAGGATCAAGGATGTTGGTTTACCCCATTTGTTAAATGTTCACTTTTTCTTTACTTCTTTCTTTCTTTTCGGCCGAGTAACCCCCCCCCCCCATATCATATTATTCTTTTTTTTCTAATTCATCACATATTTATTCAAGTCTCTAGAAATCCTAATTTGTTGTCACATTAAGATTAAGTTTTGTTTAGCATCATCATGGTGATTAGTCAACTTTGAGATATGATTTAAGACTTTGGATTTGCTTGCAAGATTGGAGACAAAGTAAGATTACTTACCAAACCTAGTAATATTCCTTAATTCACTTAGAATTAGGTAAGATCATTACCACATTGAGGAAGCACCTCCCTTCTTGCACCCTTCCAAACCGTCGCCCGGCCGTATGTGCCCTCTAATCTTTTTTTTTTTAATCTTAGTCAAACTCTATATTAACATGTGTTGATTTGTTCCATAAGTTGACTTCATGTGTTGTCAATCATGCTTAGAATCCAACCAACACCAACACAAGATTAGTCACCATCCATTAAATGATTTAGACCTTAGATTTGTCATTAAGATATGGAACATATGGAGATAACTAGCCAAATAAGGAAGGATTCTCTAATCACCCTAATCCATAATAGTTGACTTACCCAAATTGTTAATCACCTTCCTTGCACCTTCTCATATCCACCTCTATATAAGGAGGCTTTGGGTGAGCATTTCACCACACCACAAACCTTCCTTGCTCTCTCACTCTACTCGACACACACACCCACACCACCCATAAGCATTAGGAGCAACCAAGGAGTTCTAGCATCTTGCCTTCTATCTTGGATCCACTAGGAGGTATAACCTTAACATAGTTACTTCTTTACTTTATTTAATTATCACATGGTTCACCTTAGCTCCTAGTTTATCATTCCTAATAAAACATCACCATAGATAATTACAAATGTATATATGTATGCGTGAACATAGAGTATGTATGTACAAGTGTAGATCCCTTACACATCCCTACCTATGGTTATGTGTGGAAATACACATATGTATAAATAAAAATATAGGTGCACGAATGAGTAGGTATGAATACATGTGTCATATGTTAGAAAATAAGATCTATTTTCTTATACAAACTATTATTTTCAAGTAATATATAGTTGTCAACAAGAAAAGCTAAACTAACATACCGAAGGATCGGGTGAACCACGAGTACCATGGATTACCTATTTGTATAAATCTAAGGTACCCATGTATGTATATAGGACGGGATATCTAGTTGTCGGACATACACTTTCGCAAGACTACACTCGGACTTGAGGTGAGTTCTCATGGCCCCTTTTTACTGTTTTCCATTTTGGGGGAAAAGTATGCATTATTTACTAGTTTTAAAGATGAAATCCTAGCCGACCGGTGTACATGAGACGATATGTTTAGAGTACTCGCTAAAGCCCTCTTTTATTAGTTTATCATAACCATTAGCTACGAATATAGCCTAGAAATGCTTGAATAGATCTATTGGGTTAACACCCCCACTCTCGGTTAGTCGCTTTAACCGGTTTATACTTTATGAAAGTGCTTGTATTTATTTTATGACGATTCATTGCATGGATGTGCAATGTGCGAGGCACCACTCGTCGAGGTTTGGTTATGGACTCATGATGGTTTATCATCGTTGTTCTTGATCTGACAACGATGGGTCATTCAAGGATTTCTTTAAACTTTACATTGGTTTACAAAACCCGTGAACTCACCAACATTTTGTTGACAAAGTTTTTATGCATGTTTTTCAGGTAACTAAAGCATGGGCGGAACTTGGTTTATGATTGGGCATTCATTCACAACCACCACACATCGTGTCATTAAAACTTTTAACCCCACTAAGGGTTTTAAGCTGTATCTTGTGAAACGTGTTGTCATTGAACACGTTTGGTACTTTTATAAATAAATAAATATGAATGTTTGCTCATATCTTGTGCTTGAAAACCTTTCGTGGTTACACCTCGTGTTTCCGCCTAGGTGGGGTATGATATTAAAGAAGTTAACATAAGATATGATGATGCAGGTAAGGAGAGGAAGCTCAAATTGTGTGAATTGGAAGAGCTACGGGATGAAGCATACGAGTGTGCCTCGAAGTACAACGACAAAATGAAGCAAGATCATGATGCAAAGATTCACAAGAAGAAGTTTGTGGAAGGGAAAAGGTGTGGCTCTACAATTTAAGGTTGAAGTTATTCCCGGGGAAATTAAAAAGTAAATGGATTGGCTCGTATGTGATTACATGGGTAGGAAAGCTAGGAGAAGTGCAAATTGAGGACCCGGAGGTGGTTGAAGCAAACAGTGAACGGGCATCAGTTAAAACCGTTCTTAGAGGAAATCACAGAAAACCGTAAATTGTAGAGTTGGTAAGCGTATCGACTTATGGAGCCAACTAACGGACAATTTTTTTATCTCACATCCCGGTACGTGAATTCTATTTGTGTGTATTAGGGATAATACACGGTCATTTGAGGAGGGGTTGGAGCTTGGTAAGTTTGTAAAATATCATGTATTATAAGTGTTTTTTATGTTTAAGTTTAAAAGTTTTTGTAAAAGGTTTACAAGTTCTAAATTTTTGTAAGTTTAAGTTTCAAGTAGTTGTATAAGCATTCCAATCTCTCTCAAAAAAATTTGGAAAAGGCAGGCATCGACGACGGGGCTTCAGGCCGTTGCCGACGGGATAGTGCAGCCGATGACAGTTCCTACTGTCTACGGCCTTGTCGATGCCAATGTTAAGCCACCACCGACGGCAGTGAACCCCGTCGGCGGCGCAATCTATATATGGGTAAAAAAGAACCGGTTTTTAATCAACAAACTCAACCGCTTCTATAAAAAACCTGACCTGATATGAGTTAATTGAGTTATTATCACTTTTGAAGCTTTTTCATCACATATTCATCATCTTTAATCAACTAAAACATCAGTTTCTTCATAACTTTCTCATAAACCCTAAAATTTCTTTCATTCATAACTTCTTCAAATCTTAACCAAATCATACCATTCTTGAGTCCATTCCACTTATTTTTTTCAAGAGCTACAAAACCCCCCCTATTATTTTTCCAAGATTCTCAACGGTTTAGGAATTTTCACACAATTAAAAAACGGGTTTTGGTGGGTTGTTCAAATTTTTACTTGAATCCTTTAGTTCTTGTAATTTCTTAGTGCATTCATTTCAAAAGGTGTGTTCTTTCTCTGTTTCAAGCATTACTATTATAGATTGTATAGTTCTTCAATGATTTTAAACCCACTTGTTTGAATGTAGGTTGAACTAGACAATTGATGAGTTAGTAGCCTGTTATCAATTAATGATTCTTATTTGGTAGTTTTGACATCAAACAAGTGTGGAGATTCATTCTTTACAATTGTTTTTGATGATTGGGTGTTTTTAGGGTGTTGAACAAAAAAAGTAAATTGGTACTTGTATAAGTTTAAAGTCTTTTTCCTAAATGTCACATATAATATCAAGTTCAACATTCAAGTGAATACACCCAAGGTTATGAGAATTGAATGATATTGGTGAGTTTTAACTTGGAATTGTTTTGTTTGTGAAAGATAATGTTCGGAAAGAAACGAAGCAAACCTTCCTCCGGTGAGGGATCATCTTTCTCACATGCTGTTCGGGGAAAGGGAAAACAATCAAGTCAAGCCATAAATGACTTCGAATCAGAAAGAGAAAGAATGGAAAGAGAAGAAGCGGAGGTTATGGCCATTGCGAATGCGGTTCAAGACTGGTTTTGGAATGACGATAAGGATGATCCTATCATCAAGAAATGGGAAGTTGATAAAAGAAAAATATTGTCAAGTTTCAAGAATAAGGATTGGGAAAAGCAGTTGTGGAGATGGAAAATGTCCGGTTTAGAAAAGGGAATCTTAGAGGTGTGTGTTTATGAGCGGGTGGTCAACTTGGAAGAGTTCAGATCGTTTAATTTGACACAGAAGTTTGAGGCCATGGGATGGGCAAGCGCTTTGGATTGGTGTGCTAATGGTAGAAAATTACTTGTAGTCAGTATGCGATTGGTACGCATCATTGAGAGTGAAAAATGGAACTGGAAATCCGAGCACTTGGAAGCTAGTACGTAAAGCTTATGGGAAGAAAATGGTCATGTCTTTTAATACTATGAACAAAATAGCTAACTTTGATTCCTTGGAGTTGGCGCCTATCAATATCCTAAGGCTCAAGAATTTTGGTCAACTTCAACGCTAGAATCTGATCCACAAAACTTGTATGCAATTGCAATCTCGGACTATCCTCTAGATGGTCCATTGGATAGGATTCAAATGACTTCAGAGGGGAAGCTTATACAAAACATCTCTCTAGAGAATTTGGTTGTTAGATTGGGAGATAGGGGACATATCTGATTATGGGATTGTAGGATTGTGCATGCTTTGCTCATAGGTAGCGCAAAGTTCTCATTTAGGCACATTTGCATGCTTAACATATGGAAGACACGTGAGAATCATGCGTGAAAAATGAGCCCATATATTAAGTTGTTTAATGAGATGTTGGTGGATCAGGGTTGTATTCCCGCAAGGTCATGTTGGGTTGAGAAGCCGGTGGATAACTTTGATATTAAAAAATTGAAGAAGTCAAGACCTTTTACAGTATGGTGGATTACAACCACATTCTTAAAGATGACTCGACCAAGAAGACTTTTGTTGATGCACTTTTTGTGGACGTCACTGTCGAATAGACTAGGGTTGAGTCTTTGTATGTTGTTACATGAGATTGTGGTGATCCATAAGGGCATTTTATGGATCTGATGCATTTGTAAAATATAGGACAATCCAAAAGCTGACCTGCCGCAGACCACCTCTTCTTCATCAGATAATTTGGCACGATGTCAGATGGTCAGGAAACCGATAAGAATATTGAGATATTTCCTGATTTTACTGAGACACCAAACATTTCGGCAAAGAAAAAGGCACAGCAAAGAAGTGCAGAGTTTGTAGAGAAGGTGTTTGGTGCTGATAAGCAAGAGTCTTCAAATCAATCTGATGAATTGAAGAGTTATTTGAAGAAATTAAGAGAAATGGATGAAAACCGACCGAAGCCTGAAGCTCAAGGAAATTTCTATAGATTTCACAATGCCAAGTTCAAAGGCAGAGCTCTTGGGTGGACATATTTGGGCAGGCTGAAGTGTATAGCTGCCAAATGGGAAACAGGGATCTTGTACTTTAACAGATTCATTGATTTGCTAACTCTACCGTACTGGGCGGTCAGAGATTTATGTAGATTCCCTATGTCAGGTGCTTCAGTGAACGGTACACATGTCGGTTGGTGTGCAGACAAGCTGGTTTGGGAAAGTAGAACGAGATGGAATAGATTCAAGCCACAATATCCCCGAAGGAAAGTTCATAGGGATATTGATCCTAAAACTAAGCTGAAGCGGGTTACTTTGATATACAAGGCACCTGAAGTGATGAGGAAAATACCTTTGATGCCTATGCCACAACATTTCAGTGCTGACTTTATTTTCTGGTATTATGATTGGAGGAAGGCTGAAGCAGTGATAGTGTTGAGAGACGGGAAGGACAAATACAAGCATGTTCATGTATTTGATCCGATGTGGTTGATTAACTGTACTTTTGAAGACATCATCATGCTTTTCTATAATCCGATTTATTTTGAGCCGAAAGACGCTGATCAAGCAAAGAAGTATACTCAAGTGGTTGGAGTTTGCTTTGCATATGATATTAATGCGGGGAGTAATTTGAATAACAAACTTGGCAAGATGGTGAAGATGGCAAATGTGTCGAAACCGGTGAAGAGAAAGTTAGAGCCTGAAATGACTAAAGAGCAGAAGAAACAGCTCAGAATTAAGTTGTTGAACAAAGCCATGGACGAAGACAGAAGACAATCCAATCAATAGTCGAGGGGGAGTTTGTAGATGCGTTTTGCGACTAATGATTGGATATTAACATATGTTAGAGTGCTGATGGATAGAATGTGGAACTGACTGGTCGAAGGTAGGCTAAAGTGGGTGAAGGTAGAAAGTAACTGGGCGAAGGTAGAATGGAACTTGATCAGAAGAACACATTCGTACCTTAGAGTGGGCAAATGTGGAAGAAGTCCACATTCGACCATACCTACTGGGCGAATGTGCAGACATTATAAATAGATTTTGTGTTTATGCAATGTTTAGAGAGTTATTAGTTGTGTGTGTTTTGAGGTCAGGTTCCAGGTTTGTTTGAGAGTGTCTGTAATTGATCTAGATTAACCAAAGTGTCATTGTAATCAAGTTTATGAACAAGTTAATCTATGAAAAGCTTTGAAAATGATATTGATTGTGTTTTGATTTGAGTTCTTATCAGTTTGTTCAAAGCTAGGGTTTCCGCACCTGGTTTTGTAACTTGTATGATCAATTAATCCTGTTTTAGTCAAAATCTTTCGCTTACAAAGTGGTATCAGAGCAATACGGATCATACAACAACAAATTTGATAAACTCAGAGCTGATTTGGACCTAATTTTGATCAAAATACATCTGTTTTTGAATGAAAATGGTTTTTGAGTGTTTTTGATTGATTTGAAGTTGATTTTGTGGTTAAAATCTAAAATTCCAAGAATTAAAGTTGTTCCAAATCAATTCCGAATCATAACCTGATTAAGATCATTCAAATCCACAAACTTTTGAAAATCAGAGATCAAAATAACCGTTTTTCAAAGTGTAACCGTTTTTCAAAACCTGAAATGGGCGAACCTGGAACTTAGTGGGCGAACCTGACTTGTTTTGGGCGAACGTGAGTTGTTTTTGGTCGAACCTAGATAATTTTGGGCGAACCTGGAAAGTTTTGTTTGAATTTTTCACTTTCAGGTATAATTTTTCACATTCGATTGATCGGGCAGGCGAACGTGGAAAATTACTGGTCGAACCTAGAATATTCTGGGCGAAAGTGGAAAAGTGTTAGGGTGTTTTACATTCTGGTGAAGTTTTACATTCGGGTGAATACTGTTTGGGCGAACCTGAATCAGAAAGGGACGAAAGTAAGACTTTTTGGGCGAACCTAGGACTAAAGTTTGGAAAATTTTCTAATTGTTGAATTTTTCGAAGTTCGTGATCATGTGGAATTTTCCGACTACTCCGAGACCAGCAACGACACAACCACAACAGCAAGTGATGGACCCATGGACGGTGGCAGCACAAAAGACGAGCACACAGTCTTCGCAACCGATTAACTACATGGCGATGACGAGCTCGATGCCTCAAAGCGTAACACCTCCAGCACCACAACCTGACTACTGGGGAGTAGCAGCAGCGGTGGTAAACACTCAAACTACAAATGCTATTTCCACACTGATTAATGATTTGTCTTCAGGTAGCGGGAATCGGCCACCGAAGCTTATGGAGATACAAGAATACAATCAGTGGCAGAACAAGTCAAGATTCACTTGGAAGGCATGGGAGTGGAGGGAGCAGAGGCATGGAGTATGATTGCTAAAGGTTACACAGCACCAGTTTTGGAGAATACAGGTGAACCAGTTCCATTGGAGAGCATGACTGAGGAAGAAAAAAAGAAGTTTGCTGTGGAAAAGAAAGCCTTTTCCCAATTGACTCAGGCAATCACAAATGATCTATTGCATCAATTTGGGACTTATACAACGTCTAAGCAATTGTGGGATGTGCTTAAGAGGAGGCATGATGGGAATGAGAAGACTAGAAGTTTGAGGATGGATGAATTGAGAAAGGAGTTTGAGAATTTTTCTTATATTGGAAATGAAACTTTAAAAGAATTAACTCCTAGATATAGTCATTTGCTAACTGAATTGTCAAGTTATGGTATACAGATTCCTATGAAGAATTTGGTGGATAAGTTTGCAGATGCTCTACCACCTTACTGGGATCAGCATGTGGAAGTTCTTAGGGAAAAGGATGCATACCAATATTGGACTATTCAAGAGTTTATTCAGAAGCTGGAAAACAAGGAAATGGAAGAGAAGAGAAAAGCTAGAAGAGCACAGGTTCCTCAAAATCCTAGCTTATACTTTGGAGGCACTCCAGTTTCAGTTAGTAACTCAAGTTCAGGAGTTGTTGCACCACATGTTGCTTGCATTTCCAATGTTATGGAATCACCAAAACCTACCATCAACTACATGGCACAAACTTCATCCTATTCACAACCATCATACACACCACCACCACCACAACAACAATACAACAATTCCTACATTCCACCATTCTCTCCAATGCAACAAGCAGCTTTCTACACTGCTAGCCAATCACAACAACCAATGAACCAAGTTACTCAACTTAATCAACAACCAGTGGTTTTGGAGACTTCTAACTTGGGCAATGTGACAGTGGAAGTTGCTCAGCAACATATTGCACTAGTCTCTGCAATGGTTTCGTCTTACAACGGATTAGTTGCTAGTCAAATTGGGAATAACAACTTAACCAATGAAGACTATGCACAGATCGACAAGGAAGAGATGAAACTCATTGATATCCAATGGGCTTTTGCAAGCATTATGAGAAGAGCAACGGAGTTTATTGAAAAGACAGGTAGAACAGATTTGGGAACTTCTCCTAACACCCTACGGGTTCAACAAGGAGAAAGTTACTTGTTTTAACTGTGGAGGAAAAGGTCACTTTAAACGAGAATGCACCCAGCCACCAAAACAAGGTAATAGAAACCCATTCAATGCAAGCTACCAGAATCGTCAACAACAAAACCAAAACCAAGTTTCTTACCAAAACAACAACAATTATCAAAACCGTCAAAATAACTCTAACAACAACCAAAACAGACAACCTAACACATCAAACCAGAACCAAAACCAATCTCCTAACAACACTAACCGAACAGTTATACCGATCACTACACCGAATGAGACACAACAGAACACGAGTCAGAATCAAGCATTGGTGACTCAACAAGATGAAAGGTTTGATTGGTCGGGATTGCAAATAGGAGTGGAGGAAATTACTACTGGTGGCAATGTGGCTTGCGTTGCTTGCAAGGTTGATATTGAAGAGTCGGTGACGGTGGATGAAAAGAAAGAAACTGAGTGTGAAAGTGATGAGTCTGAGGCTGAAATGGATGTGGAAACTGAACCTGTTGAGGTTAAGGTTGAGGAAGTTAATTCTGGAGTGGTGATTGATACTGTTTCCGATGTTCCTGAAGAGTGTGAATCGGTTTATTCTGATTCAGACAGTGAATCGGATACGGAAGCAAGTGTTACATCACTAGATGATGACATTGATCAGTTGCTAGCAGAAGCGGATTTTTTGATGACGAGGAAGTCGTGCATTGCTGATGATGCTTTCACCAAGATTGACTATTCTAAATTCTTTACTGGAAAGGAAGCTCATTTCGCATTGATGGCCATGACTGATTCGCCAAAACCTGTAAGTTCTGAGTGTAGCACTGATATTAAAAGTGATAAATATTGTGGTACATGTGATAGATTGACTGAGGAGAATAAACAACTCCGTGTTCAACGAGATAGTGCTATCATGAACAGTCAATCTACTCGCAAAGAGTTGAATGCTTTCAACAAGGTATTAGATGGCTACAAAAAGGACATTTCCGACTTGAAAAACACTTTATCATTAAAACAATTGGCAATTAACAACTATATCAATGAAATTGAAAATACCAAGTTGGAAATGGCAGCCATAAAATGCTTTGCTGAGAAAGTAAACAAAAAGTTGGAAAGCTATAAGCACATTGCTTACGTGGTAGACCACATCATAGATAATCAAACCACTAATTACAAGTCTGTGCCATCTCCGTTGCTTTTTGAAAATCATAATTGTCACCAAGTTACACCGGAGAGCTCGGTAAAATCAGAGTCATCATCGGAAATTGAATCTAATACCTCGAGTATTGGTGATCCTCATTCCGATGTGAGACCGATTTTAGGTTTGAATGATGAGGGTGTTACTGTTGAGAGTGTGGATTCAGACTCAGAGAGTGATGATACTGGTAATGATCAAACTGTTAATGCATGTGAAATTCCAATAGAAAATCACATCATTACTACTGAACCAGTTTCATCATCTCAACATGTGCATCCGATGGCAAATGCTCACCGTGAGAAAAAGTCTGAAAAGAATGTGATTAAAAAGGACCTTAAGAAACAAGATGTTAAGAATGAACCATGTGACAAACCTGTCAAGGTGTTCTATCGGATGGAAGGATCCGATAAAATCATCTCTGATGAGGAATTTCCAATCAAAAATGCTAACTATGCTAAAATAGAAAAGATTTGGCAAGAAAGCACTATTTGGTTCCCAAAACATGAGAGAACAAATGAGATTCCACCAGCAATTTTAAAGAAATTGTATTTGGATGTTCCTCAAGAACCAAAGGTCCATGTCACAGAGTTCATTCGACCCAATAACAGAGCTAATGGTTTTTATGAGCCTACTTACTCAAAAGGGCCACTCCCTGAGAGTTTGAGAAATCAACAGTACATGATCAATATCCTATTAGATCATTTGCTCAACCAAATGCTCCAAATGTTTTTGAAGAGTACCGTGCATGCTTTAAATGTGGGGAACGAGGGCATTTACTTGCTCAGTGTCCATATGTAAGGCATAAAAGGCACGAGGTTGAAGTGAGAAATTCCATGAGAAAACCGATTGATCATTATGTTCCACCACACAGACGAGTTGTTCCTCAACAACAACAGTTTTATAATCAAAACAATTTTCATCAAATGAGGAACAATCGTCCAATTCAATATGATCGAAGAAATCGGATTGCTATGGAACAATCATGGAGGAAGCCTGTGGTGAACGCAACAATTGACAGGCAAAAGGTTCCACTAAAACCGATTGTCAAATCAAATGTTGGACCTAAGTCTGTTAAATCAGATAAGGTAACCAAGAAAGTTACATTTGTTAACAATGTTCAGAAACCGACTGAGAATCCAAAATCTCAGATTCGCATCCTTAAAAGGTCTGAACAATCTTGGTCACCCAATGGTACTCCAGGAGCTTCTACTTCTAAGGTCAATGAGAAAAACGAAACTGTTTTGAACAATCAGAAAAAGATTGATCCAAAACAAAAAGTTGTTGAAAATGTTAATGAGAATGTCTCTTTGAAAGCTGATGTTCAAAGACCCAAGACTCAGGCTTGGGTCCCCCGAAAGAACTAAATGATTTACTTTTTGTGTGCAGGGAGCTTCAGCTAGCCCTATTAGCAGTCTTTGGATTGTTGATAGTGGAGCTTCAGGCCACATGACAGGGGATCTAGCGTTGTTGTTCGACGTGAAGAACATCAATGGAGGGTATGTCGCATTCGCTGGAAATAAAGGTGGATATATCACAATGGAGGGGAGCGTGAGTAATGGGATAGTGAGCTTTGAGCGGATATCTTATGTGAAGCAGATTGATTATAATCTGTTGAGTGTCAGTCAAATATGTGATAAACAATTTTCTGTGCATTTTGATGACAAATCCTGCTATATTCTCAAACCGGGCTTCAAAATTCCTAAGGAGTGGATAATGTTGATGGCACCTCGCGTCAACAATCTTTATATTCTTGATATGTCCAAGGCGATGACATCACAGGGGCAAATAACATGTTTTCTATCCAAAGCGACTGAGAAAGAATCGATAATGTGGCACCGAAGAATGGGGCACATTCATCTGAGAAAAATGAATCAACTTGTGAAAAATGGGCTTGTCGATGGAGTAAACGTGAAACATTTCCATCTGAATGACAAGTGTGTAAGTTGTAAGAAGGGGAAGCAACACAAACAGTCCCACAAAGTGAAGAAAGTCAACTCTGTAGAGATGCCACTTGAGCGATTGCACATGGATCTATTCGGACCGGTCAAGCGCAAAAGTCATCTTGGAGAGCTTTATTGTTTAGTTGTCACTGATGACTACTCAAGATTTTCATGGGTGATGTGTTTGCAAAACAAAAGTGACACCTTTAACAACCTGAAAGTTCTGTTCACTCGATTGGAGAATCTCTACAATGTGAAGATAAAGAGAATTCGGAGTGACAATGGGACGGAGTTCAAAAATGCCAAGATGGATGAACTTTGTGAAAGCAAAGGGATACATCATGAATATTCGGCTCCGTACACCCCACAACAGAACGGTGTTGCTGAACGAAAGAATAGGACTCTAATTGAAGCGGCTAGAACAATACTTGCTGATTCAAATCTTCCGGTAATGTTCTGGAACGAGGCGATTTATGCAGCAAATTATACACTAAATCGGGTTCTAACAGTGAAGAAGTTTGGTAAAACATCTTATGAACTGTTACACCGACGAAAGCCAAACTTAGAGTATCTAGAACCTTTTGGGGCGCCATGCACGATGTTGAATCCTAGTGAGAAGTTTAGTCCTAAAGCTGAGGAGGGATACTTTGTTGGATATGCAACCCGCTCAAACGGGTATTCAACAAGCGAACTCGTCAAGTGGAGGATTGGGCTAACGTGGAAGTTCAACGATATACTCAAAATTTGCAAGGCACGGGTCCTGATTGGATGTTTGATTACAAAGATTTCTTTGAATCATTCAATCTAGATAGCTTGGTTGAAGAAGCTGTTATCAGATTACTTTACGAGTGTGAAAACGCAACGACTTCATCGTTGGTGCGTCCAATCACCGTGAACCCCCTACCAGCTTCTAATGATACCAATGCTCCTATACAAGAGGAAGATGTGTTTCAAGAGGCTTCAACTTCATTAGACTCGTCAGAATCTGAAGTTGAACAATTTGAAGAAGTCATTCTTGAACATGCAGAAGAACCAGAGGCACTGCTAGTGAACCCAACTCCAACTCCAGATGTTGCTTCATCATCAAACACGGGTCATGATCTGGATGCTGTAGAAAACAACTCGGTTTCAGACGGGAGATTCGATACGAGACAGAAACATATGATAACAACGTCATCACAGATTCGTATTACTACAGAAACGGTTACAGACACTGTCATCAGTAGGATAAACGTCTATCTCGTGGCCGGGGGAGGTCGGGCATGACCTCCCCCTTGAGAGCATTCAAAGTACAAACTCAAATCACCAAATGAACAATAACACATGAGATTGCTATTTATAGTCCAATACCCAAAAGCCACCTTCGCCCCTTTTGAATGGTCGAATGTGGAGCATTTCCACATTCGCCCATTTGTAATGGTCGAATGTGGAAAACTTCCACATTCGCCCAGTGTATATAGGTCGAATCTAGCTTTGGTATTGTCCTATATTTTACAAATGCATCAGATCCATAAAATGCCCTTATGGATCACCACAATCTCATGTAACAACATACAAAGACTCAACCCTAGTCTATTCGACAGTGACGTCCACAGAAAGTGCATCAACAATCTCCCCCTTGGACGTTGCTGGCGAATCCACAAATCTCTTGCACATCAACACATTCTCCTCTTTGAAAATTCCTAGCATCTTCAATCAATAATTGTTGAAGTATCAGACACATTGTTACATCAACAATAAATTGAGAATCCGGTTAAAAACCGAATTCATGGATCGATTAAGCGAAAACAACTCGGTTTCAGACGGGAGATTCGATACGAGACAGAAACATATGATAACAACGTCATCACAGATTCGTATTACTACAGAAACGGTTACAGACACTGTCATCAGTAGGATAAACGTCTATCTCGTGGCCGGGGGAGGTCGGGCATGACCTCCCCCTTGAGAGCATTCAAAGTACAAACTCAAATCACCAAATGAACAATAACACATGAGATTGCTAGTTATAGTCCAATACCCAAAAGCCACCTTCGCCCCTTTTGAATGGTCGAATGTGGAGCATTTCCACATTCGCCCATTTGTAATGGTCGAATGTGGAAAACTTCCACATTCGCCCAGTGTATATAGGTCGAATCTAGCTTTCGTATTGTCCTATATTTTACAAATGCATCAGATCCATAAAATGCCCTTATGGATCACCACAATCTCATGTAACAACATACAAAGACTCAACCCTAGTCTATTCGACAGTGACGTCCACAGAAAGTGCATCAACAATCTCCCCCTTGGACGTTGCTGGCGAATCCACAAATCTCTTGCACATCAACACATTCTCCTCTTTGAAAATTCCTAGCATCTTCAATCAATAATTGTTGAAGTATTGTTTTTCAGAAAAATTAAAAACCCAAAAATATGTTCTTTATTTTAGGGGGAGCAATTTTATCAGAAAAACCAAAAACATTGAAAAATTCAAAAGACCTAAAAATTAGAAAAACCAAAATGATTTCCTGGATAAAAAGAGGAAATGATAGTACATCCGTAGGGATCTGACATAGGCTAAAGAATTGTATAGTATAATGAGGCGTATGTTGATTACGTGTGATATGCTGATAGGCTTCGTAGACTAAATATTGCGTGCATTAATGATACAAACATAACAAACTACGCGTTCGTGGCTGAACACCTCATGGGCATATGGTCTTAGTACCGTAATTTCGTTTGATAGGATTGCCAAAATCTGAGGTTTCGGGTCGTCATGTTATGGTTATCCGGGATATTCTGATTAAACTTTTGTCGTATTGATTTACGGACCTAGTTTCATCAGAATATTTGCAAAAAGAGCTTAATTGCCAAAACCGAAAGTTACCGAATTGAGGAACTTTATGTTTTATTGATCAAAGATCATTATTACATCGTATTGACTTTCTGATGCAAATCAGTGGTTAATATCAGCCTCAACCTAGTGTATACGCACATGTTACTTTGCTGCATTCGTTTGCTGACCTGTACACCTCTGTGCTATATACTTTGTAATTTTTACGGATAACTCTGGCATAATCACGCGTTACGACGAAGCTTTGTGCAATTACTTGATACGGGAGTATGTCATGTGTGTGGGCACCACAATGTGTTAGTCTAATACATCTAACTCGTATCATTTTAAAGCATTGCGTAATTGTCTGCATGTGAGCTTACGTGGACCACAATATCAGCAATTGTCGTGTCACATATTGTTTCTAATGATAATATTAAACAAACAGATCAACGCTGTGATCAGATTTCTCAGAAAACTGATATGATCCTCTTACCGGATATCACAAAAAATGTTTACTGCTTTCATTTACTTTGATGCATTTTACTTTGTTGCATTTTACTTTTATTGTCAAAAAGATACAAAATCCAAAAAGATTTTAGGTGTGTTTTGATAAAATTTCAGAAAAACGAAAAATTTTTTGCATTTCTGCTTTATTTTTGATAACCGACGGTGCTTGATGGTCAATTTTTGAGATTTGATAAGGGCTTTGTATCATTCAAAAGGTGTAAATATGAGTTTTGGAAGTTTAACAGATTGAAAAATGTTGAACGGGATTCGAATTTGTGATTTGGCAAAATTTTCAGATTTTTCCATTTCACATTCGCCCCTTAATTGGGTCGAATGTGGAAAAATCTTTACCTTCGGCCGTTTAAACTTGGACGAATGTGGGCATTTTAAAGCACAAATTCACCTTCGGGTGAAAGTTTCACCTTCGGGTCATTTACTTGGGGCGAAGGTGGAATAGACCCACTTTCGACCACTAAAACGGGCGAAGGTGGATTGCCTATATATACCAGTTACAGGTTCGAACCCTCATTACAATTTTTTCAAAATTTTTCTTTTGATCTGGACACCTTGTTGCTTTAATTCCTTGTACTTGTGCGTTTGATTACTTGTGTTTTACTGATCATTTTCATACCAAAAACACAGGTAATGGAGCTATGAACAGGCTACAATCGTCGTGTTTCTAACCGTATCTAGGGTTTTAGATTTTAGGGACTTTGAGTGTTTCTTGTTGATTGTTCTTGTTTGCATTTCAATACACATCCGTTTTAGTGGGAGAATGGTGATGATGTCTTCACAAATTGTTGAAGAAATGATGATGAAACGTTTTATTGTGGGGTAGTCATGAGAATCAACAGTATGATAATCAGATTCAAATGACTATTATGGGCCAGAAAATAGACAGATTTTATTCCGCATGATGAGAACAGTCAACCCAGTTCCTGTGTGTTTGAAGGAACTTGTTCTAAAGAGTTGTTATGAAGAAGGAAGTCAAGTTTGAGATTTCAATGTTCTGAAAGTAATGAGGTATCCTAGTAGGAGTCATGTGGCACGTAGGTTCAACGAAAGTTTCAAGATCACAGTCTTGAAGAATTTCAAGAGCTATTGGTAGATATTGTTGGCCCCGCCGAAAACTTCAGTTTCTGAAGCATTTCAAGTCCTTCAATTAGTACTGGTAGTTCCTGATGAAAGCTTCTGATTGCTTGTTCCACTCGTCTACGGCTTGTATTCTGTCGAACAGATGAAGTTACTCAAGAACATGATTGATTTATCATACGGGATCTCAGAGAAACTTGGTGAAGCATCAGTCAAGGGGGAGATTGTTGATGTAACAATGTGTCTGATACTTCAACAATTATTGATTGAAGATGCTAGGAATTTTCAAAGAGGAGAATGTGTTGATGTGCAAGAGATTTGTGGATTCGCCAGCAACGTCCAAGGGGGAGATTGTTGATGCACTTTCTGTGGACGTCACTGTCGAATAGACTAGGGTTGAGTCTTTGTATGTTGTTACATGAGATTGTGGTGATCCATAAGGGCATTTTATGGATCTGATGCATTTGTAAAATATAGGACAATACCAAAGCTAGATTCGACCTATATACACTGGGCGAATGTGGAAGTTTTCCACATTCGACCATTACAAATGGGCGAATGTGGAAATGCTCCACATTCGACCATTCAAAAGGGGTGAAGGTGGCTTTTGGGTATTGGACTATAAATAGCAATCTCATGTGTTATTGTTCATTTGGTGATTTGAGTTTGTACTTTGAATGCTCTCAAGGGGGAGGTCATGCCCGACCTCCCCCGGCCACGAGATAGACGTTTATCCTACTGATGACAGTGTCTGTAACCGTTTCTGTAGTAATACGAATCTATGATGACGTTGTTATCATATGTTTCTGTCTCGTATCGAATCTCCCGTCTGAAACCGAGTTGTTTTCGCTTAATCGATCCATGAATTCGGTTTTTAACCGGATTCTCAACTTTTGTGGTGCGCAATGCTAATGCACCACCGGTTAAGGAGGTAGAGATGAGGATGATAGAACATGAGGTTCTGGTTAATCCCCCGCAACAGAGGACGACAGCGCGGGGTAGAGGGGTGAGCATAGAGATGACTAAGTTGATTCACATGAACCACCAGGGAGGTTTCGAGACATGGACTTGATTGGAGGCTGAAGCGAGAGAGGAAAGGTGATTGGAACATGAAAAAGAGAAAGAAAGATTGGAGGACAAGCGTTGGGGCGCATTGGCTTTGGAAGACGAACAAAACTGGGTGAACCGGTTTATTTTAGATGAATAGAATCAATGCCATAGAAATTTTAGAGAGGGATGGCCCTACTAGTCGTACGCACCATGGGTGGATTATTCCGCCAATTGGGATGCGCTGCAGGAGGTTCAGGAAGCGGCCCAGTAGCCACAAGGGGTATCATCAAGTTACTTGCCAACCCCACCATCACAACCCATGGACACAAGCTCCTCATCATCCCCATTGGACAATTATCAAGAAATGTAGGGGGAGCTTGTAGGATTGCCTTATCAACCATACCCACCACGAGATCTAAATGAACGTTACTGCCGTTAGATGGTGAGGTATGCTTTATTGTTGTTGTACATTTTTTCTTTTCAGTTTGCTTGTGTGTGGTTTTCTTTATTTTTCTTGGTGTGTTTTATTTGTTTTGCTTATTCCTAGTACATAAATAAGTGTTGTGGGTGTGTTTAACCCTCACGAGACATCACTTATCCTCATAACCGGAATACCAGGAGGTTTAAAGGATCTATCCCTAGTTAGTGTTTTTGTTTTTATTATCCACAAACCAAAATTTGAATTAATGTATCTGGTAAGTATCTTTCAATAAATAATAAACCAACAACCCTTAATTTCTTTTGTGAGAAGCATGCTTCTACGCATTTGCGGGGGCGGGAAGGGCTGGAACACCGCCGCCAACATGGCGTGGAGAGGAGCGGGAAGGGGGTGGCGGGGAAGAGGAGCCGGGCGTGTGGGGGGGGGCTTGGGTGACACTTGGCATGCAATGATTGGTGGGGCACTTTCTTTAACATATGATTGGCTGATTTTTTTAACTTTAACACAATATAATATTATTCTCTCCCCCCCCCCCCTTCCACTCCCCACAATTTCCCCCCCCCCCTACCTAGGTCCCACAAGTGCCACATGGCGCATCACGCCCCTCCACTCCGGACAGTCTTACAAAGGAGCAACGGTGTAGGATGTACCTTTATGCCTAGGGTATACTCATTGCGTACGACAAGGTGCTGATGCTCATTTTACTAAACAAGGATTAGTTGTAGAGTTATGTAGAACTATAACTATTTTAGAGCTTTTTGTACGTGTTCCATAAAGCAGAAGTTGTCCTGCAATAAGTTTTATCCAATTGATTCATTTGACTTTAGATTTATCTTTCAATCATAGCGATCAAAAGTTGGATGATCTACTTATGGACTCAAAAGTTCGAAATGATCATCTATCTTGTGTCATTTTTGTAGGCTGCATGTCGGGCCTGCTATTGGTTGGCAGTAGTAGTTGTTGGTAATGGTGTCCAACTTACCTTTGCCCAATTGCATCATGCCACACCTTTTGCCATGTTTATGGTGACGTGGATATATGGAGCTCATAACTATGGACATATGAGTATATGACTTCTTGATTGTGTTGATTTGAGGATTACCCCCTTAAATGTAGTATATATGTGTATCATTGTTTTAGGAATGTATTCATGACACCTTAGATGATTAAACAAGGTATCTTCATGTTTTGTATATAAAGGTTGCATTAACACCATCTTTGAATCAGTCATATATACTAACGGTGTGTTCCTGAGTTAACTTAGAAGAAGAAAAGAAAGGAAAGGGAGGGAAACAAAAAAATGATGCGTGTTCCTGAGTTTTTGAGATGAAGGAAAGGAAAGGAAGGGAATGAAAATGGTTGTTCCAGAGTTTATTATATGAAGGAAGGGAAAGGAAAACAAGGGAAAAATGAAGCAAATCTCATCCTCCCAATTTGGGAGGAAACCAGAGGAAAGGAAAGGGGTTAAAAGAAGGGGAAAAGAAAAGAAGGGAAGGAAGGGTTTTTCTTTTCTTTTCCCTTGTTTAATGAACTGGGGAACAGACTGTAAGTGTTCATAATATTGGTTTGTTGGTTTTGACGATATCACCCATTGACACCATCTTTAGCCACCTTACGAAACCCACAAGTGGCGGTTTACATTTATTCAAGTTCATTTGGTTTTCACAAGTTGAAAGAGTCCATTTTTTTTGTCAAGTTATGTTATTCAAAGCTTTATCTATATTATTATCTTATTAAGGAAGAGTGATGCCTAACATAGTCATTTTCATTTCCGTACAATTTAAGAAGCAACATGTACAACATATTTAAGTAAGAAATTTAAGGGTATTATGGGGATGTTAATGACAATTAAGACACTTTGAAGGTTATTATAGTAATTTTGTGTTTTGTTTTTAGCTAGAAAGTAAAATCTCATTCCCTTACTACCCCTCAATCCTTTCACCTTCCCTCGAACAGCTCTCACAAGTAAATTATTCATTCATTATGTTTTATTTATTGGATCTTAGAGGCTATGTACGGTGTGGTTTCAGTTGACCTTGTTGATTCTTGGCGCTAAATCCCCTGGGAAAGACATGGACGTTTTCCTTAGGCCGTTGGTGGATGAGCTTAAGGATTTGTGGCAGACAGGCGTACATACTAAAGAGCTGCAACAAACACGCACTTCACAATGAAGGCGGCGTTGTTGTGGACTATAAGTGACTTTCCAGCTCGTAGTAGTCTTTCAGGTTGGAGCGGGCAGGGATACAAAGGATGCCCGACTTGCAACGAAGACACCCCTTCAGTGCGTGTAATAGGTAAATGCGTGTATGTAAGCCATCGGCGGTTCTTAGATTCCAACCATCATTGGAGAAAAAGTTCTAAGTTTAACGGGGCACATGAGACAATAGCCCCCCGAGACAGTTTAGTCCCGCTGACATAGATGCTCAACATGCTCTTCTACTCAATCGCCTACCAGGCAAGCATCCACAATTTGAAGGTGCTAACCCTAATCGGGAAGACTTCGAGTTGAACTGGTCCAAAAGAAACATATTTTTTGAATTAGAGTATTGGTCTTCTCTGCAATTGAAGCACAACTTAGATGCTATGCATATCGAGAAAAATGTGTGCGACAACTTGCTTGGTACTCTTTTGATGAATGAAAAGACGAAAGAGAGCTCATATGCATGAAAAGACTTAGAGAAACTGAAAATTCGAAAGACGCAATGGTTGAAATAAAAAAAGGGAACCAAGTGGACCTGCCCACACCCAAAATACTCATTCACCCGGCGTGGCCGAAAGATTTCTGTCAGTTTATCAAAAATGTTAAACTACCAGATGGGTTCGGATCTAATATTAGTAAGAGGGTGACAGATAACAATACTAACATTACTGGTTTGAAATCACATGACTGTCATATTCTCATGCAAAAATTGATACCAATTGGGTTAGAGCATTTTTGGGCAAAGATGTTTATACATCAATGGTAGACCTTTGTGCATTCTTTAAACAACTCTGCTCCAGAACACTGGTAGTGGAAGATATGAAGAAAGCGAAGGATGCCATTCTTATGATCTTGTGCAGGTTAGATTTGATCTATCCGCTGGCCTTTTTTGACATAATGGTTCATTTAGTTATGCATTTACCCGATGAAGCGATTCTTGGTGGTCCGGTCTATATGAGATGGATGTATCCCTTTGAACGGTATATGAAAAAACTGAAAAACTATGTTAAAAACCCGACAAGGCCAGAAGGTTGTATAGCTGAAGGTTATATAACTGAAGAACCTCTAACATTCTGCTCAATGTACCTGAAAAATTTTAAAACTAAGTTCAATCAGCCTGAGAGAAATGAGGACACCGTTGTAGAAAAAGAAAGTTATGGGTGTTTGAATCCCAATGCAACCCGGCCAGTGCAACGAATGACAAGCTACTTTCAGTTGAGGACAAACTCAAGATAGAATGGTTTGTCCTCGATAATTGCGAAAAAGTCAGGGCCTACATGAAGTAAGTGCTCCTATCCCTTATATATTTACCGAACATCCCAAATATATAATTAAGACTAATTTCTCTTGTTTTTATACATTTTTTATTCAATGTAGTGAATTCAAATCTACACATCCCCAAGATGATATTAAAACTAAATTTCCGGACTTGTTTCAACACAAGGTAATACATATATAACACTCGTTATTATATATTTGTTAGGTAATGCAAATATAACAAACAGTATTATTTTAAATTTGTTAGGTCTATAAGATGAAGAAAGAAAGTTCTTCAGAATTCCACCTAGAGTTATATGCTCTTTCATTGGGTGCGCAATTAATGGCCCAGACTTACACCGGTTACATAGTCAACGGTGTTAGGTTTATGGTGGCTTCCCGTGATACAAAACGTGCGACGCAAAACTCAGGGGTTATGGTGGAGGGAGAGGACGGTGAGAAATATTATGGCGTATTAGAAGAGATTATTGAGATGGGTTATCCTCATGGGTATACAACTGTCCTATTTCGGTGCAAGTGGTACGATACTCGAGTGGGTGTTACACATGAAAACAATATCACCAGTATCAGCACAAAACACGAATGGGACAAAGAAGATCAGCTCATATTTGCCCGACAAGCCAAACAAGTGTTCTACATCCATGAACCATCTTAAGGAAACCAAAATAATAAACATAGGTGGGTTGTCAAAAATGTTAATCACCAGCAAATTTGGGATCGCCCGCCACAACTCAAGAATGTTCAAAACGTAGACACTGAGTTAGGCGAGGATGTTGACGTCGTTCACAATAACTCTTCATCTAATATCGACCTAATTATTGACTTCCGCCAATACTTTCAAAACATATCTTCTCATGCTACTGAGGGTGAGAGTGTAATGGTAGTTGATGCCCCGAGCAATGACGACAGTGAAGTTGCTAATGCTGGGACATATTATGACGAGGACGATCCCGATTATGACGACATGGAGTCTGATTAAAAAACAGTGATTGTTGATGATTTCATTTATTTATTATAATAAATCAATATTTACTATTTATACTTCATTTATTATATATAATGTGACTAATAATTTTTATTTATAATTGCAGGAATTACATATAATAATGTGACTAATAATTTTTATTTCTAATTGCAGGACATTATGACTTCTATTTGGTTTTTGGTTGTTTACTTGATGGCCACTGTTATGGGCCATGGTGGAGACGGTGCAGGGGCGCCGCCACCGCCACCAGGTGGTGATGATTGGTGGAACAACCACCAGCAAGATGGTGGTAAGTTTTACAGTTTTTTATTGTTTACTATTTTTACTTCATTTTCAATTCTAATAATATGACTAATTATTTTAACTCTAATTGTAGCCCCCCGCAAGAGAACACGAGGCAAGGCAAAAAACCTTGGCTTAAAAAAAACAATTGATAGAACAGGCCGGTCAGACATAACATTTGATGAGGCCGCCACCTGCATGCCTATAGGGCGGCTTGGTAGCTTTTTCACCCGGGAGGCGTCTATGTATATATGGCATGAGATCCCATTGGATGTGCAAGGCTGGGATAATGTATCTGAGATTAATCAAAACAAGTTATTTGACTTCTTGCGGGTCAGTGATTTGTAAATATATATTCTATATGTTATTTGTTGATTTTTTTCTTCTATCTGACTAGCTTGTTTTATTTAATTATTAGAGCAAGTTCAAGATGGATTGGGATCCTATTGACGGTTACCTCGTTACCAAAAAACAAGGAGGCATTATGGCGGCTATCAAAAAGGGGTACAAGAACCGCAAAGCCAACGCAAAGGAACATTATAAAAAGTGTCGAGCGATGGTGTGGATGTGGAGACAGCAAGGCAACATCCCCCCGAGGGTATGAAACCTGAAAACTGGCTTCGATCTTGTGATCACTTCTGCTCTCCTGAACATAAGAGGAAGTCTGAAATTAACAAAGTCGTCCGCCAAAAACAAACGACCACATACCGAGGTGGAACGAGCTCTTTTGCTACTCACTGTCACAAAAAGGTATACACGCACACACACATACTTAGACGATAATGTTTATTTAACTTATAATTTAACTTTTAATGTTAAACAGGAAATAGAACGGTATGAAGCATACCGTATTGGACATATAGGAAGGCAGGGGACGTTTGATACCCCTCATAATGAAGCGAATTATGTAAGCATTTATTTATAATCTACTATATATATATATATGTGTGTGTGTAATTCTATTAAATCATTTTTGTGAAATACAGCAAAGGTTAAGGTCACGTTTTGAGTCTGAACGTCAACGGCTCGCCGAAGAAGAAGGAGAAGGAGGAGGAAGCAGCTCCCAACGGTTAGATGAGGTTGGTATATATTTGTGTATGTGCGTGTTTAGTTGTCATGTTTTTTTCGATTGTTTGTTGGGTTTAAAGTAGTTAAAACTAATATTATTTGGGGTGTTTGAAGGTTGGTATTTTTGAAGAAGTTCTGGGCAAACGCCGCAGACATGTTCGCGGGATTGGAACTATGCCATGTCCGAGAGAAAGCCTTCCGCATCATACGTCAACACAACCGCAATTTTCACAGGTATGTGTTTGTAGTTTAAATGTTAAGTAAATAGGATATTTGACCCATTTGGTATATATTTGTTGGTCGTTGACCCATTTGGTATAAATATGTTTAGTAAATAGTATATTTGACCTATTTGGTAGATATTTGGAGTTATTTGTTCATAGTTGACCCATTTGGTATAAATATGTTTAGTAAATAGGACATTTATCCCATTTGATATATGTATGTTTGCTAATTGTTAATATTTGACCCGTTTGGTATAAATATGTGTAGTAAATAGGATATTTGACCCATTTGGTGTATATTTGTAGTTATTTGTTGATAGTTGACCCATTTGGTATAAATATGTTTAGTAAATAGGACATTTGACCCATTTGATGTATGTATGTTTGCTAAACGTTAATATTTGACCCGGTTGGTATAAATATGTGTAGTAAATAGGATATTTTGACCCATTTGGTTTATATTTGTAGTTATTTGTTGATAGTTAACCCGTTTGGTATAAATATGTTTAGTAAATAGGACATTTGTCTCATTTGGTGTATGTATGTTTGCTAAATGTTAATAGTTGACCCGTTTGGTATAAATATGTGTAGTAAATAAGATATTTGACCCATTTGGTATATATTTGTAGTTATTTGTTGACAGTTGAACCATTTGGTATAAATATGTTTAGTAAATAGGACCTTTGTCTCATTTGGTGTATGTATGTTTGCTAAATGTTAATAGTTGACCCGTTTGGTATAAATATGTGTAGTAAATAGGATATTTGACCCATTTGGTATATATTTGTAGTTATTTGTTGATAGTTGACCCATTTGGTATAAATATATTTGTAGGAGCAATTTAATACAATGATGACGCTTCCTGATCTCCAAGAACAAATGGTACGATTTTTTAATCAATATTACCAATCCCAATCCCAAAAGTTTGGAAATCTAGGCGGAAGCAGTAATAGTGGCAATCACACCGATGAAGACGAAGACGAAGATGAAGATGAAGACGAAGGCGAAGACAAAGACGTTTAGGCGTTTTTTGGTATGTTTATTTAGTTTTGTTGGTATACTTGACTATAAATATTTGTATGTTTGTTTAAGCGAATGTTGGTATATTTATATATATATATATATATATATATATATATATGTAATGTTGGTATGTTTGGTTAATTTGTTTTGTTATTATTTCGTTTGATTGAGCGTGTGTGGACCCAAAAAAAAAAAAAAAAAAAAAAAAAAAAAAAAAAAAAAAAAACTTTAGGGGTGACCCGTCACCCCTAAAAGATGTAGCCCAGATTGCACAGAATTTTGCCACGTGGCAAAAAAAAATTTAATGGAAAAGAAATGCCACGTGAAAAACCCCTTTAGAGGCGACACCTTTAGGGGCCACAGTGGGTTTTAGGGACCAAACAAATGTGACATGATCTTTAGGGGCGACCGTCGCCCCTAAAGCTTAAGTCGCCCCTAAAGCTCCAGTTTGCTGTAGTGCTTAACTAACCATAACAGAGATGTCGAGTCGCCTAAATAGCTTCTCCTTCATAATCCAAAATGACTAATTGATTTATTGGCTTTTAAGCAATTTTCTACCTCAATCCCAAATACTCACTAACCATATCTTTCCTTGATGGCTAAACCCGTATTCATAAAATGATCAATTACATTTAATTGACTATTTATCATGGACAACAGAACCGCTTACTTAAACAGGACAGTTTTTTTTTTTCCAATGAATTCATAAAAAACCTATTATAGTTTGAAGCAAACCATTTTTTTTTGTAAAATAAACTTTAATTAAAGGGTAATTTTACAAAAGGATGGTAGGACAACAAGTTATACCTCAATCATCTTAAAGAACAAAACTTATGTTACAAAGAACTATACGAGAATGTTTGTACAATTTTAGCAAATGTGTGGTGAAACTATACAACAAGAAATATTTGCGAAAACCAAACTCTAATGACGTTAAAAATTGTATCAGTTCCACCACGAAAAGCATGGTTTTCCAAGAATGCTCGGAAACATTGATTGCATGCATTGGCCGTGGAAGAATTGCCCGAATTCATGGTGAGAAATGTTCACAATATGCGATCAAGGACATCCATCAATAATCCTAGAAGTTGTTTGTTCACAAGATCAATGGGTTTAGCATGCTTTCTTTGGTGTTCTTGGTTCGAATAACGATATTAATGTCGTCAATCAATCGGATGTTTTTGACGACGTCATAAAAAGAATCGGTTCGGATACCAGCTTTACGGTATCGAGGGTGGAATACAGGCGCGTGTATTATCTTGCTTATGGAATATACCCAACCTACTCTACAATCGCTAAAACTATTTCGCACCCCATCGAAAAAAAAAATCCAGGTATCAAGAAGCGGCAAGAAAAGACGTTGAACGGTTATTTGAGGTTCTACAAGCAAGACGACATATCACTGAAAACCCAGCACGTGCCTTCACCCAAAAAAGTTGTGTTACTGTATGTATGGTTGTATCTTGTTGCATAACATGATTCTAAAAGACAAAGGCACGACCATTTGTGAGTTTGATGAAAATGCACCGGAGGAGAATGATGTTCCGGTTAGCCCACATCAACAAGATTTAAATGCGTTCTCGTTACATAACACGTACACACGTCAAAATCCTGAATCGGACTTGGTTGAATATATTTGAACACGGACATGAGTAGCTTATTTGTAATTTTTTTCAATGTCAAGTAGTTTAATGTAACTTTAGTAATGGTTTTTTCTTTTTGATGTAATTTTACCTTTTTAGTATTAACGAGCAAGAGATCTCGCGCGTTGCGGCGGGCACGTTAAAACAGTAAAAGAAACTAACAACGACACGATAAAAAGCTAAACTTACGTAATTGCCATATGTTCACACACAAAATGACGAATATACCCTCGATAAAAAGCACAACTACAAAAATGTCATGCGTTCACACACAAAATGACGAATATACCCTCAAACAAAAGCAAAAATTACGTAATTGCCATATGTTCACACACAAAATGACGAATATACCCTCGATAAAAAGCACAACTACAAAAGTGTCATGCGTTCACACACAAAATGACGAATATACCCTCGAACAAAGGCAAAAATTACGTAATTGCCATAGTTATTATGACCGTAGATAAAGAAATGGACGAACACGATTTCTTTGGTTACAAATCATGGAGTTGGTTTTTAAATATATAGTAAATATTAAATTTACTTTTTGGAAATTAGAAAAAAAAAAAAAAAAAAAAAAAAGGCCATCCTTCACATCCTTAGACTATCCTATGCGAGATGGACTTGCCCACAGTAACATAGTAGGTAAGGTGGAAGAGCATCTTCAAGAATAGACCTCCTCTGTACTCTCTAGACTAAATAACAAAAGTCATGTTAAAAAAAAATAAGAAATGGAAAATAAAAAAGAGGAAGTTTGAAAAAAAGAATAAGAGAGTCATGTGGGAGCAGTTGGGAGGGTAGGTATCGTGCTGGACAGCATTCTTGTCTGTACTCCTATAAGACTATGGGGTGTGGTTCCCCTTCCCCCTTCCTTCTCCTTGTCCACCTCAGCGCCACATCATTTTCCCCTTTTCTTCCCCCTTCTAGGGGAAATGGTTCCCCTTCCCCCTTCCTTTTTTTATTATTTTTTTTTTGATTTATTTTATAGACTTTATTTTTCATTAATTTTTTTTTTCATTAAAATTAAAAAACAAATTACATGGAAATTAAAAAAAAAAACAAACCTAAACAAATTAAAAAAAAAAACAAACCTAAACAAATTAAAAAAAAACAAACCTAAAGAAAGTAAAAAAATACAAACTACTCGTCACCAACATCATCGACCCGAAAATTGTTCCAAATATGGTCGATTAGATCCGTGCAAAGATTGTTGTGCACGGTACTATCCTCTAGTGCCCACCGGTTCGATTGTTGTTGTCCCTGGTCAACCGGCTCGATATTCTCTTCAACGTCATTCGGGTCATACTCACATATAGCGCGGCCTTCATCTTCGATTATCATGTTATGTAGTATCGTACAAGCGTACATAATATACCTCAAGTTTTCTGGATGCCATGCACGTGCTGGCCGCCCAATAACATGCCATTTAGCCGTCAAAACACCGAATAACCGTTCAACGTCTTTTCTCGCCCCTTCTTGGCATTCGCAAACTTTTTTCTTTTCTCATCCGTGGGAATTTGTATCGTTTTCACAAGAGATGAGTAACTTGGGTATATCCCGTCTGCTAGATAATACCCGTGCTTGTATTCTACCCCGTTGAGCACGAAAGAGTCATCAGGACCGGTACCTCTAATGATGCGGTCGAAAACCGTGGATTTAGCTAGAACATTTAAATCGTTGCATGAACCAGCAACTCCGAAAAAAGCATGCCAAATCCAAAGGTCTTGTGAGCAAACGGATTCTAAAATAATTGATGGCTCTCCAATGTCACCTCGCGTAACCTGCCCTTTCCATGCAGTGGGGCAATTACGCCATGGCCAATGCGTGCAATCGATGCTTCCAAGCATGCCAGGAAAGCCGTGTCTCTCTGCATGGTGTGCGTAAAGCTTTTGGATTTCGTTCTTCGTTGGCCTACGCAAGTAAACTTTGCTATATAAGTTCACGACATCTTCGCAAAACCGATACAAGCACTCCCGACTCATTCTAGCAGACATCCTCAAGTATTCATCCCATGAATCACTAGCAGTCCCGTACGCCAACTGACGAATCGCAGAAGTACATTTTTGTAGAGTCGTAAAACCTCGTTTTCCTCTAGCAACATATCGTAGTGTGAAAAACTCATCATAATTAGCCAAGTCATTGGCAATTCGTTGAAACAATCGGCGACTCATTCTAAAGCGACGCTTAAATAGCTCGTCTGGGTATACGCAGTCCTCAGCAAAGTAGTCAGCAACCAAACGTTCGTGTGCACCTTTAGATAAAAATAAAGAATATAAGAAATAAAATATAATAACAAAAATCTATTTTTAAAATATAAGATATGAAATACAATAAAAAAGTAGTAAAAAAAATTAACAAAATATAACAAAATAAGAAATTTTAAAAGTATAAGAAATAAAATATACCCTCACGATCTCTGTTTAATGCGGCGCGTCTTGTTCTTGGTTCCGAATTTGTTTCCTCGTCACTACTATCGTTTACGAACTCCAACAATATGTTTGCCGTTTCAACCATCGTGCTCGCAAAAAAATTGGCAACGTTTGCCTCTTCTGACGACGAACTCATGCTTGTATAAAATTAGGTGAAAAAGGCTAGAAATTATTATGTGGTTTTATAAAAAAATTAGGGTGTAAAGTTTATAAAATATGGAGTGTTGTGTGAAGTAGGTTTGAATTGGTTTGAATTGGTGGTAGGATTTTGAAGTTTTATAATATATATATATATATATAAAAAACGTTTTTTTTTTTTTTTTTTTTTTTTCAAACGGTCACTTTCCAACGTTTGAAAAATTCCAACGGTCAAAAATTCATTGGGAAAAGGGACGGGGTGGACGGGGGAATTCTCCCGAGTTCACCAAAGCATCTTCGGGGGGGGGGGGGGGGGGGGGCGGTGTTCCCCTTCGGGGAAAATGCCAGCTCATCCTTCCCGAGCCTTTCCCCACCCCACACCCCACAGTCTAATAAATTATTAAAGTAGCAAGTAGCTCTTCAGTCTTCACATCTCAAAACATCACCACCCAAAACATCTCCTCTGCAATCAATGGCTGACTTCATTGTTTCTGCCGTCCTCCCTGTCCTCATCGACAAGCTCATCTCTGAAACTTCAAGAACCATCGATCGTTACAAGGGAATTGGTGCTGATATCAAGAAATGGAAGAAATGGTTAGTACAAATCCAAGGTGCGCTTGCTGATGCTTCTCAGAAGGATATAAACGATGATGATGTGAAAGAATGGTTGACAGATCTCCAACACTTGGCTTACGACGTAGATGACCTCCTCGATGGTTGGGCAACTGAAGCTATGGATCCCACCGACTCAGAAGCCACAACCAGCACTAGCAGGGTAAGAAAGCTGATCCCAACTTTTTGTACTAGTTTCTCACGAAGTACTAGGATGCTAGGCGAGTTAGATAGTATTAACCGTAGATTTAAAGATCTACTGAAGCGGAAAAAGGATTTTGGTTTTAAAGGGGAAGGGAAATCCGGTTTAAAAGTGGAAGGGGAATCTAGGCCAAAGAATATTAATCAGTCCTCCTCTGTTGTCCATCCGTCTCGTGTTGTTGGACGGGAAGTTGAGAGAAAGGCGTTGGTCCAACAGTTACTACTAGGGGATGGACCATCTGATCTAAACTATACCGTTGTTCCCATAGTTGGTATGGGCGGCATTGGTAAAACTACTCTAGCTAAACTTGTGTATAACGATGAACAAGTCAGTGGTCACTTCGAGCTCAAGGCTTGGGTTGTTGTTTCAGATGTGTTTGATAAGCAAAGCTATCTATGGAAATGTGGCAGAGGGAAACAAGTCATTTTCCGATTTAAATGAGGTTCAAGTAGAGCTTGTAAAACAACTAAGGGGGAAAAGGTTTCTGTTGGTACTAGACAATGTATGGTGTGAAAGCATAACAGATTGGAAAGAACTGGTCGAACCATTTTATACGTGTGCTCCTGGAAGTAAAATTGTCATAACAACACGGAAGCAGGAATTGCTCAAAAAGTTGGGTTTCAAAGATCTAAGCCCGCTACAGAGACTGACAGATAATGATGCTCTGTGTTTGTTTGCTCGACATGCTTTAGGTGTAGATAACTTTGATTCCCATTTGTCACTCAAACCACATGGTGAAGATATAATAAAAAAATGTGATGGCTTGCCTTTGGCTTTGATTGCACTTGGAGCATCATTGATGACAAAAGAAGATGAAGATTCGTGGAGGGGAGTAGTAAACAGTGAGATATGGACGTCAGAAGATTGTGATGTAAAGAAAATCATCCCAGCCCTCAGACTAAGCTACCTTGATCTTTCTGCACATTTGAAGCAATTGTTTGCATACTGCTCCTTGTTCCCCAAGGATTTCTTGTTTAACAAGGAGGAACTGGTTCAGTTATGGATGGCAGAAGGGTTTTTGACCCAGTTAACTCCAAACAATTCAACAGAAGAAAGGTTGGGTCTCACATCCTTTGATGAGTTGTTGTCAAGGACATTTTTTCAACATGCACCAGATTTCAAATCATTGTTTGTGATGCATGACATGATGAATGACTTGGCCAAATTTGTTGCTGGTGAGTTCTTTTTAAGGTTTGACAGTGAGTCTGAGAACGGCATCAAGGAAGAAACATGGGAAAAGTGCCGCCATATGTCATTTGGTCCTGAGACATATGTAACTAAAAAGAAGTTCAAGACGTTTGAAAAAGCTAAGAGCTTAAGAACATTCTTGGTAAGTTCTCTACCAGGTTATAAACGTTTCTACTTATCAGATAAGATTTTCGCTGCAGTACTTCCAAAGTTACCATTGTTAAGGGTCCTACATTTGAGTAATTTTTCAATAAGTGAAGTACCCGAGTCCATTGGCACTTTAAGGCACTTGAGGTATCTTAATCTATCTCATACTCAAATCACCCATTTACCGGAAAATGTTTGTACTCTCTATAACTTACAGACATTAATCTTATCTGGTTGTTATAGTTTAATTGAGTTGCCCAAGAGCTTCTTAAAGCTTAAAAACCTACAGCATTTTGACATCAGTGGTACTAGGATTTTGAAGATGCCCTTTGGGATTGGTGAGCTGAAAAGCCTACAAACTCTCCCTAAGATCATCATCGGAGGTGAAAATGGGTTTGAAATAGCCAAACTTAAAGATTTAGAAAAACTATGTGGCAAAATTTCCATTGTGAACTTGGATGAAGTGCAAGATGCCAAACATGCACAAGAGGCGAACTTCTCACAAAAGGTGGTTAGTGAGTTAGAGGTTGAATGGAGTCATGATTCACGAGACAAAGGACTTGGAAAGGAGGTCCTGAATCAGCTGAAGCCTCGTAGTGATAAATTAATACAACTCAAAATTAAGTCATACAGGGGATTGGCGTTTCCAAATTGGGTAGGGGATCCCTCCTTTCTTTTATTGAAGCATGTGTCAATAAATGGTTGTTCAGAATGCGCTTCTCTACCGCCACTTGGGCAACTACCATCCCTTAAGGAGTTGTTTATTGAAAAATTAGATAGGGTGAAAGTTGTGGGTATGGAGTTTTTTGGAGCTGGTCTTTCTTTTCCTTCACTTAAAATTTTATGTTTTAAAAATATGCTTGGGTGGGAGAAATGGTCAACCAATGGTGAGGCAATGTTTCCATGTCTGCAAGAACTTAAGTTAAATTCTTGTAACAAGTTGGTTGATGTTTCACTTGGAGCATTACCTTCATTGCATGTTCTAGAAATAGATAACTGTGATAGTGGTGTGTTGAGAAGTCTGGTTCAAGTAACTAAAGCAGTCATTAAGTTGGAAATGGAAAGTATTTCAGGGCTTAACGATGTCGTGTGGAGAGGTGTTATGGAGCATGTTGGGGAAGTTGAAGAATTAAGTATAATGGGGTGTAATGAAATAAGATACTTGTGGGAATTAAAAGCAGAAACACTTGCAAGTAAGGTTCTTGTGAAGCTAAGGAAATTGGCCGTGTGTCGTCGTGATAATTTAATAAGTTTAGGAGAGAAAGAGGAGGAGGAGGATAATCGTAGGAGCAATCTCCTAACATCTCTTATGGTGTTGGATGTTCAATCGTGTAATAAAATGGAGTGTTTAAGTTGTCCAGAGAGCATTGAGACATTGGAAGTTTATTATTGTAGTTCAATTACAACAATCTCATTACCAACAAGAGTGCAGAAGCTCAAATCATTTAAAGTCATGGGTTGTAAGAAACTATTAGAAAGGGAGTGGGGACGTCAAAACATGAACAACAATAGAATTGAGGTTGTATGTATAACTAAGTGGTCAAACCTTAAATCAATTGAACTGACTTACTTGGATCACCTCACTGTATTGAGCATAGTAAATTGCAAAAATCTGGAGACATTTCCTGACAATGCGTTGGCCAATTTGACCTCTTTAAAAGATCTGGACATAATAAACTGTCCAAGAATGGATGATTGTGGGGTTTGGCCTCCCAATTTGCATAGCTTAAAAATAGGAAAGTTGAAGAAGCCAATCTCAAAGTGGAGCACACAGAATTTTCCAACATCACTTATGAGTCTAGAGTTATATGGGTTTAAAGATGAAGTGAGTAGTTGCAGTCAATTTTCTGATCTTCTTCCTTTATCTCTTACTTCTCTTGGAATCAGGGCCGGCCCTTAGGTGGTGCGGGGAGGACTCTCGGCCCGGGCCCGATTTCTCGGGGGCACATTGACTTTCCAACAATTCAAGTTTTCTTAACAGTGATGTCCTTATTTCGATGGATTTTTGTATGTTTGAGCCCAAAATTGTTATCAAGTATTAATCAAAGTTAAGGGTAGTTTTATAAAACAGAAAGTAAAGAAATGTTGAGAGAGGTTAAGAATTAAAGAAGAAAATGAAATGATTTGAGAAAAAAAATTTTGCATATTTATTAATGAGTGTAGGACTAGAGAGGATGAAGAAAATGAAATGGAGAGGGCTCACACTTAGTTGTTATTACTTTTTACCCGGTTAGTTTTTATTTCATTGAAAAAAAAAATTAATTACCAAACTTTCACCCATTTATATTTTCACCATTTATGGGATTCGAACTCTCAACCTCCCCAAGAGGGTTTTGTTCCCTCTACCGTTAGACTACAGCGTAAGTGCAAAATAAATTTTGATCAATCAATTTGATATTACATGAGTTAATAGCCATTTTCGTCCCTGAGGTTTGGGCCAGTTTACCACTCCAGTACAAAAGTTTTTTTTTTTGCAATTCCTTCCCTGAGGTTTGGATTTTGTTGCCAAATTCGTCCTTTTCACTAACCCAGTTAAAAAAGGTCGTTAGTGTTAGGGGTATTTTTGTCTTTTTACCTCAAGGACGAATTTGGCATTTAAAATTCAAGGATTTTTTTTTTTTTTTTGCCAAATTCTCTCTCTCTCTCTCTCTCTCTCTCTCTCTCTCTCTCTCTCTCTCTCTCTCTCTCTCTCTCTCTCTCTCTCTCTCTCTCTCTCTCTCTCTCTCTCTCTCATCAGATTTTCTTTCAATTCAACGCAATCCATTGTATCTTGCAACGTATTCTATTGCAGCTATTTATATAATTATGTCTACTTAATATTACATATTATTAACTTTATAAAGCACATCCAAACAAGTCAATTGATCAATCAAACAGCCAATTCAACATCAAAATCATCATCAAGAAAGTAGATCAATACCAGCTTAACAGCAACTTCTTCCCCGGTCTAAATACTAACACCTGCATCTCATCAAACAAAAAGGATATTAATTAACTACTAAAAAAACAAAAATAAATAAAAATACCTAAAATAAAACAAAGCTTGACATAAATAAACACAAACATACCTAAATAAAGCTCACCAAAAGATCCACTCCCAATCTTCCTACCAAGCTTAAACTTACCACCAACAACACGATCCATAACTATTAACTCAAAGGGTCAACATAAATCGCTAATCTAAACTCAGATCTATATGTACCCAATATTATCTTGACAAGGGTTTGAAAAAAACTCAACCCCACTTGATAATATTAATAATCAAATCAACCCACCAAAAAACGATCCAAATTAACAATCGATTCCGGTCCACACACACCCTATACACGATTATTAAATTCTTGAATAAAAATCAAAACTTTTTTTTCACATAGGCTGACAGAAACTTATTTGAACGACCAAAGACCCATCTGATGATAATAACATGATTAGGAGTAATGTAAACGTGATTGTGTAACGATGGGTAGAAATCAAAGGGTTAATTGATTGGGATAACATGTGCATGTGGGATTGTTGATTGATAACTGTTTATTTGGGAAATTGGAAATTGATGAAGGGGTGAGAAAAAGGAAGTGGATTGCGTTGAATTGAAAGAAAATCTGATGAGAGAGAGAGAGAGAGGGGGGGGGGGGGGGGGGGAATTTGGCAAAAAAAAAAAATCCTTGAATTTTAAATGTCAAATTCGTCCCTGAGGTAAAAAGACAAAAATACCCCTGACACTAACGACCTTTTTTAACTGGGTTAGTGAAAAGGACGAATTTGGCAAAAAAATCCAAACCTCAGGGAAGGAATTGCAAAAAAAAAACTTTTGTACTGGAGTGGGAAACTGGCCCAAACCTCAGGGACGAAAATGGCTATTAACTCATATTACATTAATCGTAGCTTAAAAAATAGTTTACATTATTTATTTCGTTAAGGCTTAAAACTAAGGCTAGAGGGCACAATTTTTACAGCTCAACCCGGGCACCTTAATTTTCAAGGACGGCCCTGCTTGGAATAAATGGATTTGAGAAATTGGAATCGATTAAAGAGGGGCTCCAACACCTCACCTCCCTCCAACAGCTCTCTGTCTCTGAGTGCCCTAATTTGAAGAATCTGTCCTACCCCCAACAACTCCAACATATCTTTTTTTATGAATGTCCAGAGATGATGGATCTACCACAAGACCTGTTGCCTTCACTTTTGGGTTTAAGAATCGGCAATGGTTGCCCAAAATTGAAAGAAAGATGCAGTGAAGGAGGCATTTACTCTTCCCACATCTCCTATATCCCCTTTATCAGCATCAGTAGCAGAGCCACTCACAGTGGCGAAGCCGCTAACAAAATAAGGAGTTTGTGGGCCGTTGCCCTCCGTAGAGCCCAGCTATAATGTGTAGTTTTTTTTCTCAGGTATCCATTTAAATCAAGCTCACGTTTCTTGGTCATCTGAACGATTCTCCCACTCTCGATCATTCGATGTATTCCTTATCTTCCTGTGCAGTGCCTCTCCAATTCTGATTCCGCCGGTAATCTGTTGATGATCTTATATTCTGAATTTCGAATTCATTGTGTAGCTGTGTTGGTCGAATGTATGATTAATTGATTTGTGTTAATTTGTTGGTGTGATTTCTGTTGATAATGTTTAAATAAAACTAAAAACTATCGGACCAGTAAAAAAAATAGCACCGACCTAAAATGTTTTGTTTGCTCAAAATTGCAGATAATTTAATTGATATTCCAAATTCCTTTTGAAGTTATTTTATATCATTTTATGTATTGATAGTTCATAGTACATAGTTGATAGTCTGATAGTGATATTAATGCAAATTGTTAGCTCATTTACACATATACAGATTATACACTGATCATGGAGTTAATATGAAGGTGTCTCTTCCCCCTTTAATGATTTTAAGTTAAATTACTGATTTATTTTGTTATACTTTTGTGTCAATATGATACGAAATTGCCAGCAAAGAAGTGAGGTTGTTTGTAGTATTTTGACCATCTGCTAAAGTCAAATGGGTTAAGTGGATTGCATTCCCATAATATGCTTATGCTGAAGTCAAATGAGATTGATTGTAGTTTCTTTTGTGTCTTCACCATATGCCTTTTGTTTACCCGCCTTTTATTTGATCACCAGCTTCTTTCCCTGCCTTATGCTCCTCACCGCTGTTGTGGTTGTCTTCCTTACCAAATCTAGTTGGGTTCATCGTTATGTAAATGTTTTGTTTTCTTGGTTGATGTATGATGATGTTTTGTTTGTTCATCCTTTTGATCTGGTCGTCTTTGTCGTCTGGTTTCTTCATGCTTTTCATCGTCGATGTTGTCTTTATTTTTTTGTTTCTTTACAGGACGCCTTTTTTTCTGCCTGATCATCACGCATTGTTGTTTTTTTCGTTAACGAATGATGAATCTCTGTTGCATGCCGACTGTTTGTGTTAATGTCTCAAAGGCGTTCCTCATCATAGGTATTTGTTTGTGTTTATGATTTGGTCGTATTTTGTCTGCCTGTTGTTAGCTCTTACATGATCTTTAATCATTTTGGGAACCTGGGAACTTATATGCCTTTAATGGAGTTAAATTGAACCAAATTATTTGGTTTATATGAGTATTGTATGCCTTTGGAACCTTATATGCCTTTGATGGAATCAATTGTTTAATGTTGATAACTCATAATACCTTAATATTCAGTATTCTTCACTAAGAAAATAAGAATAACTCTTAAATACGAAAATGAAAACAAGCTAATACATATTTTGTTAACTGACAACTTGTACAAGTACTATTTTGTCTACGTAATATTCAGTATTCTTCATTAAGAAAATAAGAATAACTCTTAAATCAGACAGTTTAACTTGAATTTATCACAGGTACTGCGTAAACGCAAGAATAGCCTACCAAATTGAGGAGACAAATGTGGCTTTTTTCAATGAAGCAATGACAAGTCTGTAGGTGACTATTGTTAAAACCATAGTCACATAGTTCGCGGTACGCTCGGTACGAAAACGTGGAACGGGATCGTAATTCGCTAGGTCCCTAAAATTCGGTACGGGAAGGGGTAGGCTCATTTCGGATCGCTCTGATACACTGTACCATGTAATGTGGTACGATGTACCAATTAAACATGGTGCTATATTTGTACATCAAATTTTATAAGCAACTTTATGAATTTCTAGCATAAGTAAACTAAAATTTAACTTTGAAAAAGTTTTATTTATGATTTAAATTTGATATATCTATACTTATAATAAACCAAAGCATTTTTGATGACATGGCACTCAATGGTGCATTCTACCCCTTGAATGAGCCATGTGTCATCCAATGTGGCAATGGTATATAAGTTTTAAAAAATAATTCTCCAAACACAATAAACCATCGTTTACCCTAATTCCCCTTCATCTCACCTACCTAACTCTTTCATCCTTTGTTAAAATCTTCTCCCTAAAGGTACGATTTCTTCATCAGATTTATTATCTTCTTCTCCCAATATACGATTTCTTCATCACGATTATGTTGTAAAGGTTCAGATTCTCTTTGATTTATTTCATCTTTGGACAATTTTTTCGACCTAATTTTTTTCATGTATTTAGAATACTTTATCGATTTCTTTCATGTTTTCACAATATATGGATTTATTGGATGTTTTCACAATTTTTTGTACCTAAATCGTTTCATGATGTGTTTTATTTCGAGATTCGAAAGTTTATTTGGTATTTCACATGATATCCCTCAACTATGGGGGAAAAGGCGATCGACAATTGCTTTCTTGGGTATGAATCATTAATAAAGTTCCTAGGATTGTCATTGTTTTTATTTTCTAGGGTTTGTTCTTTATCATTATCATACATAGTAAACGGAAGATGAGGAACAACAATATAAAGGGTGGCGGCGACCTGTCATGGCGGTTGAACTTTGAAGGGTTTTAGTTTACGTCTGAGCATAAGGAGAAGTCGCGTGGCCTACATGTCTGCCTTGGGGTTTTAGGTATATTTGTTGGTTGATATTTTTCTACTTATAATATGATATGAATACATAATTTGTTTTGAAGTATATTAATATCGTGATGTTAGATTCTGATGGAAGTTTGTTTTGTGTTTTGGTTTTAATTGTTTGATTTTGTTTGTAGAGCAATTGACCTGATTATTTAAATTAGTTGATTGTTTGTCATTTGATTTGATGCTATATTGAAACTGTAACTAACAACAAATTAGACACAAGTTTGATGATTGCTTGAAGTACTGATGATTTGGAATTTGATTTGAGAATATTATTGTAGTTGGATTGGCGCATTTATATAAATATATATATATTTTTAATTTGTATGCTTATTGATGATATATATTTGTTATGCACAATGACTTTTTTATATGAATAACCAGATCAGGCTTATCAAGTTAAATAGGATATTAATTGAATTATTTAGTCATAAGATGAGTTTGTTTGTTTGTTGTATATGCAAATGATAAGATTTGAGGCTAGGTGAGGGTGTCAATTTTTCACTTGGAAATGTTTGTTGTATAAGCAAATAATAATAAGATTTGAGGCTAGGTAAGGGAGTCAATTTTACAGTTGGAGAAGATGGACCTGATTGTTGTTGCAGTTAGTTTTTAGTTATCTCACTGCATATGTTGTGAATGGTTTTGACGTTGTAAACGCTCTTCTTGATCGTTATGACACATGGGTAATGTCTCTTATTATCTAAACTCATACTATGGCTTTTCTTGACACATGTACATGGTTTGGCTTTGACTTTGACTTTTTCTTTCAAAATTTACCAAAAGTAGCCTCTTAAAAAATATTCATGTCGTATAAAGCTCACAAGCATAGGTGCGTGCAATATTTCTAAGTGTCGTTTAATAGTAGATTTTTCAACCCAATAACATTACCTTATCAGCCCAATATGATTTTAATTCTTTAGTGCATAACCAATACCCCAACCCACTATTATTTACCTTTCCCTTTCAACCGATAAGATTACATAGTAAATTTTAACACACACATGCTACCTCTAATATATAAAAAACATTAACCATACAATCAAATTCACGTATATATTATAACTTCAATATTAAATTAATCATATTATAACTTCATATCATATTATATCTGAACAATCTAAATCTGTCAGCCCGGGACGCTCCCGGGTATAAGCTAGTATATCATATGTTTATATCATAATGCATTAAAACTTGGATATAAAATAACAAACTATAAAAAGTTTTAAAAACTGTTAAACTTTAAGGGGTGAAAATGCATTTTAGTTAAAAAAAAAAGATAAAATATATAAGTAGACAAATAATGTTCCCCTTTTATAAACCCTAATAAACTAAGCCGCCATAGTCTTTTCTCTCAAGCACATATATCTTCTTCTTCAACATCTAGTAAACTGTAAAACCTAATAATCTAGTTATCTTCTTCATCCACATCTGATAAACCCTAATAATCATCCAAAACCTTCTTCATTTGCACCTGAAACTTGTTTTGCAAATCAGCACCTTGCGATCCCAAAACCAACAGGTATGACTCAGTTAAATGTTTGGAACGCTAATTTCAATGCCAAATTCACGATTTCGAGCGTTCCTGGTACACGTTCGTACCGCGATTCGGTACGAACGATCTGGATCGTAGATCGCGGCATGTTTAGCGATTTATGTGACTATGGTTAAAACCAACAAATTAACATGATTATAGAATACAACTAATTCAAAGATTGTGATTCTTGAATCTTTATAAAAAAAAAACAAGAAGATACCTTGTTTAATCATTGACCTGCCCTTAAAACCAGCTCCGATGCAGCAGCCACTGAGGATCTCTTCTTGCCCCTGCATAAATGTAATTAATCAATATTTAGGAAGCATTATTATTTTTTCATAAAAAGTTCTTGCAAATTAAAAGGATCAATATTGGACGAAAATTTGAGAAAAACGAAGGTATTTTCTTGAATCCATCTATCTCTTCAGCCCATGTATTGAGGTATGCGTTTTCCATAGTAGTAACGACTAATGATGACTAAATCCGGAGCAAGGTACAACTCCTAAAGCAAGGGGTTTGAGTTGATAGAAAACAATTGCTTTGTATTTAGTCAATTATGCTCTGGGAAATGATTGGAATAAGCCTGTTTGATGCAATACCTGCACAGCCAACAAAGGCCACCAGCCTTGTATTGTCCATTTATGCAAATGAGTCCCAAAACATGGAGGTATATACTGGTTTGACTTTTGGAGCAATAGTAGTTTGTTTGACTACTCTTAGAAGTCAGACAAGTTTAATATTTCCATCATCGTTCTGAGGACTGAGGTAAGCTTAACAAAATCTCTAATTTCTTTTTTTGGTTCGAAGAACTGGAATAAGCAGTTAGAAGATATTACTGACAAATGCCGCCACCACATTCTAACTTTCTCAACAAAATAAGAAACCGAGCATGACAAGGTGTGGCATGATGTGATTGGACGAAGGTAATGCGTGAACCATTACTGACGACTAGCCAATAGCAGGGCTGACAGGCAGCCTACAAAAAAAAAAAGCTGATTTTAAGGAATTATAGTCTCGGACCCCAGCAAAAGAGTAGTAAAAGACGACTCACTATAAATACTTCCCTATAGGTTACAAGCAAAGCGTTAGCAGTCTCTTATACTCTTTTTTAATACCAACATTTACACTCAAACCAGATTTGAGTCAAACAAAGAATCCTTCTAATCGTGACAAGGCTACGAACGTTACCTTGTGCAAACATGAAAGAAGAAAATCCCCAATTCACATTCTACAGATTCACCACCATTACTAGGCTCTCAAGCCCACCCAAGAGATCTTTTGTAGCAAGAATGTTCATTAACATTTCATTTTGATACTTACATCATGATTTTTTGAAATTTTATTCACCAGTAAAAAAACATTTGTACATTCTTTCAAATTCTGTACAAATAAATACAAAACTTGACTCTCATCCAACGATCGCCTGCTACGATTGAACAATGATTCAAAACACAAACGAATCAATTGGGTCGAGCTTATCACAAGATATCTTCGGCTTTCTGGCGCGCAAAAAAAATTCTAAAATAATAAAAAATCTACATAACTATGCAACTATAGTCCAATGACAAGTATACCCAAGGCTATGAAGGTATTCCCTAATTTCTTTTGAAGTATTGTTGCTGGCTTGTAACAGTCTTTCATCTTCTTCATAGATCAAATATGGATCTTCACCTTTCTTTCTTGATAGCAACTTTTTTGCTCCTTTTGACATGTGATACACCCAACCTGAACATCTATTTTCATAAGCAAGACACGTCCTTTATTAGGAATCACTTGACCCAGTGGAACTGATCTTATTTGAATTTTGACTTGTTCATTCGATTTGAACGCCATCTTTGCACTAGCGGCTGAAACCGCCCTGTCATCGAGCCGTCCAGCCAACATTATCAAATCCAAGTAATCGCGCAAATCAATGAAAGAAGTATGGATGACTGGATGTAATTAACGATCACTGGTAGGGGTGTAAAGGAGTCAAGCTGCTCGTCAAATATAGAAGATCGGCTCGCTAGTAACTCAAATTGAGCAGAGCCTAGTGAATGAGCCCAAGCCTTAAAAATAGCTTGTTTAGGGAACAGGAGGCCCCGGCCTAAAGATAGCTTTAGTGAACGAGCCGGAACTTCACTTATCAAGCTTAAGCTAGCTCGTAAGCCCAAGCCTAAGAATGAGCCTAAAAATAAGCTCGCGAACCTATTATTTATATAAATTTTTTAAATATATTAATTATATTTATAACAATAATTAATTTTATTCAAATCTTTGCTAAAAATAATTAAATATCATATGCTAAATGTGTGGGGCCAGTAGGCATTAGTGATCTTATTTGTGAAAAACAATAATTGAGACATCACCCATTTCATCCATAATATCTCTTATCTGTGGGAAACAATAATTGAGACAATAATTAAAGACCTTGACCATAAATATTGTAAGGGTTGAATACTCTCTTAATCAAGAGAGTTTAGGAGAGTTTATTATATAACAAAATTACAATGAACATACATGGAAATAATTAAATACAATAATTACAATTAATTGAGATAATAATGATAGAAAGAATATAGGAGATAAATAAGGAAGCTTGTTGACTGCATATTATCTGTTATCCCCTGCAAGCGAAACGGCGGTGACAGAACTCGTAGAAGATTGCGAAAATACTCAAATTGTGGACGTGGTAAGCTTTTAGTGAAGATATCCGCAAGTTGAAGCTTGGTAGGAACAAACTTTGTGTGTAATTTCCCTGACATGACGAGCTCTCGAACAAAATGATAATCCAAATCAATGTGTTTGGCACGTTTGTGAGAGACAGGATTTTGACTCATGAACAAGGCACTGCGGTTGTCACATAATAACGTAGGGCGTGTAGATGGAAGAGCATGAAGTTCTTTTAGTAAGTGAGTGATCCATATAATTTCAGCTGCTGCATTTGCCATAGCGCGATACTCAGATTCACAACTAGAGCGAGAGACTGTAGGTTGCTTCTTTGCACTCCAAGAGACTAAGTTTCCACCTAAAACTATAGAGTAACCGTAAGTTGATCTCCGTGTTTCGATGCATCTTGCCCAATCAGCATCCGAGTACCCGAGAATAGAGGAGGAGGTGGGGCAGGAAAAGATAAGACCATGAGAGATGGTGCCCTTGACATATCTTAATATCCGTTTAACCAACTGAAAATGTTTAGTAGTAGGCGCATGCAAATGCTGACATGCTTGGTTAGCGGCGTAAGATAAGTCGGGTCTAGTAATGGTCAGTGACTGAAGAGCACCGACAAGCGAGCGATATGTGGTGGGATCTGGAAAAGGATCACCATCTGAGGTGAACACATCGGATGTGGAGAGAGGTGTAGGAGCAGGTTTGGCTTCAGTGACACCAGCACGAGCCAATATGTCATTGGCATATTTGGTTTGGGTAAGGAAGAGACCCGTAGCTGTGTGAACAACTTCGAGTCCAAGAAAGTAGTTTAGGGAACCAAGGTCTTTGATGGTGAATTCGTTATGAAGACGTGCCGTGAAGTTACCAAGTAGAGTGGTATCATTCCCGGTGAGGATGAGATCGTCAACATAAACAAGTAGATACATAAGACGGGTGCCTTGATGGAAGATAAACAAGGATGGATCCGCACGACTGCATTGGAAGCCGTAGGACACAAGGAAGGAGCTAAGACGATGGAACCAAGCACGAGGTGCTTGTTTGAGACCATAAAGGGCCTTTTTGAGTTGACAAACATGATTTGGGAAGCGTTGATCCACAAAGCCTGGTGGTTGCTCCATGAACACGGTTTCGGATAAAGTCCTATTGAGAAAGGCATTGTTAATGTCTAATTGACGGAGAGACCATCGATTTATGACAGCCAAAGAGAGAACAATGCGAATAGTGGAAGCTTTAACAACCGGACTGAAGGTGTGTTGAAAGTCAAGGCCCGGAATTTGCGTAAAGCCTAAAGCCACAAGACGAGCTTTGTGACGGTCTAACGTACCATCAGAACGATATTTGGTGCGAAAAAACCCATTTGGAACTAACCACATTAGCTGAGGATGGACGTGGCACAAGCTCCCAAGTTTGATTTCTATTTAATGCATTAAGCTCTTCACGCATGGCATGCATCCAATGAGAGTGCTTGGAAGCACTTCGGAAACCTTTAGGTTCAGATGTGCTTAGGAGAGCCGCATGAAGAGGAGAATGCAAAGCAGTGGAGAGATAGGAGCTGTGTTTAGGATATGGTTTGAAAGTGCCCACTTTGGAGCGGGTAACCATAGGGTGAGAGGAATTGATATTAGGCTGAGGTGATGGTGGTGGATTATCGGTTGGTTCGGGATGAGGAGGTGGTGGATTGGCCGTGGTGGGCTGAGCAAGAGGAGCAGGAGAAGTGGGCTGAAAGGATGGCCCAGTAGTGGTGGAAGGGGAAGGATCATTGGGCTGGGGAGGTGATGGAGGGTAAATGGGCTGAGGGGGAATGGGCTGAGGGATATTTTGCGGATTGGACTGAGGGGAGTTGGCTTCGAGATGGGATTGAAGATTGGGCTGAGTAGTGGTGTTTTTGCAAAGTGAGCATAGGGTTTGAGTGGGAGTAGGAGCTGAGGGTTTAGGAGGGGTGGTAAGTGGGACAGTAGGAATAGTGGGGTCATGGAAGGTAGTGAGAAGAAGCTTGTTGAATTCAGTACGAGAGGACTTACTGTGAAACGGGAAAAAAGTCTCATCGAAGCGAGCATGGCGTGTCACGTAGACACGAGAGGAAATGGGATCGAAACATTGGTAACCCTTGTATTGAGTAGCATAACCGAGAAAAATGCAAGGGATACCACGAGGGGCGAGTTTATGAGGAGCATAGTCTCGCAAATAAGGGTAGACACAACAACCAAAGACACGAAAGTTATCGTAGCAAGGTTGTGTAGAAAACAACATCTCAAAAGGGGATTTGTTGTTTAGAATCTTAGTTGGCAAGCGATTTATGATATAGATGGCAGTGCGGAAGCTATCAACCCAATGCTCAATAGGTACATGAGCATGAAAGAGCATAGCTAAGCCTGTCTCAACGACATGACGGTGCTTTCTTTCGGCTCGGCCATTTTGTGGTGCAGTATATGGACAAGAGAGACGATGAAATGTACCATTCTCATCAAAAATCTTACGCACATATTGATTAACAAATTCTGTGCCACCATCACTTTGAAAGACTTTGACTTTCCGCGAAAATTGAGTTTGAACAAAATGCAAAAAAGTTTGCAAAATGGTGTAGAATTCGGTTTTATTTTTAAGCGGATACAGCCATGAAAAACGAGAGAAGTCATCAATAAACACAACATAATATTTGTAACCATCTTTACTTAATATTGGTGAAGGTCCCCAAAGATCACAGTGAACGAGATCAAGGGGGTGAGAGGCACGTTTTTCATTAAGTGTAAAAGGCAATTTGTGAGCCTTAGCAAGTTGACATGGTGACAAATAGTAGGTTTAGGCAAGATAGATGTAAACTTTAAACAACCATTCTTTTGCAAAACAGAAATAGTGTCAAATGCAACATGCCCCAAACGACTATGCCAAAGTTCAAATGAGGCTTTATTAGATGAAATAGATGCAACAAAAGCAAAAGATTTGTCTCGAATAACGTAGAGGCCATTCTCACATCTTCCTTCAGCGAGCGGTTTTCTTGTTTTCCGGTCCTGAATAGGAAAAAACGAATATGAGAATAGGACATCTACGGGATTATCTTTTGTCAACTTGCTAACCGAAAGAAGATTTCTAGTTAGATTGGGAACAACTAGAACATTTTTTAACGGAATGGTTTTGTTAATGGTTGTATGACCCGTATGGGTGATAGGTGAAGATAAACCATTACCAAAAACAACTGAAGTGTTACCGTGATATAAGGAAAAAGATTGAAGTTTACCGGTCTCATCGGTCATGTGGAGATCAGCACTACTATCCGCCGTCCAATCAGGATCATCCTCATTAAGATTGCACTTGGTATGAAAGGCATGAGCAATATCCGCATTTGAGGAAGCGGATGTAGCAAAGGACGCAAGTTTCGGGCACTTGTTTGCATAGTGGCCGTTAGTGCGACATAGTTGACAATGAGGAGGGCGACGAGTACCTTTGGAGTAGGCGGATGCAGGCTGTCCACGAGATGACCCGGAGCCATGACGAGGTCGGTTCTGGCCGGCTGAAGAGAGCCGAGCAGGAGACTGAGTAGCAGTAAAAGCCACTGGAGCAGGAGAAGGCGGATGAAGAGATGCAAAGAGCTGCTCCTGGCTTTCGGCCTTTGTGAGGAGATCACGGAAAGGCATGGGGTCTTGGGTTGTGCGGATGGCCGTAGACCAGCTTTCAAAGGTAGAACCCAAAACACATAAAAACCAGTGAGTTTTGTCCGTATCACTAATCGGTTGACCGATGGCTGAAAGTTGATTACATATGCCTTTAAATTTGCGACCGAACTCAGCAACGGTTGAAGAACCGTTGGTCATTTGACGGAGACTGTCACAGAGAAGATGCATACGCTCAAGAGACGTATTGCTATAAGCCGCTTCAAGGGCAATCCATATTTGCCTAGCAGTGGACAGGCCGAGTATTTCGGCAATAGCTTCCTCAGTTAGGGAAGTGTTAAGAATCAAGATGGCTTGTTGATCATCCAGCGACCAGGAAAAGAAGTCTGGATTCGGCTGAGATTTATTGTCAACGAGAACAGTTTCTGAAGGGGAGGGACAAGAACCGTCTACATGACCGACAAGTCCTTGATTTTGGAGGAGAGGAAGGATTTGGTGTTGCCAAGATAGATAATTGGAGGAGGAAAGTTTGACGGTTATCATGTGAAATATAGTGGTGATGGGTAGTTTGGATGAAGAAAGAGACGTGGAAGAGGAACTGGGAATGGTGGAAGCCATGGGCAAGAAATCGAAAAAGACTAGAAGATCAACAGAGGTATCCTGGCTGATACCATGTAAGGGTTGAATACTCTCTTAATCAAGAGAGTTTAGCAGAGTTTATTATATAATAAAATTACAATGAACATACATGGAAATAATTAAATACAATAATTACAATTAATTGAGATAATAATGGTAGAAAGAATATAGGAGATAAATAAGGAAGCTTGTTGACTGCATATTATCTGTTAAATATGAATTGAAATTATTAGTTTAAATTATTACATCAACAAATAGCTCTTCACATCTCACAACATCACCCAAAATATCATCTACAATATCACACCTCTATAAGCAAAAATGGCTGACATCATTGTTTCTGCCATCCTCCCTGTGCTCATTGACAAGCTGATCTCTGAAACTTCAAGAACCATTGGTCGTTACAAGGGAATTAGCGCTAATATCAAGAAATGGCAGAAATGGTTACTACAAATCCAACGTGCGCTTGCTGATGCTTCTCACAAGGATATAAGTGATGATGATGTGAAAGAATGGTTGGTAGATCTCCAGCACTTGGCTTACGACGTAGATGACCTCCTCGATGGTTGGGCAACTGAAGCTATGGATCGTGACTTCACCAACGACTCAGAAGCCACCACCAGCAATAGCATGGTAAGAAAGCTAATCCCAACTTGTTGCACTAGTTTCTCACGAAGTACTAAGATGCTTAGCCAGTTAGATAATATTAATGGTAGATTTAAAGTTCTACTTGAGAGGAAAGATGAATTTGGTTTTAAAGGGGAAGGGAAAGCTGGTTTAAAAGTGGAAGCGGAATCAAGGCCAAAGAATATTAATCAGTCCTCCTCTGTTGTCGATCCATCTCGTATTGTTGGACGGGAAGTTGAGAGAAAGGCGTTGGTCCAACAGTTACTACTAGGGGATGGACCATCTGATCTAAACTATAGTGTTGTTCCCATAGTTGGTATGGGCGGCATTGGTAAAACTACTCTAGCTAAACTTGTGTATAACGATGAAAAAGTCAATGATCACTTCGAACTCAAGGCTTGGGTGGTTGTTTCAGATGTGTTTGATAGCTTTGCTATAAGCAAAGCTATCTATGAAAATGTGGAGGAGGGAAACGATTCATTTTCCAATTTAAATAAGGTTCAGGTAGAACTTGTAAAACAACTAAGGGGGGAAAGATTTCTATTAGTGCTTGATGATGTATGGTGCGAAAGTAAAACAGAATGGAAAGAACTAGTTGAACCGTTTTATACATGTGCTACTGGAAGTAAAATCATCATAACATCTCGGAAGCAGGAATTGCTCAAAAAGTTGGGCTACAAAGATCTAAGCCTACTACAGAAACTGTCAGATGATGATGCTTTGTCTTTGTTTGCTCAACATGCTTTAGGTGTAAATAACTTTGATTCCTATTTATCACTCAAACCATATGGTGAAGCTATTGTAAAAAAATGCGATGGCTTGCCTTTGGCTTTGATTGCACTTGGAGCATCATTGATGACAAAAGAAGATGAAGATTCGTGGAGGGGTGTAGTAAACAGTGAGATATGGACATCAGAAGATTGCGATGTAAAGAAAATCATCCCAGCCCTCAGGCTAAGCTATCTAGATCTTTCTTCACGTTTGAAGCAATTGTTTGCATACTGCTCCTTGTTCCCCAAGGATTTCTTGTTTGACAAGGATGAACTAGTTCAGTTATGGATGGCAGAAGGGTTTTTGACCCACTTAACTCCAAACAATCCAACAACAGAAGAAAGGTTGGGTCTCACATCCTTTGACGAGTTGTTATCAAGGACATTTTTTCAGCATGCACCTGATAACAAATCATTGTTTGTGATGCATGACATGATGAATGACTTGACCAAATATGTTGCCGGTGAGTTCTTTTTGAGGTTTGACATTGAGACGGAGAACAACATCAAGGAAGAAACATGGGGAAAGTGCCGCCATATGTCATTTGTTCCTGAGACATATGTGACTACGAAGAAGTTTAAGACATTTGAAAAAGCTAAGAGCTTGAGAACATTCTTAGCAAGTTCTGTTGGTGTGCTACGAAGTTATACATGTTTCTACTTATCAAACAAGATTTTCGCTAAAGTACTTCCTGAGTTACCATTGTTAAGGGTTCTACGTTTGAGTAATTTTTCAATAAGTGAAGTACCCGAGTCCATTGGTACTTTGAGGCACTTGAGGTATCTTAATCTGTCTCATACTCAAATCACCCATTTACCGGAAGATGTTTGCAGTCTCTACAACTTACAGACACTGATCTTATCTGGTTGTCATAGTTTAACTGAGTTGCCCAATAGCTTCTTAAGGCTTAAAAAACTACGACATTTTGAAATCAGTGGTACTAGGCTTTCGAGGGTGCCTTTAGGGATTGGTGAGCTGAAAAGCCTACAAACTCTTCCTAAGATCATCATCGGAGGTGAAGATGGGTTTGAAATAGCCAAACTTAAAGATTTAGAACATCTACATGGGAAAATTTCCATTGTGAATTTGGAGGAAGTGCAAGATGCCAAACATGCACAAGAGGCGAGCTTCTCACAAAAGGAGGTTAGTGAGTTGGAGGTTGAATGGAGTCGAAGTTCAGAAGACAAAGGGCTTGGACAGGAGGTACTGAATCAGCTGAAGCCTCGTAGTGATAAGTTAATACAACTCAAAATTAAGTCATACAAGGGAATAGAGTTTCCAATTTGGGTAGGGGATCCCTCCTTTCTTTTTTTGAAGCATGTGTCACTAACTGGTTGTTCAGAATGCACTTCTCTACAACCACTTGGGCAACTACCATCTCTTAAGGAGTTGTTTATTGAAGAGTTAGATAGGGTGAAACTATGCTTATGTGGGAGAAATGGTCAACCAATAGCGAGCCTGTGTTTCCATGCCTACAAGAACTTCGTATAGAATCTTGTAAAGAGTTGGTTGAAGTCTCACTTGGAGCATTACCTCCATTGAATGTTTTAAAAATAGGTGACTGTGATAGTGGTGTGTTGAAAAGTCTAATTCAAGTAACTAAAGCTGTCATCAAGTTGAAAATAGATAGTATTTTAGGGCTTAACGATGTGGTGTGGAGAGGTGTTATGGAGCATCTTGGCGAGGTTGAAGAATTACGCATATGGAGTTGTAATGAAATAAGATACTTGTGGGAATCAGAAACAGAAGCACTTGCGAGTAAGGTTCTTGTGAAGTTAAGGAACTTGAAAGTGTCTTTATGTGATAATTTGATAAGTTTAGGAGAGAAAGATGAGGATGATAATCGTAGGAGCAACCTCCTGACATCTCTTATGGCGTTGACTGTTAGTTTGTGTAATAAAATGGAGCGTTTAAGTTGTCCTGATAGCATTCAGACTGTGGAAGTCCATTATTGTATTTCAATTACAACAATCTCATTGCCAACAGGAGTGCAGAAGCTCAAGTCATTTAAAGTTTTCGGTTGTGAGAAACTATTAGAAAGGGAGTGGGGAGGACAAAATATGAACAACAGCAGAATTGAGATTGTTGATATAAGTTATTGGTCAAATCTGAAATCAATTGAACTGAGCTACTTATATCACCTCACTGAATTGAGGATAGTAAGTTGTGAAAATCTGGAGACATTTACTGACAATGAGTTGGCTAATTTGACCTCTTTAAAAACTCTGGAAATAAGAAACTGTCCAAGAATTGATGCTCGTTTTCCTCGTGGGGTTTGGCCTCCCAATTTGCATAGCTTAAAAATAGGAATGTTGAAGAAGCCAATCTCAAAGTGGAGCACACAGAATTTTCCAACATCACTTATGGGACTACATTTACACGGGTTTGAAGATGAAGTGAGTAGTTGTAGTCAATTTTCTGATCTTCTTCCTTTATCTCTTACTTATCTTGGAATAAATGGATTTGAGAAATTGGAATCAATTAAAGAGCGGCTCTCTGTCTCCGAGTGCCCTAATTTGAAGAATCTGTCGTACCCCCAACAACTCCAACATATCTATTTTTATGAATGTCCAGAGATGATGGATCTACCACAAGACCTGTTGCCTTCACTTTTGAGTTTAACAATTTTCCGTGGTTGCCCAAAATTGAAAGAAAGATGCATTGAAGGAGGCATTTACTCTTCCCACGTCTCCTATATCCCTAATTTCGGCATATACGAATAATGGAGTTAATATGAAGGTGTCTCTTCCCCCTTTAATGATTTTAAGTCAAATTTCTGTTTTATTATGTTATACTTTTTGTGTCAATATAATGCGAAATTGCCAACAAATGACGCGAGACTGTTTGTAGTATTTTGACAGTAAGTGGATTGCATTCCCATAATATGCTTATGCTTATAATTACCAACTTTCTTTTGTGTAACCAGCTTCTTTCTCTGCCTTATGCTCCTTGCCGTTGTTGCGGTTGTCTTACCAAATTTTGCTGGGTTCATCGTTATGTAAATGTTCATCCTTTAGATCTGGTCGCCTTTGTCATTTGGTTTCTTCATACTTTTCATCTTCGATGTTGTCTTTATTTTTTTTTTGTTTTCTACGGGACGCCTTTCTTTTCTGCCTGATCATCATAGTTTTTTTTCGTTAATGAATGGCGAATTTATCTGTTGCATGCCAACTGTTTGTGTTACTGCCTCAAAGGCGTTTTGCTGTTTTTTGTTTCTGCTTTTGTTACATAGGTGTCTTGCACTTGAGGGGACAAACGTTGCGTGATCTAGGACGTGATATAAAATCATTTCAGCTAAAGTATTAATCAATTAACTTCAAGGTTTCTTAGTTTCAGCATATTTTCTTTGTTGTAGACGTAAGTAGGTTACCTTAGTGTTAATGTTTTATTTATAGTTACCTTAGTTATAGAACATGAGTGCCATTTCCAGTTTATATTTGTGTTTGTTCTGTTCTGTTCATGTTGTTGCGCTTTTGCATATGGAGACCTGTTACTTGCATATTTTCTTCTTTAATTGGTGCTTATCGTTTATCTATCACATTGTTTTAGTGAAACAACATTTGAAACAATTCCTAATTACGAATGCACATACATTTATTACTCTTACAAACAAACTATCAGATTAAAATGCAACACATACATTATTATTTTCTGGTAAATACGAATAGAATTTTCATTATTTTTTTACAATCTCTTCGCTGTATGTACCTATTGACAACCAGCAACCAAAACTAAAATTGCAGGAAACTACAATGTCTTTCAAGCCAATTTTCAGTATTAAAGATACAGATGATGCAGAACCTATTCAGATCATATAACTGAAGTATATTTATTACCATATGACAACTCAAACAATCTAACTTGAATTTATCACAGGTACTCGTAAACGCAAGAATAGGCGACCAGACTGAGGAGACAAATGTGGTTTTTTTTTTTCAATGAAGCAATGACAAGTATGCTTAATGTGACATGTGAAGACATTTTCACAACATAAGGATACAACGACCCAAACACAAGGCCGGACAAGATGCTTAAGGCAACCAACAAACCAAAAATAATGACAATGACCATCAGACCTGGTCCTACAATTGCAGTGAATGACGTCTTAGAGCCAGAAAGGTTGCCATTAACCGAAAACACCACAACGGCACTTGCGCACCACCAATGACTCCAGCCAAACTGGCATATAACACATCCAAAGGTAAGATATTAGATAAAAAAAAATGGCAAAACACTTACATTGACCAACAAACTAACCGTCCGAATGATTCAACGCAGGGAAGGAAACATAAATCAAGGTTCAAATACAAGAACCCTGCTGCTGCTAAAAGAGATACCAACTTTTGTAATTAACTTCTCATCTCATGTAGCACCCTTTTGAATCTTAATTAATCTGCATACTACATCAAATGAAAAACATGTAATGCCGTTTTGTACCTTGGTAAAGGAACCTACAACAACTTTTGTAACTAACTTTTAATCATCAAATGACAAATACGTAGGCCCTTTTGTAACTCAACTTTATCATCGGTTTGCATTCTATTTTAGGCCATCTGTTGACTAATGGATGTAAACATCATCTTTAGGAATGAAGGGGTTGTTAGGCGGATGCTGTTTTGAGTTGTTCACAGAGTGGACAACAGCATAAGTTTTCTTGCTGTGTAATCTCTTGCCCAGTGATATCATATCGTGTCTATACCAGATTCTAAAGTCTATTCTGTGAACTACTGAACTGATCATTGTCTGGTAAACCATCTGTTGAGCTGTTGCTCACTCTTTGAAATCACAAATCTAAATTTGTGCCTGATTCTACAGCTGCACAGGTGCAAATGCATCCGTTTGACTTTCTTTCGCTATACTCCACTCTTTGCTATGTATATATGTTAGAGCTAATAGGATTAAGAGAATATGGAGTTTTTATTATATTTCGTATGCCTACATTACAAACATATATATAGATGTTTTACAATATGGTAATACAATTATACAGGAGGGAATTATGCTAAACAAATATTGAATGGATTGACCACAATAATTATAATAATGCTAATTGATTAGGATCTTGATTTTATCCTTAAGATTAGCTCAAAATATCTTGTTGCCTTATACGCCCCCGCAAGATGGAGGATCCGTCGGAGACACCAATCTTGGAACGGTTACGTAGAAAAGGTGCTCTCGGTAACGGTTCAGTGAGCATGTCGGCTAGTTGATCCTGAGAGCTGATGTGAAGGACCCGTAGTTGGCTAGCCGAAACTTGTTCTCTGACAAAGTGGTAGTCAAGTGCCACATGCTTCATCCTCGAATGATAAACAGGATTTGCACAAAGATAGGTTGCACCGGTGTTGTCACAGAATAGAGTAGGAGTAGCAGTGGTAGTAATGCCAAGATCTTGCAACGGATGTTTAGTCCATGTAAGTTCAGCTGATGCGTTGGCCAAGGCTTTATATTCTGCTTCGGTGGATGAGGGAGAAACCGACTTTTGACGAGTGGAACGCCATGATATAATGTTGGTGCCTAAGTATAGTAGATAGGTTGTGGTAGATCGACCAGCATCATGAACACCACCCCAATCTGAATCTGAGAAGGCCGTGAGATCGAGCGAGGAATTACGATTTAGGAAAAGACCATGATGAATGGTGCCTTTTAGATAACAAAGTACACGTTTGAGTGCCTGCCAGTGGTTTTGATGTGGCTGATGCATAAATTGGGAGAGTTTGTTTATGGCAAAGGAAATGTCTGGACAAGTAAACGCTAGATATTGTAAGGATCCCACGAGTTTCCGGTATGGTGTGGCATCAACCGTAGGGGAGGGGTCAGAAGCAGATAATGGTTCGGTGGCCCTAAGAGGGATCGTGACATCCTTAGCCCCGTCCATTTTAAATTGTTGTAGAGTGTCTTGAATATAGCGATGCTGTGAGAGGAAGAGACCAGTTGGTGTAGGAATGACTTCAACCCCAAGAAAGTGGTGAAGCATACCAAGGTCTTTAATAGAAATTTTTTGGCTTAAGGCTTGGATGAAGTGGTCAAGAAATTGGGAATTATTTCCCGTGAGAACGATATCATCAACATAAACCATGAAATAGCAAGTGATGGCATTCTATTGGTAAATGAAAAGAGATGCATCGGCTAAGGATTTACGAAATCCAAAGCGAAGAAGAAAGTTTGTGAGCTCAAGGTACCAAGCTCATGGAGCATGTTTTAAGCCGTATAAGGATTTCTTGAGCTTGCAAATGTGATTAGGATATTGAGGATTGACATAGCCTGGTGGTTGTGTCATAAAGACATCCTCATAAAGTGTGCCATGAAGAAAGGCATTGTTGACATCTAATTGACGCAAAGGCCAATTTTTCGAGAGCGCAATGGAGAGAATAGTGCGAATGGTGATGGGTTTAGCTACGGGACTAAAGGTATCAAAGTAGTCCTTCCCATGTTGTTGGAGGAAACCTTTTGCCACGAGACGGGCTTTATATTTTGCAATAGAGCCGTTTGGATTTCGTTTAATGCGGAAGACCCATTTACAACCAATGGGATTATGAGAATTAGGTGGAACTAGTTCCCATGTTTGATTATGAAGAAATGCATTAAACTCAGAGTCCATGGCAGTGCGCCATTGTGGATCTTTAGAAGCTTGTGATCAGTGGTTGGTTCAAGATTAGGTGGGAGAGGATATAGGGTGGTAGTGTTGATGATATGAGGGTTGTAGTATTTTGGGTTTGGTTTCCGAATACGTGTAGGACGAGAGGGAGCGGGAGGAGGGGAAGTGGTAGTGGCGTTTGAGGATGTGGACAAGTTGGGTTGTACGGAGGAGGGGGGTTGGGTATTGGTTGTAGTAGTGGTAATGTCAGGGGAAGGATTGGTATCGGATGTAGTGGTGGTGTCGGAAGTGGTCGTGGTGACGGGTGTAGAAGTGGTGGTATTGGGTGTAATGGTGGATGATGTTGAGTGATGAGGAGTTGGGTCCGTAGGTGGGGAGGGAGGTTGCGAGTGGGGTCGTAGGCCGAGGGTGAGTTTGTAAGGGAATTATAGGTGTGTTGGTTGAATGAGTAGAGGTAGGAGTGGAGGAGTACATGGGAGTAGGTGCATTGGAGTGGGGTTTTAAAATGGAGTTTGTAGGTGAAGGATGTGATGTGCGAACAAAGGCATCGGGTGTTGGAAGAGGAATTGGTGAAGTGCCTTGTAAGGTGAATGGAAAAATATGATCAACTAATTCCACATGTCGGGAATGGTATAAGCGATGTGAAGTAGGATCATAGCACTTATAAGCCGATTTGGAGGAAGAATATCCAAGAAAAATACATTTTGATGATCGAGGATGGAGTTTTGACTTAGCATATGGGCGAAGCCAAGGAAAACATAAACAACCAAAAGGTTTTAGCTTTGTGTAGGTTGGTGGACTCTTGTACAATTTTTCAAAGGGTGACACAAAATTAAGAATTTTTGTTGGGAGGCGATTTATAAGGTATACCGCGGTTTGAAAGGCATGAGACCAAAAGGTAAGCGGTAGATGAGCATGATGTAGTAGAGATAACCCAGTTTCGACGATGTGTCGATGTCATCGCTCCGCCACTCCATTTTGTTCCGGAGTGTGAGGAGGAGTAGTAAAGTGAGAGATTCCGTTCTCTTGAAGGTAGGAGGCGAGACCTATATATTCACCTCCATTGTCCGAAAAAAGTGACACTAGTGGTGTACGGAAAAAATTTTCAACTAGTGTTTTAAATTGGGGAAATAATATAGAAATGTCCGATTTTCTTTTAAGAGGATATAACCATGTATATTTAGAGAAAAAATCAACGAAAATCACATAGTATGAATATCCATCATTAGACGTTTGAACTGGTCCCCAAACATCCGAGTTAACAAGGTCTAGTGGTTTAGACACGGTAAAAGAATTTTTACCAAAAAGTAATTTATGACTTTTATTTAAAGAGCATGCATCACAATGAAACAAAGCGTTGGACATATTATTATAATCAAGTCCTAAGTTATTAAGTAAGCGTTTTAGAACTTTGATAGATGGGTGTCCAAGGTTATGATGCCATGTAAGAAGAGAACTAGACGTCTTGGAGCTTGAATAAAGTTGCATAAGAGAATGATGATGGTGTGGTGTTGCATAGTAGACATCATTAATGTTCATTCCTCGCATTAGCCGCGCCCCCGTGCGAAGATCCTTAACCAAAAAATGAAAAGGAAAAAATTCAACCGAAACTTGGTTAGTTTTGCAAAGTTTTTGCAACCGAAATGAGATGATTACTTAAATTAGGAACAAGTAGAACATTGTGTATTTTTAAGGAACGAGAGTTGGTAGGAAGAGAGGCATGATCAATATGGGAGATTTTGAGGGTATTACCATTTCCTAGAACGATCTCATCGGGTCCCCCGTATTTAGAGAGGCTGTGCAAGAAAGCTTGGTCGGATGTGGCATGGTCGGATGCACCGGTGTCAAACATCGGAGAAGATGAGGAACTCGCCATAGAGAAATTGACTTGCGGATTTGGTGATGGTGTGGCTATGGCAATATTGTTGTTCTTTAAGAACCGAGCAAGCTTCCGACAATCCTTCGTCTCATGTCCTGGAATATTGCAATAATGACCAAAATAAATTATTACGGTTAGTACGGTAATTATTGGGCTGTCCAGTAGTGGCATTTGATGAGGTAGATTGTCGCGACCTATAGTTGTTGGACCGGTTTGAGAAGCGGGTTGCATTATTGGGCCTGGAGATGTGACGCGGCCCTTGACGATAGGTGTTGTTGACTGTAGTCAGTAGAGGAGCAGGCTTTGATTCAAGTAGGGTACGCTCATGGTCAATAAGCTTCTCATACAAATCTGGAAACGTAATGGAAGTGTCCCGAGTCTTCAAGGCGGCTGTGATCTCTCTGTAGTCATCACCAAGATGAGCAAGGATATGAACTGTTAAGTCATCATCATCAATTGGCTTCTGTGCTAAGGCTAATTCATCAGCGACGGCTTTCATTTCATTTAGATAATCAACCACGGGTCTTGAACCTTTGCTTGTGGTGGCGAGTTTTGTACGGAGTGAGATGATACGAGAACGCGAGATGCTAGCATAGCTCTCGGTTAGCCGCTGAAAGAGCTGCCTAGAGGTTTCGGCTGAGGATACAAGGGGTTGAATAGTGTCGGAACAGCTTCCTAGAAGCGCCCCAAGGAGAATCTGGTCTTGGCGAAACCAGGAACGATATTCCGGGTTTGGTTTTCCGTCAAGTACTTTCGGTGGTGGATCGGTTAAGCCATCAACGAACTGCTCAAGCGCAAAGCCTTTGAGAGTAGACAGAACTTGTTTGCGCCATGAGGGAAAATTGTTCGCAGTAAGTTTGATCGGGAAGTTGGTATGGGTAGAAAGTTCAACGATGTGGTTTGTGGTTGAGGAAGACATGGTTCTGCTGTCAACGAAGAGGAGGTACAGGACCAAAAAAAATTTCTCAGAGGAGGTGTTTGGCTCTGTATACCATAATAGGATTAAGAGAATATGGAGTTTTTATTATATTTCGTATGCCTACATTACAAACATATATATAGATGTTTTACAATATGATAATACAATTATACAGGAGGGAATTATGCTAAATAAATATTGAATGGGTTGACCACAATAATTATAATAATGCTAATTGATTAGGAGCTTGATTTTATCCTTAAGATTAGCTCAAAATATCTTGTTGCCTTATAAGAGCTAACGTCACTTCTGCTGTCCGAACTAATCCCTAGAAATATTCAAAGTGCCTAAGTGTCACTTTTGTTGTCCGAATAATCAATGAAAAAAATCAAAGCTCCAGCGCGTAGCGCGGGGTAAAAACTAGTGACATTATATAAAACAAATACTAAATCTCCTCCTTGCCCCTTCATAAATGTAACCAACGCATTTTTGGGAAGCATTATTATTTTTTTCATAAAAATAAATTACTTACAAATTAAAAGGGATCAATTTTGGATAATAATTTGAGAAAAAAGGTGTTTTCTTGAACCCAACTATTTCATGAGACATGAATTGAGGTATGCCTTGTATTGTCCATTTATGCAAATGGGTATCACAAACATGGAGGTATATATATATACTGGTTTGACTTTTGGAGCAATAGTAGTTTGTTTGACTAGTCTTAAAAGTCAAACAAGTTTAAAATTTCCAACAATCAGTACAATCTATGCTTTTTCAATTTTTTCGTGCTATCAGTAGCCTGCAAAACCATCGTGAAAATCGTTCCTGAGGACAGACGTAAGCTTAACAAAACCTCTAATTACATATTTGTTCCAACAATGAAAGAAGTTAACAAAAAGTACTCAATCTACCACCACCGCTGCCACCATCGCCACCACATTCTAACTTTCTTATCAAAGAAACCGAACATGACTCTTTTCTCTACTAAAGGCATAAAAAATTTGATATCAATAAGTCTGGGACTACAAAATATGAATCCCATAAAACATATAACCAACCAAGCGGGTCATATGTCCATAGTCGTGAGCTCCGGATATCCACGTCACTATAACATGACAAGGTGTGGCATAATGCGGCCGTACAAAGGAAATGCAGGAACAATTACCATCGACTAGTGCTGCAAAGGCAATAGCACTATAGCAGGGCGGTATGTGGCGTACATGAATGGCACAAAATAGTTGATCGTATGAAATAACAGTCATGGACCACATTGCACCTTGGCAACAAAGTAGCAAAAGAGTTCAAGAATGACCTGCCATAAACACTCCCTTATAAGTTGATCAAACCGTTAGAAGTCTTTTATACTCTTACTCTCTTAGTACCAATATTTACTCTCCATGTTAGTTTCGAGTCAAACGGAGGACTCCCTCTAAATGTGACGTCGAGGCTAACATGTTGGAATAAATATATGTAACGTTTGTATATTTATCGATAGCCATTATAATCATTTATATTATGATGATCAATTATTAATATTATCCTAAGCCCAATAACAGATATGTCTTTGATGGGCGGACTATCATTAGATGGGCCTTATTAGGGTGTCCCCTGGGTATGTATAAATAAGGAGAGATTATTATGAGATTAGGGTTGAGACACATTCATTACACCATTAGTCATCCCCTATCTCTCTCTCTCTCTCTCTCAATGTGTTCATAACTCAAGAACACATAAACCATCAGAACTGCATACCCTAAAGGGAACCCAATCAAGATGATGGTGTCTTCCATTACTGAGGTTTCTGAATGATTAAGCATATCAGGTACACATGATTATAATCTTATGTTTATTCCTTATGTTCTTATTAATATAATCAACATGTGGTATCAGAGCAATGTTGATTATATAGTTTCAATCATGTTAAAATCCTTTTTTTATGATTCTATTACTTCATAATATTAAAAAATCGTTTCGCAACTGCAAATAATATCAGATTAACTGCGGCGAATAATAATAAATGTGGAGGAATCTTAATGATTCACTATTGTTTAATATTGAAAATAATTGAAAAAAAAAAACACCGTGGTGTATATGAATGAGTTATAACCTTTTTTTTATAATCATTATTTAAAACGAAGAAAAAGAATTCTTTGTGATTTGAATTTCTTGTTTAACTTATAAGGTAAAGTTGTCATTCATATTATTAATTTTTACTAGAAATTTGAATTGATCGTACCAAATAATAAATCAATTCACTGATGATTTCATAATAAAGGGTATTTTGATGGTGAAATTTTATTAATGATTTTATGTTCTATTATCGAATTCGCTCCATAAATTCAATCGGAGATAACTACGGATTCATGAGATAAAGATCATATTGTTTATGTTAATTTTTTCGGTTGATGTTCTTCAAGAACATCATAAGAAACCGAAAATTATTATGTTTTGGTTCAAGATTGGATTAAATCTTGTTTTCGATATTTTAGGAAACTTAATCTTCAAGAATTTTGAAATCATGTTGATAAACTCAAAGATTTCAAAATATTATGAAATCTTTGGAGATAATTATTCCTATCTAAAATTGGGAAAAGATATAACTAAATCCCTAAAAGTTTTGAACCACTAACTTTATCAGTTTTTAGTTTTCGATAATAATAACTGTTTTTCGGTTTTAAGAATTAATAAATTGAGTTCTCGGATTATCAATTAGTTCCCGAATTCAGGTTATCGTTTTTTTTAAGTTCTCGGTTTAAAGCTTTCGACTAGGTTCACGGACAGGAGTTCTCGGTCAAGGTCTTCATTTTCGAGAACCCATAATGTTTCCAAGAACCCATATTATTTATCGAGAACTATCATGTATTCGAAAACTAATATTCTTCGAGAACTATTCAAAATCCGAGAACTGTTAAAGTTATCCGAAAACATAAGTTATTCGAGTACTCATAATATATTCGAGAACTCATCAGTATATCGAGAACTAATTCTGATATTCGAGAACTCATCATGACATTCGAGAACTCATTATGATATCTGAGAACTCATTAAGTCTTCGAGTACTCATGATTTATTCGAGATCTCATAAGTTTTCCGGGAACTCATTATTTTTCCGAGATCCCCTTATGCTATTAAAAAACTCATATAATTTTATTTGAGAACTCAATTCTTTGAGAACCCATTATTTCGAGAACTCATAAGCTAATTCGAGAACTCTTATTTTTCGAGAACTCATAAGATTACTGAGAACCCATTATTTTTTCGGGATCTCTAATTAAATTTACAGTTTTGATAAAACCTAATGTATCAAGTTTATTCAGAACAGTATAAAACCTTGCTTAACTTGCAATAACATTTTGAGGTGTCACTTCTGCCCAAAGGTGATGTGTCACATTAGTTCGTTATAAAGATCTCGTTAAGCATTGTAGCTCGTTCACATAAGTGCCATAAGGTTTCACTTCTGCCCAAAGGTGATGTGTAACAGATTATGTTGGTGAACTGAGCGTATTGCATTAGGACTTTGAATGTCTCACTTCTGCCCAAAGGTGATGGGTTACATTTACTGTCAGCAATTCAATACTTAAATAAATAGCGTATAGCCAAAGCTAGAGCATGTTATTTATGTAGCTTATGTTGGTGTTATGATATTATCACGTCTTCATTACAAAATTGATCCTCACAATTAATGATCCTTCATTAATATAATGATCATAATCTAAGTCTCTCTTACATCAATACCCATAACTCGAAACTAATATCACATTCTTCTATAAATTACTATCTCAACTAAGTAATCCACTCTAATTATCAAAATTAAGAAGAGTTTGCTTAAATTTTGTTCTTATTAAGTTACCTCTTAAGACATGGCATTCCTATGCTCTATCTGATAAAGTATTACAGAATAACATATGAGCATAATAAGTGGAATAAAAATGTCTCTTATGGTAATTAAGAACTTCTTTTATTGATTCTTATAAGGTGAGCTATTAAAGATTCTGAAATTCCTAAGACTAATGTATTATCTATGGAATGAAAGAATATAACGAATTCCTAAGAAGCATGAAATAAATAAATCTAACTTTATGGTTAAATGGATCTGTGAATACATCTTAATATTGAATAACATACCCATAAATCTAAGGGGTTATACATGGAAATCAATAAATTTCTAGTGCATAATAACTTTTCCATAAGTACGATTATATGCATAATGAATCAACTATAACACTCAGAAATATCAAAGTAAAATGAGTGTGTTGATAGCAAATTACGTACAGGAAAAGGAACGCATTAAACTAGAAAAGTTAATGTTATTCACCTTACTACCATTAAACCTAAAAGAGGAAGAATAATTACCATAGAGGGGATAATTATAAGGTCTGGAAACAAAATACAAGTACTACTTTCAGCTATAAGTTTCTCCAAAGGGAAAGTCTTACTAAGCAAAACTCTGCCATTACGAATAGGCATAAGAAATGAGATTACCCATAAGTAAAGAGAACAGTTGGCTAAGATATGTAGTGCCTAATTAAAGATATTTAACTCCATAAATGCTAATGAATTCAAATTAACACATGATGACTGAGTCTAGTTTTATACGTTTCCTTACCAGAATCCAAAAAATACTTAAGATGAGAGTTAGTGGCAAAATTAAGGGTCTATTAACCATTAATAACTGATCTTTGTGTTGAAGCTTTATGATACCTTATGATATTCTTGAGATTACTCGGAATTTAGTATCAATACTAAAAGCTACAATTTTTTGATAGTTACAAGGTTTTAATGACCAAACCAAAGACACTATTAAGTTAAACTCCTATATTGTTTGTTGTCATTATCTGAATAGAAACCTTATGAAATAAAACTAGATGATCCAATAACGTTTTTCACAACTTTGTTATCATGAAAATGAGAATTTAACAAAGGAAAATGAGACCCATGCAATTCATCCATTAAGACCAAAATTTCATGAGAAATCATGACCGGGTCACTAAAGGATGCTTAGCTATCAAATCTCATTCTCAGTGACTTTAAAGCATGTGTTAAACGCCCTAAACATTAAATGGTGAATGGATTAAATGGGTTTCCATCATAAGTCATAACTAATTGACATCAGTGGAGCTTAGATAAATATCTAGTTGTATCTATTCTGTTTCCTACCGACCAAAATATTAAAGAAATAAATTCATATATACTTAATGAGACTCCCTCTAAGTATGTTCTTAAAATACCCTATGAAATTTGGACTATAAGGGAAATCAAGTATAAAATATATGAAATATTCTCGTTCACACGCATCGTTAAAACTTATTATGTGGAGATACTAAGAGACCTAAAAGATTAGTGGGAGCATTAGATGTCCTACTTATGACTTGCAAAAGTTAACAAGGTGGGGGGAACGAAAATTTGATCTATCCTCAAATTACACCTCTTGCACTGGACAACGCTCTATCACAACTTGTCTCCTTAGCATTTAACATACTCCTAACCAAATTTTGTGGATGCCTAAATATGGGCGAACTTAGATTTCTTACTAAAGTAATCCTCATCAAGAGAAACGACAATAAACATCATTAGGTTGTTTTCTCTATTAAAATCTATGGATATTCCAAATGTTAGATCTTAAGCATGCTGAATTCATTAAGATCTCTAAGGTAAGTGGGAGCAGTAAAAGTACTTATTATGACTTTTCGGAAGTACAAGATGCGGGGGAGAGACTCGTTAAAATTCGAGACTCATTAAGTTTAACTCTAAATTAACTTTGATTATTCCTCTTGTACACCTTACTGCACCAACCCTTACACACTTAGAAACGAATTTTGCTCCTTATATACCTGAAAATATAAACACCTAACTAAAGTTAAGTTTGTATCATAATAAACCCAATGTTCAACTCAGGAGGTCATCTGGGTCTAAAAGCCCATTAAATTTGATGATTATGTAACCTTCCTGACTAACACAAAAAAAAAAAAAATGGATGTTTGGAAAGTTTACTAATCCTACCTCTTCTAATTAAATCATAAGTATCAATCAATCTTCTAAATGGAATAAAGCTACTATTAGCATAACTCATTGCATAATTTAGAATAACGTTTGGGATTTGGTTGAATAACCTAAAGGTATTCATAATTAAACCAGATCCGAATAGGAACATTGTAAGATAAGATTGATTGTAAAAGATTATACTCAAGGAAGGATTAGATTATCAAAGAATCTTCTTATCTGTATTACAAAAGATTTCTTTGAGGATCATTACCGTCCTAGTAGCTCATAATGACTAAGAGCCACATTAGATGGACATTAAGACAACTTTCCATAACAATGACCTACATGTTTGTTAAGCAACCTGAAAGTTCTAAACTGAAGGTTAAGAACACTTAGTTTGTAAGTCAATAATATCCATGTATGGGTTGATGCAAGCATAAAATGTGTTTGAATCATAATGAAATTCTCTTCATCAAGAACTAAGTGGATTAAAGAACCTACCTCAAGATGAGTGGGAGCAACTAATGAAAACTTGTCCTTACATATATGATGTTTGTCTTGACAAGTATATGTTACCTAAGTCAAAGCATTGTTCATGCATAATTTTGACATGATGAATATCGGGGATTCCTCTTACGTGATAGGAATCAAAATACATCGAGATAGACCCAACGAGATATTAATTTTATCCCATAAGTTTTACTCTAATCGGGTCCTTAAGTATGTAACATACAACATTGCTCTCTTTTAGAGGATAATAGGATAATTTGAGATTATCACCTTATGCTTCATTAATTAGAAGACTGATGTAAATTTAAATCTATGCTTGTTTATGATATTGTTCATATTGCTTGATACTAGACTTGTCTAGATTGATGAAAAGCATCTAATGGAACATTACAATATCTTTAAGAAACAAGAAACTATAATCAAGAGAGAGAACCTAAAGTGATTGACTACTTTTACTCTAACGTTGTTATATTCAAAGGAAATCAAGTGTCAATTTTGGGGTATATCGTAACGTAGCAGACATAACTATCTTATGGAGGAGTCATAAGGAACTGTAACAGCAACCTAAGTTATCATGACATAATGTGTTGCTGATCACAATAGAATGGTCATTAAATGTTGTTGGTAAATTTATCAGATGACTCATAACTTATTAACTCCATATAAATACTAAGTTGAAGACTTACTGTGATAAAGTCGGCTGCCCTAATTTCTCGAACAGTAACAGTTTGAGAGGAGCTGCATTAGAGTTCGATACGAAATTATTGTTCGCTTATGATTAAGAACAAATAGAGGAAATCAGAATTTTGTATCGAATGAATTCATGATATGCTTATGGATCCAATAACTAAAGGTCTATTACCCATAAGTCTCACTAAGGGCCAACTAAGAGAAAAGGGTATTACTAATGACCATGTACAAGTACATATCGTACTATGAATGATTTATGACTAATGATTAATTTTTCTCATTATGATTTGTTTGTCTATTAGTATGCTAAGCTAGCATAATGGCATAAAGACAATAATATAACAAATCAACTAAGGGCATAACGTTAATTTATCCTAATGTTAAGTTTTAAATTTGGGCGTAGTATGATTAATGGGGGTCCTAAGTCGAATAAAGACTTAACGGCTGTATTTCTCTGCTACATTTTGGGTTTAGAACTAAAATGAGTATTAATCTCTGCAGACTTACGTAATACTCATAATAAATGATTACTCGGCTAAGTGGGAGAATGTTGGAATAAATATATGTAACGTTTGTATATTTATCGATAGCCATTATAATCATTTATATTATGATGATCAATTATTAATATTATCCTAAGCCCAATAACAGATATGTCTTTGATGGGCGGACTATCATTAGATGGGCCTTATTAGGGTGTCCCCTGGGTATGTATAAATAAGGAGAGATTATTATGAGATTAGGGTTGAGACACATTCATTACACCATTAGTCATCCCCTATCTCTCTCTCTCTCTCAATGTGTTCATAACTCAAGAACACATAAACCATCAGAACTGCATACCCTAAAGGGAACCCAATCAAGATGATGGTGTCTTCCATTACTGAGGTTTCTGAATGATTAAGCATATCAGGTACACATGATTATAATCTTATGTTTATTCCTTATGTTCTTATTAATATAATCAACATAACAATGTTACCTTGTGAAAACGTTAAAGAAGAAAATCCCCGATCGACTTTCTACCAATTCACCACCGTTACAAGGCTCTAAAGCCCACCCAACAGATGTTTTGTAGCAACAATATTCATTTCAATTTTATTTTTGTACTTTCATTATGATTTTTTGCCTGACCTCCAAATAAATAAATAAATAAAATATAGTAAAATTCAGACTTAATCGGGTTAGCGGTCATCTTCATTTAAAGGATTAGACATGTGAACCTAAAACATGACATGTAAAGTCTAATTATCTTCATGTCATGTTTTCACCTTTATTCGAAGGATATTAATAATGTAATAAATAGTGTCTTTTTTAAGGACGGCGACTTTTCTTCAGAATGACTGGATGGTCATTGGACGGTTTGCTAGACCGACCAGGGTCCGAGAACCCACAGGGTTTCTCCATAGAAGGCATAACACCTGCTTCACGGGACCAACCGCGTCATCGGAGGAACCATAGCCCCTAATACCACTTAATACCAGTTGAGCCAACCCAATAGTCAAAACTCTATGGCGTAACACAGATTGGACAAATTCTCCGTTTGGCTTGGATTTGAACTTGCGACCTCCAAAAGAGGCCTAGTTATTATCTTCGTTGCCTTTCGAGGTGTGAACTTAACTCTAATAGTTAATATATATACTCTAGAATATATAAATCCTATTTTCATATGTGTGGCCTGCTTAAGATGACATGCACTGCACCTAGGATTCCTTCAACAAGTGGCAATCCGGTGGGGTACCCTTTGTTCAATAATTGGAACCATACGTACATATTTAGCACCGGACATTTAATCAATTCCACACCACTGTACATTTCTATTCACACATTTCTTACCCACAATTAAATTAAAATGTGATTTAACCCATTATAAGACCCTCCTTGGAGACTTTGAATATCATTTTTGTGACACAAATGACTATGCTAAACAAGTTCATTACCATTAAAACACACATAGATGAAGCACCACAAGAATCCATGTTTGAAATGAGAAGCGAAACACTTCCTCATTTGGATCAACATGATGTTCTTGTCAAATGTTTATACGTCTCAATTGACCCGTACTAGATTAAACGCATGAAGTCACAAAGTTCATCATAGAATTCTGTTGTTGCAGCATCGAAAATCACCCCTGGAATGGTGAGCCCATATGCACATATATACTGTTGTTAGGGCTGCAAACGAACTAAACTTTCAGCGAACAGTTCATGAACCGTTCGGCGGGAAGTTCGTTTGTGTTCGTTCATTTAATAAATGAACGAACACGAACAAAAAATTCCGTTCGTTTAGTTAAACGAATGAACATGAACAAAGGTTGCGTTCGTTCGTGAACGCTCGGTAACGTGTTCGTTTGTGTTCGATAGCTTAATAAGGTTTTTAATTTCTATAATTTTTTTATATTCTTTTATTTTTATTTATTTTACCCAAATAAAAAACCGAATAAATAATTTATGTAAGGTAAATATATGGCTATATGATATCAATAACCATACTTTTAGTATCTACGCTCATTGTTCGGTATATGTTTCCATGTTCCGGCGCCGACACCCTCCACATGTTTGGATTATTAGGTTATACTTTGAGTGGATCTAATTAATGTCTTAAAGTATGTAAATTCGATCTTATTCGAAAGTTAATATATGTTCGTTTGTGTTCATGTGCGTTCATGAACAAAATTAACAAATGAACACAAACGAACACGAACATGAGTGTTTCCTTAACAAACGAACACGAACAAAAAATTTCGTTCGGTAAGTGTTCATGAACTGTTCGTGAACAAATAACTTCCTTAACAAACGAACACGAACAAGGCCTTGTTCGTGTTCATTCGGTTCGTTTGCAGCCCTAATTGTTGTTGATACACACATGCTTCACATATTATGGTTTAATGCTAAGCAGTTAATGCGGTAAACTATCAAATATCGGTCAAGGACCAATATTTGAGATATAGGTTATCACGATGAGATATCGGTAATTTTTATATCATGTAAACGCCATATATATATATATATATATATATATATATATATATATATATATATATATATATATATATATATATATATATAGCAATTTAACACTTAAACTTCAATACACTCTCCTACCATTAACAACTTAACCCTCTTACAACTTGCAAAACAATAATAATTGTAGCAAGTGGGAACTTATTACAACTTAAAACACTAATAATAACAATAAGAAGTAAGTCAAACGGAAGAACCAAGAAGAAAAATACTGATATCGGTAATATATTAGTCAATATTGTCAATAATATTGTTAACAATAATAATTGTAGCAAGTGGTATAACTCCTTTTTAGCACGTATTTCTAGCCTAAAAAAAACACGTAAATACAAAAACTCTGTACCATGTGTTAAACAAATATCACAAATTTAGTGAGGTTTTTGCTTTTTTATTTTCTAATTTAGATTATTAATAACCAAAACAATTACATATAAACCACATATACCACTTATATAACGTACTTACTCTAAATGAAATTATCTAGGATATTAAACATAAACTTTTGTTCGAAAGTGGCCTAGTTTGGCTAAAAGTGAAACTAAACATGATTCACGAAATAATAAACCTCCTGAAATACGTTTAAATGACGTATGACATTTATGTATGTTCTCTATTTTGCCAAAGATTTAGCATCATATCTTGCCAAGTGTTACCTCTAGTACAAGTTATGTCCTGAATTGTCAAATATACGTTTACATTAGAGTTTAACAGGTTGCTTGTTTATTATATCCTACCAAAAATACTCATATCTAACACCTTTTAGCTTAACCATTTGCACCATCTAACTACCATATTTACCTCTGTGATCTTCTTGTTCATATGTAACTCTCTCTCTCTCTCTCTCTCTCTCTACGTATATGCATGATGTATGTAATGTGTATATATATGTGTCTATTTTGCGAATAAAAAGGGGATATGAAGAAAATGTTTGGATTGCTACTGATTCTTGGTTTGGTTACTAGTCCCACTGCTAGGTCTGCATTTGATGAATTTGATGTCTTTTATTATGGAGCTAGCGGTGTAGGAAATAATGATGATTCCCAGGTACGTAATTAGTCAAAGTTGATTTGTGCTTCAGATTTGCATATTATTGGTTTCACTACGTTGTATTAGAGTATTCCAACCGAATAACATTGGTACTAGTATCGGTATTATCTGAATAGTCTTTCGTTTGCTATACTAAGTGCTGACATCGTACAAGCACCTTAACAAACCGAATATAGATCTACTGAATATCCGTTGCAACAAAAGAATCCCACTAGTATTTTTATGAACGAAAAGAGTTAATTACACAAATGGTAAATGTAGATTAATGTAGTGTACAATTATATTATAGTTTTTTTTTTTCTTTTCTGCCATTAAAGACATGCTACGTTTGATCTTTTCCTGTAAATGATACGAAATAATAATTTTTACTCTTTATTTAAGAAAAATAAAGCAAAACTTTAAAGAAAATACAAATAATTTGTTTTATTTTTTTTTTCTGTAATTGCAAATTAAAGTGTATTTTTTCAGGCATTTGTGAGTGCATGGAAAGATGCATGTAACGCTGAAACAAATAGCGCAACGGTGATTGTTCCGGAATGGGGGACTTTCTTGTTGAATCCTCTCATGTTTCATGGACCATGCAAACCTCAAATCATTCACTTCATAGTAAGCAGTCATTTTACATATTTATACGAATATTGTCTATTTAAATACGAGTATTATTTTTTTTTCTATTTTTTGGTTTGACAATTAAAAGTTTTAATCCAGTACGTTGAGTATATTTTAGTCGTGTTTGGTTATGGACTAAAACCAAACTCTATAATGGATTTTTTTATTCTTAGATATGATTCGATTAATACGTTAGAAAGAATGAAAACTTTTGTTAACCATCATTCCGTGTGAAGTCAAAGAAATTTTTAATCAATAATTAATTGAATTATACCACTAACAATCTTTTCTTTTTCTTTTATAAAGTAAGATAAGTTACATTCAACATGTTATTCATGAAAAAAAAAAAAGGAATTATAACAAAACTTTTATTAGGTATAAATGTAAAGAATAAAAGTATAAAAGTTGGTTTTAAAGTGAAATTGGTTCGGGGGATAATCAGGATCTTCAGTTCTCCTTGTGGCTAGGATCCGTGATGAGTTATTTAAAGCCAAAGCAAAGCATGAACTTAAACTAAATTTTGTTGCCTTTTCAGATTTCAGGCACGGTTATTGCTTCAAGTTCACCGAAAACATGGACCGGTCTTGATTCAAGCCAATGGATAGTGTTTAAAAATGTTACAGGTCTTAATGTGTATGGATCGGGTCTTATAGATGGACAAGGAATGCATTGGTGGGATCAATCATGCCGATACCATCCCAAACTGGTATTTTAGATTAATCCAAAATCCAAGTTTAATAATCCATTTTCATGACATATTTTTTCATCTTTTCAGGAGGGTTGCACCAAGCTAGCCCCAACGGTAACTACAATTTCAACAATTTTGATTTAAAAAAAAATCTAGGTCAAACCATTAAATAGAGTTTACTCGTTAGATTGATCGTTGGTTGGGTCAGCCGGACAGTTCATTTTAGCAGTTTGGGCTATTTGTATCAACTTTATATATATATATGGGGTGAATATTTTGAAAACCCACTCGAGTTAAGAAAACTCCGAAAACCCGTCAAAAAACCATCTAAAAAAGTTTTTTTTTTGAAAAAAATACACAAGGTAACATACATGTTTTTAAGCGTTTTGGGCCAAAAAAATAAAAAAAGCGCCGAACGAATATTTTTAAAAAAAATAAACAACGCAAACTTTGTAACAGCGCTGTTAACATATGTTTTCTGCTTTTTAACATATGTTACAGCGCTGTTAACATATGTTTTCTGCCTTTTAACATATGTTAACATCACTGTTACAAAGTTTGCGTTGTTTATTTTTTAAAAAAATATTCGTTCGGCGCTTTTTTTTATTTTTTTGGCCCAAAACGCTTAAAAACATGTATGTTACCTTGTGTATTTTTTTCAAAAAAAAAAAAAAAAAACTTTTTTAGATGGTTTTTTGACGGGTTTTTAGAGTTTTCTTAACTCGAGTGGGTTTTCAATTTATACTTTCCCTATATATATATATATATATATATTAGTATGTGTTTAATTAATTGTTAGTCTTAGAAAAAAAATGGTAATGAATAAGGATGGATTTCTATTTCTGAAAGGGTGCTTACTGAAAGAGTTCAACACTACATTCATTGCTGGTAATGAATAATTGCATATTGGAAAGTGAAAATAATGTTATTTTACTAATTTCGTGAAAATAACGTTAAAAACGACGGACGGTTAATCATGCATCATATGGTGGCGTGGATAGCCAAAAGACAAAGGGGTACATGCACCGATTGGGTTTGTCCTGATTGCTAAGTGTTCTGTGTCTTATGTCTAAGGCTTGATACCAAACCACATCGAGCCGGGGGTCTCACTGGAAGCAGCCTCTCTATTCTTAGGGGTAGAGGTAAGGCTGTCTACATCTTACCCTCCTCAGACCCTACCTTAGCTTTGCTATAGGTGGGATTAACTGAGTATGATGATGATGATGATGATGATGATGATGGAAAGTGAAAAAAAAAAATGTAAACGGCTGATGTGGTTTACATGGTTGGTTGCAAGTTTCAAACTATGATTTGAAATGTTAAACCAAAATTTCCTAATCATAAACCATGAACCAAACCTATAAATGTGCTACTGGCCGAACCAACTGATGTGCTCTAGTTTTAACAGTTCAATCGGTCTTTCGAGTTAATTAATACCTTTTACTACAAATCTAACCTTAAAAGGAGTCTTAAACTTGATGCAGGCGTTGAAGTTCTTATCATGCAATGAGGGCACATTAAGCGGCATTTACATAGTAAATAGCCCACAAAGTCATGTACTAGTAATGGATTCCAAAGGGTTTAATGTTGATAATGTAATGATCCAATCTCCTCAAGATAGCCCCAACACCGATGGCATTCACATCCATTCTTCTCATGCTATAAAAATCACCAACTCAATAATTGGGACAGGTTTGCATCCTATTTGAATTGTTAAATTTGTTGCAAATATCAAGATATTAAACAAGTTGACGTGAACATACTAGCTAGATGGGGTATGTATAAAATTTTGAAACTATCATAAAAAAATTATATTGTTATCGCCAAGTTAAGATGTTTTAATTCTGCCAGTGACAAATTACATGTTGAAACAATTCGACAGGTGACGACTGCATTTCAATAGGCGATTATTCATCAAATATTGATATATCGAACATAGAATGTGGGCCGGGCCACGGTATAAGGTGATAATTTTAACTCATTTACTTGTAATAAAGTAAATTGTGTTATGATAATATGGTATATGTTACTTATAAAATAAAATAGTAGCTAAAAATAAGCTTAACCAATAAAAAAACATGGTTTTTTAACTAATCAAAATCTTGTTACCAGCATAGGGAGCTTAGGGAAGGATGGAGAAATGGTGCTTGTAGAAAACATTCATATAAGAGATTCTTCGTTTAGAGGAACAACAAATGGAGCTCGAATAAAAACTTGGCAAGTTGGACGAGGAAACGTACGACATATTATTTTCGAGAATCTTGTATTTGATGGAGTAGACAATCCGGTAATCATAGACCAATACTATTGTGACGTTCGTGGCGCGTGCAAAGAGAAGGTAAGCATTTTGATGTTTTTAATTAATAATACGATAAATCCACATTGTTTGTTCACATGAGAACAACTAAATAATGTCCTAACTCATATGACATGCACCTAGGAGGGGGGGGGGGGGGGGGGGGGGGGGTAAACTTTATGGAAGAGAGCGATCTAGGCGACCAATAATAAAATTGTGATCTCCTGGTAGCCAAGACTATTAATATTGGCTGGTAGGAGCTAGGAGCAGGATGTTAAGAAAATATATTATTGCTTAGAAAATACTTCTCAATTTTGACTTTTAATGTTTAATACAGAAAAGTGGTGTCAAAATAAGTGACGTGGCATACAAGAATCTTTATGGAACATCATCTACCAACATTGCTATAACGTTAAACTGCAGCAGATTTGTACCTTGTTCTGGAATATCAATGGAAAATATAAACCTAGAACCGATTAAACCTGGGAAAACCTTGTCAGCAAGCTGCGTAAACGTCCAAGGAACAGAAGTTGGAGTGAATCCAAGATCCTGTCTTGAAAACTAGATCTTATTGAATCAGAATATTGTATGTTCTAAACTACTATTTCTATCAAGTACATATATTTATAGTCATATGTAGCCACATATATAAACTTAATCTTGAACAATCCACCTGTAAAACACCTCCTTTTCGGTTTGAGTGTTGGTACATAACATGTTACATGCTATAAGACTTAAGTTAGTGGCGAAGCTTGGTTCTCGAATCGATGGGGCTTGACTCAATTTTATTGTGATCGGAAGTGACTGGAAGATCAAATTGGTTGGGGCCGGACCCAATCTGGTTTCAATATACCTACAAAAATCGTAAAATTCCACTAATGCGCCAAAAATCGATGTGGGCCGAGGCCCCCTCGGGCCCTAAAGAAGTTGTGCCCCTAACTTAAGTGTTATAGTTTTACTATAATGTGAAAAGGTGACTGTCACGTAGGCAACAGGACTCACAATAAGTGTTTTCTCCTAGGTTGGTAATGGTTTCACTAGACAAATTTAATAAAGAGTGGAAAATAAAAAATATTGGTGATTGGTTAAAAAAAGGTGTTTTATATCTCTCTACTTTCGCCCTTGAATAGCCTCACGCTAGGCTCTCTAACAACTCATCAACATAAAATGTTAATGAAATTCTTTTCCCGATAGCATATATACCACTGATAAGGGTTCGGATCCTTTCCGCTCAGTCTCATTTATGTTGCTATTTCGAATATGCTTTCAGCACTTTCGGCTATTGCTTTATTTGTATCACTCCTATCAAGGCAACTGCCTGGTATTGTGCAAATCAAATGAATAAGAAATATCTTGATGTTAGTAAAAAAGGAAACTTAACAAGTAGCTTTTTAAAGAGGAGAGACAGGTTTGACTTTTAAGGTCATACAATTAGAAGACTTTACGGTTAACTCCAAAAAAATTGCAATTTATCTAACACACAAACAACTGATTATATCTGATCACATCCATAGACTATTATGTCCCATGTGTACCTGGACTATCCGATTCCGATTACTCCGTATTAGTACACCTAATTTAAGTTGTATCTAGCATACATTTTTACATATAAATATTATATATTTAATACAACTTAGTATTGAAAAAAATCTATATCGATAAAAACATATAGAAATGGATGGACATAAGAGTGTGGGGAGTGGGATGATGTGCAAGAGTTTGATTAGCCCATTTAAAAAAATAGGGAAATTGAATTTTAACACCCTGAACTATTGACAGTTGGCCGCTGACGCACTGAACTACAAAATTGACCAACACCGCACTGTACTTTTAACTTATTGGCCTGTATCACCCTCAGACTAACCATGGTTAATTTTTGCTGACGTGGCACGGTGACGTGTCCATTTTTGCTGAGGTGGCAGATGACGTGTCCATGCCACGTCAGCTTATTCCCCATGCCACGTCAGCAAAATTTGACACGTCACCATGCCACGTCGGCAACAATTAACCATGGTTAGTCTGAAGGTGATACATGCCAATAAGTTGAAAGTACAGTGCTGTGACACCCGGCATATTTGGCTTAAACATTTTAGTAACGTCTAAGTCTACCTTAGCGAGAAACGTTTATAAACGGACTTAACTGGGTTAGTTGAGTCGGGTCAAGTTAGGATTGTCCAGGGTTCAATGATCTGGAGGATCATTGGGAGTCGTTTTGGTAATACACTAGTACCGGGTTCCGTTGTTGGTGACATTACATGAACTAATTAAGTATATGTGTAGATTATGGGTCATGTGGTGGATTATATATATAGATGTGTTTAAATGATGTGTAAATGATTATCCGTGCTTAAATATGTTAAACATAGACTAAGGTTGCATGCTCATATGTTAAGGTATGTTAGAATGCGTTAAACACGACAAACTGGAAAACTAGACAAACATGAGTTCTGGTTCGACTACTTCGAGTGGTCGAAGGAGAACTTTTGTGTTGGTTCGACGACCCTTTGTAGATGGGCGAACCTGGGATGTGGAATTGAAAGAATTCCCTTCGACCAGGACAGGGCTCATTCGACCCTGTGGAAGGGTCGAAGGAGGCTACCTTCGACCACTTACAGGGGGCGAAGGAGGATTAGTATAAATACCAAACTTTGTTATTTTTCATCATTTCACAAACCCTAACCGTCTCAAAACACTCTCAAACGATTTTAATCACTAAGGAAGGAGTTTTTGCTCTTCTTTTTCATAATCAAACCTATCTACAACATCTAAACAAGAATCCAAGGTGTGTTCTTGATCCTAAACCTTTTTAAAGCATTTTAATTCGTTTTCATCTAACCCTAATTGTCCGGATCTGTTCTAAGGGTGTTTTTATGATTAAAAACCTTTTAAACATCTTTCTAAATCAAAACCTTATCATTTAAACATAGGTTTTCATAATAATAAACATGTGTTAATTATGTACTATGTGGTGTTATGTGTTGTTCAATGATTTACTGTTGTATCTATGATAGAAACATGATATAGGATTTGTTATTGATGCTAGTTTATTGTTGTTTAGGGTTAAAGAGGGATAGATGGGTATTTTGGGGGTTTTAACGAATCTAGACTTGATGCATGATATTTATGATCAATAGAACTAATAAGGAAAGATCGAACACTCGACAAACTGAGCATTTTAAGTTGAATATGGATTGATTTCAAAAGTTTCCAAATTGGGTAAGGAATCCATGCATGATTGTGACGTTTCCATAATTCTTACCATTTTGGGAAAGGGCTGAAATGGACGTATTATCGGGAGAAATCGATGGGGTTTTGTAGGGATAAGTTATTCATGCTTGACTGCTGTGTTTGATGATGTTTCGAGTCGTTTTGAATGTGTTTGAAGCGTTTTTAGGAAAATTTTCACAACAGGGGCAAACCTGGACTCCTTCGACCGATAGAAGGTGCGAAGGAGAGAATCCAGGGTCGAACCTGGGTTTTGTTTGGGCGAATGTGGTAAAACGGTCGAAAGAGGCATCAAACGGTCGAACGAAACATAGAACGGGCGAAGGAGACTTAATCTGACTGGTTCGACCGTTCTGATGCAGAAATGAGATTTTTGATACAAACTAAGTGTTTTATGCTTGAACCTTGTGTGTAATCTATGTGTACTTGATTAGTTAGGGTAATGGGTCACCAACGGGATGTCGGGTCGGTCTAGTGTGTCGGTTAAACATTTAAACACGTTTTAAAACATACTTGGTTACGATCTGGACAATCGGGGACTAGATAACCTTATGGTTATTAGTCGGAACACTTATGTGAACATTTTGATAGATCTCCGGTAGAGGGATTATCAAGGGCTTAGCATTTTACTTGTAATCGAAGAACGCTATCTAAGGTGAGTTCACGGCCCCACTTTTACTGCTTTAACTTTTGGGGGAGAAAACATGCGCTAAACTATTTTGGTAACATATGTCATACTATGGTTTTAACTTTGCATTGCTATACGATCTTTTAAAGTCCCGGGGGAAACCATGAATGTGTGGGGATACACAACGGGGGAAATGTGGATAGATCTATTGGGCTTGACAAACCCCACTCGACGGCTTGGAGGGCTGGGCGGGTGCATATTGTCTCGAACTGATAACACTCGTAGCGTGGCTACAACACATCGGGCTGAACACATGGTAACAGTCTAGTAATGGTTTTCCAATCGTAGTAGTAATAAAACATACGCCTAGCTAGCGTACTTGGTAACATTGATATAGTATGGACATGGTAACGTTTTGGTAACACTTGGTAACATATTGAACAAACCTGTGAACTCACCAGCATTATATGTTGACGTCTTTTTGGCATGTTTTTCTCAGGTCGCTAAGGTAGCAACAAATGGAACTAGGCGCACGGGTCTGCATTGGCGTCTAAGTTTAGTTGCATGTTTTGAAATAAGTGTCTTGAATACTTTGGAATACTGTTGTAGCTGATTAAATTCTTAAATGCTTCCGCTTATAAAATCGTTGTTTTTGGGTTTACGTATTTCATATAGTGATGTTTATTGTGACCGTTGACTTGAATCCTGGTTTGTCACGCGCCTCGCGGTAAAACCCCGCAGTGGAAACTTGAGGGTGTGACAAGTGCGGTGTTGTTCAATTTTGTAGTTCAGTGCGTCAGCGGCCAATTGTCAATAGTTTAGGGTGTTAAAATCCAATTTCCCAAAAAAATATTTATAATCTTTAATATGAACGTTGGATTAAAAAAATTATAAAATTTTCTTTTTACCATTGTTGAACGGTAATGAGGGAAAAAAAATAAATTATTTTCTATATATAAAATATATCCTCTTCTACCCACTCGTACACACTCTCATTTTATTAGAAATACTCTCACAAACTCTCATTTTTTTTAAAATAATCTCACAAAAATGCAATCTTCAAGTTTATCGGATTCATTTGATCTATACGCTTTGGAATCCTCATCAAATGACGGCGCAGGAATGATAATATCGAGCATTCATAAAGTGGTTGAAGCTATAGTCGAGGATTCCCTTCCGAACCCAAACGTAGAAAATATATACTTCGTGAACGACAAGCCGCAAATGATTTATTGGTACGTGATTACTTCTCACCCGAACCAACATACGATGAAAAAAGTTTTAGGCGGCGTTTTCGTATGAGTCGTAATTTATTTTTAAGAATAACAAACGAGTTGGAAAATAAATAAGAATATTTCCAATAAAGACCTGATGCACGTAGCATGGGATTTTGCCCGTTGCAAAAGGTCACAGCCAATAAATAGGGATGGCAATCTAACCCGAACCCGATGGATAAACCCGAAACCCGACGCATTTGGGACGGGTTTGGGGTCGGGTAATCGGGTATGGGTCCGGGTATGGGATTAATGTTTAATTTTTTCGCTGGTTTGGGACGGGTTCGGGATTTGATGATATACCCGTTTACCCGACCCGATTACCCGATAAAGTATACCCGTTTACCCGATTAGATACCCAATATAATTTCTAATACATCTTTTTAAATATGTATACATAATATATCTAATTGTCCATCTACATTGTCATCTTGTGCTAAAATTACTAAAAATTAGTGTATACTATTTGTTATCTATGTCTTTGATTGTTTTTATATGATTTAAGTATTTTATATTTATACAATATAATCATTTACATGTACATTTAATAATGCTAAATGTAATTGGTTAATAGTAGCATAATAAATGCCCGTCGGGTTTTTGGTTGTATATACTCAATGAGTAAGTTTAAAAATTAATGGGTTTACCCGAAACCCGCGGGTATACCTGATACCCGATGGGTATTTACCCGACACAAACCCGACGGGTTTTGGGCCGGGTTTGGGACAAGCATACCTAATCGGATATAGGGTTGGGATTATCTAAACCCGTCCCAAACCCAACCCATTGCCATCCCTACCAATAAATGTATATATGTGTGGCCCTCGGGGGGCAAAAGTAAAGTTGTACTAATTTTAACGTTATTTTACTAATTTCGTAAAAATAACGTTAAAAATAGCGGACGGTTAATCATGCATCATGTGGTGACGTTGATAGTCAAAAGACAAAGGGGTACATGCACCAATCGGGTTTGTCCCGATTGCTAATTGTTATGTGCCTTATGTCTATGGCTTGATACAAAACCACTATTGAGTCGGGGGTCTCACTGAAAGCAGCCTCTCTATTCACACGGGGTAGAGGTAAGGCTGTCTACATCTTACCCTTCTCAGACCCTACCTTAGCTTTTGCTATTGGTGGGATTAACTGAGTATGATGATGATGATGCAAAAGGTCACAACCGCACTTTGATAGTGGGTTATGGACAAAGTTCCGACATAATGAACGACTATCGAAAGATGTCGGCACGAACAGCTAGGGAAAGTCTTCACTATTTTTTGCGTATGTCATTGAACTATACATAAAAAAAAAAAAATTTTGAGAAAACCTACTTTTAGTGGCATACAACAAATTTTGGAGTTTCACAAAGAAAAACATGGTTTTCCCGGGATGCTCGGGAGTTTAGATTGTATGAAATAGGAGCAGGAACTTTGTCCAACTGCATGGCAAGGCCAACACACGAGTGGATATCATAAAAAGACATCTATGATGCTTAAAGGGGTTGCATCACAAGATATTTGGATTTTGCATGCATTTTTAGGTGTGCCCGGTTCGTTGAAGGATATAAATATTTTTAATCAATCACCAATTTTCAACGATATCATAAATAATATTGCACCAAAAGGAACTTTTTTCGCAAACGGGGTAGAATACAAGTACGGATATGTTTTAGCGGATGGAATTTACCCTGAGTGGGCTGTGTTTGTAAAATCTTTTACACGGAAGACTACATTAGACGATAAGAGAGCAAAGTTTAACAAAGCTCAAATGGCTGCACAGAAAGACATCGAGCGAGCTTTTGGTGTTTTGCAAAAAAGATGGCGCATTTTGGTCATGCCATGTCGATTGTATGAAAAAACACAAATAAGAAATGTGATGTACGTATGCGTTATTTTACACAACATGATTTTGGAAGACGAAGGACATGCAATATGCGAGTACTTTGGTGAGGAAACGCAATCAAGTCAATGAGACATTACTTATGAAGAAAAAACATTAAACAACTTTGAAATCAAAACATTAAACAACTTTGAAATCAAGAATAGCCAACCACATCACAACCTTCGAGTGGATTTGGTTGAAATATTTGGAGTCTACCGAGATATAACGAATCCAATGATGACGATGTAACAACCGGCAAAATTAAGGTAATCCCGTACTAATTAATTAAACGCAATTAACGTAATTAACCGTAATTATGTGCTGATTATTTAATTGAGGCCTTAGAAAGATAGAAGTTCCCAAATAATGCATAAGAATGCATAAGTTTAATAGCAAAGCATGATAGGAATCATGCGCAAGCAAAACTATCCGGTATGGACACTGGCGATTACCCGGTAAAACTTAAATAAGCGAAACGAACTCCGGACACCCGGAATATAAAATAAATAATATTTTCACAAAATATAATGAGTTTTGGGAACCCAAAGCCATACGTGAAAACTTATTGTACAAATCTCCCGGGTAACGAATAAAGTGCGCGTACCGCACCCGATACGCGCGTAGCACAAAATTTCACCCGGCAAAAGCCAAAATAAATCATCAGTAATTTAACTGGGCAAAATTTAAGAAATATTAATGGTATTTTAATATTCGGGTGACACACGGTTAAAAACTCAAGAATACCCGGACGGTACCCGAAAGAGATTAACTTAAACATAATGTGGGATATTTGGCAAAGTGGACCCCACCAAACACCCCATGGGGGCCGGCCTATGGCCCACCCAATGGGAAAAATCTTTTAATCATCCCACTTTAACTCTTCACCTCCTTAATATCAAATAATTAAAATTAATCATAAGGTTGCATGCAAAGGTATTGGGCAAGAAGATTAACCAAATCACCACCTCTCCCTCTCTCTCTAAACTCGGCCCAGGCACCCTCTAATAATATCCCTAAGATTTTTTTTATAATCTTCCGTAATCTTCTAAAATCCTACACTAAGATCTCTACCCAATCCAAGCTAGATATTGGTAATCCTTGGAGATTTGATAGAAGATTATATAGATACATACATGCTCACACTTGAAGAAATCACAAAAATTCTTCCTCTTCTTCCTCTTGTTGGCCGTGAGTTTGCACCTCCCCATTAACATCTCTCTTTCAATTTTTATACCTCTAAATCATCTCTAAATCATCATTATTCAAAACCCCTTTTGTGTGTTCAAGAGTTTGGAGCTTAACCCACTTGGAAGAACACATTAAACCTCACCCAAATCCAAGATCTTTGTCTTCCCTAGCCTTGAGCTAGTAGTAAGTATTACATTGTTTTATTACTTAAATGTTCATGTTTTGTGCTATGAAAGCAAGTTGTACATTAATGGGTAATAAAATGGATTTTATAAAGTTAATGGGTTTTGTTAGAATAAAAATGGAAGAATAATAATAACATTGATGAATCTTGGATGTATATTAATAAATGTAATATTTGAAGAAAAGATGATGAAATGCACATACACTTGAGAAAAAGGATGATTTGAGCATGATTAATGAGAAGGACTTGAATGAGATGGAAGATGATTTTAATCATCATAAGATGACTAGTTAATGTCAAAAAGATATTAAAATGGGTTAGAAAGTCATAGGTGAAAAAGTCCCATCTTCAAAGTCCACTCACTTGGATGAGTGAAAAATGGGTATTTTGGATGAAAATATGGAATAAACATGTTAATGACATCTAGGATGGATTAGATGATCATTAAAAGTGAAAAGAAGTGAAAACAACTAAGCATTAAGAAAATGGTTCTTCAAAGTCCACTAAAATGGAAGAAAAATATTAACTTTGGAAGTTAGGGTGAAAAATGCAACAAGTATAAGTTAAAGGACTAATATGGCAACTTTGGAAGTTGAGGGACTAAAATAAATATTTTGGAAACTATTAGTCCAAAAACACAATAATGGAAAGTTTGGTGTCAAAAGTGTAATTTTACAAGGTTGATTTGGTAAATACTAGTAACATACTTGGGCATTTTGTGTAAAAAGGTGTATTTTTATAAAAATGGAAGTTTTATAAAAATAAAGGGAGTAACACAAGGATTTTATAAAATAAGATTTTATAAAATAAAGACTTGGGAAGACTTGTACAAAAATAGGATACTTTTATATAAATGGGAATATAAAAGTATCGGAAACATTTTTGGGTTACAAGTTGGACAAGTTGGGCTAAAACGTACAAAGTATATTTTTCCAAGAAATAAACGTTCGGAATCGGAAGTAGGAACAATACTTCCATGAGGACGCGCAATGGAAATAAATATGAAAAACGCTAACTAACGAACTTAGTTACACGAACTAACGTAAACGGACATATAAGAAAAATGCCATTACGACAAGATAAAAATATACATATATATTTTAAGGAAATAAAATATATATAACAAGGGTGAAACGTGCGAAACACTTTCCTAAGTGTAGAAAGAATATTCGTGGGAAAGGAAAAACACAACGTAACGAATTAAAAACGCTAAACGACACATGAACTTAACAAGTAGTATCCACGCGATGGTATATGTACATATGCTCGTTTTCGACGAAATTCTAGTATATCTATTTGAATGGGAAAATAGATATGCGAGAAGGAAAACCGAGACGAGTAGGTGGAATATATCTACGAACGTGTGAATACCGACAAGATCCTAGTACATTTATTTAAATGGGAAAATAAATGTATGGTGTGGTGAGTCTAGTCGGGCGTTAAGAATATGTTACCAAACGACAAGAACTTAGCATATTTATTTAAATGGGAAAATAAATATGTGGCAAAGTGAGTCGGGTCGGATAATAAGAAATCACATTATATCGAGCGAAACGATCCTAAGTATAATAATTTAAATGGGAAAATAATTATACGTTGGGTAGAGTCGTGTCGAGTATAATATTGTACAAGTCATAAAGAATATTAATAAGAATAATATATGACTTGTAAGGAAAGGGTAATCCATCGCCATTGAACCTAGGATACGAAACTATTAAACGGGAATTGGGATAAAGACGTGGTCGGGAAGTTGGATGTACGACTTGCCAAGGCACATACACCATAGGTGTAGTGACTTATACGCCTAGAACATTTGTAGGTGCGGGATCACAAACTTTACTATTTTCTTCTTTGAGCCGAGCACAGTTACAGGTGAGTCTCACGGCCCCATTTCTAAACTATTTAACGTTTTTACGGGGGAAAGATATGTTGGGATTGTATGACGGGTTGGATACTTGAGTAATGATCGCCACTCGGGGTTGAGACCTCCCCACTATAATCATTAATTCAGGAAAGAGAAACCAAAGGAATATTTGGATAGTACTATTGGTGCCTGACAAGGCCCACCCCTAATCGATAGCGTCGATTATGCATCGGCGTATGCCTGGGGTGCACGTATTCTGAAATCAAGTCGTAGGAATACCGAGTAACGACTTGGGGCGGGGGCATTATTAATTGTCTTGGTTTGGTTATAGGCTCAAGTAAATTGTAGGACTTTGCAACTCCTATAAATGTTATAACAAGGATATTCCCACTTAATAAAGTTTTATTAAATCAAAACCTGTGAACTCACCAATATTTATATATTGACGATTTTCAAACATATCTTTCAGGTAACTGAATGATGGAGGTTAGCATGGCGAGCAAGGTCGGGGGTATCTCCAAGTTGGGCGTTGGAAATGTCGTAAAAGGGTCTCACCTCTTTATTCCATGGACTTAGGGATAAAGGGAGGAGCCTCCTTATTAATTTCAAAAACAATTTATGATTATGTACGAATAATTTGACATGATTATCGGCGTTGAATAAATGCCCGTTTGTTTAATTACTATTGTGGTTTGCATAAATCTTGGCTTAATACTTTTGAACCGTCGCGCCACGTGTTTCCGCCATAGGCGTGGTGTGATAGACGACAATGACGATAATCAAAAACATATTTGGTAGTAATTTATTTGATGATTTTTTTTATTTTTAGGTTTTTTTATGTAACTAGTAGTCGACCCGCAGGCGTTGCCTAGCGGACACGTATCTAACCCGGTAAGAATAAATATGGCTGGGAAAAAAACGTCATGGTTAAAAGGTAGTCGCTCTACCAACTAAGGAAGAACGATTTTCACGCAACAATGTAAAAAAAATGGTTATAACATAAAACATAAAATTTCAAAGACTTTTTTCAAGATTAGTATGTGTTTTCTAGTATGGTTTTCACTATGTATCATGGTTTAAGATGTGCCCACTAAACCATCATCAAAGCCATTTGATGGTGTCTCTCACAAACCCGTTTACCCAAGTGATGGTTTTAAAACAAAACTACTAATCCCCACCCATACATAAACCCGATCACCAAGCCGTCCCTTTACCTAGTGAACAAACACACATTACCACTCTGTTCCAGAGTTTCATTAAAGGATGGAAGAGAAAGGACATCCCTCCTCTTCTTTTCTCTCTAGTTCCTTCCAAATTAGAAAGATTGAAAATCACTCCAAAAACCTCTTTATTATCCCTCCCATTCCCTATATTCCCCTTCTACAAAAAAACTCTGAAACACATTTTTTCCCCACTTCCTTCCCAATCCTTCCTCTTCCATCCTTTAATGAAACTCGGGAACATGGTGTACACATTACATGTAAACAGGCTATTATATATTTACAACAATATAACTAACAGTTCCTAACCTCCTATAACCACAAAGGCAAAGCTACTGTAATACTCCATAAATATTCAAATCATGAAACAAACACAATATAAAACCCTAAGACATCAATAACAAACATATATTCACTTCATCAGCAAATGCCTTAATTAACCGTACCTGCATCTGCATAAGTAGATCCGAACTATGCTTCTTCTCAAACCGATTATCACGAAACGTCTGCCGAACCTTCTCGAACGCCTTTTGTAACACCCCAACCGATGGCGGAATCATCGAGGTGCCACGTAGTGACGATTGTTCAAAAGCTCATGGTACTAAAATGTAAATATTATTGAATAATCCAAAATTGTCTTACATGGAAATGGAAAATACAAAGTCTTAAATGAAATGTAAATGACGAAATAATTGATTAAAATAATGCACTAAGTATCTCTTGTTAAAGCACTAGATCAAACTGCACCTGAAACATGTACAAAATAGATTTGGTCAACATATGAAATGTTGGTGAGCATTCCTAGATTTGATATATATAGTAGGTTAAAAAGTTATACAATTCAAGTGCAAGCTACAGTGCAAATATGTAAACCATGTATCATACAAATGAGCGAAATCAACCCTGTGACTGTATAATGTACTGTATGAACTGTAGTGTACTTATCCAATAAATGGATAAAAGGCTTAACACTGGCCACGGATTCTCCGATGAAAAAGGGGGAGAATCAATCTAGGCGGGTTGTCAATCCAAATAGCGCTATCCAATGTTAAGGTCGGCTTGTACCATGTTAATGATTTCACTAAGTACAAATGTAATCCACATGTATTGTCTAAGCATAAAGCACGTTGTAAGCAATGCACATAGTACTAGAATTGTATTGTAAAAATGTAATCTTGTATTTGAAATTGTAATAGTGTACATGTAACACCCCAAAAATGTATAAAAGCAAAAAGGGGTAGGAATACTCACTGTATACGTAATAGCTTGCAATTGAACTGGACAACGAAATATACGTTGGAAATATTCCAAAGAATCAACCTAAAGAATTTACTAACGTGTAAGGAAAATAACTCTAGGATACATGTATTTCTAGGGCTTCGAATTGGGGATAAATGCTTATTTGATTAATTAATGAATTGTTTATTAAATATATGAAATTTAATAAATAAATAAATAAATAAAAGTCTCTTTGTAAAATCTTAAGTTGAATATAATCATAACATAAGGTTTTGAGTATGAAAATAATTTTTATAAAATTATTTTCTTGAAAATAGAATATTTAATCTAATTATTTCAAATTGTCAAAATACGACTTTAATATCTAAAAATATTAAAATCAAATAATTTCTGTCTTAAAAATTGTATTTCAGTTCTAGATAGTTAGAAATAATTTATATAAAATTTTGGTGCAAAAATATTAAAAATTGGATTTATTATGATTTAATTATGATTAAAACTAACAAAAATTGATTAAAAATATTAAATAAATGATTTTTCTGAAATAAAAATCATTTCTGAAAAGCTTAATGTTATAAAAGCTTAAAATAATTTTTGTGGAAATTAATAAGATCGTTTTGATATTTTAATGGAATTTTATAAATAAAATGGAATAAACTTGATTTATTTATTATAAATATTAAATAAATAAATTTCAGAAAACTAAAAATTGTAAGTTAAACTTTTTCACTAGTTTAACATAATGTAATTTTTGTAGAATTTTAAAAAGGGTTTTAGTATTTTAAAACAAATTTTAAAATACTAATAATTATATATATATATATACATATTAGCTTACTTGTAAAAAAAAAAAAAAGAAAGAAAATCAGTGCTCTAGCTGGGGATCGAACCTGTGTGGTCCCGGTTACAAAGCACTAGACACAACCACTTGGTCCAGACCAGTGGTTGTGTTTTGTTTAGTCTGTTTAAATTAAATACCCTATCTGTTCTAAGTGTTCTTCCCCAATTATCATTCGAGCCCTAGTTTTTCAATTGATCAATCCACACAACATTAACCCAATTAACCATAGGGTTAATGTTGTGCATCGACCGGATAATGAAACCCACAAGAAAGATTGAACTTACAAATACGTTTTCGGGTATAAAGGCTAGGTCAACGAAAAAGTCAACCGTGATCAAATAAGCTTCGTATGATGTTTAATTACAGAAATTAGAGATAGGGAAAGAGATTTCGGCGAGTTTAGGCTGAGATTAAAGGTCCAATTTATAGGGAAGGATTCGGATTTGCACGATGGAAGGTTTTGACCCATTGATTACATAGGAGCGTTAATTGAGTGAGATTTTTGGTAGGTTATAATGTCATTGATGTGTAATGGACGTGTATAGTCAATGGTATTTAATTGTTGCAATTATACTAAAAATAAGTATAGATTAATTGGAAAGAAAAAAAAAAAGAATGCATGCTATCTGCTGCTGCTCGACGTGGGTAACAGGGAAGAAGAAAAGGAGTCAGCAACACGGGTATATATATAATACAGGTTAGGAATATTTCAACATAGTGGTGTAGCCCGGTTGGTTGAACGCGTGTGTGTTTAAGGTTCGGACCGGCTCCTGCCCGGGTTCGAGTCCCGGCAGGGCCAAAACTCTTTTTTTTTTTTTGTTTTAAAACAGTAAGGGAAGGGAGAGGGGAGTTGGGCTTGAGCTGTTGATGGGCCAGATTGTTTGGGCTGGTTTGTGGATCAGAAAAAGGGATATGGATTGGGTTTGGTAATGGGTTTTAAGAGTGGTTAAAAAGTGTATATATATATGAAATAAAATCTGAATTTTTATTATTATTATTATTATTATTATTATTATTATTATTATAAAAAGTGACGGATGTCACAGCATCCCCTACTTTTAGAAACTTCGTCCCGAAGTTATTGGGAACATAGGGTTAAGGATGCTTGGGTACAAAATAGGATAACTGTGGTTTGAAAAAATTTTTGAATGATTTGGATATGAGGTTTGATAGGTGTGAGTTGAGGATTTGGTTCGTCTCGAATAATAAGAATCTAGTAACTCAATAAGTTTCAAGTTTTAGGAATCATATGATAAATGTACGAGTTGATTGTCTACAGAAAGACTAAATGAACTACTAAATAACCAGAGTTTGTTCCTGGTCCGACTTCCAGTCTCACTTTCAATGCATCATTAGTGTTTGTATACAGGGTGTACCGCAGCTAACCCACCACACCTTTGATACCTTGAAAACGTACTGGACGCCTACCAAAAACTCTAATAGAATTTCACACTACCCTAATGTACCTGTAAATTCATGATTACGTTCCGGACCGGAATCATCAATTTACCTTACATTAAAGTTTTGCGTCCTTCTATGACCCTACCGATTGTTGAGCAGGTTCGATAGTCTCCACCAGCCGCGGAGTAGGTTGTAGGGCCTCTCCCGACTGTTTGAAAAGGCATAGTGACCTCTACTAATTGTTGAGTATGTTCGATAGTCTCCACCAGTCGTGGAGCAGGTTGTAGGGCCTCTCCCGACTGGTGAAAAAGGCATGATGACCTCTAGTAAGTGCAGCAATTATTATAGATTGCAAATTAATAGTATGTTTATGCAAGCAAGTTTGTAAGTACTACAACCATTAAGTGTAAGTGTTATCATGAATAATTAAATGTTTACGAGTATCATGAATAATTAGGTGTTCAATGCGTGGTCAAATTAAGAGAGAAATCTAGTTTCATGTAATAACCAATGATGTTTTCTTAGAAAAGCATCTGTAAGATCAAGTATCAAGTCCAAACGTTTCAAATAAATGCAAGGTAGAGTCTTGTATGATAAATATAATAAATTTCCAATATGTGTTAATACACAATAATACGCAAGGAAATTTTCTAGATGTTGTATGCTAACGAGTGCGACAAAGTTGGGTACAAAATGATAATAGGATCAAGAAAATGAAAACACGGGTATTGGATTTCTCGAGTCTTGGAAAATTTCATCCATGGCTTAACCAGTGGGATTAACGTCATCCTGATCATCTGCTTCGTTGATATCGATATTGAAAGCTTGTCCATGTGCCACCAGGTTTATATTGTTCAATTTGGGACATTGGGGTAGCATGTGATTAGGGTCTCTACAATGATAACATGCCCGACCGTTAGTAATCTGTAGTGGTCCCTGGGCAGCTGTTTGATGATTACTCTGTGTTCCAACCATTACTCGACAAGTGGTAACAAGGTGTCCAAACCTCCCACATCTAGTGCATTGACGGCATGGAAGATTTGCAGGGTGATGATATTTGCAGGTGTTGCATTGAGGATGGATTCCCGTGTAGGCTTTCTTGATAGGAGGCTGAGCCACCGGATCAACAACAGTATGGTTCAGATTATCGCCCATTCGTTTCTTAGAGTTCGAAGCAGTAGTGGCGGCCTTTGCTAAAATAGTCTTAGGTTGTTCAACAGTCTTGGTGCCCTTTCTAACCAAGTTCCCTTTCCTTACGTGTTTGTCTGTTAACGTGGCTGCAAGTTGGATGGCTTCTTCTACCGTAGTGGCTTTGCCTCCAGTGACAACGTCTTGAATCAGGTCAGGTAATCCCTCGATATATTTTTCGATTGCTCGAGAGACTGGGGTGACCATGTGTGGAACCAGTATGCTAAGTTCGTGATATCGAGTATTATACGCAAGATTCTCCCCACTGTCTTGTTTCAGTCCATGGAACTCTTCCTCCAGTTTCCTGATTTCGTTCCTAGGGCAAAATTTGGCGATCATGAGTTCCTTAACTTCAGCCCAAGATAAAGATAAAGCAACATCAGCTCCTCGATTGCGCTTTTCACCATTCCACCAGGTTAGCGCCCCCTTTTGAAGGACACTAGTAGCATAGCGAATGCGGAGTTCATCAGGACATTCACTGTTCACAAAAGTACTCTCCATGCTTTCAAACCATTGGAGGAGGCCAGTAGCACCCTCCTCACCAGTGAATTTTGTGGGGTTACAGGAGTTAAAGTGTTTGAAAGTGCATCGAAATTGAGTCGTACTCCCTGTGTTGGCACTGTTACTATTTTGGGTTATCTCACTGACAAGGTTTGGGATCACTGCAGCAATTTGCTCGGCGACTAAAGATGCGAGGCGACGATCAGAACGTCGTCCAGAAGTACGAACAGGGCGTTGGCTGGCATCACGGAGCATGCGGTGAGCAGACATCTATGAGGTAGTCAAATAATAATCATGAGATTAGGAAATGTAAGTGTATAATCGTACTAGATAATTATGAAGATATGATCTTGTAAGCACTCATGATATGCAAAGTATTGTATATGAAACGAGAGGGTATTATTGGAAAAACTTGTACAAAATGCTTGGAGTGCCCTTGTCTAGCTGTAAAGCTCAACAAGGACGTTGACTTTTCAAAGGAATTGAACCCAATGGTGATCAAAGAAGACATGCTTTAGCCTATAAGTGGACACTCACTCCAGGAATCCCCAGGTAAGCATAACAGGTCCGTAAATGGATTTATGCGCTATGCTTGCCTATGCCAGAAAACCCAGTGTACAGGCGTCCACCCTTCCAGATTGCACGTGTCCTTATCACACTCATTAAAGTTCAACAACTTCGAAGGAGTAACAATGAGAGTAGGCATTATGTCTAAGAGTGTCTTCATGAAAGGTACTGCTCCTGTTCCATGGTGATGTAGGCTTTCCACTCCTTGTAGGACACCATCTCTATGCACCATGATGAAAGATGAGAATAGGGGAGAGAGAGAGAAGGAGGGAAAGATAGATTAAGAAAGTAGAAGGAAATGAGGGGTAGGGTAATTTAGGAAATGTTATGCATGAAGGTTAATGTTCGGTTATAGTCTAGGCCGGTTTATCTAATAACCTAGTTCCCTATAACCATGGCTCTGATACCAATCTGTAACACCCCAACCGATGGCGGAATCATCGAGGTGCCACGTAGTGACGATTGTTCAAAAGCTCATGGTACTAAAATGTAAATATTATTGAATAATCCAAAATTGTCTTACATGGAAATGGAAAATACAAAGTCTTAAATGAAATGTAAATGACGAAATAATTGATTAAAATAATGCACTAAGTATCTCTTGTTAAAGCACTAGATCAAACTGCACCTGAAACATGTACAAAATAGATTTGGTCAACATATGAAATGTTGGTGAGCATTCCTAGATTTGATATATATAGTAGGTTAAAAAGTTATACAATTCAAGTGCAAGCTACAGTGCAAATATGTAAACCATGTATCATACAAATGAGCGAAATCAACCCTGTGACTGTATAATGTACTGTATGAACTGTAGTGTACTTATCCAATAAATGGATAAAAGGCTTAACACTGGCCACGGATTCTCCGATGAAAAAGGGGGAGAATCAATCTAGGCGGGTTGTCAATCCAAATAGCGCTATCCAATGTTAAGGTCGGCTTGTACCATGTTAATGATTTCACTAAGTACAAATGTAATCCACATGTATTGTCTAAGCATAAAGCACGTTGTAAGCAATGCACATAGTACTAGAATTGTATTGTAAAAATGTAATCTTGTATTTGAAATTGTAATAGTGTACATGTAACACCCCAAAAATGTATAAAAGCAAAAAGGGGTAGGAATACTCACTGTATACGTAATAGCTTGCAATTGAACTGGACAACGAAATATACGTTGGAAATATTCCAAAGAATCAACCTAAAGAATTTACTAACGTGTAAGGAAAATAACTCTAGGATACATGTATTTCTAGGGCTTCGAATTGGGGATAAATGCTTATTTGATTAATTAATGAATTGTTTATTAAATATATGAAATTTAATAAATAAATAAATAAATAAAAGTCTCTTTGTAAAATCTTAAGTTGAATATAATCATAACATAAGGTTTTGAGTATGAAAATAATTTTTATAAAATTATTTTCTTGAAAATAGAATATTTAATCTAATTATTTCAAATTGTCAAAATACGACTTTAATATCTAAAAATATTAAAATCAAATAATTTCTGTCTTAAAAATTGTATTTCAGTTCTAGATAGTTAGAAATAATTTATATAAAATTTTGGTGCAAAAATATTAAAAATTGGATTTATTATGATTTAATTATGATTAAAACTAACAAAAATTGATTAAAAATATTAAATAAATGATTTTTCTGAAATAAAAATCATTTCTGAAAAGCTTAATGTTATAAAAGCTTAAAATAATTTTTGTGGAAATTAATAAGATCGTTTTGATATTTTAATGGAATATTATAAATAAAATGGAATAAACTTGATTTATTTATTATAAATATTAAATAAATAAATTTCAGAAAACTAAAAATTGTAAGTTAAACTTTTTCACTAGTTTAACATAATGTAATTTTTGTAGAATTTTAAAAAGGGTTTTAGTATTTTAAAACAAATTTTAAAATACTAATAATTATATATATATATATACATATTAGCTTACTTGTAAAAAAAAAAAAAAAGAAAGAAAATCAGTGCTCTAGCTGGGGATCGAACCTGTGTGGTCCCGGTTACAAAGCACTAGACACAACCACTTGGTCCAGACCAGTGGTTGTGTTTTGTTTAGTCTGTTTAAATTAAATACCCTATCTGTTCTAAGTGTTCTTCCCCAATTATCATTCGAGCCCTAGTTTTTCAATTGATCAATCCACACAACATTAACCCAATTAACCATAGGGTTAATGTTGTGCATCGACCGGATAATGAAACCCACAAGAAAGATTGAACTTACAAATACGTTTTCGGGTATAAAGGCTAGGTCAACGAAAAAGTCAACCGTGATCAAATAAGCTTCGTATGATGTTTAATTACAGAAATTAGAGATAGGGAAAGAGATTTCGGCGAGTTTAGGCTGAGATTAAAGGTCCAATTTATAGGGAAGGATTCGGATTTGCACGATGGAAGGTTTTGACCCATTGATTACATAGGAGCGTTAATTGAGTGAGATTTTTGGTAGGTTATAATGTCATTGATGTGTAATGGACGTGTATAGTCAATGGTATTTAATTGTTGCAATTATACTAAAAATAAGTATAGATTAATTGGAAAGAAAAAAAAAAAGAATGCATGCTATCTGCTGCTGCTCGACGTGGGTAACAGGGAAGAAGAAAAGGAGTCAGCAACACGGGTATATATATAATACAGGTTAGGAATATTTCAACATAGTGGTGTAGCCCGGTTGGTTGAACGCGTGTGTGTTTAAGGTTCGGACCGGCTCCTGCCCGGGTTCGAGTCCCGGCAGGGCCAAAACTCTTTTTTTTTTTTTGTTTTAAAACAGTAAGGGAAGGGAGAGGGGAGTTGGGCTTGAGCTGTTGATGGGCCAGATTGTTTGGGCTGGTTTGTGGATCAGAAAAAGGGATATGGATTGGGTTTGGTAATGGGTTTTAAGAGTGGTTAAAAAGTGTATATATATATGAAATAAAATCTGAATTTTTATTATTATTATTATTATTATTATTATTATTATTATTATTATTATTATAAAAAGTGACGGATGTCACACCTTTGGCGGTGAAACAACTGGTGAGCTGTTCAATCGACGGGAGATCTGAAAGTACACACATACCGATTCGAGATCGAAGACCATAGATCTATTCATCTAACCATTGTCTTGGCTACTGCTACTATGCTCTGGTTTCTGATCGGCCTCAAATCGCCTTCGTGCTTCGGTGCACAGTCACCGGTGCCGCCGTGTTGTTCCATCATCCAAAAACTGAGGTTAGTGGAAACATGAGAAGCTTTAGAGAGAGAAGTAGAAGATGATGATGTAACAACCGGCAAAATTAAGGTAATCCCGTACTAATTAATTAAACGCAATTAACGTAATTAACCGTAATTATGTGCTGATTATTTAATTAAGGCCTTAGAAAGATAGAAGTTCCCAAATAATGCATAAGAATGCATAAGTTTAATAGCAAAGCATGATAGGAATCATGCGCAAGCAAAACTATCCGGTATGGACACTGGCGATTACCCGGTAAAACTTAAATAAGCGAAACGAACTCCGGACACCCGGAATATAAAATAAATAATATTTTCACAAAATATAATGAGTTTTGGGAACCCAAAGCCATACGTGAAAACTTATTGTACAAATCTCCCGGTAACGAATAAAGTGCGCGTACCGCACCCGATACGCGCGTAGCACGAAATTTCACCCGGCAAAAGCCAAAATAAATCATCAGTAATTTAACTGGGCAAAATTTAAGAAATATTAATGGTATTTTAATATTCGGGTGACACACGGTTAAAAACTCAAGAATATCCGGACGGTACCCGAAAGAGATTAACTTAAGCATAATGTGGGATAATATTTGGCAAAGTGGACCCCACCAAACACCCCATGGGGGCCGGCCTATGGCCCACCCAATGGGAAAAATCTTTTAATCATCCTACTTTAACTCTTCACCTCCTTAATATCAAATAATTAAAATTAATCATAAGGTTGCATGCAAAGGTATTGGGCAAGAAGATTAACCAAATCACCACCTCTCCCTCTCTCTCTAAACTCGGCCCAAGCACCCTCTAATAATATCCCTAAGATTTTATTTATAATCTTCCATAATCTTCTAAAATCTTACACTAAGATCTCTACCCAATCCAAGCTAGATATTGGTAATCCTTGGAGATTTGATAGAAGATTATATAGATACATACATGCTCACACTTGAAGAAATCACAAAAATTCTTCCTCTTCTTCCTCTTGTTGGCCGTGAGTTTGCACCTCCCCATTAACATCTCTCTTTCAATTTTCATACCTCTAAATCATCTCTAAATCATCATTATTCAAAACCCCTTTTATGTGTTCAAGAGTTTGGAGCTTAACCCACTTGGAAGAACACATTAAACCTCACCCAAATCCAAGATCTTTGTCTTCCCTAGCCTTGAGCTAGTAGTAAGTATTACATTGTTTTATTACTTAAATGTTCATGTTTTGTGCTATGAAAGCAAGTTGTACATTAATGGGTAATAAAATGGATTTTATAAAGTTAATGGGTTTTGTTAGAATAAAAATGGAAGAATAATAATAACATTGATGAATCTTGGATGTATATTAATAAATGTAATATTTGAAGAAAAGATGATGAAATGCACATACACTTGAGAAAAAGGATGATTTGAGCATGATTAATGAGAAGGACTTGAATGAGATGGAAGATGATTTTAATCATCATAAGATGACTAGTTAATGTCAAAAAGATATTAAAATGGGTTAGAAAGTCATAGGTGAAAAAGTCCCATCTTCAAAGTCCACTCACTTGGATGAGTGAAAAATGGGTATTTTGGATGAAAATATGGAATAAACATGTTAATGACATCTAGGATGGATTAGATGATCATTAAAAGTGAAAAGAAGTGAAAACAACTAAGCATTAAGAAAATGGTTCTTCAATGTCCACTAAAATGGAAGAAAAATATTAACTTTGGAAGTTAGGGTGAAAATGCAACAAGTATAAGTTAAAGGACTAATATGGCAACTTTGGAAGTTGAGGGACTAAAATAAATATTTTGGAAACTATTAGTCCAAAAACACAATAATGGAAAGTTTGGTGTCAAAAGTGTAAGTAATAATTTTACAAGGTTCATTTGGTAAATACTAGTAACATACTTGGGCATTTTGTGTAAAAAGGTGTATTTTTATAAAAATGGAAGTTTTATAAAAATAAAGGGAGTAACACAAGGATTTTATAAAATAAGATTTTATAAAATAAAGACTTGGGAAGACTTGTACAAAAATAGGATACTTTTATATAAATGGGAATATAAAAGTATCGGAAACATTTTTGGGTTACAAGTTGGACAAGTTGGGCTAAAACGTACAAAGTATATTTTTCCAAGAAATAAACGTTCGGAATCGGAAGTAGGAACAATACTTCCATAAGGACGCGCAATGGAAATAAATATGAAAAACGCTAACTAACGAACTTAGTTACACGAACTAACGTAAACGGACATATAAGAAAAATGCCATTACGACAAGATAAAAATAGACATATATATTTTAAGGAAATAAAATATATATAACAAGGGTGAAACGTGCGAAACACTTTCCTAAGTGTAGAAAGAATATTCGTGGGAAAGGAAAAACACAACGTAACGAATTAAAAACGCTAAACGACACATGAACTTAACAAGTAGTATCCACGCGATGGTATATGTACATATGCTCGTTTTCGACGAAATTCTAGTATATCTATTTGAATGGGAAAATAGATATGCGAGAAGGAAAACCGAGACGAGTAGGTGGAATATATCTACGAACGTGTGAATACCGACAAGATCCTAGTACATTTATTTAAATGGGAAAATAAATGTATGGTGTGGTGAGTCTAGTCGGGCGTTAAGAATATGTTACCAAACGACAAGAACTTAGCATATTTATTTAAATGGGAAAATAAATATGTGGCAAAGTGAGTCGGGTCGGATAATAAGAAATCACATTATATCGAGCGAAACGATCCTAAGTATAATTATTTAAATGGGAAATAATTATACGTTGGGTAGAGTCGTGTCGAGTATAATATTGTACAAGTCATAAAGAATATTAATAAGAATAATATATGACTTGTAAGGAAAGGGTAATCCATCGCCATTGAACCTAGGATACGAAACTATTAAACGGGAATTGGGATAAAGACGTGGTCGGGAAGTTGGATGTACGACTTGCCAAGGCATATACACCATAGGTGTAGTGACTTATACGCCTAGAACATTTGTAGGTGCGGGATCACAAACTTTACTATTTTCTTCTTTGAGCCGAGCACAGTTACAGGTGAGTCTCACGGCCCCATTTCTAAACTATTTAACGTTTTTACGGGGGAAAGATATGTTGGGATTGTATGACGGGTTGGATACTTGAGTAATGATCGCCACTCGGGGTTGAGACCTCCCCACTATAATCATTAATTCAGGAAAGAGAAACCAAAGGAATATTTGGATAGTACTATTGGTGCCTGACAAGGCCCACCCCTAATCGATAGCGTCGATTATGCATCGGCGTATGCCTGGGGTGCACGTATTCTGAAATCAAGTCGTAGGAATACCGAGTAACGACTTGGGGCGGGGGCATTATTAATTGTCTTGGTTTGGTTATAGGCTCAAGTAAATTGTAGGACTTTGCAACTCCTATAAATGTCATAACAAGGATATTCCCACTTAATAAAGTTTTATTAAATCAAAACCTGTGAACTCACCAATATTTATATATTGACGATTTTCAAACATATCTTTCAGGTAACTGAATGATGGAGGTTAGCATGGCGAGCAAGGTCGGGGGTATCTCCAAGTTGGGCGTTGGAAATGTCGTAAAAGGGTCTCACCTCTTTATTCCATGGACTTAGGGATAAAGGGAGGAGCCTCCTTATTAATTTCAAAAACAATTTATGATTATGTACGAATAATTTGACATGATTATCGGCGTTGAATAAATGCCCGTTTGTTTAATTACTATTGTGGTTTGCATAAATCTTGGCTTAATACTTTTGAACCGTCGCGCCACGTGTTTCCGCCATAGGCGTGGTGTGACAGAAAGTGGTATCAGAGCCAAGGTTATAGCGAATTAGCGTTTTTAAAATCTAAACTATAACCGGATTTGGTTCAAAAGCTTTCAAAATAAATGCGAAACGCAATAAAATAAAGTTTTCCAACGACCATTTGGGTATATGGAGATTCCGACCAAGCTAGCCATGGTAAGTATTCGTATTATTTTTGTGTTAGAAGGTTAGGAAGAGTACCGTATATATGTGCCTTAACTACCTAACGAATAATACTTAAATATTAGTACGGTTCTTTTGCTAGGATGTCAGACGCAGGGAGCGTAGCACCGAGCTACGACAGTAGCATTCAGATCATCCCAGCACCGCCAGCAGAGCCGATCGAGGTGGTGATACTCGATCCTGAGGATGACGAGATGGAGGTTGATGCCGCCATGGAGGGCGCCGACGGAGATAGCTCCGACGAGACAGACCCGAGCGAGGACCAAGCGTGGGCCCCCGCTGGAGGCGACATAGCCGCCGTGGCCGACCTACCGATGGCCGAGGCTGACTTGCCTCTAGTGCCATTCCAGGCAGCACCACTGCCAGCACTTCCCATCCGAGCCGTCAGGGACTTCCCTATAGGCTGTGCAGGTCCTTCGAGGCCTATCCCTACACAGTCGGAGACTGTTGAGTCTCCATACACCGACGCGCACCTGTCGATCGTGAGCCCTTACCCACCCCACTCATCCCCGTTCCCTCAGGCATGAGGCTCGTGCCTGTCTGCCGAGGACACAACGGGTGGATTTCGGATGACTCCGATGATGAGTCGACTGCATCGGTAGAGCACATTGCTGTGCCGATCCCACCAGCAGACCAGGAGGAGCACGTCGCTCCGATGATAGGGCATGCCACCACTACCCCAGCCGCCCTACCCGCCATGCCCGAGCCCATACCACAGGATGGGCCAGCTTCTACTGGGCACATCCTTGAGGGCAGCTCAGCCCGTAGTTCTGAGCTGCACCGAGCAGGTTTGGCAGCTCACGCCACTGCTAGCCCTCCCACCCCTACCACTGTGATATCCGCTCCAGAGTGGGTCACTGTCACCCAGCCTCTCATGGTCCCACTCGCCGAGCTTATAGTCCCCTCACCCGTATCCATGACACTACCTATCACCACTTTTCCCACACTACCACCCCTACCCGAGATGCTCCCTACACCACCACCTGCACCATTCACTATGGATGCAGGAGCCCCATTTCTGATACCCCCATTTGCACCGTATGCTCTAGGTGCGGGAGACCCGTACCAGGTACCACCCTACTACCTCACCGGACTACCGGGCTTTGCCCCACCCTTCACACCCCTACCCATACCCGATATCGTCGGTCCGTCCCAGCCGACGTATACTGACATCCCCGGGCCGTCGCAGCCCCACGGGATGGCCCCACTGTCAGGACCAGCATGGTCCACGGTGATCTCACTAGAGAGAGATTTCCAGACCCTCACCGACACGGTGCAGCGCACCGTGAGTCAGATGGAGCAGCAGGCCCAGCTCATGTGGGCCAGGATCATTGATGCCAGGGATGCACTGGCACATTATGCTGAGGAGTTGCTGAGCATGGCGATCAGTATGACCATTAGCATGTGCGCACCCCAGTATCAGTACCCGCCGCCGCCGCCGCCACCACAGTAGCGATACATCAGAGACGCTTGGGAGATCACTTACGGACATAGTAGTAGTAGTAGTAGTATGATAGCACAGTATGGGTTATAGCACCCATCTGCATTTTTGCCTAGCCGAGCGGGATTGTGCCGGTATATGACATTATATTTCTAGTATATTTCAAAGGAGCAATGTATGAGGAATGTATCCTCGGTTTTTGTTATTATGAACAAATCATTGTACTCATGGTATTGAAATTAATGAAAATTTTGTTATGGTAAAACATGTGTTGTGATTGTCTACAATTATTATTACTTGTTCTGTTTCTATTGTGATTGTGCGATGTTGTTATGATGATTATTGTGTTCGTGTGTTGTGTTGTTATTTATACTTTATGTGTGACGATATTGTATGAATGATCGCCAAAATTAACCTTTGATATTGATTATTGAAGAAAAATGGCACCAGCCACCCGAAGCAACAGTGGAAATGAAAGACTACCCACGACTCCCGAGGAGCTTGAAACCCTAGTTTCGGGACGTATCGCCCAAGCTCTCGCAGAACACAATGCCACGCGTACCGAAAGGTCGCGAGATCGAACCGGGAGCGACAGACGCGAAACCTCCCCTACCGGTAAGAAGACTTCGGATATATACAACAGGAGTCTTCGTAAAACTCCTACCTCATATAACATGTTGCTTTATTATTACAGAAACGGCCTCACGAGAACGTGGCTGCACGTTTAAAGCTTTCCTGGACTGCAAACCGCTCAACTTCAGCGGCACTGAAGGTTCTGTCGGACTAGTCAAGTGGTTCGAGAAGACCGAAGCTGTGATTCGTATTAGCAGCTGTACCCCGCGACAGGCTGTCATGTACGCCACTAACCTGTTTCTGGACCAAGTTCTAACCTGGTGGAACAACCAAGTGCAAACACTGGGAGATGATGCTGCTTACTCCTTGTCATGGTTGGAGTTGAAGGAACTAATGATCGCCGAGTACTGCCCGGCAAGTGAAGTGCAGAAGCTAGAGACTGAGTTCTGGAACCTCGCCATGGTTGGATCGGACGTAGCTGGGTACACGTCCAGATTTCATGATCTCTCCCGGTTAGTGCCTCGCCTGGTCACCCCGGAAAGCAAGAAGGTGGAAAGATACCTATTCGGACTGGCACCACAGATACGCGGCATGGTCACTGCTTCCAAACCTACAACCATGCGCGAAGCTAACGACCTCGCCTTAAGCCTCACTGAAGACGCCATCCGAATGGGCACTCTAATCCGGAAAGTATCAGGATTGAAGCTTACTGAGTCCAGCAGTGTTGAGGGTAAGAATCTGGGTACAAGTTCAGTCGTTGGGTCAAACGAACAGGGAAATAGGCCAAGGTTTGGGAAGCGTAAGCGCGATGAAAGGAAAAAGGACGGATCATCAGGAGGTTCAGGGAAGAAAGGAAAAGGGTATGTGGCCACTGGGCGTGGAAATAATGGAAAGCAAGGTTACCAGGGCAGGAACGAAGTGATCTGCGGTAAGTGCCGTCGTTCGGGGCATAAGACAGAAGACTGCAGGTCGGGAGCGCCAAAGAACGGAGGAGCGAGGCCCTGTTTCTCATGTGGATCGCTCGATCATTGGAAGAGGGACTGCCCCAAACTTAACAACCAAGCCCGTGGGCGGGCATTCGTGATTGGTGCCGGTGATGCACGACAAGACCCTAATGTGGTCACTGGTACGTTCCCTCTAAATGGTCATTATGCTTCAGTATTGTTTGATACTGGCGCCGATTTTAGCTTCGTATCTGTCGAATTTAAAAGATTACTTGGTCTAAAAACTAGTAAGCTAGACACACCATACTCTATCGAACTGGCTAACGGTAAGACTATAGAAACTCGAGAGGTAGCGAAGGATTGTAAGTTGGATCTCTGTGGTCACGAGTTTGGCATTGATCTATTGCCAGTCGTACTGGGTAGCTTTGACATAGTCGTTGGCATGGATTGGCTATCCGCACACCGCGCCATCGTCGTGTGCAATGACAAAGTAATTCAAGTTCCCCTCGCAAGCGGTGAAACCCTATCGATCCAAGGGGAAAGGCGTGGAACACCGTTGAGAATTATTACCAGCATGAAAGCCAGGAAGTGCCTAAGGAAAGGTCTCGTCGCATTCTTGGCGCACGTAGTAGATAAGAAGGCCGACGAGCGAAAGTTAGAAGACATTCCAATAGCCAGAGACTTTCCAGATGTGTTCCCAGAAGATTTGCCGGGATTGCCACCATCCCGACAAGTCGAGTTTCGCATCGACCTTGTTCCAGGAGCAGCACCTGTAGCGCGATCGCCATATCGCCTAGCCCCGTCTGAGATGCAGGAACTGTCTGGTCAACTGCAAGAGTTGTTGGACAAAGGTTTCATAAGACCAAGCTTCTCACCCTGGGGAGCTCCCGTCTTATTTGTGAAGAAGAAGGATGGCACTTTTCGAATGTGCATTGACTATCGAGAACTGAACAAGCTAACTATTAAAAATCGCTATCCTCTTCCCAGGATCGACGATTTGTTTGATCAACTTCAAGGATCCAGTTTCTACTCCAAGATTGATCTAAGGTCCGCTATCATCAGTTGCGTATCCAAGAAGAAGACGTGCCAAAAACAGCATTCCGGACTCGTTATGGGCATGAGTTTCTGGTTATGCCATTCGGCCTAACCAACGCACCAGCTGTTTTCATGGATTTGATGAACCGAGTGTGTAAGCCATACTTGGACAAATTTGTCATTGTCTTCATTGATGATATCTTGATCTACTCACGCACTAAGGAAGAACACGAGGATCATCTTCGGTTAATCCTCGAGGTACTACGCAAAGAGAAGCTCTATGCTAAGTTCTCGAAATGTGACTTTTGGATTCGAGAGGTTCACTTCTTAGGCCACGTAGTGAACGAAAAGGGTATACATGTCGATCCCGCTAAGATCGAAGCAATCAAGAATTGGGACGCCCCTAGAACTCCTACTGAAGTACGACAATTTCTTGGCCTTGCGGGTTACTACAGAAGGTTCATCGAGAACTTTTCTAAGATAGCACAGTCTTTAACCATGCTCACCCAAAAGGATAAGAAGTTCGAATGGACGGAAAAGCAGGAAGCAGCGTTTCAATTGCTAAAAGATAAGTTATGTGGCGCCCCGATACTATCACTCCCCGATGGTACGGAAGACTTCGTGGTTTACTGTGACGCCTCTCACCAGGGATTGGGTTGTGTATTGATGCAGCGAGAGAAGGTCATTGCCTATGCTTCCAGACAGTTAAAACTTCACGAGAAGAATTACACCACACATGATCTGGAATTAGGAGCCGTGGTATTCGCGCTCAAGATATGGAGACATTACTTGTACGGAACCAAGTGTACAATCTTCACCGATCATAAAAGTTTGCAGCACATCTTTGACCAAAAGGAATTGAACATGCGACAACGGCGATGGGTCGAATTATTGAACGATTACGATTGTGAGATAAAGTACCATCCCGGGAAGGAAAACGTTGTAGCCGACGCCTTGAGTCGCAAGGAACGGGTTAAGCCATTGCGTGTCCGAGCTTTGGGTCTAACCATCCACACGAACCTGACCGACCGGATTCGTGAAGCTCAAACTAACGCTCTTAAACCCGAGAATGTCAAAGGTGAAAGATTGCGGAAGATGGTTGATTCACTGGAGTCAAAAGCGTATCAAGCCCTGTATTTCATGAATAGAATTTGGGTACCAGTGTACGGTGGATTGCGTGAACTGGTATTAGCCGAAGCCCACAGTTCGCGATATTCGGTTCACCCTGGAGCAGACAAGATGTTCCATGATTTGAAGGAATTTTACTGGTGGCCAAACTTCAAGAGAGATATAGCGGCGTATGTTGCACGATGTTTGACTTGCGCGAAGGTCAAGGCCGAGCATCAGAGACCATCCGGCTTGCTCCAGCAACCGGAAATACCAGAATGGAAATGGGAAAGGATTACTATGGATTTCATTACCAAGTTGCCCAGGACAACAAGCGGCCATGACATGATCTGGGTAATCGTTGATCGATTGACAAAATCTGCACATTTCCTCCCCATTCGCGAGACGGATAAGTTGGAGAAACTGACCCGTTTGTATATTAAGGAAGTTGTGTCGAAGCACGGTGTACCTATTTCCATCATCTCCGATCGAGATAGTCGTTTCACCTCAAGATTTTGGGAAAGTCTAAATGAAGCCCTCGGTACTCGCCTTGACATGAGTACCGCATATCATCCACAAACCGATGGTCAGAGTGAACGGACCATCCAGACCTTGGAAGATATGCTACGGGCATGCGCAATCGATTTCAGCGGAAATTGGGATACACACTTGCCACTGGTAGAGTTTTCGTATAACAACAGTTACCACACAAGCATTCAAGCTGCACCTTTTGAAGCTCTATATGGACGCAAGTGTAGATCGCCTCTATGTTGGGCCGAAGTTGGCGAAAAGCAACTTACCGGGCCCGAAATTGTTCAAGAAACGACGGATAAGGTCTTTCTGATAAGAGAACGTCTCAAAGCGGCACGTGACCGACAGAAAAGCTACGCAGACATGAGGAGGAAGCCTTTGGAATTTCAAGTCGGAGACAGGGTCCTACTAAAGGTGTCACCTTGGAAAGGTTTCGCGCGCTTTGGGAAGCGCGGAAAACTAAACCCACGATATGTTGGACAATTTGAAATCCTGTCCAGAGTAGGCCCCGTAGCATACAAGCTCAAGTTACCACAAGAACTTAACGGTGTACATGACACGTTCCACGTGTCGAACTTGAAAAAGTGCTTATCCGACGAAACCCTCATCATCCCCGCAGACGAAATCCGGGACGGAATTCTCTTAACGGGGGGAGAATGTAACAATCGGCAAAATTAAGGTAATCCCGTACTAATTAATTAAACGCAATTAACGTAATTAACCGTAATTATGTGCTGATTATTTAATTGAGGCCTTAGAAAGATAGAAGTTCCCAAATAATGCATAAGAATGCATAAGTTTAATAGCAAAGCATGATAGGAATCATGCGCAAGCAAAACTATCCGGTATGGACACTGGCGATTACCCGGTAAAACTTAAATAACGAAACGAACTCCGGACACCCGGAATATAAAATAAATAATATTTTCACAAAATATAATGAGTTTTGGGAACCCAAAGCCATACGTGAAAACTTATTGTACAAATCTCCCGGTAACGAATAAAGTGCGCGTACCGCACCGATACGCGCGTAGCACGAAATTTCACCCGGCAAAAGCCAAAATAAATCATCAGTAATTTAACTGGGCAAAATTTAAGAAATATTAATGGTATTTTAATATTCGGGTGACACACGGTTAAAAACTCAAGAATACCCGGACGGTACCCGAAAGAGATTAACTTAAGCATAATGTGGGATAATATTTGGCAAAGTGGACCCCACCAAACACCCCATGGGGGCCGGCCTATGGCCCACCCAATGGGAAAAATCTTTTAATCATCCTACTTTAACTCTTCACCTCCTTAATATCAAATAATTAAAATTAATCATAAGGTTGCATGCAAAGGTATTGGGCAAGAAGATTAACGAAATCACCACCTCTCCCTCTCTCTCTAAACTCGGCCCAAGCACCCTCTAATAATATCCCTAAGATTTTTTTTATAATCTTCCATAATCTTCTAAAATCATACACTAAGATCTCTACCCAATCCAAGCTAGATATTGGTAATCCTTGGAGATTTGATAGAAGATTATATAGATACATACATGCTCACACTTGAAGAAATCACAAAAATTCTTCCTCTTCTTCCTCTTGTTGGCCGTGAGTTTGCACCTCCCCATTAACATCTCTCTTTCAATTTTTATACCTCTAAATCATCTCTAAATCATCATTATTCAAAACCACTTTTGTGTGTTCAAGAGTTTGGAGCTTAACCCACTTGGAAGAACACATTAAACCTCACCCAAATCCAAGATCTTTGTCTTCCCTAGCCTTGAGCTAGTAGTAAGTATTACATTGTTTTATTACTTAAATGTTCATGTTTTGTGCTATGAAAGCAAGTTGTACATTAATGGGTAATAAAATGGATTTTATAAAGTTAATGGGTTTTGTTAGAATAAAAATGGAAGAATAATAATAACATTGATGAATCTTGGATGTATATTAATAAATGTAATATTTGAAGAAAAGATGATGAAATGCACATACACTTGAGAAAAAGGATGATTTGAGCATGATTAATGAGAAGGACTTGAATGAGATGGAAGATGATTTTAATCATCATAAGATGACTAGTTAATGTCAAAAAGATATTAAAATGGGTTAGAAAGTCATAGGTGAAAAAGTCCCATCTTCAAAGTCCACTCACTTGGATGAGTGAAAAATGGGTATTTTGGATGAAAATATGGAATAAACATGTTAATGACATCTAGGATGGATTAGATGATCATTAAAAGTGAAAAGAAGTGAAAACAACTAAGCATTAAGAAAATGGTTCTTCAAAGTCCACTAAAATGGAAGAAAAATATTAACTTTGGAAGTTAGGGTGAAAATGCAACAAGTATAAGTTAAAGGACTAATATGGCAACTTTGGAAGTTGAGGGACTAAAATAAATATTTTGGAAACTATTAGTCCAAAAACACAATAATGGAAAGTTTGGTGTCAAAAGTGTAAGTAATAATTTTACAAGGTTGATTTGGTAAATACTAGTAACATACTTGGGCATTTTGTGTAAAAAGGTGTATTTTTATAAAAATGGAAGTTTTATAAAAATAAAGGGAGTAACACAAGGATTTTATAAAATAAGATTTTATAAAATAAAGACTTGGGAAGACTTGTACAAAAATAGGATACTTTTATATAAATGGGAATATAAAAGTATCGGAAACATTTTTGGGTTACAAGTTGGACAAGTTGGGCTAAAACGTACAAAGTATATTTTTCCAAGAAATAAACGTTCGGAATCGGAAGTAGGAACAATACTTCCATAAGGACGCGCAATGGAAATAAATATGAAAAACGCTAACTAACGAACTTAGTTACACGAACTAACGTAAACGGACATATAAGAAAAATGCCATTACGACAAGATAAAAATAGACATATAAATTTTAAGGAAATAAAATATATATAACAAGGGTGAAACGTGCGAAACACTTTCCTAAGTGTAGAAAGAATATTCGTGGGAAAGGAAAAACACAACGTAACGAATTAAAAACGCTAAACGACACATGAACTTAACAAGTAGTATCCACGCGATGGTATATGTACATATGCTCGTTTTCGACGAAATTCTAGTATATCTATTTGAATGGGAAAATAGATATGCGAGAAGGAAAACCGAGACGAGTAGGTGGAATATATCTACGAACGTGTGAATACCGACAAGATCCTAGTACATTTATTTAAATGGGAAAATAAATGTATGGTGTGGTGAGTCTAGTCGGGCGTTAAGAATATGTTACCAAACGACAAGAACTTAGCATATTTATTTAAATGGGAAAATAAATATGTGGCAAAGTGAGTCGGGTCGGATAATAAGAAATCACATTATATCGAGCGAAACGATCCTAAGTATAATTATTTAAATGGGAAAATAATTATACGTTGGGTAGAGTCGTGTCGAGTATAATATTGTACAAGTCATAAAGAATATTAATAAGAATAATATATGACTTGTAAGGAAAGGGTAATCCATCGCCATTGAACCTAGGATACGAAACTATTAAACGGGAATTGGGATAAAGACGTGGTCGGGAAGTTGGATGTACGACTTGCCAAGGCACATACACCATAGGTGTAGTGACTTATACGCCTAGAACATTTGTAGGTGCGGGATCACAAACTTTACTATTTTCTTCTTTGAGCCGAGCACAGTTACAGGTGAGTCTCACGGCCCCATTTCTAAACTATTTAACGTTTTTACGGGGGAAAGATATGTTGGGATTGTATGACGGGTTGGATACTTGAGTAATGATCGCCACTCGGGGTTGAGACCTCCCCACTATAATCATTAATTCAGGAAAGAGAAACCAAAGGAATATTTGGATAGTACTATTGGTGCCTGACAAGGCCCACCCCTAATCGATAGCGTCGATTATGCATCGGCGTATGCCTGGGGTGCACGTATTCTGAAATCAAGTCGTAGGAATACCGAGTAACGACTTGGGACGGGGGCATTATTAATTGTCTTGGTTTGGTTATAGGCTCAAGTAAATTGTAGGACTTTGCAACTCCTATAAATGTCATAACAAGGATATTCCCACTTAATAAAGTTTTATTAAATCAAAACCTGTGAACTCACCAATATTTATATATTGACGATTTTCAAACATATCTTTCAGGTAACTGAATGATGGAGGTTAGCATGGCGAGCATGGTCGGGGGTATCTCCAAGTTGGGCGTTGGAAATGTCGTAAAAGGGTCTCACCTCTTTATTCCATGGACTTAGGGATAAAGGGAGGAGCCTCCTTATTAATTTCAAAAACAATTTATGATTATGTACGAATAATTTGACATGATTATCGGCGTTGAATAAATGCCCGTTTGTTTAATTACTATTGTGGTTCGCATAAATCTTGGCTTAATACTTTTGAACCGTCGCGCCACGTGTTTCCGTCATAGGCGTGGTGTGACAGATGAGATGCAAAGAGAGAGGGAGCAAGAATGGGTAAAAGAAAGACATGAGGTTGTGAAAAGCTTGTAGGTGTACAGAGAGAAGCCAGGAGTAACGCGGTTACCGTGGTTTCCAAATATTTTTTGAAAAGTGTGCAATGTTTGCAATAGATGTTTTTGTGAGTAGCGTCGACTTTAGTAATCTTCTATAATATATAAATGAAAGCAATGGGCGACACATGGCATATTCTAAGACCATCTAACTAAGTTTTCCCTGCTCATTTTACCGGGTCAATTAAATGGGTCATGGATACTCCATCTATTATTAATTTTTTTTTTCTCTCTCATGTGCATAGCACATGCACTTTCCCCCACGATTTTTAAACGTTAATAACTTTTTTAAATGACATTTTTTTTGAAAAAAAATTACACCAAATTAACGAGCATTTTATTATCTTTTCTAACGAGTACCATAGTGCTATACAAAAAAAACAACAAAAAAACGTTTTATTATCTTTCCAAATCAATAAGTAAAGCATCTGTTGCAAGCAAAGTCTGTTTATTAAAGTCTGTCTAGAGCAGTGGGTTTGTTAAGGATATTTGTCTGAAACAGTTGTTGCTTCAAACGGATGATGCTTCAACAGTTTTCTTGCGACAGATGTTTCAAACAGACCTCCTTAACAGACCCACTACTCTGTAACACACCTTAGTAAACAGACTTTGCTTGTAGCAGATGCTTGACTTCTTGATTTTGTCTTTAGTAAATAGACCTTAAAAATGATGTAGTCTTCCCGTGCATTGCACGGGATTTCACCTAGTTATAGTATATATAATTTATTATTAATTATTATACTTTTAATTATCTTTTTAATTAAATAATGTGTTTTTTTAGTTTATTAAAAAAATAGAAAAATACAAATAGTCACATGTCGATTAATGCCCACCCCCTCCCTCCCCTCCTCCACTTCCCACCTTTTTTATAATTTATTAAATGAAGAAACATAAATCAACTTCCGAGCATACGGTTCACAAAAAATTTAAGTTTTATATTCACCCATTAATAAAACGTTAATTAAATTTTTAAGGTTGAGTGATCAAATATATGTGTCGTATGCGTTATTTTACACTTGTGCTTTTTGGTTTTACTTAATTGTAATTTCGAAGCTAATTTAATTACGTTAGTCCTTTTACACTTATGTAAAACCAAAAACCACTAGGTAGTGTTTGGTACGCAGGAATGAGAGGTGGAATAAAATGGAGCATTACGATGGAATAAAAAAGAGATGTTTGGTTGGTCAAGATAATGGAATCATCCATTACCTCTTCCATTTCATTCCCTCTGAAAACCCCAAAATTCATTCCATCGAACCCCCATGTTTTTTTTTTCATTCCATTCTCTCTGTCACCTTTCATCACCATTGACCACCACCACCACACACCTCAACCACAACCACTATTATTCATCGCCACCATCACCACTTGACGAAACCACCGCCACCCACCACCGATCACCGCCACCCACCGACGACCACCGCCACATTCCGCCGCCGACCACCGCCACCCACCGACCACTGCCATCACCAACCACCACCACCACCACCGCCGCCGCCGATCAGCGCCACACACCACCAATCGTTACCTCCACCTCCGCCACCTACCTCCAAGCACCGACCGCCACCACTGACACTGTCACCGACCGTCGCCACCCACCCACCCACCGGCCACCACTATTACAACCGCCAACCGCCGCCACTACTCACTGCAATTGAGTAGTCAGTCCTTTTACACTTATGTAAAATCAAAAACCACTAGGTAGTGTTTGGTACGTATGAATGAGAGGCGGAATAGAATGGAGCATTACACTTATGTAAAACCAAAAACCACTAGGTTGTGTTTGATACGTAGGAATGAATACAATTAAATGAACAAAATATGGTGCTGATTTGTGTTCATTTATTAAATTTATTAAATAAAGAAACATAAATCAACTTCCTAGCATACGGTTCACAAAATTTTTAAGTTTTATATTGACCCATTAATAAAACATTAATTAAAATTTTAAGGTTGAGTGATCAAATATATGTGTCGTATGCGTTATTTTACACTTATGCTTTTTGGTTTTACTTAATTGTAATTTCGAAGCTAATTTAATTACGTTAGTCCTTTTACATTTATGTAAAACCAAAAACCACTAGGTAGTGTTTGGTACGCAGGAATGAAAGGCAGAATAGAATGGTTTTGCTTAATTGCCACCCACCGCCACCGATCACCATCACCGTCACCGCTACTATCACCACCAAATGTCGCCACCAACCAAAATTGCCACCGCCACGACTAATTGTCATTGTCACTCCCTGTCACCACCAACCGTCCCCAACCACCATCCCCGCTACTATCACCACCAAATGTCGCCACCAACCATTGCCACCGCCAACCGCCGCCACCACTCACTGTCGTCGTCACTCCCTGTCACAACCAACCGCCACCGACCACCATCACTGCTACTATCACCACCAAACTTCGCCACCCACCGCCACCGACTATCTAAATGTCACCGCTATTGACCACCCTACCACCACCATCATCACCGTTGCTACCACCCACTAACCACCACTACCTCCGCCACCACTTCCCCAATTCTTCTTCATCAGGTTTTTGTTTTGTTCTCTTATGGTTGTCATTTGTGTTTTGGGTAATAAAAATAATATGTTAGTGTTACAACTTGCATCTATTGGATTAATATATCTTGATTTACAAAGCTACATTGATATTAGAACTTGTAACTTGTAAGTGATGCATCTATTGCTATGCAATGCTCGATTTTTTTCAAGTGTAGAGCAATGTAAGCTTTATTGCATATATTGTTGGGCTAATCCAGTTTGTTTGTAAGATATGGGCTCACGGATCAGTGGGTCAGTAGGCTAAACGGGTCAGATTTAATTTTTTTGTTGTCACGTATTTTGCAGGGAAAACGTACTGATCTCTCACTTCTTTCATAACATGGCTCGTACATTCTTTCGCAAATTGTTGACATACATCTTCTCATCTTCTGATGATGACGATAGCGACGTTGAACTTAATGTGGATGTCGATGAACAACCATCAAGTCATCAAGTCATCATGACAACTGCCAACGTCGTAAGTTTATTTAACATGATCATATTCTAGGACACGAGCGTCTATACCGCTATTATTTTGCATAAAAATCCAGGATATCCCTAAATGTATTTCAAAGCAGATTTTGGATGAGTCGTCTTCTTTTCCTACGTATTCTAAATGAGGTAGTGTTTAACAAGCCACACCTCATTTAGACTATGGGGGGTGGGGCGTTTGGAAAGAGGGCATGAGTTGTCATGTGGTACATGTGGGTCCCACTTTTCAAGCCCTCGAATTGGTGGGGAGTGGAGTGGCTTGAAAAGGGGACTTGAGTTTTAAATATTTAAGAAAAAAGGAACCTATCAAAATCATGCCACCTCACCCACCCGCCCCAGGGGCCATGCCATAAATCATGCCCCAGGGGTCTGCTTTTAGTATTTGAGAAAATCCGATTATTACGTTCAATCCAAATCACCAAACCGCCGTATAGATAATACCCCGCAGAATGAACTTCTTATTTTTATCAATCGGCTGAATCTCTGGCAGCCTAATAAGATCCATAACATCAAAAAGAAAACTATGCCCAATTCGGCACCATGACTCCACATGAAACCAAACTTCCTGGGCAAACACGCATCCCGTAAACAAGTGCATAGCGGTCTCCGGACTATCTTGACACAAACTGCACTCTTCATTCGAAACAGTCACTCCACGTTTAATTAACTCAGCTATAGTTGGGAGCCGATTGAGAGCCATCCTCCAAACAAGAACTTTACATTTGAGCGGAACCCAACCTTTCCACTTAACCACCGAACCAATACCCATTTGCACATTTTTAGCTAATAACCTCTTAGCCGATGCAACATTAAACAGCCCGTCCTTCTCCGGTTTCCACCTCCATATATCATGCCCACCCTTCCATGGAAAATCATGTATGTCGTTAAGAAGGTGAAACAGCTCATACACCTCCTCTGCTGAAGAAGAAGTAGATCGCCACTCCCACCTCAAAGTTTTGTAACCGTTAACCACTTGAATCCGATTAGCAACTTTTGTCCATTTACTACTCTCGAGCCGAAACAGGTGAGGATACATCAGTCTGAGAGGGGATTCTCTCAGCCAAACATCTCCCCAGAAATTAATAGATGCCCCGTCCCCAAGATCTGCAACAAAAAACGATTTTAATGGACAACCATTTGGATCTTTACTCTCGCAAACTTTGACAATGTTTCTCGAACAACCATACGATGTAACTGCACAAGGGAGAAAAGACCACGGTCTACCCGATTCATGACATGCCATAATAACCTTCTTCCACATACTACAACCGTCTTTTTTAAAACGCCACGTCCATTTCAACATAAGAGCATCATTAACCTCTTGTAAGTTCGCCACACCCAACCCTCCCTTTTTCTTAGAAGTAGAAGCAATATCCCAACCAACCCAAGAAATTTTCCTCTCGTCCTTATTCCCCGCCCAAAGAAAACGTTGCATGATAGCCTCCATTGAAGCTATAACCGCTTTAGGAGCTTTATAAAGCGAAAGATAATATACGGGCAAACTTTCTAGAACCGATTTAATAAGAACCAATCGACCCCCAATGGACAAGGATCTCGCTTTCCAAGAAACAAGCCGATTCCTAATAACCTCAATAACCGGATCCCAACTTCTAATACGCATTATCCTAGCACCAACTTGGATACCAAGATAAGTAAAAGGAACAACCCCTCTCCTACACCCCAAAACGTCCATCATATTATCAACTTCCATATCCTCCACACCAATTCCATACATATTTGACTTGTGGAGATTAATTCGGAGCCCTGAACACAAATAAAAAATCCGAAGAATCCTGGCGATACTCTTAATATTCTCAGTAGACCATTCACCCAATATAAGAGCATCATCGGCATAAAATAAATGAGTAATCTCTACATCGCCTTCCCGCAAATTAATCCCTTTAAAAACCCCAACCTCCTTCGCTTTGCTAAGTAACCACGAAAGCGCTTCCATCACAATCAAAAAAAGGAAAGGCGACAAAGGATCACCTTGGCGAAGACCCTTTTGATATGCAAAATCGAACGTGGGGGAACCATTCACTAAAACCGCGGCTCTAGAAGATCAACAAATGTCTTTCACCCAATCACACCATTTAGGCTGAAAACCCATTTGCCGGGAGATGGATAAAAGAAAATTCCAGTTAACATTATCATAAGCCTTTTCAAAATCTATCTTCAACATAAAAGCCTTTTTATTTCTCTTCTTCAACCAATCTAACACCTCGTTCAACATTAGAGGGCCATCAAGAATAACCTTTGCGATAAAAAAGCCGATTGCGTTTCTGAAATGATTTGGCCCATAACTCTTTTAAGACGATTAGCAAGAATTTTTGAAATAACCTTACTAATCATCCCAATCAACGAAATAGGCCTATAATCTCTAAGCCCCATAGGAGACTTAACCTTCGGGATAAGAGTAATAAAAGAGGAACCACACCCTTGACTTATCGAACCAGACGCATGGAACTCAGTCATAATATTAAAGAAATCATCTTCAACCATACTCCAAAAACGCATAAGAAATCGAAAATTGAAACCATCAGGTCCTGGTGCTTTACTCGAACCACAATCAAAAACCGCATCTTTAATTTCTTGTTTAGAGAAATCACAAACCATGTTCAGACCATCGAACTCGTTAACTTTCCTCATTCCTGTACACTCTAAGTTCGGAGGTACTTCAAATCTTCCGCGAAATGTCTTCGAAAGAATCTCAAAACTTCCCGCTTCACAATTGACGGCTTTGTAACCCATTCCCCATTTAGCATAATACCATGAATCGAGTTCCTGGCCTTTCTCCTATTTACCATGCGTATATAATTCACAACAAAACTGAATTAAGTGACCTGGCCAGATGCAAACCGGTTGAGCCAATCGTGGTATGAAGTGGGGACACTGAGGTTATTTATTTATTTATTTATTTATTTTTTTGTGTCTCTTTAGTTTTTCAATATTGTTAATGTTCTTCATTCTTTTAACCTTTAATTTTTAAGGATGTTTAGTTCTTTTTTTTTTTTTTTCCTTTTGATAGTTGCAGGGTTCAAGAATTCAATGTATTGTTGTTAAAGCAACGTAGTTCTGGTGAAGGCAAACGTAAGTTGGTTTTCAGCATTCTGATCTTTGGGTAAGAAGCTTTATCCTATAACCAAGCTAAATGGGTTCCTTTTTAGCTTGAAATTAGTAGCAATAGGTTTGGGCATATAAACTTTATAACTATTAGTGTGAGTCAAAAACATGTCGAGTTGAGTTATCATCTTCTTATCGGGTAATTTGTTTTTTAATTCGGTTTTAGCTGGAACTACCCACACACTAGAATTCTGCCAAAGTATGATTTATTTGACAACCATGAAAGTAGATAAATATCGCCTCATTACACGACAATAGCTCGAAGCTGAAGAGTTGCCTTTTGTTTTGTTTTTACAAAAACTAAATAAATAAATAAATAAATAAATAAAAACCCTACATATTATGTTTGAATTAATATGTGCAAGTGAACACTTGCTGAAGGTGAGGTGGGAGGTTTTCAGGCTTTGCCTGTTTCCTACCCTGGAGTGCCCGGTTCGAATCCCACGTCGGCCGGACTATGCTCATGTATAGCCCTGAGCGAGATGCCGTTCAAAAAAAAAAATATGTGCAAGTGAACAGCTAATTGTGTGTGTTTGGCTTGTTTTCAGATTGATGATGTGGCAGCTCATATGTTGAAAACATTTCAGGGTGAGGTTTACAGTGCAATCCTAAATCAGCAAAGGTATTGCCTCCTTAAATATTATCTTGTGTAGGTTATATTTTGTTTTAAATGTTGGACTCAGATCTTTGGAATGTTTGCCTCTTCCACATGTAAACTAGGCGTTGCAGGCTTCGGCATAGCTACATCATTCGCTCTTTACTCTACAACGTGTCGATCTTAAGGGCAATATGGGAATGGAAATGTGCAGTTTTTGCTCTCAGTGGTTGGCTCCCATGTTAAAGGTTTTGTTTATATTATTTACAAACTTACCTTCTAGCTTCAACCATTTAAAAATTTTCTCATTATTTTTTTTTGATCGGCGAACAACTGTGTGGCGCCACCCTTGTGGGGCGCCGTGCCCAAGAATCGACTACTCGACCTCCAGCAGCCCTCGCCTTCTCCCGATGCGCGGAAACCCAAGCCCCACCCGTCCGAAGGCACGACAGTGTTATAGAACTCGGTAAAACCTCGCCGCCCGTCAGATTCGAACCGGCGCCACCCGTATTCGATCTTCACCGGATACCAAACCATAAATGATGGAAGTGGAAATTGAACCTTTGATCACATAGGTGAAACAAAAGTCACTCCACCACTATGGATGGATATTTCTCATTATTATTAGTCGTTTATTGTTATGGCATAATTTCATTGGAATTTGGTATGATTCACATAATTTCATTGAAAGCTAAGGACTCTTGATGCTCTTGGTGTTAGCAGGTATGTAAATAAAGTTTTCTGCTGGATGTTGCTTAACTGCACCAATGAGCTTTTCGGTGCCCGCCAATGCATGGAATGGATTCATGGTAAAAACAAGTAGGCGTCACACTCAACCCTTTTAACTTCAGCTTTTGCATTTTGTTTTTCTCTTTAATTAAAACATAATCCTTGTGAACATTCCACATCTACCTCGGCACATAATTTAAAAGAATAAATCTGTTAACTATTTTAACATTAAAATCTTTATTATTTTTCATAGATGATGCTGTAATTGTTGACTTGGATGCAACATGGGCCTCAAAATTACAAGAATACAATGGTTAAACATAACGACGTAATGATAAGATCAATGTTGGTTTGGTTTCTTGATTGTTTATTAATTTTGAACATATATGGCACTCTTTTTATGTTACACTTTCCCAAGTACACCCATTTTTGTGTAATTTGCAAAATCACATGCTGAAACATTTTGCTTTTAGTATAGATTATGAAAACACACTCAGTTTGGTAAGTCAAACTCTGTTTTGGTGAGTTAAGTTTCTAAATCATACCTACTTTTACAATCATAGCATTTCACTACTGGATAAACATAGGTTCCACCGCTTCAGCTTCTATTTTTTATTTTTTTTTATATTGTTCTTTCATTCAAATGTAGGGTGAATGAGCTTTTCACGTTGTTTAACTACATTTTAGTCAAAAACATACTTAATATATGAAAGATAGAATCTTTGTGAGGCTTGCTAAAAACAATAAAATATGTAAATTGAAAGTTAGATTTAATGTTTATGGATTGAACTTATACAAGTGGTGACTTTGACTTTTTAGCAAGCTAATTCTTATATGATTCCAATTCCTTACTAGAGTTGGTTATCAAGGAATATTTTTGTTTTGCCAATAAAGAAAGGTATAGTTATGTATGCAAAAGGTTCATATGCTTTTGAAAAGAAAATAAACTTGTTTTCATCATTTTATGTTGTTGTAATGTAATCAAACCAAGAAATTGTACATGATAGTGATTGCCGTTGGTGAGAATCCTTCTGCAACTTCAATTTCTTTGACAATTTGATAGGTATCAAATAGTATAGGGATTAGAATGTAATTGTCTAATAGTTAGGTAGTTGATAATATGTGTATGGTGTATAAATACATGTAATGAGTATGAATAAAGTAGCTATTGATTTGGGTTATCCCTCTCCTCTCTTGTGTTTCTTCCTAATCTTTAGCTCTTTCTCTTGATCTTGGTTTTAAAATGCGCGCATGATGCGCGCATGATGCGTGATGCGACCGTTGCGATGAATATTGCGCATCAGGTGGAGCGATGCGAGCAGATTACGTAATGCGCTGGTGATGCGGTGATGCGTGCATGATGCGGTGATGCGCAATATGCGTTCTGATGCGTGCAACACGAAAAATGAAGGGATTTTTTTATTTTCATGCAGCTGAAAGCATAAAAAAGATATATTAACTAAAAAGTTGCCATGAAACATGAAGCTTTTTAAAAAGTTGTCTTGAAACTTGGAGTTTTTTTTAGTTATGTTTGGAGTAAAGGTACACCTTCGCTGATTATTATTTTTTTTAATTGTTCCATGTGTCGTAGAGAGAGAACTTTGCAGATACAGAACTTTTTTTCATAGTTTTTTACTTAATTATACCTTTTAACGGGTTTTTATTTCTTTTATTTTTCATTTTTAGGTTTCTTTATTTGTTTTCTTTGATTATTATAGACTTATAGAGCTAAATTGGTTAAGCATTAAGTTTTTTTTTTTTGTATTCTTTTAATATGTTTTATGTTTTAAATACGATTTATAAGTATGTTTTTGTGTTTGAGTAATAAAAATACAAGAATTATTATGTATAATTATTTTTTTAGTATTTTTAATAACAACCGCATTAAATACATGATGCGCACGCATCACGCATCACGCATCGCGCATCGGGTTTTTGGACCAAAACGATTCGGAGCGCATCACGCATTTTAAAACCAAGCTCTTGATTACCATTTTGTTCGTAACAAGTGGTATCAGAGCCGTCGAACCTTTCGACCTCCGACCACCATCTACCTGCCAATCACCACCCTAACTAATAACCGTATCCACCACAATTAGTCGTTAACCCACCATAACCACCATTTCTTTCGAGCTTTCTTTCTCTGTTCATTTTTTTTCTATTCCTTTATCCTCATTATCTTCAACTCTTTCCATTTCAATCTTGATTCTTTAATTCCGTTTGGTGTTATCCAATTATTACTCTGTTCTTTCATTTCTTTTTCCAATTCCTTTGTTCTTCTTTTCTTTCATTCCATCATTTCACTCCTTGACTCTACAACAACAAACAATCAAATACCATGGAAGTGTTCGGGTCTCTGCGCCAAGAAGATACAGTTGATGAATATTGTGAGGAATTCAAATTCTTGCTTAATAAGGTCAGAATTTCGGATGAAATTTCTGAAGATTATGTGGTGTATTGTTTCATTTTCGGTCTTAAACCAAGAATTGGTAATATGCTTATGGCATATCACAATTTGAGAAGAGGTTTAAGTTTGGAAATAGCGATGTATGCGGCAAGATTACAAGAAAAGATTTTTAATGGTGTTTCTGTTCATGGGCCAATCCAAGAAAGATCATCAGATTTTGAGGAATGTATATTCACCCCACACCTAACTAGTAGTCTTCATATCCTTTGTGAAAATGAACAAGTTCTTGATACATCTTATTTTTCTCAAGTCACAAAAATGGAAGCTGGCCACCATGTGTTTGAGGAAAGGCCTAAGAAGGATATAAATGGTGTTCAAGAACCAATTAATCATGAAAATGAATCCCGAAACAAAAATCCGTCACGAGAACCAAGTATAGAATCTGAAAATGGGGTTGGGAATCAAGAACTCATTGATCAAGTTTCAAGTAATGATAATGATTCAAAAAACAAAAAGAAAGTAATAAGGATGATAATGCCAGTATTTATGCAAATTTCAAATCAAATATGGGTGATCATGTGATTAATAAAAAAGAATCAGTTCATGTGATTCTACATGGTGAAGTAGACATGGTTATGAATTCAAAGGCAACTTGTCCGAAGGTGCAAGCGAGCCTCCGGTTAGTTCATCATGTCAAGGTTGATGAGTATGTTAGTCTTGGCGTCGATGAAGAATTCAGTTCATGGAGGAACAAGGAACTTTTAAATTGGACAGATATGGGTTGGGATATTAGTACACACAATGCAATGGTGTACTTGTGGCATAAATGGAAATCGAAATTGTGGAAGGAAGATAAATTGCTGATGGATTTAAATTGGTCTTTTATTGCTAATACAATGTCAGCAACAAATTTAATAGGAACAAATAAGCCTTGTATTTCAGTGTTGGAATTTTGCTTGGAATAGAAAAAAGGTGGATTAATATCCTAAACATGGACTTTGGTTGCACTAGGGGTATAATGGACAAGATGACCATTGACCCCACTAAAAAAGGCATTGGTTGAGCTTGATGATGCACCATTCAAGTACTGATGTGTGAGGTTTCTATTAGTAGCACTTTACAAAGGTTCAAATCGCAAGAAGCAAGATGTGGGAAGGATAAGTAGAGTATTGATTCTATAATTGTTTTCCTTATTTTGATTAGCAATTTTTTTTCCTTCCAATTATGTCTTGGCTGCTTAGTATTGTTTTCTTTTTTCTGATTTTTGAGGACAAAAATCTTTTAAGAGGGGTGTAATGATAGGTATCAAATAGTATAGGGATTAGAATGTAATTGTCTAATAGTTAGGTAGTTGATAATATGTGTATGGTGTATAAATACATGTAATGAGTATGAATAAAGTAGCTATTGATTTGGGTTATCCCTCTCCTCTCTTGTGTTTCTTCCTAATCTTTAGCTCTTTCTCTTGATTACCATTTTGTTCGTAACACAATTGGTTCCAAATGCCCATCCGCTTTTTCGATAAATGTGGGATGGGATGGGGTGCAATATGGGTGTTTGTTAGGTCGATGTTTCAAGTTATTCAGTTTATTTGTATCAGTTTATTTAAATTTGAAGATGTCAAAGTTGATTTTAATTCAAGCATGAAGTTGGTAGAGCCGAAAGGGATGGAAAATTGTCGGATTGCTGTGAGGGACTATCACTATGATTATTTGTCTGGTAAATAACTAATGCGTTAGCCAAAGACATTATAGCCCAGCGGCATCTTGGTGGTGGGATAATACTTAGGGCTATAAGGTCATGGGTTTGAATCTCACAAGGGGGGTTTTCTCATAATTATGAGTCTTCTCCTGAATTGGTGACTTGGTGGTGGAATATGATCGTGTGGTAACATTGGTGGCACGATGATACTCCAGTGGTCCGTGAGTGATTCCAATTGGCCATTCAAAAAAAAAAAAAAAACTAATGCGTTAACATATAATTATAGTTAATTAGTTATTTAATGGCCAATCACACTTATTTTAAACTATATCCACCGTGCAGGTGGGACGTGGGCTAACATATTCCGTTTAGTGGAGAAATTAAGATTTGGTGAAATATATTTCAAAAATTGTTTCTACTCAGGCTAGAGCATGCATCTATAAATTTTGAGGCTATTGAGGCTAGAGCTTTCATCTTTAACTAGGGTTTTTTCAGTAACGCGCGTTGCGCGTTTTGAATCCAGTTTTGTATTGTGCACAAATATCACCCTTATTTAAATATACACAATAATGCTTTGTATTGTGCACATTGATCCTGATGTGAAAATAGATGTATTTTGAAACAACATTTGCGGCGGCGTCAATCTTATTTGGAAAATAAGTAACGACATACCTTGCGTCGTTTGACATACCCTGCATCATTTGAGATCTCAAAACGATTTTCACATGAAGGTTATGTAGAGATAATGTAATGAATGCTAGGTATGTCATATTTATGATGCGGCGAATTAACTAAGATCACATATCATACAACAATGTTGGTTGAATGGTAGTCACATTTCAAGAAATCAACAAAATCTTGATCTAATGATGCATAGTGCTACATGGCATCATTTCCATCAAGTCATATGAATATACACCAATTTGAGCTAATTGTTTAACAGGTATAAGCAAAAAACTAAAAGAAAACGGTCCAAACAATTGGCCAAAACATTGATTGTTAGACTAACCGTTATACGGTTTTTTTAAACCCAACCAATAAAAAAGCTCCATCTCACCTCCAACCTACACGCCACGTCAGTTGCCTTTACCACGCCATAATTCCAACGCCACGGGGATGGTTTTTGGGATCTTCCACGGGTCTATAAGGCAAGGTCCCACCAAATAAAAGAAACCACCGTCCAATTTTCGATTCAGATTGTGGGCTTGTTATCAGCATTTGGCTTGTACCCATCACAGTAGAACCCATTGCAAGTGTCTATCTGTATTCATAATAATTAAACAAAAGATATGTTAATCCATGTTAACGGGTCAAAAGATTAACTTAACTTTAACTCAGGTCTTCGTATTTAAGTATTACAATATGATCAGGCACATCTTTTTGCTAACACATCAACCATGGTACTACGGTTTTCAAAGATGTAGCCATACTTGCTGCCCAGTTGATATAAGATTTTGCAGCAGAACCATAGCTGCTGTCAACATTACCGTATTCATTCTCATGTGATCCTGCAGTAAACAATTGCATCATCTCACATCATAATCCCAAGACGAAGCGCGCTTTCTCTCTATTACATCTGTTGCGTCTTTCAGCTCCTCAATGGAAGACAAAGGCCTTGGACGATCACCATTTTCATCACTGTAAAATTGTGATCAAAAGTAAATAATCCGAATCCCAAATCCATCTAGAGATTTCATATGCTTGAAATATAAAAATCACAGCAAAGACAAACCTTGTCCATGGAGCAGGATCATTATCACAACGAACAAAAAGATAGCCGCAAACCTTGTATCCCTATTATAGTCTAAATGTCAGCAAAAGTTATATAGAAAAAAATTATATAAAGAATGTTGTTAGAATTATATTTAATATCAACCAATAGTGTCATATCCTACTTGAAATCCAGGTTTTCTCCGGCATTTTTCAATCCTGTATATCCCATCATACCGTACTCCTTTCTCAGGTGCGTAAGCAGACCGCTTTTCTTTGTGTGATCTGTATATATAGATAAAGAAAAGTTACAAAAAAATAACATTACACCTTTCATTAGACCATAATATACTTCTTACCATAAAGGTCATAGTTTTAACCTGAACTAATAAATGGGTATATTTGGGGGTTGACTTGTGTCAAACAATAAACAAAGTGCGCAAGCTAATATTTTCACTGGTAATTGCGCCAGCTTCTGCTGATGTGTAAATGTATACAGATAAGAGGTTCACACAGGGCCAATGCATGACGTAATCCTGTATATTCGAAATCAAAAACAATCTGCGTACAAATACAAGAGTACAAGTGTACAACCATTTGAGGACCGTCAATCAATTATTTTTGGCTGTTTGTAGAGCACAGGTTTACAATAACATGCTGTCATTAACATTTCATATCCATGTAAATATAATAATGGATCACACTAATTGCTGGATTGTTTAACTAACTAACATGAGATAAGATTATACGTTTCGACGAAGCCCTTCAACTTCCAAGGGTCTGCCATATCCTGAAAAAGAACAACGTTTCCCGTTATAACCTGCACATATCATACACAATAAATACTCCTACACACCAAAAATTAAAATAAAACAATAGATAATGTAGCTGAAACAATACCATGCCATTGTATATTGTTGGATTGTTGCCTAAGCTTTGAACAATTCTACTATTCCGCTACCTGCAACAATCAGAGGATATATGATGCAAGTGATTATCCGCACAGTTCATCTTATGTTCCAATATATCGTACATCCTAGACGAGTTGCCATACCTTTGTCATCATTGATCTTATAACCAATTTGTCCGAATTCTTGACACATAATATCTACCATCATCTTTCTAAACCATCCATATATATATATATATTCAATTTAGCATCATATGTTCATAAGTTCCACTTATTGATTCATACATTTTACATATTGTTCAATATTTATTTAGGTTCGTATAATCGCGCGGGTCGGGTCCAAGTTATTATACTCGTTAAAGTCTAGGTATGTCGTTACTTATCAAACAAATATAATCGAAAGAGAGTTGTCATGATTAACAATAGTTATTATTGCTGATTAGCCAAAGTCAAGCACATCGAAAAGATGAAAACCACTATCACACACACCTAAAAAGCATAGAAGAAAGACTCAGTTCATAACAAAATCTGCACATCATGTAGAAGGAACATACATCATGTAGAAAGACTCATGTATTTAATTATTAGATAGATAAATACATATATATATATATATATATATATATATATATATATATGTGTGTGTATTTAATAATAAGTACTCGTCTCAAAGGTACATTGCCCGATTGTGTTATTATGTAGCCAATTCATATATCTACATCGATATATTATGCAGCCACATATCTTTTCATCCTTCTGGAGGTTAACTTAATCAATTTCCGCTTTCTTGCCCGGATTTGTTTCGCCTTGTATTTTCGATTCTGCATTTTTGGTTTCAATTGCCAACGGCTTAACCATCAATCTGGTTAAAATCTAACTTTTTTTATAAGAAAATAAAATTTTGTTCCAGTTTCACTAACTATTATCAACAGCAAAAAAACGGAATTCGCAAATAAAAAAAGTATAGCAACTATTTATATGATGTAAATTTAATATAAATATTATTATTAATTTAGATCAAGAAGGTGTGAAATATGTATACAATTTATGTGATATAAAAATTAGTAATAAAAAGATTAATAATTACCATGGTATTGCCAATGTTACAACTGCCAGTAGAAACAAAATCATCTTTATTAGACTCATCAGCATCTTCAAGCTGCCTCTTACATGTAACCTAGATCCAAACAAAGTCAAAATCAACATAAGATTAGTCAACAACACAACAATTAGCCTCCAGACACAAATCCAATCAAACAAATATATGGAACCCATTAAAAAGAACAATAAAAAGAAACAAACATTCATGAACACTGACCTGTAACAGACAGTTAAAACTAAAGAAGAAATTGTGGCACGGGAAAAAATTTTAGGGTTCATACCAGACATCTCAAACCACTTACGTCTGGTACGACAACGGAGTTAATACGTCATCCGTGTTGTTAATCACCGGTATAGAGGTCATTCGAAGCGTTGGTATGCTGCTGCTTAAAAGTCTACGGTGATGATGGGTGGTGGCCGGTGATGTGGCTGGAGTAGAGACAGAGGCAGTAGAGGCGGCGATGGGAGTCGGAGCCTCGGAGGTGGTTATGGGTGATGGCAGGGCCGACCTCTCTCTGTGATAGTAAATTAGTGGGGCGAGAAAAGAGGAAGGAAACAAAAAGTGAGGAGAGCAACACACGTGTATAACACCATAAAGAAGAAAACGCGGTCTAATAGTTTGCTTACACCTTACATGGAGATCAACCTCATCACAACACGTATTTAAAATAATGTGTTCAATAAAATTATAATAAAAAAAACTGTTCACAAAAATAATAAAAACGGCTGAAAGACTCGAACCCAACCACCTCTTATAGCATAACAACACCCTAACCAACTGAACTGGAAATGTTTTTGTTATCACAATAAGACCTAACAATATAAATACAATGACAAAATGCCCTAAATCGAAAATCACTATTCAAATCCCAAGGTATATTATTATTATGTAATTCATGCTAAGTTATTTTCAAGGTATTGAGGCTAGAGCTTTCATCTATAAATTTTGTCAGCTCATGTTCATGTTTAATTACCATTTATATAATGTTTAGGCCTTAGTATTTATAATTTGAGGGATTTTCCTTTTGTTAACCATTTTATCAATAAAAGTTTATATTTTTTTTTATTATTTCATTTCATTATTATGATAATGCTTTGTTTGAATTTCACTTATAAAACTTTTTGGTTTATTCTAAACAAGTTAGGGTTAATTTCAAGTCGACTTCACAAACACAAGTCAACTTCACAAACAACTTTACCTAAACATGTCATTTGGGAGAAATGGTAATTGGCAAATCTTGTTTTCACCAAATCAGCTACCACTAATTTTGAATATATGGCATTGGTTAAAGGAAAAAAAGTCAAATAAAAGAGTACGTTGACTAGTGGAAGTGTTGGATCATTCAATCATTATTGTTTTGACTTAGACTAGCTCTTTTACAATGTCTTTAATGCTTAGGAGAGATACCTTTCCTTCCAAGAAGAGAGTTTCTTATTAAACTTATCCACAATCGGCTACCAAAATTTTGCCCTTTTCATATTTGCCCCAATTGGTATACCAGACGCACAAAAGGGAATCCCCCTGCCTTACAATTTAACCTTTTTGCCATGCGCTCAACCTCCTTACGAACCCCCACCCCAAACAATTGACATTTATTGTGATTGACTTTAAGGCCGAAGATCAATTTAACAATCTAAGAAACCGGGTGATGCTAACCACCTTAAATCTAGACCATTCCCCCACGAAGATAACATCATCCGCGTAGCATAGGTGCAATAGCATCGGACCACCATTGGGGAGTTTGATTCCATGAAACAAGCCCATATCCACCGCCATATTAAACAACATAGTAACCACCTCCATAGCTAAAATAAGAACAATCGGAGATAGGGGGTCTCTTCTAATACCTCTCTTAAATGGAATTCCCCCGTCGATTTTCAGTCTCAACATATGTTCTTATTACCTTAAATCTAGACCATTCCCCCACGAAGATAACATCATCCGCGTAGCATAGGTGCAATAGCATCGGACTACCATTGGGGAGTTTGATTCCATGAAACAAGCCCATATCCACCGCCATATTAAACAACATAGTAACCACCTCTAGCTAAAATAAGAACAATCGGAGATAGGGGGTCTCTTCTAATACCTCTCTTAAATGGAATTCCCCCGTCGATTTTCAGTCTCAACATATGTGAAATTAGAAGTGTTGACTTGTGTTCAAATTCACATATTTTACATCTTATTGACTTTATTTTACGGTAGTTGACATGCGGATTTCTATTTTTAATGACTATGCTTATGTATGATTAACATGTTCTTATTAGTGTGTCTGGATCTTTATTTTTAATTACTATGTTTATGATTGATATCTTCTTCGTGTGTTCGTTATTATATAAATGAGACATGTAAGGCTCATGACATAGATACACTACACCATGCTACGAATAATAAAACTAGCAGAAATTTAATATTGCGTTATAAATTGTCGTCGCCGCTGCATCGCGCGGGTTTCCTACTAGTGTGTGTGTGTATATATATATATATATAGATATATATATATAGGGGATGGTTATGTAGAAAACCCTAAATATGGAGGAAACTCTAGAAAACCCTTAAAAAACCTACTTCCCGAGCTTTTTTTTTTAAAAAAAATTAGGGCATGTAATATACATGTTTTTAAGTGTTTTGAGCCAAAAAAATCAAAAAAGCGCCGAAGGGTTTTTTTTTAAATAAAAATAAGTTGCGCATCATAACATATGTTATCGGTGCAAAAATAAGCTAACATATGTTATGATGCCCAACTTATCTTATTTTTTTTAAAAAAAACCACTCGGCGCTTTTTTGATTTTTTTGGCTTAAAACACTTAAAAACATGTATATTACATGCCCTAATTTTTTCAAAAAAAAAAAGCTCGGGAAGTAGGTTTTTTTAAGGGTTTTCTAGAGTTTTCTCAAATTTTTAGGGTTTTCTATGGATACTTAGCTTATATATATATATATATATATATATATATATATATATATGTGTGTGTGTGTGTGTTTTTTTTAAACGTTCGGGCCCATTTGAGGGTCGGGCCTTGAGCCGGTGACCACCCGGCCCATGCTCAGGGCCGGCCTTGTTCATGATGAGTTACGAGTGTTGAGTTTGATATACACACTAGGTTAGAGACCCATGAACTTCACAGGTGAAGAAAATTTTAAATAAAACATATTATCGACTAATTAAAATTAAACAATTTCTATAAGGGCAGTGTTAAACTAAAAGTTTAAAACATAATATGAAAGAAAATATAACATGACAAATTAATATTCTGTCAAAGTTTTTAATTTTAATTTTGTTGTGCTCGTGAATTATGTAGTTGAAAAAAAAATCGATGCAAATAAATCTCGTAATATAAAAATTCTTCCATCAAACAAAATAATAGGATAATTTTCAAAAGAAAACATAAGTCAAAATATAATATTCACAAAACTTAATAATAGTGCATGACAAAAGGAATTAAATCAAGTACGGAAAAAAACGAATTATGAATATGTTCATAACACCCATTGCAGCATGGTAATTTCCTAGCATTTTGACATCGAACGTTGCAAGCAAAACAAATATCGACATCATCTTCTTCAAAGTATTTACCCTTCATCATGCTTACGTGATGCTATCCTTTATTATGCATGCCAAAGGTTTTTGGAACTCGTACAAAATACGTCGCACAATCCACAATAAAATATTGCTTCATCCCTTGCTGCAGCAACCTGAAAACAATAAATTATGTGCATAAACCTAAAAAAAAATTAATAGTAAAGAAGTTAGCTATATAAACAAATATTTATAATGTAACATTGGCAAAATACTAAAACTTTAAAGAGCATAAATGAATAGAAAATAACAAAAAGAGTTAAAACGAGACTTACAAAAATTTGTCATAGTTGTCCAAAATTCTCTTTCGATGCAACTTTTACAACGCGGTACTCTAAAAGTTTGAAAATTTCTAAGGTTTGTTGGGTGATTAAGAGCATTCACATCAGCTCCCCCATAATTTTGTGAGAGAAAACTTCATATTTTAGGATGGGGTTATGAGTGGTTATAAGTGAAGGATATGAGAATCTAGTATATTTGGGGGAACACTGTTCCCCTGCATTTATTTTTAATATATTTTTAAAGTGGTTGTGAGTAAAGGGGAGAGAAAAGGTAATATTAAAAGTATGTAAACGTATTGTTTAATTGAAAAGTAGAGAGAAATGTGATGATTTTTAGTGTAATATGTGATTGTGAGTGGATGGGAAAGCTTATGTGAATGCTCTAAGAATACCAAACAATTTACTTATATGATTCACATTTCTATCATTTTATATTCCCTATAAAATTTCATTACCAAACCCATAAAAGTTGCTCTTGAAAAAGATTGTAAATGATTATCATCTATCATAAATTATGAGTAAGAGAATAATTTTAAATCAAAGTATAACTTATAAATAAATGACACGGTAAATTTAGTAAGAATATAATTGTGTAAGAGAATAATTTAATTCGATCAAATTATGTGACAGAAAAATTACAATATTTATAAATTATGAGTAAGAGAATAATTTTAAGTCAAATTATGAGTTATAAATAAATGACACGGTAAATTTAGGAAGAGAATAATTGTTTAAGTCCATAATTAATTCGGTCAAATTATGAGTTTATAAGTAATTCAATTTAATTCGGTCAAATTATGAGTAATATCAATTTAATTCGGTCAAATTATATGTAAGCAAACTCATAGTATTTACAAATTATGAGTAAGAGAATATTTCACTACCCCAAAACAGGGCTTTCACCACACTTTTACAAAAAACGCCCTGCCACACTTTTGATTAAATGTGTGGCTAAAGCTCATAAATAAGATTTCAAAACACTTTTCGCCACACATTTTATTTTTCATGTGACCATTGCATAATAAGTCAAAACCTTTAGCCAGGCTTTAAGACAAAAAATGTGACATTTACTAGTCACATTCTAAAAAGTGTAGCCAAATGTGATCTATAATTACAGTATATGTTTCATGTAACCAAAAACACATGTATTCGAAATCTTTAGCCACACTTTAAGAAACAAATATGACATTTATTAGCCACACTACAAAAGTGTGGCCCCATGTGATCTACAACCACATCATGTATATCATGTGACTAAAAGACATTGTTTAAAAACTTTTAGTCACACTTTAAAAAACTATGAGAATTAGTAACCATATTAGAAAAGTGTGGCCAAATATGATCTACGGCCACATTATGTGTTTGATGATGTGACTAAAAGCTAATACATATGGCCACATATGTTATTTTGTGTGACCAAATTCACTAGTACAAAAAGGGGCAGCTAATATGACACTTTTTCAATCAAATATGGCGGTACATTAATCGTCTTAAAAGACAACGTTGTTTTTGATCATTGACCGTCTTTTTTAGTATTAAGACCTTTTAAGACGGTTTAGTATGACCGTCATAAATACCTTAATAGCAACAATTTGGTAGACCGTCACATTTATGTTTTGTTTCTAACAAAATATGGTGCCACATTAAAGCCTAATAAGACGGTCTGTGGTGTGTCTAACCGTCATATTTAGTATATTAAGGGGTCACATTACATGCTAATAAGACGAATTTTATTGTGATCGAGCTGGTAATTGTGTGGGGTGGTGCATTCCACGCCTAAACCCATATATAATTCACCATTTCATCCATTGACCATCAGATATATAAAAACAGTATACCAAACAATGTACCATTTTATAGATAGCTAAAGAATCCATCTTGACCCATTAGTCTAAAGCATTCATCTTAACAAAAGAAAAACCTACAAAAAAGCATCCAACCATTCCCTTTCACAAAATACAAAAAAGCATCCAAAAACCACTTTGACTTTCAGCAACCTCCTTTATCCACTGCAAGCTCTGAGTAACACTTGTTAGAATTCCTTTGCCACTAACCAAAAAAAAAATCTATTAGCTACCATTTAGGATTAAGATAAAGCAAGATCCTGGATTCCAAGAAACCAAAATGCATAAGTCATGCCCAACTACAGTCAACATTAATACAAAGCCCTTTGGCGCTTCTAGGAATCCCTAAGAATATATGTTATCTTTGTTTCCAAAGGCCCTTTGGTGCGCCTAGGCCTTAGAGATCAAATAGACGTACGAGTCAAAGTGACTTAACCATCTGTGTAATTAACTAACAATATAATGAATTAACAAGACTATGTTCTAAGGCTCACTCAAGTGTCCTAATTTATAAAAATGCACATGACAATGAAAAAAAATATACTTATAACAGTACAATACTAACATACTTACCTTCATTCATCCTCGCCCTCACCAGAAGACGACATAAACGCCGTTAAAGTACGCTCTACAAATTCATTAATTTCAACTTGACGAACCATTGTAGTTTTATTTACCAACTAAAACATAAAGATAGATAAAAGTTAGATTACAATTTAATATACATTGTAGTTAAATGTATACTTACCATCTGTTCTCTGTTACAAAGCACAAAATCATACATAGCCATCATTACGCAATAACCGCACTGCCATCCATCAGGTTGTCGACGACACTAAAAATGTAATTGAGCTAACAATTAGTTAACTAATATATAAAAATAAACAAGCGATAAAAAACGAAAGAGAACTTACATTAACCATATCCCACGTCATAGTTTGTTCTGTGGCTTGTTCGAATAATTCTGTAATCTCGTAATTTGAATAATCATCATTTATACCTTTCCGTGAATCAAATATGTAACCCTTCCAAGTTTTACATATCCGATGGTGTTGAAGTAAAATTAATACCCAATGTTTCCTATGTAGGAATGAAAATTATAAGATTTAAGCAACACTTAACTAATAAAAATGAAAACAATATTCTAACATAACTAAAATAAGGTTAAGTGTTAATAGAAATGATTTTGATACGAAACAAATATAATACCTGACTAAATACGGTGTCGTAAACCATTGTTTGTCCTTATGAAATGAGATGACCGATCTGATGTGGTCGATCACAAAGTCACCATCGTCTGAGACAAGTTCACCTTCAATATAACGGGGATGGAAATATGCGGTATTACTTAAACCTTCCCATTCCCCAGCTGCAAATAAATACCTGAAACAAAAGTAGAAAAGAAATGTTATAAGATTAGTAACCCTCGATTATATTGTAAAAAATACTGCAATGAAGTATTCCAATAAAAACTAGTTCAACATACATTGTAAACCAATGCACAAAGCAAACATCTGCCCAACCATTGACACATAACTGCATAACCGCCTCAAATTCAACAGTCTCTTGAATACGTTCCTCATACATCCCTATCGGCGAAGTAAAAACCATAGACAAGGCTTTTTCAGATTGAATCGCCACTTGTTGTGCTAATGCATATATGCTTTGAGGCCTTAACCTCGCCTTTTCTAAAAGTTTTAATATTTTTGTTTTTTCTTTTGATACTTTTGCTTTTTCTGTTGAAGGTTTAGAAGCAGCAGCATGTTTGGTATGTTGACAATCATGAATGGGCTCAGTAGGTTGATTAGCATGAACAATCTTGGTAGCTTGATTAACATTAACAGGCATGGGATGTTGATAAGCATGAACAGGCTCAGTAGGTTGATCAGCATTAACAGGCTTGAGAGGTTTATAAAAAGAAACATGCTCGGTTGTATTCTGAGAAAACTGTTTACGAGTGAGCTACATTAACCAATAACAATATTATTAGTACATAGATATAGATATGTGCATATACGCATAAAAACATATATAAATATAAATAATGTAATTACCAGTTGATTAAAAGTCTCCTCATCTTGTAATGCATATGAGTATATTTGATACTCATTTCTTTCATCTTGAATTATTTGTTGTTGATTAGCATGTGTTGTCTCAAACTACATTGGCAAAACATATTATTTTTTATATCAAGTAACTAAAAGGAGTAATATATTAAACACTACCTGTGGCCTATAAAGTGTACTCGTAAAATGGTGAGATGGTTCTTCAGCCTGAGGAGAATCCTTGTTTAAAATCTGTATGTTGTACATAAATTATTATTATATCAATAAATGAAATCAATGTAAAATTATTATTTATATAAAATATACCTTTATTAATTTAACAGGCCACTGAATAAAACTTCCTTTTGCATCTTCCAAATATTCTAATTCACCAGAAACACATGACTCAGGCAAGAGACGGGTCGATCAACAATCTTCTACAACTCTGTCTACTTGAACTTTAACGAAACCGTCTGTCATTGGGCATCCATGTACAAACCTCTCATGAGTAGGATGAACATGGCCCATACCTATAACCTTAAGAACACCTTGGTCATCGTGATGTAGAAGCTCACATCTTTGAATAGATTGCAAAACATAGCTTTTAGTAAATATATCCAAAATAAATAAATAAACAAACTTTGACAATATATCACCAAGATTTCCGGTAGTTCGCTGTACGAACTATCGGATGCAGGACCCATGTCATGAGTACCCAGGATCTCCCCAATTGCTGTCTCTACAGCCTCGCTCTTGTTTCTCTTTTTGTTTTGTTCAGAAAACAAGCATTGTGTTGGGCCAATCACACTAGAGAACAATCTTGTACGCCCCGTATGTTGTTTTCCCTTCCCAATCACCTCCATAATAACATCCATTGTGGGATTAGAACCATCATCCCTTAGCTGTTTTTCTTTTAAATACTGTTAAACCATATGTGATGATTAAAAATTTGATTAATATAAATATAAACAATAATTATAAAAATACTTACCAATAATTTAAGTATTCCGGTCAATTCACCATTTGATATTAGGTCTTCTCCAAGTTCATACAGCTTTGTGACCGGATTGAGACGCGCTCTACTTACCGTATACAATTTAGAACCAGGATGTCCAAAAACATCTAAATGTGGATAGCTTGAAACAAGCTGATTCCATCTACTTTCAACATGGGGCTCTAGTCCGGAAAAACCACATCGTCCTACATGTGTAGGGTCAATGTTTTGTTTTGCACTATTTTTTGCTTTTTCGCTTTTTATCTTCATAAAATATATAGCAAGTGTTAATTATAATACTAATAATAATAAGAACAACGATCATAATAATAAATAATTCACAAATTACCTTCCAGGCTTCATTATCAACACTTGCAACAAAAGATTCCCAAACACTCCTGTCTAGATAATCATAATCATCAAAGGGAGATTTGTCTATTTCTTTAATGGGGGGTTTTATCTATATCCATAGATTTCTGTTTTTTAACATTTTTTTTCTAAGAGTGTAACGAAAGTTCCTCATTATACTCTTCCCCTTTTTTAAAGTAACTTTTTTCCCGAGGTCGTCCTCAATCTTCCATGTTTCCTGCAAATTAAATTTAACAATTAAACATGAGCAAGAACAATTAACATGACATCATATAATTCTAAAGCTTTTGTCAATTTACTAAACAAAATATTAACTAATATAAGTTTTCAAATTAAAAGGACAAAGAAGACACAATACCTTCGCGTATTCCCAAATCTCTTCGTATTCCTTAGGGTTGACATCTTTAACAACTTTGGTGTACGGAATCCTTCTTTTAAATTCTACACCAATCCAAGACATAAATCTCGCTGCATTCTTACCAATCGCTCTCCCTTTCGCATCAAAATCAACTTTAGATTGATCGGGATGTGTAAGCTTCTTTTTGCACTTGGAAACTCCCCTCTTTTTTTGTCCGACATTTTAAAATTTGATTTCTAAAAAAACACAATATGGAAAGTGAGGTGTTGTGTGTAACACAGAGACAAGAAGAGATCAAATTGATTATGACACTTAAACCATCTTTAAATATGTATTATATACATGTATAAATTACACAACTACATGATGCATACTCAGGCTGTTTAAATGATTAAAAGCATAGTTGTCAAAAGCGCGCCTAGGCGTGCGCCTAGGCTCAAGGCACAACCAGGCGCACCAAGTGCGCTGCGCCCTGTGAGGCGCGCGCCTTGACACTAAGGCGCACTATCGAGTCTAAAATTAGCTTCACTACATGAACACAGGTATAAAATTAGCAAGATGCAAGGTTGATTTCATTTTTATATTAATCCTAGAATACAGAGACGACTGCAAAGTGCTTACATTTTATTCATAAACTTAATAATTCACACACAGGTATAAAATTAGCTTCACTACATGAACACAATAACTACCTTGGAACACTTGACTGTGTAGTTACTAATAACAAATTGTGTAAGCAAGAAATCCTAACATTCATTATTATTTACTCCTATATTTACCAACTTCTTATGTGAGGGGGATTTCCTATTGCAAAATGTACAAGTAGTTTTAAGCATGTTATACAACCCTCATATGCATACGTGCTCCTTATATTTGCCTCTACACCTTACCAACCGCCGCTTCTTAACAGCAATGACTAGAGTTTCAAAGATGAAACCCCACCAACGTCACCATCAACATCGCCACCGCCGCTCTCCGTCGCAATGGCTGGGGTTTCAAAGATAAAACCCCATCATCAGTGACGTTTTCAGGTTACGGTGAGCTAAGATTCAACACTTGTTCATACATATTCATCAACCATAAAGATTCAAGTATCAGATTACGTTTATGAATATCAAGGGTCTAAGAGTATGAGAATACTTACCAAGTTCAACTCCTTGATTAATTACTTGATTGCACTTGCCGTTCAAAAAAAATTACTTGATTGCACACTTTAAATGCATTCAATATATATGTAGACTATGATTTTATTTGCCTTTTTAACTTTTTTTTTTTTTTTGAAGGCAAATTTCATTAAAAAACCGGCATTATCTCCAAGATGGAGAAAAGCCACAAGAACCGAGTTACATTACATCAAAATTAAAATGGCACCAACGTTTCCAATCTACCGTATCGTTTTTAAATCTACTTTTGTACCACAAGTAGCCTAGGCTTTTAATATCCGCCACAATCTTCACCGCGTCCGGTTCTATGCTAGAGAACGTCTTTTCGTTCCTCGCCTTCCAAACTCTCCAACACGTAACAATTAGAATGCCATAGACAATTTCCCTCTTAACATCCTTGAGCTGCATATGATCGACGACGTCTAAAATATCTTTAATCGAAAAAGCAAAAAACGGAGCCATCTTGCACCACGTCGAAATACCAGCCCAAACCCCCATAACAAACCTACAAGCCGAGAAAATATGGTCTACCGTCTCTTCATATTCACCGCAGAAGCTACAAAAACCTTCTCCCACATTAACATTCCGTCTCCGAAGCGCTTTGGAAGTCGGAATGCGATCTCTGAGGGCCCTCCACATGAAAATATTACACTTGCTAGGAATCCAACAACACCATTTAAACACGTCACCATTATTACCAATGTCATTCCCATTAAGCCACTTCCTGATGTCTTTAGTCGAGCAAACAAGATCCAATCCAAAATCCCAATACTAAGTGTAACATCGCAAAATTTTCCCCAAAATTTTAATACATAAAAAGCCCTTATATATATATATATATATATATATATATATATATATATATATATATTTTTATTACACTTTTATCATTAATATTATACAAATGTGCCTAAGTCTTTATTTATCCTAACTCACAACTTATATACATACATAAATGTATATAAATAATAATAATAATAATATGATTCTAAATTCTTTTTTTTTTTCACATACAAGATTTTTTTTTTTTTTAAATAAAGCCTTGAGTCAAATAGTCAAAGTCCTAGTCAAAGTCTTAGTCAAACAGTCAAAGTCTTAGTCAAATAGTCAATTCATCATAAAACCTTACTTTATGGTGTTGACCAATTTTAATGGCTAATTGACTCCAAAACTAGTATAAAAACCCACCTATGACCCATCATACTTTGCACCTCTAAATCGATTGTTTCAATCCGATTAAACTTTCCCTCATACCTTTCTTCTATAGTCTATTACTTCTACAATTGAAGCTTTGATTATAAGCTCTTGTAATTGGCGAATTGGAAGCTTGATATTCTTTCTTTTTCGTTTTCTTCAATTTGGACTAGCTACGTTGTTGAGTCTTTGGGATTCGCCTCGCATACATTCACAACACATTATTCTATATTTTTTACGAGACATAACATTTTGCTAAGGTGAGTTTTACATAGCCCCTTTTCTATTTATCACCATTTTTGGGGTGAAACATGTTACAACATTATTCATGCAATTCAATCATCAATGTGTCTATGTGTATTTTCTATGTTGCATTATGTCTTGAACATGACTAGGGTAAGCACAATTCTAGCATAAACATTCATCAGCCAAACGGTATACATTGATAGATCTATTGGACTGACAATCCCACCCGGATACGTGCCTCCTACAAAGGTTGCGTGGGTGTTTGTTACTGCAATATAAACGAGTGAACCATGAGCGTATGGGATGTACCACAATACAACAGTCACAATGGTTGATTATGCACTCGATTTATTTCTAGTATGTTTTCACATATGGACTAGATTGCCATGACACATGAATTGCACAACAATTTCATTCGATTATCAAAACCTATGTAATTCTCACCAACTTTTGTTGACCCAAAATATTTTCAATTTAACATGTTTCAGGTTCTACTTGCTTGAAGATTTGATTTAATGCTTGAAGATGTGTGCATAGTTTTATTTAATTTGATGTACAAATTCTTAGAACAATTGTATGTAACTTATTTAAATTATTTAATGAAATTTATTATTCACCATGAGCTACTGAACAATCATCAATATGTGACATCTCGATGTTTCCGCCATCGGTTGGGGTGTTACACCAAGCGTCCTCTTTGTCTAAGAATTCCAAAGCTGCTATATCTCTATAAAGACTAACAACCTGAAGAACCTCTACCTCTGATGATGGGTACGAGCTCCACGACCAATGCACCACGTTTCGGTCACCTGAACGATCGAACTTCTCCTCCACCGTACAGAATTTATTAAGTTCCAACCGAAACAATTCAGGATAGAAAACCTTAAGGCTGCGTCCTTCTATCCAAGGGTCGATCCAAAAACGAATATTTTTACCATTTCCAACTTTACCCCGAATAAAATCAATAAAACATCTACCTTAATATTTTAATCGAGAGCCCAAAATTGCGATTTTACTCCAAGTACCCGAAACAACTTTTTTAAAGGGAATCGGCTCCCACCTTCTCACAGAAACATGAATCGCATCGATAACTTTTTTCCACAGAGCCTCCGGTTTAACCCGATAACGCCACAACCATTTGAGAATCAAAGCATTGTTACAGTCCTCTAGTTTTTTTATGCCCAAACCTCCATGCTTTTTCGGCTTAGAGACATCCTCCCAGGCTACCCAATGAATCTTGTGCCTATCCTCATTACCTCCCCAAAGAAATCTCCTCATAATGGCTTCTAAACTATCAATAACCGCCTTTGGCGCCTTGTATAATGAAAAATAATAAGAAGGAAGACTCTTTAACACCGAAGAAATGAGCGTAACTCTCCCTGCCATCGACATAATATTAGCTTTCCATCTTGATAATCGTGTCTTGAACACATCAACGATCACCTCCCAGTTGTTAATTCGGTTAATGTTCGCCCCCACCAATATACCCAGGTATTTGAATGGAGTAGAACCTGACCGGCACCCCAACCCCAGAGCTCTAGACTCAACCTCTACCAATGGTTTACCAATACCAAATAAAATCGACTTGTTGAGATTGATCCAAAGGCCAGACAGCAAATGAAAAATCCGTAACAATCTTTTTAAAGCAACAAAATTAGATCCCGACCATTCCCCCATAACCATAGCATCATCGGCATATAATAAATGTGAAATAATAAACTGGCCATCAGGAAAGTGGACTCCATCAAAAGCCCCACCCGCGCACGCCTTCCTAATCATGCTAGAAAAAACTTCCATAACAATAAGAAACAAGAAAGGGGAAAGAGGATCCCCTTGACGAATACTTTTTTCACAATTGAATTCAAAGGTGGGAGCTCCATTCACCAACACAGACGATCTGGCTGACATAAGAACACCTTTAATCCACTTACACCACATATCCGGGAATTTCATTTGACGTAAAATGGAGAGCAGAAAATCCCAGTTCACGTTATCGTAAGCTTTTTCAAAATCAATCTTAAAAAAGAATAATTCTTTACCTTGCCTTTTAGCCCACGAAGGAATCTCACTAATAATCAGCGGCACATCCAAAATATATCTTCCCGACAAAAAAGCAGATTGAGTTTCATGCGTAACTTTTCCCATCACCATTTTAATTCTATTAGCCAAAATTTTAGAAATGACTTTACTAATAACTCCAATCAACGTAATGGGCCGATACTCTCCAAGACAAACCGGATCATTAACTTTAGTAATAAGCGTGATAAACGATGACCCCCCCTCTACTTATCATCCCTGAATCTGCAAAATTCTGCAATATATCTTGAAAATCATCTGCGAAGAGATGCCAGAACCTCTTAATGAAACGAAAGTTGAAGCCGTCTGGGCCTGGCGCTTTATCACTGCCACAATCAAAAACTGCATCTCGAATTTCTTTCACTTCAAACGTTTAATCAGCTCCATCCCATCCGAGTCATCTAAAACCTTTAAATCATGACACACCAAACCCGGCCGATTCTTCATATCCTCATAAAAGCGCTCTTTGAAAAACCGATGAACCTCTTGTTTAACCAAGGACGGTTTGAAAACCCAACTATCGTCGATCATCAATCCTGGAATAAAATTACTAGCCTTTCTTTTATTAATCAACCCATGAAAAAACGCCGAGTTCTCGTCTCCTTCTTTCGCCCATCTCACTCTAGATTTTTGTCGAATGTCTTTGACTCTAGCGGATTCGAACTCTTTAATTCTATTCGCTGCTTCTTCATACACCCATAATTCGGCATCCGTTAATTCCCTGTCTTCAATAGCGGCGTCCAACTCAAGAAGCTCTTGTTTTAATTGCTCTTCCTCCTCCAACTCGGAAGTGAGTTGAATTTTGCGCCACTCCCTCAACGCATCCCTTATCCTTTTAAATTTACCCATTAGACGCACGTCACGAGGACCATCACCATGAACATCGCTAACAGCTTTTGCAACAATATCCTCCAACCCAACTTTAGACAACCACGAGTTATAAAACCTGAAAGGCTTAGCACCAAAGTTACGCGCAACCACCTTTAACACCAAAGGACTGTGATCCGATTTATCTCTACCAAGTGCCCGATATTCCGCGTTCGGCCACTCGTTAAAACCATTCCAAGATAAAAAAAAATACGATCTATTCGGCTACACTTATTCCCAGCGACGAAAGTGAACTTTCTACCTTTCAACTGAAACTCATGAAGGGCCGCAATATCAAGGAAATTGTTAAACTCCCCCGTAACCGAGGGATGGAACTTAGAATTCCTCCTCTCGTCACGATCCCTGACACAATTAAAATCGCCTCCCACTACCCAATATCTATGATCATCAACCATACGACGCAGTAACTCGGACCAAAGAACACGTTTATCTACCAACTTCTGAGGAGCGTAAACGTAAACGTTAACCATAACCATATCTTTTCTTGAATCTTTCACCAAACCGTGAACCAGTAAAAAATATTTATGTTTTTCCACATTCAACATTTGAAACTTTTGCGAGTCCCACATAGAGACCAAACCTCCCGATCGGCCTGTAGCCCCAACCCAGTCATAACCAAACGCACCGTTGCCCCAAAAACCAGCAACATTAAACCCATCTAACGAACTAAACTGTGTCTCCTGCAACATAAGAAAACCCACTTCATTAAAAACTCTCAAACCCCTAACCCAAGGACCTTTAACATCGCCACCCATCCCACGAATGTTTAAAGACATAACATTCATTTACCACCCACTTGACACCCTTCATCCGAAATCTGCTTTTCAACATACTCTTCAAACCCCTCCATATTGGTTACTCCCACCAAATTGGCCATTAAAATAGTACCGCTAACTTCCGACGCAATCACATTACCATCTCACTTTCCATACTCCCAACTACTGTACGTACATTGTCATCTTGTAAACCTTCACTACAAATTTCATCATTAAAATCTGATGACGCATGCTCTACGTTAGTTCCGGAATTCATATGGTCCTTACTCCTCCCCAACGTAAAAATAAAGCGATCAATGTCATACGGATCGTTATCATCCCTAACCCTTTTCTTCGGACGTTCGTACCCATTCGGAGAATTAGATTTGCTTCTGTCCGTTTTTTTCCGAGTAAAAGCCCCTTTCCTTCTCCTAGTATCATTAGCATTAAAACCTTCAGCATACATAGCAGGTTCGTTCACAACAACGTTAGCCATATGTTCCGAACTTTCATCATTTGATGTATTCATCATTTCAACAATAGGAGACTGATTAATCCCTTCAATCGGCACATTATCTACCATATTTTCATTCTCCACCACATTAATGGCTTCGACGTCTCTCTCGCTATCATCGGTATCAAATAAACAGTCGGGAATCCACTCACAAAGTTCCTCCTCCACGAACACCAAAAACGTCATTTTCTTCCATTGAACCTTCACCACCTGCTGAATTCTATCCGAGCGTTTACACAAAATACCGCCACTCGCATAAGATACATCATCGCCATGCTCTGGAAAGAGAGCCGATTGAATCACCGTTCTGAACAATGAAGCAATACTATCAAAAACATCCGAATTAGCAATACACAACGGCAAACCATGTATTCTAATCCACGCTACCCTTTCCACACCAAGCACTTGCCCTTTCCACACTTCTAAAGATTCGAAAACCTTCTTCCATTCAGCCTCACGACCATAAAAATCTAGAGCTTCACTCTTATTCTCAAATAATAACACCACTGATAGACCCCCGATATACTTTATTTTAATCTTAAAACTAGATAGCCCCCGAAGCAGAGTTCTAAGATTAGTAAGCCCATATAGCGAGTTAACCCTACCCACAAGACCACAATCATACCAGTTCTCAAAAGCTTTGACACTATCACCCACTTTAACCTTCATCATACTATCAACAACCTCCTTATTCAAAAGCGTATCCCTAAACGATCTCGCCCCATCTACATTAATGCCATCCGAATCCCCTTCCCCAGACGAACCACCACTACAGACCCAACGTGCATGGAAGCATGCACATCGACAACAGGTTTAACCGGCTCCCATTTAGTCTCCTCTTTCTGATATAAATTCAACCCATCAACAAATCTTACTTTCACAATATATAGTTTATACGAACCTATCCAAACATCCTTTAACGATTCCTCCAGATCGGCCATATTACGACCAATCTTAAAGGAAACGAACCCAAACCGTTTACCTAGTTTATCCACTTTTCTAGCAATATACGTACCGTGAATATCCCCATACCCTTTAAGCGTGCTTACCAGATCCGCCGAAGAACACCGAGGAGGTAAATTTGAAATGAAGAATTTCTTGATCTGATCCCCATTCTCGTTTCTCTTCTGATGTTTCTGGCCGTTATGAGACTTAAACGGCACATCGTACCACTGATCCGTCTTGTACTTTTCCTTGCCCGCCATTGAAGAAGATCGAAACCCTTTGTCGCCGTAAATCGTCCTACTTTGTCGGAGGAAAACCCTAGTGAACAAATCGTACTTTTCCTTTCCTTTTTAACTACCACCGTCAAGAAACCAAGCTTTTGCGTAATTGGGGGATTGAAGGCGGGATATATTAAAATATTAGCGGGCACTATATTTCATGAAAAAGGCCACTGTATTTTTGTTATTATTTCAAAATTTTAATCGTAACCACCAAAAGTTTATCTAAATAATTATATGTGGCAATAATTTAGTAATCTTTGAAAAAAAGAAAACAAATGTTGGAAAGTCTAAATAGTTATACGTGGAAAAAGTACTTTTTTTTATCAAATGTTGTGTGAAAAATGTAGTTATATTATGCTTATTGCTTTTTAAATATTAAAATAATGGTTTGTCAAATAAAAAAAAAGTTAATATATCTATGAATTCCATTTTCTTTTCATTGACAAATTAAATAAACAGACGATAGTGATTACGTTAAGTTAGGGTAAATAAAAAAACTAAAGTGTTTTAAGGTCGTTTAAGGTATAAGTGAATTGACAATGTGTGATTGGTGAGCGCTATAGTAGTTTTGATGACATGTTATTTAACTAGAGTAAAATTAAAAACACATCCACCAAATACATTTTCTTTATGACACTTTCTATGAAGCCAAATCATAGTTTCATTAAAGAAAAAATAGTTGTAGAATAACAATGTAGAGTATACCCGATTTATCGACAGATGCCCCTTCGTTATGGTCAAGTCGTAAGTATTCATCGCTGTTTTTTCTGCAAAAAAAGACTTTTATTAATAAATTTACTTTAGTTTGATTATTTATATAACATATACATATATATATATATACATATATCAAACCTTAGTTCGAGTTGGTTTGTCGACAAATATCCCTTCATCGTGGTCAGATCGTCTTAAATATGAGGTGCCAACGGTGGTATAGTCGCTAACCGGTTGAATACCAACCGAAAACGGTGGTAATTCATCAAATTGGTTGTACTCTTCCTCATCATCAACATTATCAACACCGAGAATACGTCGCTTACCTTGCAATACTATATGGAATCTTGGATTGCACGGATCTTTGACAAAAAATACTTGTGTGGCTTGAGTTGCGAGAATGAATGGTTCTGATTTATACCCGTCCGTTGTAAGGTCAACAAGTGTAAAACCATGTTCGTCAACTTTAACACCTGTGGAATTGTTGACCCACTTACATCTAAACAAAGGAATTATGTATGAAGAATACGATAACTCCCAAATTTCTTGTATGACACCGTAATATGATTCTTTGGCGATTATCATTTTGTCGGCTGTTATACTCGAGGCTATTTGTGTAACTCCGCTATTTTGTGTTGCACTTTTATCATCTTGCTTTTTAGTGTAAAATGTATAACCATTAATATCATACCCTTGGTAAGATATTACTCTAAAATCTGGCCCCTTCCCTAATTTCTCCACTGTTTTATTAACGTCCGGTTCACCATAGGTTTCCTCTACCTTTTTCTTCAACCAATCAGAAAACTCCTCATTATGTTTTTTAGTATACCAATTATCAGACTTGCGCAAGTGTGTTGACCGTAATATATTCTTGTGTTCATTAACATACGGAGCAATACATGTCATGTGTTGTAGAACAGTAAAGTGAGCAATTTGTACCTCATGAGACTTTGGGGTGATTAATTCCTTACCAACTCCTCCCTCGCCTTGAAGTCAACCTGCATGACGAGATTTAGGAACACCAATACTTTTAGCGCCTTCCAAATACCCTGTAAATAAAAGTAGTATTACAATCTTGTTTATAATTAACAAAACTCGATTATATTATAAATGTTGTGATATCAATACCTGCGCAAAACTCGGCCACTTCTTCAGAAGTATACCCTTGAACAATACTACCTTCTGGTTTATTATGGTTTCTCACATAACCTTTTAACACACCCATATATCTTTCAAAGGGGTACGTGTATCGTAGGAATACAGGACCACAAGACTTTATCTCTTTTACGATATGAGATACTAGATGAACCATTATATCAAAAAAGGACGGTGGAAAATACATCTCTAGTTCACAAAGGGTAATATATATATATCCTTTTCCCAACTATCCAAGACTTCGGGATCAATAATCTTTGAGTGAATCATGTTAAAAAACAAACAAAGTTTGGTGATTGTATGTCGGACTTCCTTAGGTAACAATCCGCGAATTGGAATAGGAATCATATGTGTCATCAAAACATGACAATCATGAGACTTCATACCAACCAATTTACAATCTTTCATCGACACAAGCCTTTTAATGTTTGCAGAATAACTAGATGGAGCTTTAATATCGTGTAAACATTGACAAAACTTCTTTTTTTCTTCACTTGACATGGTATGACATGCGGGTGGAAGATAAATACTCTTGGCTCTCTCAACAGGTGCAAGCTCTTTACGTATTCCCATTTCTTCCATGTCTTTACGAACATTAATACCATCTTTAGTTTTTCCAGGAATATTTAGCAATAGACCTAACAAACTATCACACACGTTTTTTTCATTGTGCATAACATCTAGGCAGTGTCGAACTTCCAAACTTTTCCAATAAGGTAGATCCCAAAATATTTGTAACACCCTAACCGATGGCGGAAACATCGAGGTGTCACGTAGTGACGATTGTTCAATAGCTCATGGACTAAAGTGTAAATTTGAATATATTGATTAAATAATTTATTACATTGAAATGAAATACAACGATTCTAACTGCCAACTAAATTGAAATACAATGAATCAAAATCTAAATATAAATCCGAAAGCTTAAAGGATGTAATCTCAAAACAACCTGAAACATGTACAAAATAATTTGGTCAATACAAAAATTGTATTGGTGAGCATACCCTGTTTAAATAAATATAGTAGAAAAGTGTTTAGCAATTCATGTGTCGTATACTGTTTGCAATTATGTAATAAGTGGTATCCGGGTCAAATCAACCCTAAGAGAAGAAAGCAGATATATATAGTATGCGCTAGTAGTAATGTAATACATAGCAATGACGAGGACTCTCAACAGAGTCACAAGGGTATAAACCATAGTACTATTCATTGAAATGCCAGGCCGCAACGGTTAATGATTTGACAGGTCATAGATACAAGAAATGACATAAGCAAACACACATGAGAATTGCATTTAGTAAAAGAAATAGAAACTTGATAGTAAGTACATGAGTCACCCCAAAATAGTAAGACAGTAAAAAGGGGAAAGATATACTCACAGTTTGCGAAAGCGAGCAAAATCCAACTTAAGCGGTCGTGAGCTAAGTAATGGGAATTTCGAGGAATTCAACCTATAATGTGTAAGCATACTAATAAGGAAATGTCTAAAAAGTCTAAGGTAACTAGGGTCTAAGGCATTTAGGGTTTGCTAAGTCGATTTGGGGAATTTAGAATTTTTATGATTATGATAAGTCGAATTAATGTAAAAGTTGTATATCTCAAATAATATATCAAAGTTTGCACCAATTGAATATTTAGGTAAAAAAATATGTTTGAACAATTAAGATAAAATGACGTAGTTTAATTATTGTAACTAATTATTGTAAATAAATACAATTATTATAAACGTATAAATAAATGATTATGAGTTACACAATGATCGAACAATTGATAATAAAGACTTTCAACCATAAGAGTACTTCCATTTTATAAGAAAAATATTTATAAAATAGGTGTTTAAATAGTATAAATAACTAAATGTTTTATTATATCTAAATAAACATAATAAGACTAATAATACAAGACACAATCCAAAAATACTATTTTCATAGAAAATGGATACTTTCTGATGTATAGTAATGAAAATAATTCTCTCATAATTTTTATAAACTTATTTATATTTAAAACTGATTTAATGATGTTAAATCATGTTTAAATGACTAAAAATAGGAAAATCAATAAAAAAAATAAATGTTTTCTGAACCAATACTTTTTATTTCAGATTAAAATGCTTAGAAATAATTATCCTAAAATTTTGAGATTAAAATCATATCATTAAAAATGAATTTTTAATCAATTAATTATGATTAAAACAATTTAAATTAATAAAAATATAAAAATAAAACATTTTTCTGAAAATAAAAGTGGGACAATTTTCTATGAGGTGTCAAGAAGCTACTCCTAAATTTTTATAATTTTTGGAGCAAAAATGAATTTATTATGAATATTCTAATTCTTGTATAAATTTTATATTCATGTTTATATAAAAAATAAAAATAAATAAAGAAATAGATAAAACCAATTAATCAACAAAAAGGAATGACAAAAACAAGCCCCTTGAAGGACTCGAACCTGGGACCAAGAGGTTCCTTACTCATGCATTAACCACTAGCCCACACCTTAGTTTGTTGATTCTAATTTAAGAAAAAGATTTTTATCATAACATACATATGCATCATCTTCTTCCCCAAGTCTACTAGTTCAAAACCCTAAACCTAGAATTTTTAATAATCCAATTTAGACTAGATGAGAGGTCTGTAATTGAGGGCTCTTAAAGATAAACGATTACACATCAAAACGGCACAAAGAATTGATACTTACCACTCATGTATCGATCGAAAAGAAAGAGAAAAGACCCGAACATAAACCCGACTTTCTGACCTGCTTTGGACGCGTATGAGATGTGTTTTTCGTGGATTTAGAATGTGTGAATGTGCAGGAAAGAGTTAGTAGGTTCTATTTATAGGTTCCAAGCATGAAAACGTATGGCTTAATGGCCTTAAAACCTCCAACGGTCGCATCCCCATAAACACGATTTAAACTCATTTCTAACATGTTAATTATCGCTTTTAAGACCCGAAACTGTTAAAACACATGGAGATACGTTACCCAATTATTAAAAACGGTTTAAAAGTTTTAAAAATGGGTTGTGGTGTTCGCCGGAATTGGATTCCGGTCGCCGGAATTGTGGAGCTCGCCGGAAAAACGTGGGAGGCCAGGGGAGGGAAGTTTGGTTTTTAAAACTTTCAGTTATTGGCAAAAATGGTCCCTCATGTTTATCCTTGTTAGTTTGGTTATGGTTTTGTTTAATTTTTTCTTTAAAAAGTTAACTAATTTAACTTAAAAGTTTATTAAAACTTTATAAAACTGAAATTCTTTTATAAAATCTTTTTACAAATATGTTTCCACAAACGTATTTGATTAAAACTTATACCCGATTCGTAATAATTATAAATGATAACATTTAGTTCGCTCTAAAATTAAATTTAAAAATGACGAACTTACAGGGACTATAATGGAAATATTTGAAGGGCTAGTATTGTCTAGTTGACGAAAGACGAGGGTGACGGATGGCACAGTCTCCCTACTTTAGAAAATTTCGTCTCGAAATTTCCTTCAAGTGGAGGTTACTATGAAACAAAAGGGGTTGTAAAAGTCAACTAGATTTTTAAAAGAAAATTTCATCATTTATGATTTGACAAAATTTTAAATAGTTGTCTAATTCCCAAAGTAAAAGCGTCCAAATATTTGACAGTTAACTCAAAATTAGAAAGTTGAGAATTTAAATGATGAAAGTTGTGGGAATGTGTAACGGGTGAGGGGCAGGGGTACTAATGAAGCAGTCTCCCCTACTTTAGAAAAGTTTCTGACTAAACGTTATTAAGGACATGCAACAGGATTTCGACTAACAGAGAGTGCACGAGTATACAAAGTTTATGTTTTCTGTGTGGGGGTCAAGAGAAAGACTCTAGGAAGACGAATGAAGCTCACGTAAGAACGTTCCTATCGAAAATGCTAGCTATTAGCCCACTGTTCTAATGAAGAGATAAGTAAAAAGTAATGGATAGGTTCTTGGTCAGACTCCTAGTCCGCTCCCGCAGTATCGTTTGTGCTTATATATAGGGTGTACCGCAGCTGACCCACCACACTCCCGATACTTTGGATTCGTACTAATTGACTACCAATAGCCTAAGTAGAATCACACACCACCCTCATGTACCTGTAAGCCCATGATTGCGTTCCGGACCGTAATCATCGATTTACCTTACACTAGGGTGTTATGCTTTTCCATAACCCTAACATGAAATAAATGTGTGCAACCACTATGTAATAGCCACTGTAATGAAATAATGTTTAATCATGTCATGGTTAGAGGTCCTTCCCTTTCGGTTTTTCCCTTTAACCGTAATGAGAATAACATGTAAGTATAAGACATGGTTAGAGGTTCTTCCCTTTTGGGTTCACCTTTAATCGGTAACTTTTGTTCACATCGTTGACTCTAAACACTCCTATTGATAGACCCTGAGGTTTACACCGTTCCCCTCGGATTGAAGAAATACTCTAATCCGAGTCGTACGTGGGCACTGGCTTAGATCTCATACGAGTTATCAACTAGTATGTTCGTTGGTCATGATGATGAACAAAATAATGTAAAGTATAACAGGGTTTTTCTCAAAACAGGAAAGAAAATATGCATATCAAATATGCGTTCATGTAAGTATATAAGTATAACATAAAATTTCGATTTGAAAAAAAAATATAGTATAACGTAAATCGAGTAAATCGCACAATTACACAAAATGAAGATAAACGGGTTGAATTAATGCAAATAGGTAATGTGAAATTAATCACAAATAACGTGTTAGAAATAACTATGAATAAAAATGGTGCAAGAATAAAATAATGAAAGTTACGGCAAATGAGTGTGCACGGAACAGGTGTATAGTAACTGGCATGCGAGTTAAAATCTGGTAATTTTACATATATGCGTTATATTATAAAAGACATTTAGAAACATTCGGTAAGAGTGTACGTTAAAAGTTTTGGGACTGAAAGTGTGCAAGTGTAATAGGATAAATTTTCGTATATCAAAAACGTAGTTTGCTCAAACTTCGAGATATAGTTGAAAAGATAGTAGTAATGCATGGGGATAACTTTTTAGAAGTCGATGTGTGTTTTAGATTCAAAACAGGTTCATTTGAAAAAATCTTCGCGAATACACATTTTCATGTGTTTACGAGACGTCAAGTTTGAAAAATGTTATAAGGCTTATCATTAGTTGCTAGTTTCTTTCGAAAGTATATATTGGTTATGTCATATGAAAACAAAGGGTTACATTTGTCCTTTAAAATATGCAGTACAAGTTTATAAAATGCAAAATGAAGTCATTTTACGAAGTATGTGTAAATCCAATGTGTTTTGAAAGACCAAGATTTAAAATGACGTGAATGATAAAATTAACGTATGTAATAGATTACCAATATTTAAGAAAATTCATAATCAACGAGATGTAGAAATAGATCCTTGAGATGTGGATTTCACTCCTAACTCCAAGATGTATTTCAAAATTGAAAACGATTGTGGAATGAAACCAATCACTAAGTTAAGGATATCACTCCCAGCTTAGTGGTTAAGTTCTTTTTTTTTTTTTTTTTGAAGGAAATTCTCTTTGAGGTGTGGATGTCACTCCTATCTCGAAGATATATTCCTAAGGTAAATAACATATAGAGGAGTGAAACTAATCACCAAGGTATGGATACCACTCCTAACTTGATGATATCGTTTCGTTTGTGAAATACGAGTGTTTTCTTTGCCGAGAAATAATCGTAACGAAAATATGTTGAAAGAAAATAATAGGAGATAAGAGAAATATAAACGAGAGGACTCGTGAAAGTAAACTTAGTTATAGTCTAGGCTAAAAGGCATTCTAATAACCTAATTCCCTATAACCATGGCTCTGATACCAATCTGTAACACCCAAACCGATGGCGGAAACATCGAGGTGTCACGTAGTGACGATTGTTCAATAGCTCATGGACTAAAGTGTAAATTTGAATATATTGATTAAATAATTTATTACATTGAAATGAAATACAATGATTCTAACTGCCAACTAAATTGAAATACAATGAATCAAAATCTAAATATAAATCCGAAAGCTTAAAGGATGTAATCTCAAAACAACCTTAAACATGTACAAAATAATTTGGTCAATACAAAAATTGTATTGGTGAGCATACCCTGTTTAAATAAATATAGTAGAAAAGTGTTTAGCAATTCATGTGTCGTATACTGTTTGCAATTATGTAATAAGTGGTATCCGGGTCAAATCAACCCTAAGAGAAGAAAGCAGATATATATAGTATGCGCTAGTAGTAATGTAATACATAGCAATGACGAGGACTCTCAACAGAGTCACAAGGGTATAAACCATAGTACTATTCATTGAAATGCCAGGCCGCAACGGTTAATGATTTGACAGGTCATAGATACAAGAAATGACATAAGCAAACACACATGAGAATTGCATTTAGTAAAAGAAATAGAAACTTGATAGTAAGTACATGAGTCACCCCAAAATAGTAAGACAGTAAAAAGGGGAAAGATATACTCACAGTTTGCGAAAGCGAGCAAAATCCAACTTAAGCGGTCGTGAGCTAAGTAATGGGAATTCCGAGGAATTCAACCTATAATGTGTAAGCATACTAATAAGGAAATGTCTAAAAAGTCTAAGGTAACTAGGGTCTAAGGCATTTAGGGTTTGCTAAGTCGATTTGGGGAATTTAGAATTTTTATGATTATGATAAGTCGAATTAATGTAAAAGTTGTATATCTCAAATAATATATCAAAGTTTGCACCAATTGAATATTTAGGTAAAAAAATATGTTTGAACAATTAAGATAAAATGACGTAGTTTAATTATTGTAACTAATTATTGTAAATAAATACAATTATTATAAACGTATAAATAAATGATTATGAGTTACACAATGATCGAACAATTGATAATAAAGACTTTCAACCATAAGAGTACTTCCATTTTATAAGAAAAATATTTATAAAATAGGTGTTTAAATAGTATAAATAACTAAATGTTTTATTATATCTAAATAAACATAATAAGACTAATAATACAAGACACAATCCAAAAATACTATTTTCATAGAAAATGGATACTTTCTGATGTATAGTAATGAAAATAATTCTCTCATAATTTTTATAAACTTATTTATATTTAAAACTGATTTAATGATGTTAAATCATGTTTAAATGACTAAAAATAGGAAAATCAATAAAAAAAATAAATGTTTTCTGAACCAATACTTTTTATTTCAGATTAAAATGCTTAGAAATAATTATCCTAAAATTTTGAGATTAAAATCATTAAAAATGAATTTTTAATCAATTAATTATGATTAAAACAATTTAAATTAATAAAAATATAAAAATAAAACATTTTTCTGAAAATAAAAGTGGGACAATTTTCTATGAGGTGTCAAGAAGCTACTCCTAAATTTTTATAATTTTTGGAGCAAAAATGAATTTATTATGAATATTCTAATTCTTGTATAAATTTTATATTCATGTTTATATAAAATATAAAAATAAATAAAGAAATAGATAAAACCAATTAATCAACAAAAAGGAATGACAAAAACAAGCCCCTTGAAGGACTCGAACCTGGGACTAAGAGGTTCCTTACTCATGCATTAACCACTAGCCCACACCTTAGTTTGTTGATTCTAATTTAAGAAAAAGATTTTTATCATAACATACATATGCATCATCTTCTTCCCCAATTCTACTAGTTCCTAACCCTAAACCTAGAATTTTTAATAATCCAATTTAGACTAGATGAGAGGTCTGTAATTGAGGGCTCTTAAAGATAAACGATTACACATCAAAACGGCACAAAGAATTGATACTTACCACTCATGTATCGATCGAAAAGAAAGAGAAAAGACCCGAACATAAACCCGACTTTCTGACCTGCTTTGGACGCGTATGAGATGTGTTTTTCGTGGATTTAGAATGTGTGAATGTGCAGGAAAGAGTTAGTAGGTTCTATTTATAGGTTCCAAGCATGAAAACGTATGGTTTAATGGCCTTAAAACCTCCAACGGTCGCATCCCCATAAACACGATTTAAACTCATTTCTAACATGTTAATTATCGCTTTTAAGACCCGAAACTGTTAAAACACATGGAGATACGTTACCCAATTATTAAAAACGGTTTAAAAGTTTTAAAAATGGGTTGTGGTGTTCGCCGGAATTGGATTCCGGTCGCCGGAATTGTGGAGCTCGCCGGAAAAACGTGGGAGGCCAGGGGAGGGAAGTTTGGTTTTTAAAACTTTCAGTTATTGGCAAAAATGGTCCCTCATGTTTATCCTTGTTAGTTTGGTTATGGTTTTGTTTAATATTTTCTTTAAAAAGTTAACTAATTTAACTTAAAAGTTTATTAAAACTTTATAAAACTGAAATTCTTTTATAAAATCTTTTTACAAATATGTTTCCATAAACGTATTTGATTAAAACTTATACCCGATTCGTAATAATTATAAATGATAACATTTAGTTCGCTCTAAAATTAAATTTAAAAATGGCGAACTTACAGGGACTATAATGGAAATATTTGAAGGGCTAGTATTGTCTATTTGACGAAAGACGAGGGTGACGGATGTCACAATATTGACCTCTTTTTCCAATTGCCTCTGATCTCGGTACGAGATCTTTTTCCCAAAACGGTATTCATAGTTTCCACTCGTGAAAATGCATCAAAACCTTTCCTAACCCTTCCGAGCTCCTCCTTTCCGTCAAACTCTTCTGTAAATCTTCGATAACGGTGATCTCGCGGAAGAAATCGTCGATGTCCCATATAAACATTTTTTTGCAATGTTTTATTCTTATAGAGCTTGTTTCATCTTCACATACAGGACAAGCTTGATAACCTTTGGTACTATATCCTGACAAATTGGCATATGCTGGAAAATCACTTATAGTACAAAAAATCATAGCTCGCAACATAAAGTTCTCCTTTAAGTAAGCATCGTACATGTCTACACCTGGGCTCCATAGGGTTCTAAGTTCATCAGTTAGAGGAGACAAATAGACATCAATGTCATTACCGGGTTGTTTTGGACCCTGAATTAATAGTGACATCATTATGTATTTTCTTTTCATGCATAACCACGGAGGAAGGTTGTAGATGCATAGAAGAACCGGCCAAGTACTATGACAACTACTCATGCTTCTAAAAGGATTCATACCATCCGTACTAAGACCAAAACGTAAATTTCTAACCTCATTACCAAAATCAGGATAATCGTAATCAAAATTTCTCCACTAAGGTGAATCCGCCACATGTCTTAACATTCCATCGTCCTTACGGCCATCAGAATGCCAACGCAACAACTTTGATTCTTTTGGATTAGCTGTAACACCCCAACCGATGGCGGAATCATCGAGGTGCCACGTAGTGACGATTGTTCAAAAGCTCATGGTACTAAAATGTAAATATTATTGAATGAACCAGAATTGTCTTACATGGAAATGGAAAATACATTGTCTAAATGAAATGTAAATATTTAAATAACTGAATTTAAATAAAGCATTAAATGTCTCTTGCTAAAGCACTAGATCAAACTGCACCTGAAACATGTACAAAAAATAGGTTTGGTCAACATAAGGAATGTTGGTGAGCATTCCTAGTTTTGATATATATAATATGTTAAAAAGATATACAATTCAAGTGCAAGCTATAGTGCAAATATGTAAACTATGTATCATACAAATGAGCGAAATCAACCCTGTGACTGTATAATGTACTGTATGAACGGTGGTGTACTCATCCAATAAATGGGTGATAACTTAACAATGGCCATGGATTCTCCGATGAAAAAGGGGGAGAATCAATCTAGGCGGATTGTCAATCCAAATAGCGCTATCCAATGTTAAGGTCGGCTTGTACCATGTTAATGATTTCACTAAGTACAAATGTAATCCACATGTATTGTCTAAGCATAAAGCACGTTGTAAGCAATGCACATAGTACTAGAATTGTATTGTAAAAATGTAAATTTGAATTTGAATTTGTAATAGTGTACATGTAACACCCCAAAAATGTATAAAAGCAAAAAGGGGTAGGAATACTCACTGTCTATGTAAGCTTGAAATTGAACTGGACAACGAAATATGCGTTGGAAATATTCCAAAGAATCAACCTAAAGAATTTGATAATGAGTAAGGAATAACCCTAGGATACATGAAATTCTAGGGTTTCGAATTGGGGGTAAACGTTTATTAGATTAATAAATAAAATGTTTATTAAAATATAAGAAATTTAATAAATAAATAAATAAATAAATAAAAGTCTTTTTGTAAAATTTTAAGTTAAATATTGTCACAACATAAGATTTTGATTATGAAAATAATTTTTATAAAATTATTTTCTTGAAAATAGAATATTTACTTTAATTATTTCAAATTGTCAAAATATGACTTTAATATCTAAAAATATTAAAATTAAAGAATTTCGGAATTAAAAATTGTATTTCAGTTCTAGATAGTTAGAAATAATTTATATAAAATTTTGGTGCAAAAATATTGAAAAATGAATTTATTATGATTTATTTATGATTAAAACTAACAAAAATTAATTAAAAATATAAAATAAACGGTTTTTCTGAAATAAAAATATTTTCTGGAATATTTAAGAATATACAAGTTTAGGATAATTTTTGTGAGATTTAATAAAATCGTTTAGATATTTTTATAGAGTTTAATAAATATAAATGAATAAAGTTGTTTTATTAATAATATATATTAAATAAATTATTTTTGAAAAACTAAAATTTGGGTGATGAACTTTATCATTTGAAGATCATATGATAATTTTTGTAGAATTTATAAAGCACTTTTAGTATTTAAAACTGATTTTAAAAGATTAAATATGTTAAGTATATATATAAAATGGCAAAAAAAATATATGTTGGTTATGGGAATCGAACCCGGGCCTCTGGCCGGTTCGGGTTTTATCACAAGCGTGGCCACCAACTGAGCCACACCCTGAGAACGGAATATATTGGATTTAAATTAATTATATAGGTTTAAATGTGTTAATGGTTTAAATGAAGAAAAAATAAAGGTGTGTGTGGGATTCGAACCTGGCCAAGAGGCCGGTTCGTTCCCTTTGTCTCACGCGTGCAAACCAACTGAGCTGTCTCAGTTGGTTGTATTTTCTTCATTACAAAATAATTATATACTCTATCAGACTCAAGTGTTCTTCCCCAATTCTTAACAAATCGAGCCCTAATCTGTCAATCACCACAATTGGTGATCATTAGCCCCTGAATCTTTGGGGCTAATGATCACAAGGTGCCGAACACTAGAACCCACAAAAAAAAAACTTACAATTAACGCGTGGTCGGGTCTGCGAGTTCGAACAAGAAAGCGCCCCAAAAACGATTTAAAACAGCTTCAATAATAGATTTAAAACAGAAATTGAGTGTATAGGGATGTTTATCGGCGATCTGAGATGGTCTAGGCATGTCCAATTTATAGTATAAAGGTTGGATTGAAGATTTGGTAAGCTATAAATTTGGTTTGAAGATGACGCGATAATGGATCTTAATTGGGAAGTTTTTGACTGCATTAATCCGTGTAGATGATGCGACTTGGTCAATCAATCATCATCATTCCATATTCGAACAAATCAACGCGTTTGGAGCTTGATTGATTGAAGAAATCACGCTACAGTTGACTTTTTTATAGTCAACTGTTCAGTTTTCAACTTTGTATATAATTATAAAGATAGGCTTCTAAACAGATATCATTGTGTAGCCCAATTGGTTTGATGTGTGTGTGTATGTAATGACTCGGCTTGGGACGCGGGTTCGAATCCCGTCCCAAGCATTTATTTTTTTTCAATGTTTCATCTATAATATTATTATTATTATCTTATATTATGATTAAACGAACCCGAATGTATCACAGAATATTTTTTTAAACGTTCGAGAATAAGGAAAATGTCACGTTTTATTAATTGTGGTATAACGTACATATAATTATAAGAAGAAATACAACGAAAAGTGACGGATGTCACAGCATCCCCTACTTTTAGAAATTTCGTCCCGAAATTCCTTCAAGTGGTAGTCTCTGGAAAAAGATGAGGATACATTGACATCATTTGGTCCTCACGCTCCCAAGTAAACTCTGGGCCTCGTTTGGATTCCCAACGAACTTTGACAATAGGAATTCGGCTTCGCTTAAGCGTCTTGACATCTCGATCCATAATCTCTACAGGTTTCTCTATGAAGCGCATCGATTCGTCAATCTGGACATCCTCTAAAGGAACATGGAGGTTATCTTCAGCCAAACACTTCTTAAGATTAGAAACATGAAACATTGGATGAACATTATTGAGCTCTGGTGGTAAATCGAGCTTGTAAGCCACCTTCCCAACTCGCTCAAGGATCTTAAAAGGGCCTACAAACCGTGGTGCAAGTTTCCCTTTCTTTCCAAACCGAAATACACCCTTCCAAGGTGAAACCTTGAGAAGTACCATGTCTCCGACTTGAAATTCTAGAGGCTTGCGCCTTTGATCGGCATAGCTCTTTTGTCTGCTCCGAGCAACTTGCAAATTCTCACGAATGCGAAGAATCTTGTCTGTCGTTTCCTGTATTAGTTCGGGACTGGTGATTTGTGTTTCACCAACCTCGCTCCAACACACAGGGGAACGACATTTGCGACCATAAAGTGCCTCAAACGGTGCCATGTTAATACTGGAATGGTAGCTGTTATTATATGAGAACTCAACCAAGGGTAAGTGCGTGTCCCAATTACCACCAAAGTCGATGATGCACGCTCGAAGCATATCCTCCAATGTTTGGATGGTTCGTTCAGTTTGACCATCCGTCTGTGGGTGATAAGCCGTGCTAAGATTCAGTTGTGTACCAAGTGCGGACTGAAATGTCTGCCAGAAGCGAGAAGTAAACCAGCTATCACGATCGGAGAATACCATGACGGCTGACAATCTCACTGATGTAGATCTTTGCCAGCTTCTCAGCTGTGTAGGTCTCACGAATGGGTAGGAAGTGAGCAGATTTGGTCAAACGATCGACAATAACCCAGATACTGTCATGCCCACGAGTGGTGCGTGGAAGTTTCGTGATGAAGTCCATAGCAATGTTTTCCCACTTCCACACTGGGATTTCTGGTTGCACAAGTAAACCAGATGGACGTTGGTGCTCAGCTTTGACTTTGGAACAAGTAAGGCATTTAGCTACATAAAGAGCTATGTCCTTCTTCATACCGGGCCACCAATACAAAGTACGCAGATCCTGATACATCTTATCTGCACCAGGGTGAATGGAGTAACGAGACTTATGGGACTCGTCCATGAGGAAGGTGCGCAGGTTGTCACGATCAGGGATCCAAATACGGTTCATGAAATAAAGTAAACCATTTTTGGTTTCCAACTGATTTTCGGCTCCACACGACATTTCTTTGTACATGTTGCCCTCAGTAACAGAGACATGTTGGGCTTCAATGATGCGGAGTTTGATATCAGACTGGACTTGAGCACAATAAAGCTGGGCATGACCTTTACGACTAAGGGCATCGGCTACAACATTTGCCTTGCCAGGATGGTAGCGAATCTCGCAGTCGTAGTCGTTTAACAACTCGACCCATCGTCGTTGTCGTATATTCAGATCTTTCTGGTTGAAAATGTGTTGAAGACTCTTGTGGTCAGTGAAGATCACACATTTTGTACCATATAAATAGTGCCGCCAAATCTTAAGTGCGAAGACGACTGCTCCGAGTTCAAGATCATGGGTAGTGTAATTTTTCTCATGGTTTTTCAGTTGTCGCGATGCATATGCTATAACCTTGCCTCGTTGCATAAGAACACAACCAAGACCTTGGTTAGAGGCATCACAGTAAACCACGAAATCCTCATTGCCGTCAGGTAAGGTGAGAATTGGAGCATCACACAGTTTCTGTTTCAAAGTCTGGAATGCTTCTTCTTGACTGGGTCCCCATACATATGGTTTATCTTTATGGGTCAAGGAAGTGAGAGGTAAGGCAATCTTGGAGAAGTTGAGAATAAATCGACGATAATAACCCGCTAAGCCAAGAAAAGAGCGAATTTCCGTGGGAGACTTGGGTGTAATCCAATTCTTAACAGCCTCAATCTTAGCTGGATCCACGTGTATACCCTTATCGCTGATAATGTGTCCCAAAAATTTAACTTCCTTAAGCCAGAATTCACACTTGGAGAATTTGGCATACAGTTGTTCATTCTTCAAAAGACTCAAAATTTGTCTAGGTGTTGCTCGTGGGCTGATTTGGTTTTAGAGTAAATGAGAATGTCATCGATGAAAACGATTACGAACTTATCCAAGAAGGGTTTGCACACGCGATTCATGAGATCCATGAAGACAGCGGGTGCATTCGTTAGTCCAAACGGCATAACCATGAACTCGTAATGCCCATAGCGTGTACGGAAAGCTGTCTTTGGAATATCGTCTTCATGGACTCGTAGCTGATGATATCCCAAACGAAGATCGATCTTTGAGAAGCAAGTCGAACCTTGAAGTTGATCAAAGAGGTCATCAATGCGAGGTAAAGGGTACCGGTTTTTAATGGTGAGTTTATTCAACTCCCGATAATCAATACACATACGGAAAGATCCATCTTTCTTCTTTACAAATAAGACTGGAGCTCCCCATGGTGATGAACTGGGACGAATGAAACCCTTGTCTGCCAACTCTTGAAGTTGACTCGCAAGTTCTTGCATCTCGGAAGGTGCAAGGCGGTATGGAGATTTAGCAACGGGCAGCACCAGGTACAAGATCAATACGAAATTCAACAGGACGCACCGGTGGTAGTCCAGGTAAGTCATCAGGAAAGACTTCTGGAAATTCACGAACAACAGGAACATCTTGAATACTCTTGTCTTTACCTTTCTTTTCCACAATATGGGCCAAGAAAGCTACGTATTTCTTGCGTAGATATTTCAGTGCTTGAGTGCAAGACATGAGTTTAAGACCACTGGATGGTTTCTCACCATAAACCCGTAAAAAGTCCCCCGATGCGAGAGGAAACCGAATAAATTTCTCAAAGCAGACAACTTCGGCATGATGTTTAGAAAGCCAATCCATACCCACGATAACATCAAAGCTTCCCAATTTCATGGGTATGAGATCAATGGTGAAGTCATGTTCGTTAAGGCTAAGAGTACAACCCTGGATGATAGAATCGATTGAGATGGGTTTACCATCCGCGACCTCGACAGTGAAAGGCGCTCCTAATCTAGAGCGAGTGTGAGATGATAGAGGTTCGAATGCTAACGACACAAAACTTTTATCCGCACCAGTATCAAATAAAATTGAAGCATAACGACCATCAAGTAAAAACGTACCATTCACCACATCATTTGCTTCCTAGGCTTCTGCTGCATTGATGTTGAAAGCCCTACCACGAGCCACTGGGTTTGTTGCACGGTTTGCTGGGACAAGTGCTGGACATTGATTTCTAAGATGGTTTGGATCACCACAATTGAAGCAAGCTCGACCATATGCTATAGGTTGTGGGTTTTGGCGAGCTGGTTGAGGGTTGGCTGGTTGAGGGTTAACAGGTTGAGCATTGATTGGTTGAGGTCGAAACACAGATCGACATGTGGCAGCTACATGACCGTACCTACTGCAGGTGGTACAGTGGCGACAGGGAAAATTTGCGGGGTGATGGTACTGACAGGTGGCACACTTGGGTAAGTTTCCACTATAAACCTTCTTAACAGGAGGAGCCTGAGCCATTGGAGCCTGGGCTATTGGAGCCTGAGTTACTGGGGCCACAACAGCATAGTTTCTACCCCTGGACTTCCGCTTCCTAGTGTTGGAACCGGTATTGTCTACAGCAACTCTTGATGATTCCGTAGTAGGGGTGGGGGTTTTCTCAGCTGGTTTCTTGGTTCCTTTCCTAACCAAATTTCCCTTTTTGACGTGCTTGTCAGTCAAGGAGGCTGCAAGCTGGATGGCTTCTTCCACCGTACTGGGTCTGCTTCCAGTGACTACATCTTGAATTAGGTCAGGCAATCCCTCAATATATTTCTCGATTGCTCGAGAGACCGGGGTAACCATGTGTGGAACCAAAATACTGAGCTCATGATATCGAGTGTTGTATGCAAGATTTTCACCACTGTCTTGTTTCAACCCATGGAACTCTTCCTCTAGTTTCCTCATTTCATTCCTAGGGCAGAACTTGGCGATCATAAGTTCCTTGACCTCAGCCCAAGACAAGGATAGAGCAACATCAGCGCCCCGATTACGCTTTTCACCATTCCACCAGGTCAATGCCCCCTTTTGAAGGACACTGGTAGCATAGCGAACACGGAGGTTATCAGGACACTCGCTGTTCACGAAGGTACTTTCCATACTTTCAAACCATTGGAGGAGGCCAGTAGCACCCTCCTCACCAATAAACTTCGTGGGGTTGCATGAGTTGAAGTGTTTGAATGTGCACCGGAATTGAGTTGCACCCTCTGTGTTGGTACTGTTGCTGTTCTGGGTTAACTCACTAACAAGATTTGGGATCACTGCAGCAATTTTCTCAGTGACAAGAGAAGCAAGGCGACGATCAGAACGTTGTCCAGAAGTACGAACAGTGCGTTGGCTAGCATCACGGAGCATACGGCGAGCAGACATCTACAAGGCAGCCAATGAAAAATTATGAGATTAATAAATGTAAGTGTATAATTGCATAAAGGATTATGAATACAAGGTATTGTATGTGAAATAGGAGTATATCATTTGAAATATTTGCATAACATGTTTGGATTGCCCTTGTCTAGCTATAAAGCCCAACAAGAACGTTGACTTTTCAAAGAAATTGAGCCTAATGGTGATCAAAGAAGACATGCTTTAGCCTATAAGTGGACACTCACTCCAGGAATCCCCAGGTAAGCATAACAGGTCCGTAAATGGATTTATGCGTTATGCTTGCCTATGCCAGAAAACCCAGTGTACAGGCATCCACCCTTCCAGATTGCACGTGTCCTTTTTCACACTCATTAAAGTTCAACAACTTTGAAGGAGCAAAAATAAGAGTAGGCATTATGCCTAAGAGTGTCTTCATGAAAGGTACTGCTCCCGCTCCATGATGATGTAGTCTTTCCACTCTTTGTAGGACACCATCTCTATACACTATGATGAAAGATGAGGAGAAATGAAGAAGAAGGGGAAAGATTGACGAAGGAAAGTGGAGGGTAATGAGGGGAATGATAAATTAGGAAATGTTGTACCTGAAAGTTGAAATTCGGTTATAGTCTAGGCTAAAAGGCATTCTAATAACCTAATTCCCTATAACCATGGCTCTGATACCAATCTGTAACACCCCAACCGAAGGAGGAATCATCGAGGAGCCACGTAGTGACGATTGTTCAAAAGCTCATGGTACTAAAATGTAAATTATTGAATGAACCAGAATTGTCTTACATGGAAATGGAAAATACATTCTCTAAATGAAATGTAAATATTTAAATAACTGAATTTAAATAAAGCATTAAATGGCTCTTGCTAAAGCACTAGATCAAACTGCACCTGAAACATGTACAAAAAATAGGTTTGGTCAACATAAGGAATGTTGGTGAGCATTACTAGTTTTGATATATATAATATGTTAAAAAGATATACAATTCAAGTGCAAGCTACAGTGCAAATATGTAAACTATGTATCATACAAATGAGCGAAATCAACCCTGTGACTGTATAATGTACTGTATGAACGGTGGTGTACTCATCCAATAAATGGGTGATAACTTAACAATGGCCATGGATTCTCCGATGAAAAAGGGGGAGAATCAATCTAGGCGGATTGTCAATCCAAATAGCGCTATCCAATGTTAAGGTCGGCTTGTACCATGTTAATGATTTCACTAAGTACAAATGTAATCCACATGTATTGTCTAAGCATAAAGCACGTTGTAAGCAATGCACATAGTACTAGAATTGTATTGTAAAAATGTAAATTTGAATTTGAATTTGTAATAGTGTACATGTAACACCCCAAAAATGTATAAAAGCAAAAAGGGGTAGGAATACTCACTGTCTATGTAAGCTTGAAATTGAACTGGACAACGAAATATGCGTTGGAAATATTCCAAAGAATCAACCTAAAGAATTTGATAATGAGTAAGGAATAACCCTAGGATACATGAAATTCTAGGGTTTCGAATTGGGGATAAACGTTTATTAGATTAATAAATAAATTGTTTATTAAAATATAAGAAATTTAATAAATAAATAAATAAAAGTCTTTTTGTAAAATTTTAATTTAAATATTGTCACAACATAAGATTTTGATTATGAAAATAATTTTTATAAAATTATTTTCTTGAAAATAGAATATTTACTTTAATTATTTCAAATTGTCAAAATATGACTTTAATATCTAAAAATATTAAAATTAAAGAATTTCGGAATTAAAAATTGTATTTCAGTTCTAGATAGTTAGAAATAATTTATATAAAATTTTGGTGCAAAAATATTGAAAAATGAATTTATTATGATTTATTTATGATTAAAACTAACAAAAATTAATTAAAAATATAAAATAAACGGTTTTTCTGAAATAAAAATATTTTCTGGAATATTTAAGAATATACAAGTTTAGGATAATTTTTGTGAGATTTAATAAAATCGTTTAGATATTTTTATAGAGTTTAATAAATATAACTGAATAAATTTGTTTTATTAATAATATATATTAAATAAATTATTTTTGAAAAACTAAAATTTGGGTGATGAACTTTATCATTTGAAGATCATATGATAATTTTTGTAGAATTTATAAAGCACTTTTAGTATTTAAAACTGATTTTAAAAGATTAAATATGTTAAGTATATATATAAAATGGCAAAAAAAATATATGTTGGTTATGGGAATCGAACCCGGGCCTCTGGCCGGTTCGGGTTTTATCACAAGCGTGGCCACCAACTGAGCCACACCCTGAGAACGAAATATATTGGATTTAAATTAATTATATAGGTTTAAATGTGTTAATGGTTTAAATGAAGAAAAAATAAAGGTGTGTGTGGGATTCGAACCTGGCCAAGAGGCCGGTTCGTTCCCTTTGTCTCACGCGTGCAAACCAACTGAGCTGTCTCAATTGGTTGTATTTTCTTCATTACAAAATAATTATATACTCTATCAGACTCAAGTGTTCTTCCCCAATTCTTAACAAATCGAGCCCTAATCTGTCAATCACCACAATTGGTGATCATTAGCCCCTGAATCTTTGGGGCTAATGATCACAAGGTGCCGAACACTAGAACCCACAAAAAAAAACTTACAATTAACGCGTGGTCGGGTCTGCGAGTTCGAACAAGAAAGCGCCCCAAAAACGATTTAAAACAGCTTCAATAATAGATTTAAAACAGAAATTGAGTGTATAGGGATGTTTATCGGCGATCTGAGATGGTCTAGGCATGTCCAATTTATAGTATAAAGGTTGGATTGAAGATTTGGTAAGATATAAATTTGGTTTGAAGATGACGCGATAATGGATCTTAATTGGGAAGTTTTTGACTGCATTAATCCGTGTAGATGATGCGACTTGGTCAATCAATCATCATCATTCCATATTCGAACAAATCAACGCGTTTGGAGCTTGATTGATTGAAGAAATCACGCGACAGTTGACTTTTTTATAGTCAACTGTTCAGTTTTCAACTTTGTATATAATTATAAAGATAGGCTTCTAAACAGATATCATTGTGTAGCCCAATTGGTTTGATGTGTGTGTGTATGTAATGACTCGGCTTGGGACGCGGGTTCGAATCCCGTCCCAAGCATTTATTTTTTTTCAATGTTTCATCTATAATATTATTATTATTATCTTATATTATGATTAAACGAACCCGAATGTATCACAGAATATTTTTTTAAACGTTCGAGAATAAGGAAAATGTCGCGTTTTATTAATTGTGGTATAACGTACATATAATTATAAGAAGAAATACAACGAAAAGTGACGGATGTCACATTAGCAAATAAACGTTTTAATCTCGGTATAATGGGGAAATACCACAGTAATTTAGCTGGTGGTCCGTTTTTTGTCACATCGTCATCATATTCATTAGTTTCATTTTTACGCTTGTACCTCGATTCACCACATCTACACTTATGACTTTTTTCGAACTGGTTTCTATACAACATACAATCATTTGGACATGCATGTATTCTTTCCACCTCTAATTCCATTGGACACATCAACTTTTTAGCTTGGTATACAGATACAGGTAACTCGTTGTCTTTGGGAAGCATGTCATGCAATAACTCTAACAGACAAGTAAAACTCTTATCACTCCAACTGTAGTTTGTCTTTAAGTTAAAGAGTTTCAGCACGACGCTAAGCTTAGAATATTTTTCACAACCAACATATAAAGGTTTGTTATCATCGACAAATAATTGTTCTAGTTTATCTTGCTCATCATCGCAAGCAGTAGCCTCTAAATCATTATGCATGTCATTTAAATTATCCATACCCTCAAAAATATTAGAGTAAATTGCCAAAATGGCCCCTCAGGTTTGGCCCAAAATGCTTGTTTGGTCAGTTATCTTTTTTTTCTGCCAAAAGCACCCCTCACAGATCGAAAATTGCCATTTTAGCCCATATTTAACTGAGTTTCTAACTGAGGATGGAAAGTCAGTTAAGTCTGAGGGGTAATTTTGTCCTTTCACTCTATTATTTTTTTTAAAGTTAATAACCCCTTCTCCTTCCTTTGGCAGACCTAATCCCACCCTTTTCTCTCTCTAAACCACCACCACCACCACCCTTCTTCACCTGCCCCTTTGTTAAACAGAGACAATATCCACCATTAATGACCTTCTTCAACATTAACAACCTCATCCATCTTCTTCTCTTCCTCTGCTTCTAACTTCCTGTGACATCACCACCATCATCACCACCGCCCAGACACCACCGCCACTATCGTCCATCACCGAAGTCCAAGAACAAACCACCACAATAATACTTCAATTAACAGCAATCAGTAATAGAAATGGAAGCATAAAAAGATTACGGGGACTCACCAAAAGATCGGACCCCCTTTCCTTGATCCGCCGCCGCCGCTGTCTTCTTTTGCCTCTGTCGTTGTTCCTCCTGAAGCTTTGTCTCAGGTCTATGTCTCTCTCTCCGGTCGTTCTATCCCTCTCTCTATTCTCGGATCTGTGTGGTGCGGGTGTTGGTGTGGGAACGAAGCCACCGGAGATGGTGGCCGGAGCTCCGCCGTACGCGGCCAAGGGCCTCCGCCCAGCTCTCCTCTCTCTCTCTCTCATCCACTTTCTCTCTCAGTTTTCTCTCTCTCTCTCTCTTCTGGTTATAATTCGGTATATGTGTATGTATAGGTATCAGTAGGTGGAAGAGGGTGTGGGGTTGTGTGTCCGGTGTCTCAGGTCGGAGCTCCGCCACCGAGGGCGGTGGCCGGAACCCCTTTCTCCGGTTCCTCTCTCTCTCTTTCTTTCTCTATGAGGAACAACGAGGATAGTGCTTTGTTGTTGAAATAAATAAAAGAAATGGAGAGGAAGATAGAACAGAAGGATGGAGGAGTGGAATTATATAGAGTTAATTAAAGATCCATGGTATATTGTTATGTGAAATCATCTGCAGGTTTGGGGGTTTTTATATGGAGAAGATGAAGTACAAATGAAATGACGAAAATGCCCCTGATATTTAACTGACTTTCCATCCTCAGTTAGAAACTCAGTTAAATATGGGCCAAAATGGCAATTTTCGAACTTTGAGGGGTGCTTTTGGCAGAAAAAAAAGATAACTGCCCAAACAAGCAATCTGGGCCAAACCTGAGGGGCCATTTTGACAGTTTACTCAAAATATTATCATTGTCATCACTAATGTGTGGACCATCATTCTCCTCAATATAATTAGCTTCCAGATTAGTAGATGTTGTGCTACGGTTAGCAAGCGACTCACCGTGTTTGGACCAACAAGTATAATTAAACATAAATCCATTTTTAAGCAAATGATACTCGACTTCATTTATTTCCTTAAAATTGGTAAAATTTTTACATTCCATACAAGGACACGGAATGGTTTCATTTCCTTTTTTCACACGATCCTCTTGAGCAGTCTTAAGAAAACTTTTCAGGCCAATCATAAATTCTGGGTTAGTACGTCTAGTTTGGTACATCCAGTTGTTACGATCCATCTAAATTCTGGGTTAATACGTTTAATATTAGATATAATCATATAATGGAGATCCTAATAATATTGAGTGAAAAACAAACTATCTAAATTAAATTAACATATAGTTATGATAAACTTACCTTGTTGAAGATCCAAATAATATTGAATGTATCTAGAATGAAGAATATGTATTGTTGTAGGTGAATGATGAATATGAAGTTGTTGTGAAAGAACATTAACCGTATCATATAATATATCTTGTTAAGAAATATTTAGTTTATTTGATAAACATCCATAAATTTTTAAATTTTAAAGAGTTTTCTATACTAATCTAATATAAAGCGATATATATGTCTTTCAAAATATCTATCAGATGTATACATTAATTGATAATGTTACGTGTTAAGGAACACACTCATAATATTGACGTCTATTAATATTTTATCAAATTTGTTATGTATTTGAACTAGGTGAAATCCCGTGCGATGCACGGGAAGACTATATCATTTTTTACGGTTTGTTTTCTAAATACCAAATCAAGAAGTCAAGCATCTGTTGCAAGCAAAGTCTGTTTACTAATGTCTGTTTCAGAGCAGTGAGTCTGTTAAGAAGATCTGTCTGAAACAGCTGTTGCTTCAAACAACTGTTGCAAGCAAACTGCTGAAGCATCATCTGTTTGAAGCAACAGTTGTTTCAGACAAATCTCTTAAACAGACCCACTGCTCTGAAACAGATCTTAGTAAACAGACTTTGCTTGCAATATATGTTTTACTTCTTGATTTGGAAAAATAATAAAAGGCTCGGGTTTTTTTCGTTTTTTGCATAGCACTATGGTATTCGTTGGAAAGATAATAAAACGCTCGTTAATTTGGTGTAATTTTTTTTTCAAAAAAATGTCATTTAAAAAAGTTATTAACGTTTAAAAATCATGGGGGAAAGTGCATGTGTTATGCACATGAGAGAGAAAAAATAATTTAATAGTAGATGGAGTATCCATAACCCATTTAATTAACCCGATAAAATGAGTGGGAAAAATAGAAACTATGCCCCCATATAGTGACATGTGTCCCAACTTTACTTTCATTTATATATAGTAGTAGAGTAGTAGATTAAATTAGGATTATTGCTATTATTCAAAGGGATGATACTTTTATGAACGGTGACTTTAATATGAGTGACCTAATATCACATTATCTAATCGGGAGTGCTAGTCAATGCCTGTCCCAGACTACGTTGTCTTAACCGGGCCCGCACTAGTGTATCAGACTTGGTTACGGCGTTTCCCCTAAAACCGTATTGCCTTCACACGAGTTTCCTTGTTGGAGTAACAACCGGGTGAAAACCGGGGTGTGGCTCAGGATCGAACGCTCCTCGGTGCGTTTGTCACCATCATTACCCGGATGACATAGAAAATAATAAGGAGAGTAAGAATCGAACCTGGGTCACAAGAAACACCATGTCTTTCCCCAACCACTCTACCACTACCTCATTGGCTTCAAAGGGATGATATTGATTTCCATTATTATTTATATGGTTACTTTTATATTTGTTTTAATTTCAAAAGGATTTATATATTTATATATAAAAAAAAGAACAAAAAGGCGTTTCCATAGTTTACAAATGAACAAAAAAAAAAGGCGGCTTTAATCTTATACAAAACAAGGCGGTTTTATTAAAAAAACGACGGTTTTAATTTTTAACCAAAAAGACATTCTATCTAATACAACGGTTGTTTACATATTTAATTTAAATTGGAAAATAAAAGTATGTAATATGACGGTTCTCATAACAATCGCCATAAAAGAAATTTAGTGACGTCACTTTTGAGCACTTTTGAGTACTAGTGATTTTAGACAATAACTATACTTAAAATTATTAAATTTCATGTGGCTTTACATAAACATTCGTCACACTATCAACACGTTCTTTTTTGTGTAACTAAATAATAGCAAATGTCATGTAAAAATATGTGTGACCAAAGATTAACCAATAGTCACACTATTAGCCACACTGTCGTAACTTTATTTTATTATATATATATATAGATATATTTTTTTTGTAATGGAACGATAGCAAATGTCATTGATAAAAAAAATGTATGACTAAAGATCAAACTATAGCCACACATGAAATTATAAAATTTTACGTGACTTTACACATAAAAAAAAACCTTAAAATTTTTTGAATTCTATATACCTATTAAATTCCATCCTAAAACTCCATCCCAAACTATTTCATCCTAAAACTTCCCTCCATAATGTTTCATCTTAAAGTTTCCCCCTAAATCATACATATTTAAAAAATTCAAACTATTATTAAATATTATATCTTCTAAATTAAATTTCTGTTACTCGTTTTTTTTTTCTAAATAATATATCAATGTATGCAACTGAGTTACGCTTATATGCATTTTTATAACATATTTTGTTATTTTATAGACACATTCTTTTTAAAAAAACATATGTTTTTTTTTTTCAAATATATTGACGTATCGATAGAATTTCGGTACCACTTTCTTACCCACTTGTTGGTGTTTTACATTATATATGCATTAATGGATCATATTGGGCTTTAATAAAACACAGTGGACGATAATAACTCATGCATGTCTTAATTGACCATATTAGGCGTTAATAGATCACAATGGACAATGGTAGATCATATATGTCTTAATGGACCATATTGGGCCTTAATGAATCTAAATGAAAAATGGTAAATCGTAGATGTCTTTATGAACCACATTGGGCCTTAATGGATCAAAATGGATAATAGTAGATCATATATGTCTTCATGGACCATATTAGGCCTTTATGAATCAAAATGGACAATACGATATCATATATGTCTTAATGGAGTGTATTGGGCCTAATGAATCATAATAGACAATGGTAAATCATACATGCCTTCATGGACCATATTGTGCCTTTATAAATCATAATGATCTTATATCATATATGTTTTGATGGACAATATTAGGCCTTAATGGATTATATGGGGCAATGGTAGTCATACATGTCTTAATGGACCATATTACGCCTTAATGGATTACAATGGGCAATAGTAGATCACATATGCCTTAATGGACCATACTGCACCGTAATGGATTACAACGGACAATCGTAGATCAAATATATGTCTTAATGGACTATATTGGAGCATAATGAATCACAGTGGACAATGTAGACTATATATGTCTTAATGGACCGTATTAGCCTTAGTGGATTATAATGGACACTAGTAGATCATATATGTCTTAATGGAACATATTGGGCCTTAATGGATCATGGAGGACAGTAGTAGATCATATATATTTTAATAGACCATATTGGCATTAATGTATCATAATGGACAAAAATATATCATATATGTCTTAATGGACCATATTGGGTTTAATGGGTCACAATGGACAATGGTAGACCATATATATCTTAATGGACCATAATGGTCCTAAAATGAATCACAATGGGATGGGGTTGGGATTTGATTATATACATGTTTACTCGACCTGAGTACCTGATAAAATGTACTTGTTTACCCGAGTGTATACCCGATATACTTTTTTTTAAATATGCATATGTATATATGATATATCGATTATTGGTATACTCTATTTGTTATCGATGCATTTGAGTTTTTTAATACACATTTAGGTATTTTATTTATATACATCATAGTTATTTGATATATTCTTTTGATCACAATGATAAAAATAATTAATTAGTAGTTTTTCAACCGATAGCCGATGAATTTTGGGTTTAAGATACCTAATGAGTAATCTGTTTAAAGTAACGATTTTACCTGAAACTCATGGGTATACCCACACTTGATGGGTAATTAGCCCATACAAGTCTAATGGGTTTAGGAGAAGAGTATATAATCGGGTTTGGAATTATGATAACCTAAAACCGTCTCAAACCCGACTCGTTACCATACTTAATATTAATAAAAAATATAAATAAGAACTAAAATTATACTCATTTTTTTCCCTCGTCCTCAAAAACTCAAATTCCCCTCTTTTATTTTTCAATCGCCCATATCTGTCTATTTTGTTTGTCTTTCAAATCAACACGACCATTAGAAATCACAACACCAACAAAGGGTTAAACAGAGAAATAGAGTGAGAGAGAGGCGATGAAGAATAGACAAGGATATATGAATGGCGACTTCTCGGAACCTAGGGTTCAGGTGTCTCGAATATACGGAGACAAGCCGTGGATGGTGGACTGTGAGCAGTCCGAAGATCGCTGTGGTTTGATGGTTTGAGTGACGGTGGTGAGTCTTTGGTTAACAATAGACATAGACGAGGGGTGGATAGCTATTTCCGATGGCCACCGTCCTTTTTAGCCATCGCTTCTCCTCCGTCTGTGACGGTTACGATCGAACGGTGAGTTTGAGTTTTTGGTTAAATGTCCACCCTTCGAAAACAGACCCTCTACCCACCTGACTGCATAAAAGAGTAAAAGACACCAGTCCAGAACCCTAATCACCAAAAAAGACAGACTAATTTGAGTGAAACATCCAAATATATTAAAAGGTACGAATTATCATGTCGTAATCGACTCCGTATCAATATTGTAAGCACTGATTGGTGTAGAATGCATTTTAGATTTGAATGCTTCGCGTATGAAATATTGGTAACGATCACACACTCTGTTCATAGATAGTTTATACACTTTCAACACCCTTCAAACCTTTGAAACATGAAATTGGTTTTTGGTTAGTGTATTTCGGCGACTGTTAACCGGAGGGAAGATCAACACCTGCTAAGACTATCCGGAGTGGTGGGGCGGGAAAGAGGGGATGAAGCGCCATGTGGAACTCTTGGGTCCCACGCGGGGATGAAAATTGTGGGGAGTAGAAGGGGGAAGAAGGGAGGGGGGAAGGAATATTATTATTATTATTATTATTATTATTATTATTATTATTATTATTATTATTATTGTGTGTGTAAAGTTAAAAAAAAAAAAATTCAGCCAATGAAAATTCACAAAAAAGAAGCCTCATGCCAAGCCAATCTCCCCCCTTGCGGCGGTGTTCCCCCCCCCCCCCCCCCCCCCCCCCCCTTTCCCCGCCCCCACTCCTGACACTCTAAAGAGACTAAAAGAAAAGTGTATATTTCAAATATATGAGTCACACCTTATAATAATATTTACTTTACTCATATGCATTTTACAAATAGGATTATAACTCTGTTATAACACAGGTGACTAGGTTAGTTATGATTTTTGCATAAATATACTAGTGGATCATATTTATGCAATTTCATATTAATAATATATATTGGTTATTGTCAAAGTATCTATGGTATACACCTTTATTCTATATACTTATTAAACCATAGCTAATATATATTAAGAATTTATAATATGGGATGTTAAATAGTTTGTTATACGAGTCTAGAATAATACGAGTTTAACATGTAAATCACCCAATATTAGTCGCTGAATAAAGGAAATTGAATAAGCGTAAACCAATATCGTAACCGAGTGTAGAGAAATTAAAACCAAGAACGCCATAAGTGTGGTTTCATGGCAATTGATAGATGTTTTTTTATGTTTGTATGGGATACAGTTTAGTTGCGATTTGCTAGTGGAAGAGGAAGACCAAAGAGCCAAAAGAAGACAATGTCACCCTCAAGTTAATAAAACGACTCTGGCTAGATAAAGGGTATGGGAAAGTTTAGCATAGAAAGAGACTTCTGGTTCAAAGATGTCCATTGCAAATGACCTACTTTTAAATAAAACTCCTTTGTTGCAATTGATTCTAGTTTCAAAAAATTAGTGAATATATCAATCTTGTTAATTTGTTTACTTTTAGGTTATGGGAAAAGGCACATCAGTGCCACTTATAGCTAATATGTAGAACAGAAAAAAATGTTAGATTTTGCTGGCATGTATGGTAACATGTGTCAGGTTTGGTATGGGTTTTCTTTTCTTTAGAAAAAATTATTGTAAGAATAAAATGTAAAACACTTTGACTTAGTGTTAGTTGTGCATAGATGATTTCACTATATTTATATCAACCAGATCCAAGGTATAAGATGATTGTTATTATAGTTAGTTTGATCAGTTATATATATTTCTTGTCCAGCAATAAATTTTCATATTTTCTACTTAGTGTTCATTGCAGTTCTCTTAATCCCAAACATCATTAATCGAAGGCTATCATTATTCATTCGAGAAATTTTGTGGTCGAAACTTCATTAGTTGTTGCTCATGGAAGGAATCTCTCGTAAGATGTTTTAGACAATTTGGTAATTCTTTAAATTGGCTAATATGTTAATCATTTGCTAATTATATATAATAATGGGCCACAATTAACTTGTTAGGATCTGAGTTTGATTGTTTTGATTTGTTTTAAGTAGAATGAGAAATGAATGAAGTGAATATATATGGTAAGTGCAGCAGAATAATAAACTATAATCAAAACAAAAGGAATAAATGTTTTCTTAATCAAATGCTTTCATTATATTGAAAGATTACAATCAATTACAAGTACTTCCCCTCAGCCTGATCACTCTGTGATTGTTTGTCTGAGAGAATGTTGTGTGTGACCAATAGAACAGTACAAGCACTGTTCTATTTATAGACAAATCTAAACCACTGGTGACCTAGGCTGACGTCACCTAAGATAGTGACCTCTAACAGAATAACAACATAAAACATCTGCCCTATGCAAACTACTGTTATATTACAAAACACTGTAAGGTAAACTACTGTTGAGGAAAGCTCTGATGGTCTTGTATCATCTGTTGGAGCCTAAGTGCTGTTGGCTCCAACAGACCTTTAGTCTTCAACACTTGATCAACAGTTGTTCTCTATTAGACCTTTGGTCAGCAGTTGTTCTCTATCAGTTGTTATCCAGCAGTCCTTTGTAGCAGCAGTTGTTTGGGTGGATCAGTTGTTAGGGTCAACAGTCTTTTAGGAAGAGTATGTTGTAAAGGCTGTTTATTTATGTGGATCTTCTGTTAGTATATTTTGGCTTTTCAATCATCTGTTCTTCTTCAGGTCAGCAGACCCAACAATCTTCCCCTAGAACAGATGATGCCAAAACTAGACTTTATTCTTGATCTTTATTCCTCATCAGACTTTCTCTGATTTGACCTTTGAATTGTAACTCAAAGTTCAAAGAGTAGAGGTCTTCTGTATCTCTTTCAAGCTCAAGGTTCAGCAGTGTTTGGAGGTCATCTGTACATAGGCTATATGCATCATCCATGCTTAGCTTTTGAGCTTCTCCATCTGATCTGAGCAAAGTCAATTCATGGGTGTCTTTGTTGACCTTTCATTTTAGAATTTTTGAATCAGAGGATTTGCTGAGATGCACTTTTATTCTGGATGAGTTTGGTGATGGAGGTCTCCCAATGAGTTCTCTGAATTTTTCAGTAATGGGATCTGAGAAAAAGTGTACTTGATTGAAGAGGCCCTCCTTTATATAAGTATCATCAAATTTCTTCTGATCCTCTTCAGACATTTCTTTCTTTTTCTTGAATTGTCTTCTAGCAGCAGCTGATAGATCAGAAGTATCAAGTAGGCTGTCTAATGTAAAAGCCTGTTGAGGTCTCTTCATCAGTGGTTCATCAGAGTAGACAGGTTTTCTGGGCAAGTTAGGGTCTTTATTCCTGTTTTCTTCCAGTTTCTTGTAAGTTTCAACCAACCTCAGCTCTGACCATTTTGCAACAGAATTCATCTCCCCATAGTCAGCAGCCACAATTTCTTATCTCATTCTTTTGAATTTCAAGGCTCTGGCTGGATCTCTGCCTTTACTGAAATCAGGGGCAGAGACCTTAGCTGCGGGATTCTTGGTCATCTCTTCAATTCTTAAGAATTCTTTTCTGAGAGCATGAGTGGTCCATCCTGCAAACTGTTTCTTGTTTGCTTTAAGGCATGGTTGCCAAGATCTGTTCAAGAAGTGATTCCCTAACCTCCCTTTCCATGTCACTGCTGAGAGGCATGGTAGACATGGAGTTGCTCAGGGTCTTAGCAAAATCTTCAATCCTTCTCAATTTGCTAAGCTCTGCTGAATGGATGCCCTGAGCAGTCCTGTCTTCTTTCCCTTTGCATTTCTCTTTTATGATGGCATCTGCCTGTTCAGCCTTGTATTTTAGATATGTGTCTATGTTTAGGGGAACAAGAAAATGTGGAAGAGAAGGGAAAGATCTTTCAGATGGCTTGTCAGCATTATAGAAGGATTGCATTTCCCCCTTGAGTATATCAAGTTCAAGGGGATATTGAACAACCAATGGTGTGATGGTTGGTGGTGGTCTATGGGATGTGAATTGTGATGTGTGTGGTGAGAATGATGAAAGTGGAATGGCAGATATGGGTGTAGATTGTGTGGTTGAAGTAGTAGGTGGTGATGTGTGAATGTTTTCATCCTGTACAACAAAGGTAGATTTTCTCTTCCTTTTGTACAAGATTTTTGGTGATGGTGGTGTAGAGGCAATGGTTGTGTTAACATCTGTTAGCACTTTTGTAGGACCAGCAGATGTTTGGGTTTTAGGTGGTGAAGTGTTTGTGGGTGGTGTTTTGGTTAAGGATGGTTCACTTGTGGTTATGTTGGCAAGTTCAGTGGATGGTGTGATGGTTGTGGGTTCAGTTGTTTTGGTGGCAGTAGATGTTTGAGGAACAGATGTTTTAGCAGCAGCAGTTTTAGCAGCATTTCTGGATGGTAAAGGTCTGATGTGTTTGGAAGCAGTTTTCTTTCTCTTAGAGGACCCCACATCCTCTACTTCATGCTGTTGCTCCTTCTGTCTTTGTACCAGGGCATCTGCTTTGCACTCCAAAGTGTCAGCCCTCTTTTGCTTTTCTTCAGCAGCTTTTTCAGCCTCTTCATTAGCAGAGGTGTCCACTTCTTTTGCTTTGCTGGTTTGGACATTGGATTGTTGTTGTTGTGGTGCTGTTTGGGTAGACCCTGGTTTGTTGGCAGACTTTGATTGACCTTTTTGCGAAGGTGGACAACCAAAGGGATCTAGCTTTGGCAATCTATCTCTGCCACTCTCCCTCTTTTTGGCATCATCAGCTGTGAAGTCATCATCATCTTCATCTCTGAGAATTGTGGTAGGGGCAGAGCCAGTGGTCTTCAGCAGATGGTCTTTAATGGCTTGAATGTCTGCATTGGTATCTTTGTACCTAGCATCTACCATATTTCTGATTTCAGCCGTGTAGGTTTCATGAGTCTGATCTGCTAGTTTTCTGTGAGCTATGATGATGAGAGAAACAGATTTCCATAGCTCACTAGCAATATCAGCTGTGGATGGTTGACTCTTGGTGAGACTAGCAACAGAGGTTTCAATGGACTGTACTCTGGCCGTCAATTCTTGGTATTTTAACTCATCACCTAAGTTAATAGGATCATCTGAATTCCTACCAGTGGTAGTTGTAACTGGTTCAGTTCTAGGAGGTGAGTCCAAGGAATGAGAGCCAGATGCCCCCTTTTCTTGGTTCTGGGGACTTCCAACTGATTTTGGGGACACTATAGTGGCCTCATCAGTTGTTGCCTTCAAAGGAGTCTTAGTTATGTAACCACTGTCCTGTTGTGAGACAATGGTCTCTACATCAGTAGTGGCTGCTCCACTTGAAAACTCACCTAGAGTTTCATTGAACTCTAGGGGTGTAACCTCCTCTTCTGTTTGTGGGATGGCTGATTGATTTTCCTCAGTCCCAGTCACTTGTGGAAAATAGGTGAAGGAGAGGAACTGAGATTTTCCTGAGTTTTCTTAATAGCCTCAAACAGAGGTTGCATGGTTTGAGGAACATGTGTTGGTGAGGTGGAGGAGTAAAAAGAGAATTAGCCCTGGGAGAGGGGCTTGTGAACATATGGCCAAGTGACTCAAATGTATCATGATGTGTTTCCCCTTGGCTTACAACATGATCCTTTTGTGAGGATGCATGAGGAGTTTGGTCAGGTTGAGATATAACCAACTGTTGTGAGGAAGTAACAATAGTGGTTTCTTGTTGCTTTTGTGTTGCAACGGGGTTTTCCTCTGGTATCTCATCTTCCAGAAGTTCCCTTTTTGGTTTAGTGGTGGTTTTTGTGGATGGACGTTTTCTTTTGGAGGTGGCTGGTGTGGGTTTCACAGCACTGGATGTAGTGCCATGATCACCAGGAGCAGTGGGCTCAACAACAGAGGTTTGGACAACAGATGTTGTCTTAGTCCTCTTTGTTTGTGTTTTGGAAACTTTTGACACTTTTAATACTTTTTCTTGGGTGGTTGAACCCAACATTCTTGTGAAAGTTTCATAAGTTAGACTCTTCATTTGAATAGACTCACCCTTTTTGAAATCTTTTTCAGGTAAAACCTTTTGAAGGATTACACTCAAAATTCTTGGGTAAATCAAAAAAGCATTATTAGACCCAGTTTTATGGCTTTCACATTTGACACTAAGTCCATAAACAGTCCCTGGGATAGATTGAAGTCATAATCTGACAAGATAGCATAGCCCAAGTACTGAATCCTCAATGGGATTTCATTAAAGGAAGTGGACTTAGCAAAGACACAGAGAAGGAGGGTATGAAAGAAAAATTTCATGACTGGTGGGAAAAACTTTTTGAAAATTGTTGACCCAGTCATCTGTGCATCATAACCTCTTTCCTGAAATTCTGTGTGAAGCTCTGCCTTAGGGAAAGAATCTTTACCTGACAGGTCATTGAGTGAGAAGGTTGTGGATATGAGTTCAGGGGTAATGACGATACTTGTGTCTCCAATTTTTGAGATAATGGATGTAGGCTTTTTGTCTTAAAGAAGAAACTCAGCGTTTAACCAGAATTCTTGGAGGGTATCAAGATAGATAGGGGCATCAGCGGTTAGGATTGTCAGGTATTTGGATTATAAGGTGATGTCGATGGTGGAATGGAATGGAGTGTTTTCATCTGTTTTTACCAGATATGGGAGATAATTATGGGTGGCTTTAGCTTGAAGATCCATTATAATGGATTCCGAGTGTGAGAGTGAGTGGAATTGGAGTAAGGGTTTGAGGATGACGAAGGCAGTTTCAGTATTTTGAATACAATGAGACAGTGTAACGACTGTTGTGGTAAAACAGGGTTTTTATAGGCTCTGGTGAAACCGCTGATGTGGCCAAAACTCTGCTTTTAGGAGCAGACATGGCAAACATCTGATGGCTAAACACGTGGTGGTATACAGCTGTTGCCAAAGATCTGATGCAAACAGCTGTTGTTTTACTAAAGTGCTGATGCTAACAGTACTTGATATTTTTTTTAAATATAGATAGATATATGTATATAGGAAAAAGATCAAATAGGAACCAAGAGCCTAGTTAGGAACTTAGGAACCAATCTGAGCCATTCATCTTTGATCTTGATCTAGGGGGTAGTTATGTAATTAGACAATTAAATATTATATTTTAATTTAATTAAAAGTTTTATATATGGCAGTTAATTATCTTACTGCAATTAATATGCAAGTTTTTTTTGACTTTCCTTAAATCTCTCAACCTATTATCATCTCTAATCCAAAATAAAAAAAAAATCACGTTCGATTGAATTCCATTGAATCGAAATGACTTCCAGTCGAATTCAGAAGATTTTAATTGATTGAATTGAAAAAACTTTTGATTTAAAAGAATCTAAAATCGGCCAACGATTCAGATTTCCAAGTTATGGATAATAATTCTATACATGAAAACATTGAATCACAATCTCATGTGATAGAAGATCATATAACCGTTGTATATATGTGTTTGATGATGATGATGAATGAACAAAAAAAACCGATATACACCAATGTACACTTCAAAAACGAATATACACCAATGTATATCTGTGTACATCAATGTATATCTGTGTTGATGATGTTGAATGATGATGAATGAAAAAATGAATATACACCAATGTATATCTTGTGTTGGTGATGATGATGAATGAAAAAACGAATATACACCAATGTACACTATTGTATATATATCGAGATATAATTTTAATAGTATATACAATAAATACGTTTGGGTATACCATAAACACTAATTTGCTGTTTCCAAATATACATGAGTTTCTTATTAATTACCTAATAAATGATATTGAACAAAAGACATTAATACCCCTTTATTAAAATAACAATAATTAAAGTTTTACTTATTTACAATCATGCCATTGAAGATGGATGGCTCAAATTGGTTCCTATAGTTCCTACTTAAGGGTTGGTTTCTATTTGAACCCTACCCTATGTATATATGTATATATATATATATATATATATAGATAATGAGACAGTTGTTTTATCTGATCACAGGTTTGAAACAGATTTTTCAACCAAGCAATGGTTGTTTTATCTGATCAGATGTTTGAAACGGATTTTTCAACTTAACAGTGGATAGAATGGATGAAACAGTGGTTGTTTTATCCTTAACAGATGTTTCAACCAAAAAGCTATTTTTAAGGACGGATTTTGATTTTCTGAAACATTTTAATGTTTTTATTTAAAACATTTGTGTTGTTTAATCCATGTTTAGCATACCAATTCTAGAAATCAGATTTGTAAAGGTAGATGTGTCTAAAGCTTTTGTCAACACATCTGCCAACCGATCCTCTGTTGGAACATGGTGCAGAGAAATCAAACCTTTTTCATAGCTATCTCTGACAAAATGATGTCTGATGTCTATGTGCTTTGTGGTTGAGTGAGAAACTGGATTCTTAATGATATTTTCAGCAGCTTGACTGTCCAACATGGGTGGAGTCTTTAGTGCAGTTATCCCAAAATCCAGTAATTGATTTTGAAGCCACATGAGTTGGGCTATACAGTTTGCAGCATCAATGTATTCAGCCTCAGCTGTTGAAGTTGAAACAGCTGCTTGCTTTTTGCTTTGCCAAGAGACTAAGGCATTCCCTAGAAACTGACACCCTCCTAATGTAGACTTCCTTGTGGTGTGGCAGCCAGCAAAATCACTATCTGAATAACCTGAAAGCTCAATGTTTCCATTAGCTGGATACCAGATACCAAGTGTGGGAGCACCTTTTAGGTATCTGAATATCCTTTTCACAGCAATAAGGTTTGACTTTCTGGGTGAATCCTGGGATCTTGTACAAACACAAGTGGCAAAAATAATGTCTTGCCTAGATGCAGTTAAGTACAATAAAGACCTAATCATGCATCTGTAATGTGTTTGGTCAACCAGTTCATCCTTGTCATCAATAGTGAGTAGCTTGACTGTACTCATGGGTGTACTACATGGCTTACAGTCATTCATCTCAAATCTTGTTAACAAATTTTTCACATATTTGTTTTGATGAATGAATGTGCCATTTTGCAGTTGTTTCACTTGAAGACCAAGGAAACACTGAAGTTCACCCATAGCACTCATTTCAAACTCTGCTGTCATGAATTTCCTAAACTCTTCACACATTTTGTTACATGTGGATCCAAAAATGATGTCATCCACATATATTTGAACAATCATTAAATCTTTCCCTCTCCATATCAAAGATAAGGTTTTATCAATTTTACCTCTTGTGAAACCAATGGATAAGAGAAAGGTGGAAAAAGTTTCATACCAGGCCCTAGGTGCTTGCTTGAGTCCATACAAAGCTTTATTAAGCTTGTAGACATGATCAGGACGGAATGTGTCTTCAAAACCAGGTGGTTGACATACATAGACCTCCTCCTGAATTTTGCCATATAGGAAAGCACATTTGATGTCCATCTGATACACCTTGATGATGTGGTTGACAGCAAAGGCTAGAAAGAGTTTGATAGCTTCTAACCTTGCTACAGGAGCAAAGGTTTCATCATAGTCTATCCCTTCTTCTTGTCTGAAGCCTTGAACCACAAGCCTGGCTTTATTCTTGACAACTATACCCCTTTCATCAGTTTTGTTTTTAAAGACCCACTTTGTGCCTATTGGACAAACATCCTTAGGCAGTGGTACAAGTTCCCATACTTGTTGTCTTTTAAACTGGAGGAGCTCTTCCTGCATAGCTTCTACCCAACTATTGTCTTTTAGCGCCTCTTGGTACTTGACAGGTTGTGTGAGAGATAGAAAACCTGCAAAAAGACAGATATTTGAGGATTGGCTTCTTATTAGCACACCCTCTCTGATGTTGCCAATGATTTGATCTGGTGGATGAGCTCTTAGGTAGATTAGATCTCCCTGATATGGTATGATGGCGTTTTGAGGTGAAGGACAGAGGTTTGGTGACTCTGTTGGTGTAACATCTGTTTTCACTTTTGTAGTGCCATCAGATGTTTGAAATGGAAGTGGGGGAATGGGTCCAAGTGGTGTAAAACTGGACTGACTTTTGTCAACAGATGTTTGACTTTTGTCAACAGATGATTGAGCAGTGGATGTGAAGGGTGAAGAAGTGGTTTGAGGGTAAGACTGGCCAACAGTGGCTGACTCAGCTGTGACAGAGTTTTGACAGTTGTTTTGAACAGCTGCTTCCTCTGATGCAGAATAGATTTTATAGTGACTTGGGATCACAACATCTGTTCTGTAATCTTGTTGTGGAGATTGTGGAGTACCTGCATTGTTAGTTTTGACAGTAATATCTTCGAATTTGAATTTATCTAAATCAAACAACTCAACAGGATTTGCTGGGATTTTTAGGGATGAAAGTTCATTGAACTTTACATTCAGAGTTTCTTCTATTGTCCTGGTCCTTGTGTTAAACACTTTATAGGCCTTGGCATTAGAAGAATATCCCAGAAAATATCCACAATCTACTTTGGCTACAAATTTTGAAATGGAATCTTTAAGATTTAAAATGAAACATGGGCAGCCAAAGATTTTGAAAAATGAGATTAATGGTTTGATTTTGAACAAAATCTCATAAGCAGTCTTTTGATGTCTTGGGTTGATCAAAACTTTGTTTTGAACATAGCAAGCAGTGTTTACAGCTTCTGCCCAGAAGGACAGTGACAAACCAGAATCTGCTAGCATGGTTCTTGCAGCTTTAATAAGAGTTCTAATTTTCCTCTCAACCACTCCATTTTGCTTTGGTGTTCTTGGGATGCTGTACTGCCTCACAATCCCTTTTGACACACAGAAGTCATCCAACTCCTTATTTTTAAACTCTGTTCCATTGTCACTTCTAAAAACTTTTACTGGCAAGTCATATTGTTTTTCAACTTAGGTGACAAAGTCCTTCAAGATACCTGCTGTCTCATCCTTAGAGTGTAAAAAGTAAGTCCATGTAAACCTAGAAAAATCATCAACTATGACAAGACAAAATCTTTTTCTTCTTAGACTCATGATTTTAATAGGGCCAAACAAGTCCATGTGCAGCAATTGTAGACATTGACTTGTTTTGGACTCATCAATGGATTTGTAAGAGCTTTTATGTTGTTTTCCTTTTAAGTAGGAAACACAATGCTCATCACATTTGAATTCTTTTGATGGTAAACCTCTGACAAGGCTTTGTTTGGAGAGTTAGTTGATAGTTTGAAGGTTGGTATGACCCAGTCTCCTATGCCACAATTCTGTCTCCTTTGTGGAGGCAGCAGAAAACAAACAGACATTTGCCATAGGATTGTCCTTTAACGTATCAACTACATACACATTGCCACTCCTATGAGCAACAAGTTGTGCTTTGCTCTCAGCAATGATGGTATCAATCTTTTTCACCACTTCTGGCCCAATAATCTTACAAGTTTTCTTAGTGAAGAATGAGCCATAACCTTTGTCACTCATTTGTGAAACACTAAGAAGATTAAATTTAAGATTATCAATAAGATTGACATTTTCAAACTTGAGTTTCCCAGCCTGAACAGTCCCTGAACCCAACACCTTATCTTTTGAATTATTACCAAAGGATATATCACCCCCTCCATGTGCTAAGAAGTCCAGAAGAAGGGCTCTACATCCTGTCATGTGCCTAGAGCCTCCACTATCTACATACCAAAGACTATCTAAACAAGCAGAAGCTCCCTGCACAACAGTAATGAATTAGTTTTGGTGAGTGTCCAAAGCCAAGTTGGCTTTGGATGGGTCCACAGACTTTTCAGTATCAAGCTTGGGAAGGTGATTAGTGGTTTGAACTAGTTTTTGGATCAAGTTCAACAACTGTTGCTGACCATTTGCAAGTGCTTGAATGTCAATACTTGGGGCAACAGTTGTTTGATCACTTCCAGACAGATGATAATACCCATAGGGATTTCTGTTCACTCTTGGTTTAGAAGGTCTTTTTGGTTCCTCATAAACATGTGACAGATTATGACATGGTGGTTGTCCATATCCTCTTGGGTACTTGCTTGTGGGTGGAGCATCTGTTACTTGGACATCCCTGGGAGCAGATGTTTCAAGACTTTTGGTAACAGATGTTTGGACTGGTGTAAAAGTCTGTTTGGGCTTTCCTTTTGAAGTACTCACCACCTGACTTGCAAGAGTTTTAGCCTTGTACTCTTGTATTTTGACATCAAAATTTTTGAGATACAGACACTCTTTGGTTTTATGATTCTTTTTACCACATATTGAACATGTGGCCTTGGAATCACATGCACTTGTTCCTTTGTTTATATCATATGCTTTTAGAAGAAAACAGTTTTTAGTAACATGATTCTTCTTTTCACAGAAATCACAAAACAAGTGGATAGACTTTTCTTTCTTTTTCCCCTTTTCAACCTTCTTTTTAACAGATGTTTGACCATCTGCTGGAAGGTTTTTCAAGGGAATGACCTTTTCCTGTGGTGCTGTCATCCCCTCAGGAGTTTTGAAATCAACTGGTTTGAAGTTCTCAAGAGTACCACACTCATCAGACCAAGTAGGTTTAAATTCATAATTTTCAAGTTCAGTGAATGATGAGGAACCTTCTGGTTTTTCAAGAATAATTTTCTTGCCATTGGGTTCAGTGATTTTAATCACTGGACCCTTCAAATTAGTTGGTACTACCTCAACTAACTTTTGATCCCTTTTGTCAGTGTTTTCAAAAGCTGGAGCAGTGGTTTCAAAACCAAAACCAAACTTCACATGACTTTTGGTTTGTTTGTTGAGTAGCATTTCAAAACCTCTACATGATTCCACCCATTCTGACATTCAACTTGGGTGGACTCTAGTTCACTTTTGCAAATCTGATATTTAGTTATCATAGTTTGGAGCTGGTCTTTGGTTATGGTTGCTTCATGTTTTAAACTTCTTATTTCAGATTCTTTTTCAGTTAAATTTGTTTTTAACTCTTTTGAAAATTTCTCAAATTTAACTTCATCATCTAAAATTTTCTTTCTAAGGTTTTCATTCACCTCTTTGATATTAGCAAATGCTATTACACATTTGTCAGAACACAAATCTTTAAGGATTTGAGGAGATACCTTAGCAGCAGCCATCAATGCACAATCACACTTGCACTCACAATCATCAGATGCACCCTAGGGATCTGAGAGATTCACAACCTCTTCTTCAGGTTTTTCACCTGAAACTACTTCATCAACAACATCATCAGTCACAATTACAGATTCAGTCACCACCTCCTCAGATTCAACTTCTTCTACCATAGCCATGAAACAAAAATTTTCTGGTTCATTTTCAGCTTTGGCAACTAATGCAAAATTTTCATCTGTCAACGCATTTGGTAGACTGCTCCAATCAACAAAGCCTTGGGGTGAAGAAACTCTGTTGACTGGTCTCTGCAGGAGCAGAAGGTGAAGCAGCAGTCATTGGCACAGGTGCCTGAGCAACAGGTGTTTGCACATAGTGGATCTGAGGAACAGTGGTTTGGACAAACTGGACAGGAACAGTGTTTGAGGAATGTGCAAAATGAGTAGTGTTTTGCACATTTGGTCTAGGGGCATTATAGGAATTTTGATAAGTGTTGATCTGTGGCCTTTGATTTGGATAGGTAATCATAGGTGTACCATGTTGACTTCTACATTCCCTAGCAAAATGACCTAGTCTATGACATTTATAACACTTTATCTTTGATTTATCCAGCCCCACCTTTGACCTGCCAGTTAACCCTAGAAACCTTCTCCCAATTTTCTTGTAAAAATTGTTAGTTCTTACACTGAGAAGGGCCAATTGGTGCATAATGTCCATTTCTTCCAAATCATCAGGGTCAAAGTATTTCAGGTCATCATACTCAAAGGATATGTTATCAGATGCCTAGATTTCACCACCACTTGCTGTAAAAGCATAGTTTGGTGAATAAGAATCAGAGTTAAAACCTGAGTTAAAACCTGAAGTTATGTCAATGAATTGATCATAACTATGATCCTTACTGTTACCAGGCACCTCATCATGACCCAGAAGTGCTGTATTACCAAATACATAGTCATCAGACACTTTTCCAGAGTCCTGGAGCTTCTTTTTCTGGTTAAGCTCTCTCTCATATGTCAAGAACTTACCATGAAGCTGGGTCAGTGATAGGTCCTTGAATCCAATTGAGTTTCTCATAACTATAGCAATAGTGTCCCATTTATCTGGTAATGATCTTAAAAACCTATGGTTCAAAGTTGAATGAGGGTAAGTTAGACCAACCAGTTTTAGTTCACTAATGAGACAGTTAAACCTCTCAAATTGTTGAGTTAATGACTCTCCCTTAATGTGACTGAATGTTTCATATTGTTGGTTAAGTATTTCACGGTTGTTTTCAATAACCTCTTCAGTCCCACCAAATTGTTCTTTCAGTGCATCCCACAACTCTTTTGCACTGTTACAGTGTAACAGCCCAGCATATATATCATTGGGTAGAGCCATGGCCACAATACTGAAGGCCTTAGCATCTAACTCAATTTTCTGAAAATCCTGGTCGGAGTAGTTTTCAAGTTTCTTAGGCTCCTGAACCTTGGGATCTTCGGTACTCGGCACCATCGGAACATGTGGTCCGAAGATAACCGACTTCCAACACCCAGTGTTCTGTTGAGCTAGAACATGGCTCATCCGACGTTGCCAGATATTGTATTCAGATCAGACAAGCATAGGTGGCTTGTTGTTCGTACCAGTGTTGTGTGGATCGTGATTGATTGAAGCAATTCTCTGATTTTTCGTGAACAAAGTCTGTTTACAAACGGTTGAATCAAAAATAAACTATTACTCTGTTTTCAATCCAACAAACAAACGATATCAATAATTGTGAGCTGATCTGTTTATATTAAATTGATTGGTTAGATCGAATTTAATTGACCAAGCTCTGATACCAATTGTTAGGATCTGAATTTGATTGTTTTGATTTGTTTTAAGTAGAATGAGAAATGAATGAAGTGAATATATATGGTAAGTGCAGCGGAATAATAAACTATAATCAAAACAAAAGGAATAAATGTTTTCTTAATCGAATGCTTTCATTATTTTGAAAGATTACAATCAATTACAAGTACTCCCCCTCAGCCTGATCACTCTGTGATTGTTTGTCTGAGAGAATGTTGTGTGTGACCAATAGAACAGTACAAGCACTGTTCTATTTATAAACAAATCTAAACCACTGGTGACCTAGGCTGACGTCACCTAAGATAGTGACCTCTAACAGAATAACAACATAAAACATCTGCCCTATGCAAACTACTGTTATATTACAAAACACTGTAAGGTAAACTACTGTTGAGGAAAGCTCTGATGGTCTTGTATCATTTGTTGTTCTCTATCAGTTGTTATCCAACAGTTCTTTGTAGTAGCAGTTGTCATAGCAGTTGTTTGGGTGGATCAGTTGTTAGGGTCAACAGTCTTTTGGGAAGAGTATGTTGTAAAGGCTGTTTATTTATGTGGATCAACTGTTAGTATATTTTGGCTTTTCAATCATCTGTTCTTCTTCAGGTCAGCAGACCCAACATAACTGATGTAAATATGTTATTATTTACATTATTATTTTTGCACTTTTTTCCCCTCAAAGTGGTGATACATCAACTATTGTGAAGGCTGATGCAAATGGTTATATCTGTCGTGCATCAGGTTTGTAGATGTAATGATATAATGAGTTGCTTGTTGTTGATACACCTTGTATGATATAGGGTTGAATAGTGTTTTTTTTGTATTAAGACTTGCAGTTATAAAAGCACATGTGGCTATTTTTGCATCAGCAAGTGTTGAATCAACACAGAAGGTGGAATCTCCTGCTGTTATTGTGACTTGAACCTCTAGAGGCATTGGCAAGGTTTGTCGTAATTAGAAATTTTTAGTATATATGTCTGAAAGGTCACTGGATATTAAATATTATCAACCTAGTGAGCAACTAAGACATTTGTATATTTCAAAGTGATCGTTTCTTAGATAGAGATTCCTTTTGTATTTGGTCTCGGATTTTTAATTGTAGTCATTAGGTCCAAATCTGGAATTGATTTTTTTTTACTTTGTGATTTGAAAGTTGGGTACTGCTTTTCGTTTGAAGATGGCTATGTCAGTAAAGAGTGCATTTTTTTGACATGATACCTGCAGCTGTGTCAAGTTCTTCAAGCTGGAATGATGACGTTTACGAGAAGTCGTCTATTGTGGTATGGTTAGTGGTTTTAGTCCTGGTTCATGATATTGCATAAGTTTTATTTCAATGGTAGTAATTATAACTATTACTCTTCTGATTTGGTTGTTGGCTGTAGAATGAAAACTTAGATGGAATCAATATGCATTTTCATTACCACATACATTGCTATTATCATATTAGTATTGTTTGTTTGTGATTTGAGAAATTTTTGGTTTAGTTTACTGTTCGAACGTGTTGGTTTAGTTATCTATGATTGCTTTGGGTTAGTCTGGTGATGAACTTTTTGATTTAGTTTACTGTTCAAACGTGTTGATTTAGTTGTCTATGATTGCTTTCGGTTAGTTTCTTGTTTTTTGTTCTCCAGCTATCAGATTCACCATCCAATCAAGCACAAAACACCACAACTATATTCGCCAAGAAGCAAAAGAAGAGCTTTACAACTCTAGATGGGTTAAAAAAATTGCAGGAAAAGAACAAGAAGATAAACACCGGCTGAGAATTAGATAATTAAGCTTGAAACTTATGTATGGAATTTGGTTTATTATTTTTATCATTTGGTTTTCTCATTTTTAATGGCCATATAGAATCATAGAAAATAAGTGTTATCAAATGTTAGAAAATAGCTACATATAAAATTATAATATCTCATTTTTAAGGGCTGGCCCCCTTCTTCCCATTCGGGTTGGGTTGACCCAGAAGTACAGTAAGAAGGAATGGAACCGCTTGAGAGTCGTCTGAAGTTCACACTTGGGTAAAGACGACTGACTTTCTTTGGAAACGGAACACGAACCAATTTCAGCTATTCCGGCTTCTTATTGAGCGTAGCGAAATCAAGGTTTATGAGAAAGTCAGCGAAGTTTCTATGATGTTCTACCTTTACGCAGTCTCGCTCCACAGTGACAGCGGAAGGCTCCGCACTTGAGCCTCGTTAGACTCAGCAGAAGTGTAAGGTGTAAGTGAAGAGAATAGAAGAGATGAAGTCCGCCCCTTAGCCTAGTCTATATCCACAGCTGACGCAACTCCGTCTCACTACTACTTAATTTAATTAATTAATGGCTAAACTTTTTCATAACCCGAGCTTTCCTTAACCAGTTGACCTTACTTCGTAGCCTTAGCCTCTCTTTCTTTATAGTTCGACTAAGTGACTTCGTAACCGAAACCTACTTTTTTTCTTACTGTAGCATAGGCCTTCGCCACCTCAAACGGGCGCTTCGCCCCTCTTTTTTTTTTCTTAGAAAGAGCGGGGCCTTACTTATTCAGGGGGGTGGGGGAACCATAGGAAGGGGGGACGAACCGCCGAATTGACATCTGAAATCGCCAACATGAACACAAACGAAATCTTTAATTTCGTATAGAAAGAAAACGAACCACTTCTATTCTCGGAGCCCACGGAGCGGTATATGAAGAATGGCTTTTTGGTCCCTTTCGTCCAGTGGTTAGGACATCGTCTTTTCATGTCGAAGACACGGGTTCGATTCCCGTAAGGGATAGGTACTCATTCCCGGCCACTTTCAGTTAGTGTTCATTGCTGAGTGATCACTCGCTATCTGGCTGGAAAAGGAGGTCCGGAAGCTTCCTCTCTCCCAGCAAGCAAGATGAGATCACCACTTCTCTCGGACTTCCTTTACTTCGTAACCTTAGCTTTAGATGTCCTTTCATAGATTCTCGAACCTCCGACAGACATAATATCCATGCATGCGTTCTTTCTCTCCTCCCCTCAGCCATAGAGTCATCTTTCCCCCCCCCCCCCCTTTTTTTTTTTTTTTTTTTTTGCAAATAGCGTCTTGAAGTGAAGTGAAGCGAAGGCATTATTGAAGGAAAGAGATGGCGGGTCGGTCAAGTGCATTCGCTATTCGATTCCATCCTCAATCCCACCAAATTTCTATTCAAAAGTTTGTATCTCTTCTTTACTTTTAAGTGACAAGGGGGTGACAAAGTTCTCTATGCCGCCGTCTCCTCAATGAGCGTAGATTGATAGAGATGGCTTTTGTGCCGGTCAATCTGTATCCCATTCTTCAGGTATAGTTTTCTTTGAACCATTATGTGTGACCAAAGGTTAAACAATAGTCATACTAAAAATTATAAATTTTATGCGGCTTTACATAACAATTAGCCACACAATCTTAATTTTGTTTATTTTTGTGTGACGGAATGATAGCAATTGACATGGGTAAAAAAATACGGGTGACCAAATGTTGGACAATAGTCACAAATAAAATTACAGTATTTCAAGTGGCTTTATATAATCACTAGTCACACTATCCTCAATTTGTTTTTTTTTTTGTGTGATGGAATGATACCAAATGCCATGGACAAAACGAATTATGTGTGACCAAAGTTAGGCAATAGCCACACCATTGTCACTTTTTTATGTGACGGAATAATAGCAAATGTCATAGGAAATAAAATATGTGTGACCAACGTTAGAATATAGTCACACATATAGTTACAAAATTGTTTCATGTGTTTATAAATAGTTTACGACCACACTTACAGTAAATTCATGTGACTATATACTAGAAACGGCCACACTTACAGTGAATTCATGTTGCTATTCCTACCCATTAGCCACGGTTAATAGATGGAAAGCTTATTAAAACAATTATTTTTGCCACATATTTTTTTAATTGATGTGGTTAAAACAAAACTTTTAGTGACTATATAACTATAATGGCCACACTTAGAGTAATTTCATGTGGCCGTTACTAACTTTTAGTCACATTTTATAGACAGAATGCTTGATTTTAAAAAGAAATATTGGTATCATTTAGCCACACTTTTTAAGTGCTACGACCACTAAATGTGAATGTGGCCGTATGATACCTACGATGACTCGACATATGGTCACACTTGAGCTGGAAAAAAAAAGTGTGGCGAAAGGCATATGGTCACACTTTTTTGTGTGGCCGTAAGCGTATTTTGGCGTAGTGTTTTTATTCAAATTATGGCTTATAAATAAATTACACTGTAAATTGACGTGTAAGTTACAATATTTATCACAAATATTGTAATTTAACGGTTGGAACAGATTTAGGATTTAGGACAAAACCTCACAAATTCTGGATTTGATATATGCTTGGTTGTACTTACAAAATTTGACGACACTTCTTTAAACAATGACTAAATCAGATTCAAACAATAACAAAATCCATTCGATATATATGATTTTTATGTTGCTTTACATCGTGTTTTGGTTTTCAAATAGTAAATCCGATTTAATGTTTAAGAAGTTGGTTTCATGTTTCAAATACAGAGTCCAAACATTTAAACAACCTCTTCAACAAACAATCAAAATTAACATAAGAGGATCAAATCCGGTTTCTTGTGTCATATTTTGAATCTGAAGATTCAAACGAATGGATACAGAATCGATAATTTGAATCCGAAGAAATAAATAGAATCGATAGACTCTTGAAAAGGATTTAAACAAATGAATGAGCGAAACAACAAACGAATACAACTCCGAAGATTCAAACGAATACATTTCAAAAAATCAGTTTCATTTAAATGAATAAAACGGATTTAACACACGATTTAAATGAATCTTTTACAATAACTGTATAAATCAGAAATTAAACAAAAAAAAAAAAGGATGATATAACTGCAAAAATCAGAAATCAAGCAAATCAGAAATCAAACTAAAAAATAGGATGATATAACTGTATAAATCAGAAATAAAAAAAAAATAGGATGATTTGCAAAAATCAAACGTTTGATGTTTTCTTATAATGTTAAGAATAGAAAATAAGTAAAACTGATGCAAGACTACCTTGAAGAAAATGAAAAAGAAGAATAAAGAATGAAGATTGGAAAAATTGTTAAGGAAGAATGAAGAAAAAAAAAATAACGACTTTTATATATACAAAGCTGGAACTCCATATACCTACTTGGATCCTAGAAAATGGGCGGGTCTGCTTTTTTTTTTAATTGATTGTAAGGTTGACACGTGGATGGTGATTTGGAGCTTATGTGGAGGCCCTAGTAAAGGGACAATTAAAACCCTAGTTACTCTTTTATTTGTGTAGGTAGATGAGCATATTCCTTGGTGATCTTTACTTTGACTTCAACTCTATCTCAAATTATGACAATAGGATAACAACTAAGTTAAAGTTTTTCTTTAATTTTAATTGGTGGTGTCAAACGGCACTTCACGGCAAGGCATACAGACTTTTAATCTATCTATATAATAATTGAGGTCACTTGGGTTGAATCAATGCCTTAGAGAGGGCCTTTATGATCCAACAACTAATATGGAGCTCCAAATTATGACTATAAAAACCTTTTTCTTTTATTTTTTTTTTCATTCTCCATATCAAAACTCTCATATTCTTCCTAATTCCTAACAAATCTTTCAATCTTTCTTCTTCACCTTGCATCATTTGTTGATTATCCACAACTGATTAAAGGTAAACATCCATACTACTCTTCTAATGTTGATTCCTATTATTATTTTGACTTTTTTATATTGTTAATATTATTAAGAACAAATCAAACCGAATGAAAATTCTTATTCTTTTACGTGGAAATCATTCTTCTTAAACACATGTTCTAAGGAAACGGATTTGTGATAAATGGATTTGTGATAAACGGATTTGTGATAAACACATATTCAATCGGATTTATTATAAAGTGATAACAAACATACTATCAATTCCTATTATTATTTTTTTATTCTTTTTAAGATTTCCTAATCTAATAACCATTTGAAATCATTCTGGTGTTTATCACATGTTCTAATGAAACAGATTTGTGATAAACATATATTCAATCGGATTTGTGATAAAGGGATAACAAAGATACTATCGATTCCTATTGTTACTTTTTTTATTCTTTTTATTTTTTCATAATCTAATTACCGTTTGAAATCATTCTTGTGTTTATCACATGTTCTAATGAAATGGATTTGTGATGAACGTATTTGTGATAAACACATATTCAATCGGATTTGTGATAAAGGGATAATAAGGATTGCGTTCAATCAGATTTATGTTAATTTTATTATTGTCATCACGGTTTTTTTAGACATATATTGAATCGGATTTACTATTCGATCGGATTTAGTAATGCTATATTTTAACATTTGAAAAACAGGATTTGATCCGAAGACACAAACGCTATTATGTCTTATCATGATGGTTCTCAATTCTTCAAGGTATTGCATGACCCTTCGGCAACAGTTTTGGTATATTTGTTATTTTCATGTACATATGCCTATTTAATTTTCAAAAATGATTCTTTATTTTTTAATGTTGTTTTTAACGTGTCAATCCAGATTGTGCTGAAGGCCATGAACAAATTTATGTTGTCTAAAAACATACACAACAGGGACATTACAGTTACCACATACGAAGGACAATGTTGGTTGGTACGATTTTTAATGTTTTTAATGTAATTTATTTGAATTACTGTTTTTCGAATTTATGTTTAATATTATTGTAATAATTGAATGTTTTTCGAAATTTTTTTTAATCACATTTATTTATATTACTGTTTTTCGAAATTATTTTAATATTATTGTAATATTAGACCGAATTTAATGTCATTAATTCTGAATTATTGTTATTTATTTACATTAATAATAATTAACCGAATTTAATGTCATTTATCTGAAATTTGAATGTGAATTATTGTTATTTATATACATTAATAAAAATTGACCGAATTTAATGTTATTTATTACTATCTTTTAATAATTGACCGAATTTATATTAATATTAATATGAATTTCAATTTACCATTATAAGCCTCATTTATTTTTTATTATGAATGATTGATTATTAATCAATTTAACCTTCATTTATGAACGAAATAACTCTAATTTATTTTTAATATTACGATTTTAGTTTTACTATTTGTAAATATAGTATTTTTGACCGAATATATTACTAATACTAATTGACATTAATAATAATTGACCGAATTAAATGTTATTTATTACGAATTTTTAATCTCATTTATTTATATTAGTATTACTACGAAATTATGTTTAAACTATCTTTATGAATTATTATTGGTCTTGCCTGCAATTAATAAGATTTATTTTGTTTTTTAATGTTATTTAGTATGAGTTTTAATGACATTAATAATATTTGACCGAATTTAGGGTTATATATTATGATTTTTAAGCTCATTTATTTATTATTGACCGAATTAAATTACAAATATATTACTAATATTAAAACTAATATTACGAATTATTATTGGTCTTGTCTGCAATTAATAGAATTTATTCCATTTTCAATGTTATCCAGTATGAGTTTTAATGACATTAATAATAATTGACCGAATTTAGTGATATACATTACGATTTTTAAGCTCATTTGAATATTATTGACCGAATTGACTGAACTAATTACGAATATATTACTAATACTAAAACTAATATTACAATTTTTAATTTTAATCCCATTTATATCCTATTGACCGAATTAAAATTTTCTATTACTATTTTTACGAATATATTACTAATTACTAATACTAACTAATACTAATACTAATATTACGATTTTAGTTTGCTTCAATTAGAAGTTATTTCCATTGGCGAATATTATGTCTTTAAATGGTGTTCAATCCAACACAGACTGTTTGTTACAAAGGTTCTACCACAAGAAGTCATTGATTTTCAAATTAAAATTACGATTTTTTATGTTTGTAATGTAATTTATTTGAATTATTGATTACGATTTTGTGGTTATTTATTAAGATTTATAATCTCATTTAATTATATTACTATGTTTACGAATTATGATTAGTCTTGATTGCAATAAATAAGATTTATTCATTTATACTGTTATTTATTAAGATGTTTAATATTATTTATTGACATTAATAATAATTAACCGAATTTAATGTTATTTATTAAAATTATTAATCTCATTTATTTATATTACTTTTTTCAAATTTATGTTTAATAAGATTTAATTATTTTTAATGTATTTTTAGTATATGTTAGAATTAATGTTATTTATTGACATTAATAATAATTAACCGAGTTGAATGTTATTTATTATGATTTTTTAATATCATTTATTTATATTAATATTACTACGAAATTATGTTTAATCTATTTTTATGAAATTATGTTTAATCTATTTTTATGAAATTATGTTTAATATTATTTATATTACTATTCATTCGAATTATTATTAGTCTTGCCTGCAATTAAAAGGATTTATTTATTTTTAATCGATATTTATTATGAGTTTTAATGACATTAATAATAGTTGACCGAATTTAATGTTATATATTACGATTTTTAAGCTCATTTATTTATTATTGACCGAATTGACCGAATTAATTTACGAATGTATTACTAATACTAATACTAATATTACGATTTTTAATTTTAATCTGATTTATTTATTATTGACCGAATTAAATTATGAATATATTACTAATACTAAAACTAATATTACGATTTTTAATTTTAATCTCATTTATATCTTATTGACCGAACTAAAATTTTCTATTACTATTTTTACAAATATATTACTAATTACTAATACCAACTAATACTAATACTAATATTACTAATTTAGTTTGCTTCAATTAGAAGATATTTCTATTGGCGAATATTGTGTCTTTAAGTGGTGTTCAATCTAGCACAGGCTGTTTGTTACAAAGGTTCCACCACAAGAAGTCATTGATTTTCAGATTAAAATTACGATTTTTTATGTTTGTAATGTCATTTATTTGAATTATTGATTACGATTTTGAGGTTATTTATTAAGATTTATAATCTCATTTATTTATATTACTATGTTTACGAATTATGATTAGTCTTGATTGCAATTAATAAGATTTATTCATTTTTACTGTTATTTATTAAGATGTTTAATATTATTTATTGACATTAATAATAATTGACCGAATTTAATGTTATTTATTAAAATTATTAATCTCATTTATTTATATTACTTTTTTCGAGTTTATGTTTAATAAGATTTAATTATTTTTAATGTATTTTTAGTATGTTAGAATAAATGTTATTAACATTAATAATAATTGACCAAGTTAAATGTTATTTATTACGATTTTTTAATCTCATTTGTTTATATTAATATTACTACGAAATTATGTTTAATCTGTCTTTATGAAATTATGTTTAATATTATTTATATTACTGTTCGTTCGAATTATTATTGATCTTGCCTGCAATTAATAGGATTTATTTATTTTTTAATGATATTTATTATGAGTTTTAATGACATTAATAATAGTTGACCGAATTTAATGTTATATATTGCGATTTTTAAGCTCATTTATTTATTATTGACCAAATTAATTTACGAATATATTACTAATACTAATATTTCAATTTTTAATTTTAATCTGATTTATTTATTATTGGCCGAATTAAATTATGAATATATTACTAATACTAAAACTAATATTACAATATTTAATTTTAATCCCATTTATATCTTATTAACCGAATTAAAATTTTCTATTACTATTTTTACGAATATATTACTAATTACTAATAATTACTAATATTAACTAAAACTAATATTACGATTTTAGTTTTACTATTCGTAAAAATAGTATTGTTGACCGAATATGTTACCAATTCTAATTGACAATAATAATTGACCGAATTGAATTTATTACGATTTTTTAATCTCATTTATTTATATTAATGTTACTATGAAATTATGTTTAATATATTTTTATGAATTATTATTGGTCTTGCCTACAATTAATAGGATTTATTCATTTTTTAATGCTATTTATTATGAGTTTTAATGACATTAATAATAATTGATTGAATTTAATGTTATATATTACGATTTTTAAGCTAATTTATTTATTATTGACCGAATTGACCCAATTAAATTACGAATATATTACTAATACTAAAACTAATATTACGATTTTTAATTTTAATCCCATTTATATCTTATTGACCGAATTAAAATTTTCTATTACTGTTTTTACGAATATATTACTAATTACTAATACTAACTAATACTAATACTAATATTACGTGCAGAAATTGTTTCACAAGTCGCTAGGTTTGTTATTTGCATATTCAACATTTATGTTTACAATATTCTTATTTTATAATTAGTTACACATTTAAAACTTTCTACACATAATTCTTTTGTAAATGTTTACTGTGATTGGATGACCTGATTTACTTCAATCAAAAGATACTTCCATTGGCGAATACTGTGTCTTTAAATGGTGTTCAATCGAGCACAAAATGTTTGTTACTAAGGTTGCACCACAAGATGTCATTGATTTTGAAATTTAAATTATGATTTTGTTGTTATTTATGAAGAGTTTTAATGTTATTTATGATAATTTTAATGTCATTGATTTGAATGATTGATTATGATTTGGTTGTTATTTATTAAGATTTTTAATCTTATTTATTGATATTACTAATATTACGAAATTCATTTTAATATTGTTGACCGCCTTTAATTTTGATATTACAACTTTCCTTTAATCAATTGTGATGAAACGATATTTTTTTAAACATATACGACTTTCTTTCAAACATTTATTTAAATCTATTTTACAGTTTATAATTTAAATATAATCCGAAGATAACACTGTACATTTATTTTCCTACACTTTTATTATTCTTTTAATAATAAATATAATTTAAATATAATTAACAGTTTCCTAAAATATATATAATGTATTCAAAATAATTTTCAATGCTATTACTAATATTACGACCTTAATGTTAATATTGTTGACCGAATCTGTATAAAAACTTTTTACGTTTTTTGTTAAATTGATGGAGGTCAATTCTTTGACTATATGTCTTTGAATTTGATTGTGCTAATTTTAACCGTTGTTGACCAATTCACGTCAATTACCAATCCTTCCCATTTTTATAATTCAAAGACTTTCTTTTAATCATTTGAAATGAAACGATATTCTTTTAAACATATACGACTTTCCTTTAAACATTTATTTAAATCTATTTAACAATGTTAAATCTATTTAACAGTTTATAATTTATATATAATCCAAAGATAGGAGTGTACATTCATTTTCCTACACTTTTATTATTCTTTTAATAATAAATATAATTTAAATCTATTTAATAGTTTCCTAAAATATATAATGTATTCAAGATAATTTTCAATGCTGTTACTAATATTACGACCTTAATTTTAATATTGTTGATCAAATATGAGTGAAAACTTTTTACGTTTTTGTTAATTTGATGGAGGTCAATTTTTTGACTTTATGTCTTTGAGTTTGATTATGTTAATTTTAAGCGTTGTTGACCAATTCACATCAATTACCAATCCTTCTATTTTTATAATTCAAATATATAAATAAATATTCCTACTCGATCACGTCAATCGAGGCACATTATTTCCGATTTTGCAGAATTGTTCGAGACACAACAATACTATATAAACCTTAACAAATAATAAAATCATTTAATCGTCATACCAAATTTAACAACAAAATTAAATGATAATATAAATTTTCAAAATGTTACTTTCTATACAACTAATAATGATTACTAATGATGTCAATAATAAATTGTATATAATGGGTAAGGCAATTTGAGACGCGGATGATTTTAATGTCATTTATTTGAATGATTGATTACGATTTTGATGTTATTTATTAAGATTTTTAATCTTATTTACCGATGTTACTAATATTACGAATTTCATTTTAACATTGTTGACCGACTTTCATTTTGATATTACGACTTTCCTTTAATCAGTTGTAACTAAACGATAATAATCATCTTGATTTCAATAAGTGTGCTAATTTTAAGTGTGCTAATTTTAAGATGTTAATAATAATTTGTATATAACGGGTAAGTTAATTTCAGACGTGGATTATTTTAATGTCATTGATTTGAATGATTGATTATGATTTTGATGTTATTTATTAAGATTTTTAATTGGTAAGTACTATATTTACACAGTTTAAATAATGACGTTTTTTTGGCGGCTTTTTGTAACATGTCAAAAGTTGCCTAAAGTGTGTGTACAATGGGTCCTTTTGGCTACATGTTGAAATGGGTCTGGGGTTGATCCTTTTGATGTCTATTTTTTAATAAAATATAGGAAATTTATATTACAGCATGTGACATTGGACCCATTTTCTTATTAGTTGTTTTTTAGCTATGTAATCGGTTTGAACCATTGGAGAGATAACATGAAAATTTAAGCTACCCATTCAAGTAAGTGGGTTAAGGATTGTTTCTTGATTTACTTATCACCGTATCCATATCTTTACAACAACTATATTTTATGTAGAACACAAATATGGAATACAATGGTGGAGGTTTTCATAAATTATTGAAAATGAGCTGCACTCCGAGGATCGTGATGACAATGATAACAACTTCGAAGGTGAAAAATCAGCTATCAATGAGCAAGAGTTGGAAGATTTTGATTGAAGTAATGAAAATGGACCATTGGTTGAAGTTCGTTAAGCCCCAACTAAATGATAAGTGTTCTATGCTTAAGCTTAGTTATGATTATAATATAGATATTACCCTTACCTAAATGATGTAATGTGTGATATTGGTTGAAGTTCGTTAAGCCGCAACGAAATGATAAGTGTTCTATGCTTAAGCTTAGTTATGATTGGAATATAGATATTACCCAAATGATGTAACGTGTGATATTGTGATAGTATGCTATGTAGTTTGCAGTAGTCAAATTAAACTTTACTTACTCGATATATCCATCATTCCGTTACATTAAACTGTTAGATGACATTTTGCATTTAACATCAAAAATCATACATATTGCATTATCAAACATATAGTAACCAAAACAAATCGTATAATACAATTCTTATTTTTCCACTTTTTTTTCATTTTACTTTCGGGTGAACCGTGGGTCCCCACGGGACTCTAACCTAGTAAAATAGAAACGAAAACATATACGTAATTATTAACCAATCGGGTATTTTACTATCCCACTAATTATCCATAGAACCCTGTATTTTATTAGTACCATGCAATTTAGTTTCTTCGCCATATGACTAACAAACAGTCTCATGACAATAATGGTACATAAAAGCATGTGGAAAGTTCCAAAGTTGGTGAAAGTTCAATTGTTCCTCCTCCTACATAATAGTGTTCCCATATTGGTTATTGGTATGTGTCTCCCTAGGTTTAAAAGTTGAGATCATATCAAATAATTCAAATGTCTTCGTGTAGGTAGACCACCTCAATAGTAAAACTCGAAAGGCTATCCAATTTCTCATAGACTAGTTGGTGCAAGCCAATTTCTTCAAAATCCCACAACATCACATTTTCATCTTGTTAAGAGGACTTTACATGCTATGTCAAGGGAACTTTATCTTATGGTCTAACTTTTGATTGTCCTACTAAAATAAGTCTTAAGGTACTCTAATGCAAATTTTGGACTTGATTCATTAAAACAAGACACTCCACGTATGGTTATTCCATTTATCTAGTAAGAAACTTGGCCTCTTGGAGCGCCAAAAAGCAACCCACCATTTCACATTCAAGTTGTGAGTCTGAGTATAGAGGCATGGCTAATACCGCTGCAGATTTCATATGGATAACACATTTGTTATGAGAATTGCATGTTTTACCATCGGACCGACAAACTCCGGTATCACATAAAAAAGCGAAACACATCGATATCGATTATCATTCAATTTGAGAATTGGTCTTGTCTAGGAATTTATTCCTACCAAACTATAGGTTGCAGATACATTCACCAAAGGCATTTCCCAACCTTTTATTGAACACTTCCGCACACTGCTTCACGTCAAACCTCAACCTGTTAGGTTGGGGGGGGGGGTGTTGAACAACCGTTCAAGTGAATTAAAACATTGAGGCTTGGTCAAATGTCAATATCTCCCAATTTAATTTGGAGATATTCTCTCTTAATTTGTGTGTATTTATATTGTGTATATATGTATTATGTATTATTTTATCAATGAAATGCAATCTTTTGACATATTACAAGGGTTAGGAAAAAATATACAAGACACTTTTTCTAAAAATGGTGAGAAGAATTATGGTCCATTGATCTTATATTTGAAGGATTGATATTAGTTTGTTGGAAAAAATAAATAAATAATAAATTAGAGGAATGACATAAAAGGAAAACCATATTTGTTGACTTTCTTTCTCCACATGCAATGCACATGTCAACCCCCCCTCATTTTAAAACGTTAATATCTTTTTCATACGATATTCTTTTTTTTTCTTTTAAATTTCACCATATTAACGATCGTTTTTTATCTTTAATATGAGTACCACATTGCTACATTAAAATTGAAAAAAAAAACTTTGTTAAAGAGGTTTTCTTCTTCGTTATACCTTTTGCTCGTTCATTGTGTTATAGTATGCACGTGTGCTTTATAAATATATTATTTATGTTTTTTAGTCTACACGTGATTTAACTTTGTCCATTGTGTTTTTAGTATGCTTTCCATTGTGTTTTATGCAAATGGGTTTTGTATTTATAGTGTACATTGTGTTTTATGATGCTGTTCATTGTGTTTAAGTGTACCATTCATTGTGTTTTAGTCTTCTGTTTATTGTGTCTTTAGTATGTCGTCCATTGTGTTTTATTAGATTGTTCATTGTGTTTTATACCTTATTGTTCATTGCATTTAATTGGTACTCATTGTGTTTTACGTTATATCCATTGTGTCTTATGCAACTGGGTTTTCGACTTTTTTTTCAAAAGTATTTATTGTGTTTTAGTCTTCTATTCATTGTCTTTAGTATTGTAACACCCCAACCGATGGCGGAAACATCGGGATGTCACGTATTGATGATTGTTCAGTAGCTCATGGTGAATAATAAATTCCATTAAATGATTTAAATGAATTACATACAATTGTTCTAGAATTTGTACATCAAATTGAATGAAACTATACATATATCTTCAAGCATCAATTCAAATCTTCAAGCAAATAGAACCTGAAACATGTTAAGTTGAAAATGTTTTGGGTCAACAAAAGTTGGTGAGAATTACATAGGTTTTGATAGAATAAAATTGTTGTGCAATTCATGTGTCATGGCAATCTAGTCCATATGCGAAAACATACTAGAAGTAAATCGAGTGCATAATCAACCTTGTTGACTGTTGTAATTGTGGTACATCCCATACGCTCATGGTTCACTCGTTTAAATTGCAGTAACAAACACCCACGCAACCTTTGTAGGAGGCACGTATCCGGGTGGGATTGTCAGTCCAATAGATCTATCAATGTATACCGTTTGGTTGATGAATGTTTATGCTAGAATTGTGCTTACCCTAGTCATGTTCAAGACATAATGCAACATAGAAATACACAAAGACACATTGATGATTGAATTGCATAAATATTGTTGTAACATGTTTCACCCCAAAAATGGTGATAAATAGAAAAGGGGCTATGTAAAACTCACCTTGGTAAAATGTTATATCTGTTGAGAAATTTGGATAATTGTGTTGCCCAAATGTATCAAGTATCACCCTATAATGAGGTAATAAATATGTCTAAGTCTATCAAGTCTACAAATGTATAAGTTTCTAGGGCTTCGAATTGGGGATAAATGCTCGTTTGATTTATATTAAAAATATTCGCCAATTGAGAGAAATTTAGTAAATAAATAGCCAAAAATCTTTTTAAGAAATTTAAATCTAAGATGGTCAGAACAATGTGTTTAAAATATAAAAAATAATTTTTTTAAAAATTATTTTCTTTAAAATAGATTATTAACTCTATTTATTACAAATTGTCAACTTTAACTTTAATAATTTAAAAATACTAAAATCAAAGAATTATTAGTTTAAAATTTATATTTCTGTTCTAAATGATCAGAAATAATTTCTATAAAATTTTGGTGCAAAAATATTAAAAATTGGATTTATTATGATTTAATTATGATTAAAACTAACAAAAATTGATTAAAAATACTAAATAAACGATTTTTCTGAAATAAAAATTATTTCAGAAAAGTTTATTGTTATATAAACTTAGAATAATTTTTGTGGAAATTAATAAGGTCGTTTTGATATTTTTATAGATTTTTATAAATAAAATGGAATAAACTTGATTTATTTAATATATATATTAAATAAATAAATTTTTGAAAATTAAATATTGTGAGTTGAACCTTTCCATCAGAATAATACAAAATAATTTTTGTAGAAATTTTATAAATGTCTTAGTATTTTAAAATGAGTTTAAAAAAAAAATAATGAAATATATATATTTGTTTAAGTTTGTTTGTCAAGGAAAAACAACAAATCAAACAAAAAAACTGTGGCCGCTGGGACTCGAACCCGCCCCTGTTCAGTGACCAAGCAACAACACAACCACTTGGTCTAGACCTGTGGTTGTGTTAGGATTTAGTTTGTTTAATTTATATATACTAACTGCTATTGTTGTTCTTCCCCAATTCATATTTGAGCCCTAGGTTTTCTAATCAGACAATCCACACAATGTTAATCTAATTAACCATAGGGCAAACATTGTGCAGATGCCGATTAACAAAACCCACAAGGAAAATTAGACTTACAGTGTTTAATTGTACACGAATGATAAGTCAACCCTCAAGTCAAAAAAAACGAACAAAACCAACGAACAGAGAATTTTTAGAGAAATTGGAGATAGAGAAGAGATGTTTGGCGAGTTGGGATGGCTCGCAGATGGTGAATTTATAGTGTGATGGCTCGCACGTTCGAAATGGAAATCTTTGACTCGGTTTTAATGTTACACGCGTCAATCGTATAAATAGGTATGAATTGATGATAATTGACGAGGCATTAGGCCGATAATCATGGTGTAAATACAAATCTTTGATCAATTACGAGTTATAATCACATAAGGGTCTTAATTGTATGGTCAAAGTAGCGAAGAAAAGAAAAAAAAATATATATATAGCAACAGTGTCTGTTGCGAGTTGCAGACAAGGAAGAAAAGGGATTTTGAAGGAGCGCTTAAATATTTTAGTGTTCTAGATTATACACAAACAGCCCTAGTGGCGTAGTGGTGGTGTGGTTATTTAGCTCGGTGACCAACCCGGGTTCGATTCCTGTTTGTTGCAAAGTGGCCTTTTTTTTTTATTAAACAATAAGGGGAGAAGGGAAGGGCTGTTGGGCCGGTTCTTTGGGCCTTTGGGCTGGGCTCCGGGTTTTAAAGGCAACAATGGGGTCTTGGGCTTTGTTTTGTTGGGTTAAGGGGGTTTAATCAAGCATTATAGTTATTATTATTATTATTATTATTATTATTATTATTATTATTATTATTATTATTATTATTATATATAGTGAATAATTATCATGGTATTATGGTTTAAAATGTCACATAATAAAACTTGTCATTTTTATCCGTACATTTATTTACGCGAAATGTTACAGTCTCCCCTACTTTTAGGAACTTCGTCCCGAAGTTAAAGGAAGACACTAGGTTAGCAATTGGTCGACTACCGAAAACCTTGATAAAATTCCTCACTACCTTAATGTACCTGTAAATTCATGATTACGTTCCGGACCGTAATTATCAATTTACCCTACATTAGGGTTTTGCGTCCTTTTATGACTCTACCGATTGTTGAGCAGGTCTGATAGTCTCCACCAGTCGTTGAGCAGGTTGTAGGGCCTCTCCCGACTGTTGGAAAGACATGATGACCTCTACCAATCGTTGAGTAGATTGTTTGGTAGTCAACTAATTGTCGTACAAGTAAGCAAGTATGATTATAGACATAGCAATCAGTTCACATTCAAACAAGCATGCACACAGATGTTATGATAATACTTGAATTTATTTTTTTTGAATTAAAAGTGCCAATACATGGAAATAAAGAGAAAGTAGACATCATTTAAATGGTGGGGTTTAAGTAGCTGGAGGGTCTCAAGCGGGGTTATCTGGAGCATCAAGAGCGTTTGTAGCAGGGATTCGACAAGCATCTGCCAGATGCCCATACCTTTGACAGTTGGTGCACTGTCGGCAGGGTACTTGAGTTGGGTGGTGATACTGGCAGGTGTTGCACTTAGGTAGCTTCCCATTGTATTGCTTCTTGTTGGGTGGGGCAGTGGTATCTATTGCAAAATTTCTGACCTTGTTCTTTCCGTTGGTTGAGGCCTCGGTTTTGATTTCAACGGCAGGTTGGGGAGTATCCTTTTTCTTTTCCCCTTTACGAGTTAGGGTTCCTGCCTTCACATGGTTATCTGTTAGGGTGGCAGCCAAACGCTTTGCTTCTTCCAAAGTAGCAGGGTTCCTTCCCCACACTGTGTCTTGAATCTGCATCGGTAAACCACCAATGTATTTTTCGATAGCAATGGGCAAAGGGGTGACTTTGTGGGGTAGTAATAAGCTAAGTTCGTGAAAACGTGTGTTGTAAGCAAGGTTTTCCCCACTGTCTTGAGCAAGATCATGAAATTCATCTTCCAGCTTCTTAATTTCATTACGAGGACAGAACTCTGCCTTCATAATGTCTTTAGCTTGATCCCAAGTTAAGGCTAGTGCAGCTTCAGCTCCGCGAGTGCGCTTTTCCTCATTCCACCAAGTGAGTGCTCGTTTGTGAAGAACACTCATGGCATAACGGACTTTAAAATTGTTGGGGCACTCACTGTTGATGAAGTTATTCTCAATACCCTCAAACCATTGTAGGAGTCCTGTAGCTCCTTCTTCTCCACTGAACTTTGGGGGATTGCAAGAATTAAAGTGCTTAAGGGTACAGGCTGGAAGTCCATTCTCGTTGTGGTGTCCATTCCCGTTTCCGTTGCCATTCCCGTTGCCGTTCAACTGGATGACTTGAGCTAGTAAGTTGGGAACCAGAGTTGCAATTTGCTGTGCCATTTGTTGAGAAATGATTGCAGCCAGTTGGGCATCAACACCATTATTATTGTTGTTGTTGTTGTTGTGGTTAGTGTCATGGTTATGGTTGTGATTGCTACTTCCTTCATCATGATTTTCACCACTGTTAAGACGAGCACTGCGACGTGGAGGCATGATCTGTAAGAGACACAGTGAAATGAATGAGATTGTATAAGGAGTGTAATCATTTATTCATTAATTAAAACGAATAAACAAAAACGTTGACTTATCAAAGATTCTCAATTCTAATAACATATGAAGACATGCTTTAGCCTATAAGTGAACACTCATCCCAAGAATTCCCAGGTAGGCATCCGGGTCCCTCGTCTGATTGGGATATATGCGCAATGCCAGCCTAGACAGAAGACTCAGAATACAGGCGTTCACCCTTCCAGATTGCACGTGTTCGTTATTAAAATTTGGAACTTCGACGGGATCTCAAGGTGGTTCAGGTTAAACCTGAGGATTTTGTCCTATTAGTCTAAGAGTAGATCTTGTGATGGAGAACAATCTTCTTGTAGGGACTAAAGTAAGGATAAGAAGTAGGATAGAGAATATAAACAAGTAAGGTTGCAAGTAAAAGGAGCAAGTACTGATTAAAATCCTATGGTTATAGACTAGATTATTTTTTTTTCCTAATAACCTAATTCCCTATAACCATGGCTCTGATACCAATCTGTAACACCCCAACCGATGGCGGAAACATCGGGATGTCACGTATTGATGATTGTTCAGTAGCTCATGGTGAATAATAAATTCCATTAAATGATTTAAATGAATTACATACAATTGTTCTAGAATTTGTACATCAAATTGAATGAAACTATACATATATCTTCAAGCATCAATTCAAATCTTCAAGCAAATAGAACCTGAAACATGTTAAGTTGAAAATGTTTTGGGTCAACAAAAGTTGGTGAGAATTACATAGGTTTTGATAGAATAAAATTGTTGTGCAATTCATGTGTCATGGCAATCTAGTCCATATGCGAAAACATACTAGAAGTAAATCGAGTGCATAATCAACCTTGTTGACTGTTGTAATTGTGGTACATCCCATACGCTCATGGTTCACTCGTTTAAATTGCAGTAACAAACACCCACGCAACCTTTGTAGGAGGCACGTATCCGGGTGGGATTGTCAGTCCAATAGATCTATCAATGTATACCGTTTGGTTGATGAATGTTTATGCTAGAATTGTGCTTACCCTAGTCATGTTCAAGACATAATGCAACATAGAAATACACAAAGACACATTGATGATTGAATTGCATAAATATTGTTGTAACATGTTTCACCCCAAAAATGGTGATAAATAGAAAAGGGGCTATGTAAAACTCACCTTGGTAAAATGTTATATCTGTTGAGAAATTTGGATAATTGTGTTGCCCAAATGTATCAAGTATCACCCTATAATGAGGTAATAAATATGTCTAAGTCTATCAAGTCTACAAATGTATAAGTTTCTAGGGCTTCGAATTGGGGATAAATGCTCGTTTGATTTATATTAAAAATATTCGCCAATTGAGAGAAATTTAGTAAATAAATAGCCAAAAATCTTTTTAAGAAATTTAAATCTAAGATGGTCAGAACAATGTGTTTAAAATATAAAAAATAATTTTTTTAAAAATTATTTTCTTTAAAATAGATTATTAACTCTATTTATTACAAATTGTCAACTTTAACTTTAATAATTTAAAAATACTAAAATCAAAGAATTATTAGTTTAAAATTTATATTTCTGTTCTAAATGATCAGAAATAATTTCTATAAAATTTTGGTGCAAAAATATTAAAAATTGGATTTATTATGATTTAATTATGATTAAAACTAACAAAAATTGATTAAAAATACTAAATAAACGATTTTTCTGAAATAAAAATTATTTCAGAAAAGTTTATTGTTATATAAACTTAGAATAATTTTTGTGGAAATTAATAAGGTCGTTTTGATATTTTTATAGATTTTTATAAATAAAATGGAATAAACTTGATTTATTTAATATATATATTAAATAAATAAATTTTTGAAAATTAAAAATTGTGAGTTGAACCTTTCCATCAGAATAATACAAAATAATTTTTGTAGAAATTTTATAAATGTCTTAGTATTTTAAAATGAGTTTAAAAAAAAAATAATGAAATATATATATTTGTTTAAGTTTGTTTGTCAAGGAAAAACAACAAATCAAACAAAAAAACTGTGGCCGCTGGGACTCGAACCCGCCCCTGTTCAGTGACCAAGCAACAACACAACCACTTGGTCTAGACCTGTGGTTGTGTTAGGATTTAGTTTGTTTAATTTATATATACTAACTGCTATTGTTGTTCTTCCCCAATTCATATTTGAGCCCTAGGTTTTCTAATCAGACAATCCACACAATGTTAATCTAATTAACCATAGGGCAAACATTGTGCAGATGCCGATTAACAAAACCCACAAGGAAAATTAGACTTACAGTGTTTAATTGTACACGAATGATAAGTCAACCCTCAAGTCAAAAAAAAACGAACAAAACCAACGAACAGAGAATTTTTAGAGAAATTGGAGATAGAGAAGAGATGTTTGGCGAGTTGGGATGGCTCGCAGATGGTGAATTTATAGTGTGATGGCTCGCACGTTCGAAATGGAAATCTTTGACTCGGTTTTAATGTTACACGCGTCAATCGTATAAATAGGTATGAATTGATGATAATTGACGAGGCATTAGGCCGATAATCATGGTGTAAATACAAATCTTTGATCAATTACGAGTTATAATCACATAAGGGTCTTAATTGTATGGTCAAAGTAGCGAAGAAAAGAAAAAAAAAATATATATATAGCAACAGTGTCTGTTGCGAGTTGCAGACAAGGAAGAAAAGGGATTTTGAAGGAGCGCTTAAATATTTTAGTGTTCTAGATTATACACAAACAGCCCTAGTGGCGTAGTGGTGGTGTGGTTATTTAGCTCGGTGACCAACCCGGGTTCGATTCCTGTTTGTTGCAAAGTGGCCTTTTTTTTTTATTAAACAATAAGGGGAGAAGGGAAGGGCTGTTGGGCCGGTTCTTTGGGCCTTTGGGCTGGGCTCCGGGTTTTAAAGGCAACAATGGGGTCTTGGGCTTTGTTTTGTTGGGTTAAGGGGGTTTAATCAAGCATTATAGTTATTATTATTATTATTATTATTATTATTATTATTATTATTATTATATATAGTGAATAATTATCATGGTATTATGGTTTAAAATGTCACATAATAAAACTTGTCATTTTTATCCGTACATTTATTTACGCGAAATGTTACAAGTATGTCGTTCATTGTGTTTTATGCAACTGGGTTTTAACTTTTTTTTTTCAAAAGTATTCATTGTGTTTTAGTCTTCTGTTCATTGTGTCTTTAGTATATCGTCCATTGTGTCTTACGCAATTGGGTTTTCAACTTTTCTTTACAAACGTATTCATTGTGTTTTAGTCTTATGTTCATTGTGTCTTTAGTATGTCGTCCATTGTGTTTTATTAGACTGTTCATTGTGTTTTATACCCTATTGTCATTGCATATTTAAATGGTACCCAGAGCATTCACACTAGATTCTTCATAAATATGTGAGTGAGTCCTCCATAATTTGTTAAGTGATTTTGAGTGGTTGTGAGTAGAGAAAAGAGAAAATGTTACTATTCATCAGTAAATTTGGAGGAGCCACTGTTCATCATTTATAATTTTTTAATACTTTAGAAAGTGGTTGTGAGTAGAGGAGATAGAAAAAATAATGATAAAATTATAGAAAAAATATTATTAAATAGAAAAGGAGAGAGAGAAATGTAGTGATTTTTAGTGTAATTATAAAGATGAAGATGGAGCGGCTACTGTGAATGCTCTCAGGCCTGTAAACGAACCGAACGAACACGAACACAGGCGTGTTCGTGTTTAACATGAACACATAATCGAACAAATTTTTGTGTTCGTGTTCGTTCATTAAGAAATTTGTTGTGTTCGTGTTCGTGTTCGTTTATGTTTGTTCATTTAAAACCTAAACGAACGCAAATGAACATAAACGAACATTAATGAACACAAACAAAAACAAGTTTAATAATGATTCATCACAATTCAACCATGCGTAATACATCACAATGCAACCAAAACAAAATCTAAATTAGTAGGGTTGTGGAGTGTGAAGAAGGTAGGGGGCCGTGAAGTGTGGAGAGCGACTGATATGTTTAGAATGTTAGGGTTAGGATTAAATTTTAGAATATATCAAATATATTGTAAATATAATATGAATTAAGGTTACTTAACCAAAGGGAAATAAATAATAAAAATAAAGTAAAGTTTAATTAAATGAACGTAAACGAACAGAAATAAACGAACATAAATGAACGACATAAACGAACGTTCATGAACATATATGAACGAACAAAACGTGTGTTCATGTTCGTTTGTTTAATTAAACGAACAAAAAATTGTGTTCGTGTTCGTTCATTTATCTAAATAAACGAACATAAACGAACTTCCCACCGAACAGTTCACGAACAGTTCCTGAACGTTTGGTTCGTTTACAGGCTTACTCTCATTGTGTTTTACGTTAACTTCATTGTGTCTTACACAAACTGGGTTTTTGACTTTTTTTAAAAGTATAACAATATAGTACTAATGTTAAAGATAAAAATACGCTTAAGTTTATGGTATATATATTTTTTTAAAAGATGGTGTATAAAAAAGTTACCGAACTTTAAAAATGAAGGTGAAAATGGCATGTGTATATTTTTTTTAACAAAATTATTTTTTTCTAACTTGTTTAATCCTTTGAATACATATTTAGTGAGTTCTCACATTTTCTTATTTTTTATACCATTTGTAGAATGGAAATTGGATTTTAACACCCTAAACTATTGACAATTGGCCGTTGACGCACTGAACTACAAAATTGACCAACATCGCACTGTACTTTTAACTTATTGGCCTGTATCACCCTCAGACTAACCATGGTTATTTTTTGCTGACGTGGCATGCTGACGTGTCTATTTTTGCTGATGTGGCATGGAGAATAAGCTGACGTGGCATGGACACATCACCTGCCACGTCAGCAAAAATGGACACGTCACCATGTCACGTCAGCAAAAAATAACCATGGTTAGTCTGAGGGTGATACAGGCCAATAAGTTAAAAGTACAGTGCGGTGTTGGTCAATTTTGTAGTTCAGTGCGTCAGCGGCCAATTGTCAATAGTTTAGAGTGTTTAAATCCAATTTCCCTTTGTAGAATAACTCGACCCCATTTAACAATCCCTGTAATTGATCTTGTGATTATAGTTTCCCTCAAACAACTTATTTGGTTTAAGAATATACGTGCAGCTTTTGGTAGTTGGTGAAGCAAGTCACGTTGTAATTATGCGTATTGTTTACAACCACAGAATTGGTCAATTCTACAACCCCATCCCACGTACGGTTCTATGCACACATTTCTTATCCATATAATATAATTAATACGAGAATTCAACTCATTAACAGATCACCGGCTTTCAAGATTTTGAAAACCATTTTGGTGGAATAAAATGGAAATGCTAAACAGCAAGTTCGTTACCGTTAAAACACATATAGAAGGAGCACCAGAGGAATCCATGTTTGAAATCAAAACTCAAACACTTCCTCCTTTGGGTCCGAATGATGTTCTTGTCAAATGTTTATATGTCTCGATTGACCCGTACCAGATTAACCGCATGAAGTCGCAAAGTTCTTCGCAGAATTCTGTTGCTGCAGCATCCAAAATCACCCCTGGAATGGTGAGCCCATGCACAAATATACTGTTGTTCATACTTCACAGATTATGATTTAATGTTAAAATAGAAACAAATGAACCTTTTATAATATTGGGTCCAAATCCACGTACATACATATTCTTTTAATTTTTTTCCTAGGAATAATATAGTTTTTATTCATATTTAATACATTAGCCCATAATTAGCTCTTTTTAATAAAGGGCAAATTATGAGCTAATACGTTAAATATGAAATATTTTAGAACCATTTATCCAGCCGTTCAAATGAAATGATTTTTTGAACCATAATAAAAGGAAACGGATTCATAAATTGTGACAGTTACGGGTAAGGGCAACTCTATCACCAAGCCATTGGTTATGGTTTTGCTTTTGTAACCTTAGTTAACTGAGTTAGCTTAAACCAAAAGCCTTAGCATGCATTTTCCATGTATTTTTCTGTAAAACTGAGCTTGGAACCTAAATATTTCAGCTTGGAACATGCATATTTAAGCTTGGACCACCATAACCAAACAATTTTCAGTTAGAACAGAAGTTAACCATATATGAACCATAACCTCTGGTTAACCGACCCTACCATAACCGAAGTTCAGTTATCGGTTATGGTTAAACTACCATAACCAGACTAAAGCGACTTTGCATACCTATAGACCATAACATACATCATAAAACACAGTCAGGAAATTTTTATCCTTTTCGAACTTTGAAAGTAGTTTTGAAAAAAAAAAGTGTTTTAAGAATGAACTTATCAAAATTTATAACTGTCAAGTCAATTATTTTTTTAATACACATTTTCACGATCGTGTATTTTAACAAATTACATTATATTTTATTATATTAGTATAATACACCCATTTTTTCAACCGTGAAATGCATATGTTTTTTTCCACATAACTTTTTTATTAATTATATAACATTACATTTATCAAACCAAGTAATACATGGGATTATAGCCTAGTTTATTAATAAGATGTAATAATCTTTTTTTTCATAAAAAACGTATAAGTTTTAACTTAGTACCTTAATTTGTTTTTATAATATATTTAGTTAGCAATCAAACATTAACCATGTAAAAGGACACACATTGACATGTTTGGTCACTTTGAGATTTATACCATTAATGGTCTACAACTTGAATCCATTGGTGTAAAGTGTAAACCCAAACCGGCTATTTACCTTTGTTATTTATTATTTTGAAATAAATACTATTTATTTGAGGTTGCTAAACGTACCCCTTCTTATTTATTTTTACTGAACATACCCCTTCTTTAAGTTTTACTTTAATACAATTCAAACTTTTTTTTATTTTTATATTGTCAATTTTTAATATTTTGCTATCAACTTTAAAAAAAGCTTTTTTATGTTTTATTGATATTTTTTAATGTTTTTTTAAAACAATATGATATTGTTTTATTTTTTTTTTTAATTTTCCTAAGTATGTTTTTTTTTTCTTATTTTGATACTTTTAAACGTTTTTTAAAACAACTTTAATGTTTATTAAACTTTTTCTTTTAATTTTCCTAAGTACGTTTTTTTTCTTATTTCTAACAAGGAAAACACTTTTTTTCTAAACATTGATTTAAATTACATTAGAAAGCTTTCGTAAATGATTTTTGGTAAAAGTTTTTTACATTTTTTTATAAAATATCTTATCTTTTACTAGTTTAATGAAGTATAATGGTTAGCAAACATTTAGTTTGATCAACACATTTCATTATTTTCTCAAGTGACCTTAAATGGTGCTACTAAACCAAATAAAAAACTAAGTATATACCAAGTAAAAGAGGTTGAATCCTTATAGTTTAATGATTTCAAAATAGTTGTATGATTAAAATGAACACGTTGACATTGAAAATGATTTAAAACCAATAATTATTAGGTTCTATAATTAGGGATTTATGAAGTTTTAGTATTAGTCTCACAAATCCTAACTTTTAATGTATTAGAAAAAGAGGGTTTTTAAAGGGGTGAAATTTGATAAATTTAAAGTGGTATTTTAGAAAAGACGTTATAAAAAGTAAGAAGAAAGGGTACATTTAGCCCACCCCTTTATTTGTATAACATTTATAAACCATTTTAAAAAGTTAACCAAAATTAAGTAATTAACAAATAGAAAATATGGTTAAAAGTCAAACTTAACCCTCTTTTAATCCATAGTTAGTAATCCATCTTTGAAATATCATCACAATTGATTGAATCGTTGCAGCACTAATTAATTATAGGGAAAATCATCAAAATAGCCCGTTGACCGAGTGAAAAGCATAAATAGCCCTCTCTCGTCTCTTTGGAGAGACGGGTCACGTTTCCCAACCAGTCCGAAGCGTCTCCCGAGAGGCCTTCGATTCCAGCCAACAGAGGACCGCCACGCGTCGTTGTTGATCCCAAGACAGACTTGAGACGTGAGACAGACCTAAGACGTCTCCGGTGACGTCTCAGAGACGTCTCCGAAGACGTCTCCGGTGAAGACGAAGAACAATCCCTATGAAACGCTTCTTCCCTATGAAACTCACCGGAGAAGACGAAGAACTCACCGGTGCTGGTTTGAAACGACAAACACGAACAGATGAAAGCGTCTTGTAGTCGGAGAAAACGGTGCTGAGTTGCAGATCGTCGATCAACGGATGCAAGTCACCGACGTACAATGACGCAGGTGGTGGCGTGACGGTGGTCGACGACGGTGGTGGTGGTGTTGTGGCCATTGTTGGGTGGGTTACAGTAGAAGGTACAATGGAAATTTGCCAGTGAAGGGATTTGATTTTGGGGAGTAAATATTATTATTATGGAGAAGACGGTTTAGGAGAGAGAAAGGGAGAGAGAGAGAGTGAGGAGAGAGGAGAGAGAAAGCGAGGAGAGAGAGTGTCTGATGAGGTGTTGGTTTTGTATTGTTTCATGTGGGAAGCCTCTCGGGAGACGCCTCAGACTTGTTGGGAACCGTGACCGGTCTCTCCAAAGAGATGTGAGGGGGCTATTTGAGCTTTTCACTCGGTCAACAGGTCAATTTGGAGATTTTCCCTTAATTATAATTTATTGTACCTTATGTTTTAGTCCTCTATATAACTTTCAAACTATATTCCTATATTAAGTTTTTTAAGTTAGGTGTACAACTCATTATTATGCTAACATGGCTGACAATGTGGCACAAACACATTAATCTTTTTAAACAACACTCATTTACATATATAAATCAAAGTTAAAAGGACCACTTTTGTAAATTAATCATCTCACCACCACCACACCAGTACCTACCCACCACCTAATGCTAGTAGCCCCACCATCTCATCATCACCACCACAACACTCCATTCACATCTCAGACTAACCAATGAAGCCAACATCCACCATCAGTATTTCGATATAGAAACCGTCGCACACTTTCTCTGCCTCAGATACCAACACTGAGAACCGTACCAACCGTAAACCACCATTATCGTGTTGAAACATTGTCATAGCATCATCTTGTTCTTCGTCTCCATCCATGCCACCGTAAACATCTTCACCGTCACTGTTAAACCCTCACAAACAGCATCACTATTATCTTTACACAAGAGGTTGTCCATCATAATAAGACGGTCCCTTTACTTTGTTTAATGTATAAAAGAGTTCTTTTATTTTAAAACAATAATGTTTTTGGGCCATGTCATCAGCATGTATGTGAGCAAAAACTAACTGAGTTACACACTTAATAGAAAAATCTCATTGAAGGAAAATACTTTGAAAGTTGGGATTATTCATGAAACTTTCTTAAATATGCATTAATGTCGGCCAACGGGGCAAAATTTTAATTGTTAAAATCCAATTCCCCTATATAACCTTGACATAACCTTAGGGTCTGTTTGGTATGGGGTAATGGAATGGATGAGGGAATGGAATGGACGGGGTAATGGAATGGACAAGGTAATGGAATGGATCATTACCATTCCATGTCTTGTTTGGTTGCCATGTGGGAATGAAACAAAATATTACTTTGTGTTGGAAAAAAGACGAAGGAATAAAATCGGCGGTGAGTGGCGGTAGTGGTTAGTGGTGGTGATGGTGGGTGGTAGTGGCATCGGTGGTAGGCGACGATGTTGGTGGTGGGTCGTGTTGGATGGCGGCGGTGGTGGGTGGGTGACGGTGGTGGGTGGGTGACGGTGGTGGGCGGTGGCGGCGACATTGGGTGGTTTTGGATGGCGATGGTGGTGGGTGGGTGACGGCGGTGGTGAGTGGGTGGAGGTAGTGGGTGGCGGTGGTTGGTAGCGGCGGTGGCGGGTGGTGACGGCGGTGGCGGGTGGTGACGGCGGTGGTAGGTGGTAGTGGCATCGGTGGTAGACGACGATGTTGGTGGTGGGTGGTGACGGCGGTGGTGGGTCGTGTTGGATGGCGGCGGTGGTTGGTGGCGATGACGGGGGTGGGTGGTGACGACGGTGGTGGGTGGTAGTGCCATCGGTGGTACGTGACAGTGTTGGTGGTGGGAGATGGTGGTGTGTGGTGACGGCGGTGGAGGGTGGTGGTGGCAGCGGTGGTGGGTGGTGACGATGGTGGTGGGTGGTTGTGGTGGGTGGTGACGATGGTGGTTGGTGGTTAGTGTTGGTGGTGGTGGATGGTGGATGGTGGCTTATGGTGTTGTTAATCAAGATTGAATGGGAGATGGAATGAAAAAAAAACATGGGGGGTGGATGGAATGGTTTTGAGGGAATGGAATGCCTTGTGGAATGGGTGATTCCATTCCTTTGACTAACCAAACACGTTATTTTTCATTTCCTCGTAATGACTCATTCCATTCCCCCTTCCATTCCATTATACCAAACACTACCTTAGAGTATTCACAATAAACACTCCATCTCAATCTCTATAATTACACTAAAAATTACTACCTTCTGCTCTCCTTTTCTATTTAATAATACTTATTCTATACTTTTATCATTACCTTTTCTCTCTTCTCTACTCACAACCATTTTTAAAAATATTAAAAAAATTATGGAGGGTGAACAGTCTCCTCCAAATTTACTGATTAACAGTGTCTCCTTTATATATTTTCTCTTTTCTCTACTCACAACCAATTATACACACTGTATATAATATAGAGCCTCCCCCCCCCCCCCACACTATTATGAAGCATCTACTGTGAATGCTCTTAGACATGCAAATTATTGCCAGGCTGGCTCAAAAGAATTTAGGATTCTTTGATTCATCTATATCTATATCTATATTCTATATATATATATATATATATATATATATATATATATATATTAAAGGGTTAAATCCTACATGGTACTCATGTAGTCATTCTTCCCTTTAAGAGTGTCATGTAGGATGACATGTGATATTAAGTGATTTTAGAAAAAAAAAAAAAGAATTTAGAAACAAAATTAGATTTTTCTTTCTTATGTTTCCTCCTATAATTTTTAAACGTTAATATTTTTTATATACGAGATTTTTTAAAGAAAAAAGTTACACCAAATTAATGAGTGTTTTATCATCTTTCCAACAATACCATTGTGCTATATAAAAAACGGAGAAAAAAACAACTATTTTTTATGGGGTTTTGTTGAAAAAAAAAACACAAAGTGTTCATGTTATTCATTAATCATGTATAGGCAAGTCATTAATTATGTTCAAACCAGTAAATATGAATTCTATTTACAACAGGTGTTAGCATTGGAGTTTTACATTGTTTTAGGTCAGGTTTTAATATTAGAGTTATACATTGTTTAAGGTTAGGTGTTAACATTGGAGATATATTGTTAATTGTCTTAGGTAAGGTGCTACCCGAAGCTTTCCTGCATGTAACTGTAAAGCGCATCAGTCTATTTCGTATATAAAATTGATATGTCATATTAGATTTCTCAACCTCAGGATGCTCCCGGGGTATAAATCTAGTATATATATATATATATATATATATATTTTAAAGGGCTAAATACTACATGACACTCATATAACAATTCTCTCCCTTGAGAGTGCCATGTAGGATGCCATATGGCATTGAGTGATTTTAGAAAAAAAAAGAATTTAAAAACAAAATTGGATTTTTCTCTCTAATATTTCCTCCCATAATTTTTAAACGGTAATATCTTTTATATACGAGATTTTTTAAAGAAAAAAATACACCAAATTAACGAGCATTTTATTATCAACGAGTACCATAGTGCTATATAAAAAACGGAGAAAAAAAACGACTATTTTTTGTGAGGTTTTGTTCATACAAGAAAAAAAACACAAAGTGTGCAGGTTATTCATTAATCATGTATAGGCAAGTCATTAATTATATTCAAACCAGTAAATATGAATTCTATTTACAACAGGTGTTAGCATTGGAGTTATGGCTGGCAATGGGTAACCTGTTAAGACACGATAAGACCTGTTTGACTGAAAAGTACACTATTTGATTTTTTGACTTTTTTTAATACTTAGAATTAAGAGGCAAAAATCTTTCATTTCCCTTTTTTGATACATAAAACATAAAACTGTGTTATAAACATGAGATATAAATGAGTTAAACGAGTCGTGTTCATGTTTAGAACTTATTTGTTCGCGCGCGTCAGAGACCTGTTAACCTGTTAGGGACACGATTTGCCAGCCCTAATTGGAGTTTTACATTGTTTTAGATTATGTTTTAATATTAGAATTATACATTGTTTAAAGTTAGGCGTTAACATTAGCTATACATTGTTAATTGTTTTAGGTTAGGTGCTACCCGAAACTTTCCTGCATGTAACTGTAAAGCGCATCAGTCTATTTCTTATGTAAAATTGATATGTCATATTAGATTTCTCAACCCGGGACGCTCCTGGGGTATAAATCTAGTAAATCATATTTGTATATGCATAATTATGTATCCTAAATCTTGATATTAATAATTTCAAAGGCAAAATCACCTACACATCATGTATTTTTTTTTCAAAGAATCTGGGGCTATAGTGAAGTGGGGGCCAAAAGCCTTTGCTTTATTTCACCCCATTGGGCATGCCTTACATGTTGCAAATTATTGACCTTTAAATTTAATATCATTTTTGTTTATGTTTTCTTTATTTCTAATATATTTTCATACATGTATCTTGACAGACAATAACATGTAGCGGATTGGGGAGAGTTGTGGCTTCAAACCACCCGAACTATCAGAAAAATGATATTCTACATGGAATAATCAATTGGGCAGAATACACAATTGTGAAAACTGAAAACATGTTAATGAAACTAGACACCCTTGAATTTCCATTGTCTTACCATGTCGGTATACTTGGTAAGTATATTGTCCTTAACTTATTATGCCATAAGTAAATAATATAACACACACACACACACACACACACTTGTTTTTCAGGGACTAGTGGGTTTACTGCTTTTCAAGGATTCTTCAAAATATGTAAGCCTAAGAAAGAAGACAAAGTCTTTGTATCGGCAGCAGCTGGATCCGTTGGTAATTTGGTTGGCCAGTATGCAAAGTTGTTTGGTTGCTTTGTTGTTGGGTGTGCAGGGACAAAACAAAAGGTCTTAGTTTCACTTCTCTAAGGTTTCTTATACCCTTATTCTATACTACCATATAGAAGTAAAAACAAGGGTAAATCACGCTTTTGGACATTGGTTGAATAAAAAAGCGGACTAAATCACGCTTTTGGACATTTGTTGAGTAAAAAAAGCATAAATAAACATAGGAAGCGTCTACATGTAGGGAATTCACACAAAACAATTCATTTTAGAAGTAGACATGTGTGGAAACGCTAAAGTGTAGTCGTTTTAAAAGATGTGGGTGCCATAATGATAACCAATAAAAACAAGATACGTTTCATTTTTCTAAGACAGAGATTATGTAACCTGCATGTTTGGGGAAGAGTCTCCCTAACCATTACCACTAAAATGGCTAGAGAGCAAGAGTTGGATGCTAAGTAGTCTTTTGTTCAATTATTTTCCAACATGATTGTTAAATGGGCATAAATTTTTATGAAAATATTTAAAAATATTGGTGTGATTTGTTAAAAAATATAATCATATGAAAAAGTTATGCCCGTTTAAAAATCATAGTGAAAAAGAAAAGAGGAAACAACTTCTGAGTCTCAACCTGTTACCACTAGCCTCTACCTCTTGCTCCCTAGTCATTTAAGGGGTAAGATTATGCTTAGACATTTCGAAATGTTGGAGTCTATGTAGTTTCTTTCTCTAACAATTGACATATATCTTATTTTCGTTGGTTGTTATTGTGGGACCCACAGCTTTTGAAATGACTACACTTTAGTCATTTCCACACATGTCTACTTCTGAAGTGAGTTGTTTTGCGTGAAGTCCTACACGTAGCCTTTACGCATGTTTGTTTTCATAAATCAAGTTGGTCAATGTCTAGTTTGGTAGTTTTCCCTTAAATAACTATTTGTTCAAAGATTCTAAACTCAAAATATCATACTTAATTATTATAGGTAGAACTGCTTAAAAAGAAGCTTGGGTTTGATGATGCATTCAATTACAAAGAAGAAAAAGACCTAAAGTCTACACTCCAAAGGTTAGAAGATACAAAAAATTCATGTTATAGAGATATAAAAGAAAAGATGATCATGATTAGTGTATCCATGTTCTTTAAAATAGGTACTTTCCTGATGGGATAGATATCTATTTTGATAATGTGGGAGGCGAAATGCTAGAGGCTGCTGTTGCTAACATGAATGCATTTGGTAGAATTGCTGCATGTGGTGTGATTTCGGATTACACAAATTCAGGAAAACATACTGCATTAAGCATGGTAGATGTCATCTACAAGAGAATCATGATCCAAGGGTTTTTGTTGACCGATTTCTCCATAAATGATTACAATGACTTCATATCAAAGACAACGGATTATATTCGTGCTGGAAAGGTGTGTGTACTTGAAGACATTTCTTGTGGCATAGAGAGCAGTCCTTCCGCTTTTGTTGGCTTGTTCCGAGGTGATAATGTTGGAAAAAAGATTGTTCAAGTTGCTAAAGAATGAATGCATCTTGGAAAAAAGAAATAACTAAAGTAATAAATCAAAAATTTATTGTAAGAATACAATTTAGCTCATTAATGGTATGTATGTTATATATTATGTGTCCTTTCAAGACGAAGTAAAAGCATTATATAAATGAACCTTTTCATGTAATAATGTTTATGTTATGAAAATTTTATTATGCCATATTTAATCTCATTTAGCTAAACACAACATAAAAAAAAGGACGCCATGAATCAGCCACCTTGACACTAAAAGTGCTATGCCATTGATGCCTTAGTGATGCACGGGTGTAATTAGCCCACGGGAGGGTTGCTCGGGTGTCAGAGTTAAAACAAATGAGAAATACAATATATGATAATCAAATGTCTAAACAAAGGTCTGTTACAATAATCTCATTGGTCTCAAAATGTCACTATTAATAGTCTAAACAAAGGTCTAATAAAATAATCCCAATGGTCACAATGTGTTGCAATCAAATGTCTCAATAAAGGTTTGATACAATAGTTTCAGTGGTTACAATAAGAGAACATGCAATAATGAGTACATTTCTAATAAGTATATTGAATGTGGTGGAGTATGTTGTCATCAGCCCACTTTGGCTAGCCAAATATTAGGAAAGGGAGAAAAAGGGTATTGCCCACCCCTAAGCCTAGCCCGATGTCTTTTCTTGGAGATTAATTGTAGATAGGGTTAAACTTTAATTAGCTAGTTTATAAATATATATATCTCTTGTACTTGTAACTCATGTTCACTCAATAATAAGAAAACCCCATTTGTCACCATGGACGTAGGTTACATAGCGTGACCGAACCACATAAATCTCATGTCTTGTTTTGTTTGTTATTCTTGTTTATTTGTGTGTGCTCTAATCCTAACAAATGGTATGAGCGCTTAGGCACATGATCTGAACAACCCTCGATCCTTTCTAGCTACTGCAAACCCTAAGCCTTTTAGGGTTCTACCGCTATCATACTTTTCACTAGTATTTTTTAGTCATCAACACCCATCGACCACCAATTGCTATTGTTGATGCACGGTTGCACGCGTTATGTTTTTCTGCTAGTTTTGTATCTATTTTAGTGTTTGATTAATGTATTTTAGGCACTATATTTAATATTAATAATAATAATAATATAAATGCTTTAAATTAATAAACCAAATAATGTACTATTAATGTATCTAAATAAAAGTAAGTTACGTATCATCAATTATCTATATCTATAATATATTATAAAGCATGAGGGAAGAGTTTCAACAAAATTTAAGTAATTACAACATATAATGCATATGCTACAATAACTTAATGAATGTAATAAAAGGATGAAGTTGTCTTTTTACATTAACAATTAAGTTGATTATGAAATAATAAAGTTATTAGTGACTATTCAAGTTTCTAACTTCTTTAGAAGTTATTAGTGACTATCCATGTTTCTAACTCCTTTGTCTCATTTATGTCTATACCTTGTATAAGAGCCCTATAAATAGTGGCCATTGTATTGTTATCATATACATCTCAATGAAACAACTCTCTCATTCCTTATTTTCTTTATAATCTTTAGTTTGTTAGTAGGCATTGTCACTGGCTTTTTTCTTCAATTTCTACCTTTATGAAGCCTTATTCTTACTGATATCTTATGGCTTCCTTCTACTATTAAAACAATTAATGAACCATTTTCTTTTGTTATGTAGATTCATAAGAGATTTTGTGCATGAGAGTATTGCGGATAACCGTTATGTTGTATTTGGTCGTTCAAAATTTTGTGAAATATAGGATATCGATCTTAAGGTAACCTTTTCTTTACCATTAAAACAATATTCTTGCATCTTAAGGTAACCTTTTCTTCACCATTAAAACAATATTCTTGCAAACATTATGTGTTTACGCCCTCAACCAATCCATACTTTGTTGTTTTTATAATCTTTTACACAGTTAATATCTAGGGTTGTATTTTTATATTTAGAAAGTTCATAGAAAAAAAATCGAATAATATATTGATGTATGGAACTATCGTAGTCAGTAGTTTAAGTTGAATATTTCTGAACCTAAACAATGTCTATAAATTGAGATATAAATATAGTATGGAATGATGGAAGCTTACTACATATTTGTAGAGTAAAACAATGAATGAACTATGTTTATTTTTATAAACAAGAGAGTTAAAATAAAAAATGCAAAAATAGATAAAAATAAATTCGTAATAATCGAGCCGGTAGTTTAAGTTGAAAAAATTTAAATTTAAACAATAAAACTATATCATTCAAAACAATAAAGACAATAAATCTTTAGTAGTAACTAAAGATGTGGAAGATACCATAGTTTAAATTTTCTCCTTACTTGTGGATGATACAATGGTTAAAATTTCCCCGCAACCGATGTGGACAATACTTGTACATACATGATTATAAGAGTTAGACATAGAGAATTCCTAAAATGCCTTTATCTATATCTATACTATATTATAAAGTATTTAGGAAGGCTACCCACAGAATTTAAAAACAATAATAGGAGATGATAAACTTCTCTTTTTCCAATTTTACACTACTATATGTTAATCAAAACTTACACGCATATCGAAGCTTTGTCATCGTGTCAAGCCTTCATTATGAGTCTATGATGTCCTTCTTTGTCTCATGTAAGAGGCAATAAGACCATATGACACGTGCCCTACCCTTGTTTGCATTTATCATCACATATTTATTTCTGTTGTTACTTTGTTTATAGTAAATATTGTTGTTCTCGCCGCAACGTGCGGGCACCCCACTAGTAAATCATGAATGCAATTAATTGACTTTTGAGATATTTGTAATTGCTAAATTGAAAATTGGAATGCAGAGAAACGAAAAGGTGGAGTTCATGGCTGAAAATGGATTTACCCCGGTTTACAAATAAAAGGATTAAATGATTGTGCGCTTAATATTATAAAAAAACGTCACTTGGGCTAGTGACTAGTGGGCCAAAGGAAACTGAAAAGAGGGCAACTTCATAGTTCATGCGAATAAAGGACATCGCACAACAGCATAATAGGTTTATTATTTTTTGATGGCAACAACCGGGGAGAGCACGATAGGAGGATGAAAGGCAGCAGCTAGGAGCTGCATGCGAATAAAGGACATCGCACATCACGAAGAGAATCAACATTAAAATGCAACGCGACTATTCGTTTGATCATTTCCGGGTGTATAGTTTGCTTAGGTTAAACACAAAACGTTGTTTGTGTGACACCTCAGGAAAATCCCACATCGGCTGTGGCCAGAAGAGATCCTTGATTCATAAGTAATGTCTTGCCTCTTAAATCACCAACGCGTTTGGGGTTTAATGTTACTAGATAAGAGGAGAACTCCACAGTTAAGCGTGCTCAGGTGGGAGCAGTTTCAGAATGGGTGACCTCCTGGGAAGTCTCCACTGGGAACCCAAAAACAAATCCGTGAGCTTTGGATGGGCAACTATCAGGGCAAAGCAGACAATATTGGTGATGAGAGGGGCCGGGTGTTACAGATGGTATCAGAGCCACTCCTGTGTCGTTCGGGATGGTGGGTGCAACTGCATACCTCATCAGGGACGATGAGACTCTAACAGGGGGTGAATGTGACACCCTAGGAAAATCCCACATCGGCCGTGGCCAGGAGAGATACTTGGTTCATAAGTAATGTCTTGTCTCTTAAATCACTAACGTGTTTTGGGGCTTAATGTTAGTGGATGAGAGGATAATCCACAGTTAAGCGTGCTCAGGTGGGAGCAGTTTCAGGATGGGTGACCTCCTAGGAAGTCTCCAATGGGAACCCAAAAACAAATCTGTGAGCTTTGGATGGGCAACCTATCAGGGCAAAGTGGACAATATTGGTGATGAGAGGGACCGGATGTTACAGTTTGATTTAGTTTTTTGGATTGTTTTCTTATTGACACTTTGAGACACTTGTGGTTTATTTGATTTAAATGACTTGTTTATGTTTTAAATATTTGTCTATTGCCATTCGCATTCGGTTTTCTTGCATCATGAGCAGTTTGGTAATTAGGTGGAATTGGGCATTTATGATTTGGTAATTAGATTGTATGAGTTAGTATTAACAACTTGCGTTTAATTATCACTTTGATTAAACTATATACAAGACCATGTCTATGTGGTTTCGAACAAATTAAACAAGTTTGCGTGGAATCTTAGACCTGAAACCTGGAGATTGATCATCTTTCTCGTATATTGTTTTTGAACTTAATCTAAGATTTTGTAGCTGTTTTAGTAAATCAGTCAAATCCAAAATCAGTTTAATCTCGTTTAGTTATTTTAGTTTAAGTAATCATACAAAAAGTGTAATACTAACCACATGCTCCTCGTGGATTCGATACCTGATTTACCCTAGCTACCTAGGTTATTTAGGTTTTTGCATTACCCTAACGACAGGTCATCAAATGGCGCCATTGTCAGGGAGCTAGTGCGCTTAGTGTTGTAGGTTTTGTTTGATTTATCTTTGTTTGCTTTCAAATAAAAAAAAGAGAGAGAGAGAGAATTAATACTTTTTGTTTTTTATTCCATTTGTTCGTTTTTACGCGGGTATTTTAGTTTGTGCAGGAAGTAGAAGTCTTGGGATTATGGATGGATCTTATCAATCATGCACGTGTTATGGGAAAATTCACATATATGAGGATTTCCCAATGTTTTGGAAAGATCATATGTTTTGGAAAGAAAAAATGGATTCGGGTCACACATATCAGGGTTACTCTCAGTCAAATATCAAGTACAACTATGAGCCGAATTGGGATTGTGACGATTATGAAGCTGAGAGGATGTCATTCTCAATCTACCATAAAGATTATAATCACCAAAATTCTAAACGGAATGAAATAATGGATTTGATGAAGGAAATGATGCAGGTGAGTAAGTTGAGACATGAGGTTATAGTCTAACAATTGAACCAAACAGATGAACAAATTGCAACATGAAAGGTTGTAAAGGAGAACACCACATCCATTCCTGTATTTGTTGGAGAAACACAAGAAGTATCGGTTGTAGTTGATGAAGAAGAAAAAGAAGAGGGTAAAAGTCTTTCTAAACTTGAAATTATATGTTTAAACTCACATGAAGACTTAGCACCTTCTGAGGATTTAGCGACTGGTGTAATCCTAGTTTATCTCGACCCTTTGCCCGTTTTGATTAATTCATCTAACAAAGTTGAGGATAAGGGTTTGAGATAAAAGTTTAGGAAGCTAGTAATGCAAGACATTCGGCAAATTAGTAAGAAGTGGACCCACACTTACTTTATGGACGAGCCGAGCATGAAGCATCGAGTACGGAATTGGCATGTTAATTACTAAGCCTATGTTGGAAATTCAGTAGGCAAATGCTCTTTGAGACCACCGTGAATGAATATCATGTATGATTGTTTTATATTTTGTATATTTAGTTGTTTTATTTATCTTTATTTTTATTTTTGAGTGTGTTCGAGACAGTTTTATTTTTGTTGGAGTCATGGGATTGCTTGTTATGATTTGAACTGCAAGAATAGATTGCCCCGCCTGTAATCAATCTCCATTCGGGCAGGGACGATTTGGAAATCACTAATGCTTGTAGGTATCCCGATTTGTTTGTTTTATTCTTTTCTTGTTTCTTCGTTCCAGGTTTGTTTATCAGTTGCGAATGAAATGCTATACGACCGATATTGGAAGGAATTAGACGAACTCATATGCGTATTGCTTATCCAGGAGAGTCTGTTCCTTTCGGTACCAATACCATATGCCAATGAGGAGGGTAACCACTCAAATTTAGTTCGTTATATTTTTATATCACCGTGCCAACTTTGAAATGATTTTCAGGCCTACCGGTATATCACTTGTAAGACTGATTATCATTTGCAATTTTAGTGTTTTGGGAAATCAGACAGTCCACTGATATACTGTCATTTTCTCTTATCCACACATCAAAACTCGATTTTTGATTTTCTGATGTTTTTGTATTTTTGTGATTTTTCAATGTTTTTTTGTTTTTGTTTGTTTTGCAAATGTTTTTGTGTTTTTGATAAGAGAAACTATGTACAAAAAATAGAAGTACCGATGTGGACTAATCTTGTTTATCTTTGACACCATTTACGAGAAGCAAAAACTCAAAACGAGATTTGTCGAAGGCTTTCATAAATAGGTCAACACGTTGTTGGTCGGGGTGAATGTAAATAACATCTATTAGCTTCTTTTCATAGCAAATGCATATGAAATGATAGCGAACATGGATGTGTTTAACCTTAGAGTGGTTAACCAGATCCTTAGTGATAGCTATGGCTGCTTCATTATCAACGTGGGGTAGTAAGAAATTTCAAACCGTAATCCCGCATCTGTTGTTGGATCCAGATCACATGCGAGCAGCATAAAGAAGCGGCAACATACTCATCTTCATTAGTGGAAACAACAACCAATGTCTATTTCTTGCATTGCAAGGACACGAGTCTACTCCCTAAGAATTGACATCAAGCCTTTGTGGATTTAGTGTCTGTCTTGCAGCCAACATAGTCTGAATTACTATAGGCAATGAAATCAAACATATCTTCACAAGGGTACCATAGACCTTTGGTTGGACAACCCTTCAAATAACGAAAGATTCGCTTAACCGCGGTCAGATGTGAAACCTTTTGTTTAGACTGGTAATGAGCACATAAGCATGTAGCAAACATGATATCTGGGCGAGAGGCAGTCAGGTACATGAGAGAGCCGATCATTGCATGATAAAAAAGAGGGATCAAAGTTGATGCCCTTCTCGTCTGGTCCAATCTCGTGATTGACCTGAAGTGGTATTGAAGTAGGTGACACATCAACCATCGAGAATCGGCTTAGGATGTCTGCTACGTATTTCAACTGATGAATAAAGATTCCGGTAGGTTTCTGTTGAACCTGTAGACCTAAGAAAAACTGCATCTTCCCCATCGCACTCATCTCGAACTGATTATGGATAAGTTTCTCGAAGTTCCTACACAAACTATCGCTAGTTGAGCCAAAAATGATATCATCTACATATACATGTACCAGCAAGAGGTCTCCATCTTTCTCTAAGGTGAAGAATGTAGAATCAATGAGTCCTGGAATGTACCCATGAGAGATAAGGTACTTAGAGAGTGTCTTGTACCATGCTCTTAGAGCTTGATGAAGTCCATAGAGAGGCTTGTTTAATCAATAAACACATTCTCTATGCATTGGATCTTTGAAACCCGGTGGTTGCCCCACGTACACCTCTTCTTTCACTTAACATATAGAAATGCACTTTTAACATCCATTTGGTAGATTTTGAATCACTTATAGGACGCAAATGCGAGAAACATGCCTATTGCTTCCATGCGAGCTACCGAAGCATAGATCTCATTGTAATCTGTCCGTTCAATCTGCCGAAACCCTTGAACAACTAAGCGGGCAGGCTGGTCCGGTGTTGGACCAGTTTCTTGTTTATAAACAGATTCTTATTATGAACACTTGTATTTAAGATATATCAAAGTAATTTGCACAGCGGAATAAATGTAAAGTGTTCAAGTTAAAGCTTCACTTTAAATAGGAGTTATTACTCCCCCTTGATGTATGAACTAAAGCAGTTAATGAGAATAAAAACAGTAAATGAATAAAACAGTAAATGCTTAAAATGATTCTCAAATATATTGGAAATTATAACTACACAAGGATTATCTATAATAGTGGGATGAACCCATCTATTTATAGACCAAAAGTATACGTACAAGAGAAGTATTGAAGAAATATAATAGGTACAAATACTACAACAGGCTGTAGCATTGGTACTTGAATAAAGACTTTAACAAAACTAATATTATACTAAACTACTGAAGTATAAGGCGGTGGGAAGCTTCTATCAAAACATCTGATGAGTGAAAAACTACTGATGAGTAATTTGTCTTCAGCAGTTCTTCATAGACTTTGTCTGGTTCATCTTCAGAACTTCTGATCATTACTCTTCAGCACTTGATATCTTCTTTTTCAGCACTTTCAGTATTCTTCTTCAGCAGTTTCTATACTTAGAATTATTTTGTAGAAACATGAATTAGACTAAGGTATCAAAAGTGGATTCATCAATCCTCTTTGTCCTTACAAGCTCCCCCTGGATTGATGAAACCAAAACCTTATCTAATCATTATTCCTTCTTTCTGCAATCATGAATCCTCCATATTTCTCTGACCATGGAGATCTTGAGTTAGTGAGCTTGTTGTTCAGTAAGAGATCCTTGTTCAGGTTCAAGATGTTGAATGGTAAGCATGTCTTTTGTTGACAGATTCTTCAGTTCATCTATGGAGGTGAAGACCTTACTTAAACGATCTCTTCTTGTGACCATCACTGAATTTGAATTAGTGAATGACCATTTCACTATGTTTACTTTAGACTGGTCAAAATCTAGAGTATAGGGGACCATGCTTATCTCCTGGTTTGTACCTGATTTTAGAGCATCTTCTATTTCAGTGACCCTCAGGTGGGATTTCCTTCTTTGTTCAATTTTCACAACATCAGGTGCGTCACTAGAGGTTGGAATATGATGTTTAGTGATTACCTTATTGTGTTTCTTGTCAGTTATGGTTTGTTGTAGTTGGTAAGCAAAAGTAGAAGGATCCCTGAATTGTGTGAGCAGAGTTTTCTCTTCAACCACAAATTCATCTTGTACAATGGTGTTTCCTTCAAGCAATATCATTTTGAAATCTGTTTTGATAGTTTCCCCTGGCTTTTTCTTGGTAGCAGGCTTTGTTAGTTGTTAAACACCAGAAGTTTTAACTACTGAAGTTTGTGAAACTTCAGAAGTTTTAAACTTCTATGGATTAGCATGTCTATTAGCCTTGAACTTCTTGTAAGTGTCATATAGTGTATCTTCTCTCCATCTGGACACTTGATTCTTTGAACCATAGCCATTGTCTACCAATTCTTGTATGATTTCAGCTCTCTTCAACTTCCTATCTTTCTCAGTTGCAAGCCTATCTGATACAAGCTTTGCTCTGTGTGTAAGTTCTTCAATTGAGAGCCCTTTAAGTGAGTACTTCTTGGTTTTGCTGATTTTGCTAATAAAAGTCATCAGCTGTTGTCTTTTTTCTTCTTCAGTAACCCTTTCTTTTTCTTCCAACTCACCTAGTTTCTGTTCATACCTTGTTAACTTCTCATTATAGCTTAAGTCATCCCTTGCTTCTAGGCTGTTCCAGATCTCATCTTCCATAGCCTTCTTCTTTGTTGCCTTTAAACTCTTCTCCATGAGTTCTTTTGAAATTGATATGGGAGTAGGGTTTAAAACAGTTTCTTGAGTGGGTACAGGCTTAGGAATATCAGCTGGAGTAGGTTCAGTTGCCTTAGAAGGCTGTTTTGGTTGTTTGCAGGAAGTATCAACTACTGGAGGGTTGATCTGAGCATCAACTACTGAAGGATTGTCTTCAGTACCTTTTTCTTGGCCTTCAGCAGTTTCTTCTATAGTGCCTTGGAATTTCTTTTCAGCTATATCTCTAAGGAGCCTTTCTTGTTTTTCTTTCAAAGTTATTTCTTGTCTTGTCTTGTCTTGACTGTCTCTTTGTGGGCATCCTTGAGATGTTGTGCTTCTCTGGCATTTTTGGAAGCTTCAAGAGACACAACCTTTGGTTCATTTGATGTCTCCCCCTTTTTGGCTTCATCCACTTCTGGAAACCAAGGAGGTGGAGGTGTTACACCAGATAAGTGAGCAAGTTGTCTTTTGTTGTCTTCCATTTTTCTTGACAACTCACCAAGCTTGTGGTCTATGGCATTGTTGATCATCTCAATCTGATTTTTGTTCTTTAACTCCACAGTAGTCATAAAATCTTTGAGATGTGTAGAAATAAGTTGATGTACCATCTGGTATAGGGGACCAGCTAGGCTGCATAGATGGTCAAAGTCCATGCTTGATGACCCAGGGAATTGGGCAGGTTTTTGTTGTGTAGGGTGTGTTTTTGGGTGATCCTCAGTTATGACTGGGGATGCCACTTTAGGGGAATTAGGGTTCAAGTGGTCTTTAACCTGATCCTTTATGACTAGCTCTTTGAGCTTAGAAACATCAGATTCAGGATCTTCACAATCAGCCGTCAATTCATGTTGTGGAGATTTTGAAACATCATCCAAACTAATGGAATCATCTGAATCCTTGGTGACATCCTCAATGAGTATGTCATCAGTTTTACCATGAGCTAGGCCCAACCAAGTTTTCTCATGAACCTCTTTTTCTTGGTACTGAGGTTTTCCTACTTCAGGCATAAAGCCTTCATTAGTAGTTGCCACATTTGAGGTCTTAGCTATGGTACTACTAGCCTCAAATCCACCACTGGATGGTATATGAGTAGTAGCAGCCTCAAATGCACCTATAGTATTTAAGTTTTGGCTTAGACACCTTGGTTCATCCTCATATCTTGGGATAGGACTGATAACATCCACATCCATGTATGTTTTCGATGTTGTATCCTCTGTTTTATGTGGTTGTTGGGGATTGACATTCTCAGATCGGATGTTTTCTTTCAGCCTAGAGAGAATATGGGCTATTTATACTGTTTGATGTGAGAGTTCAGGTTCAGTAGTTTCAAAGGAAGGGTCAGTAGTTATAGTCTTTTTCAGTTTCTTTCTTGAAAACAAAATGGTTATTGGAGCTCTTTTTGGGATGTGATATCGATGAGACTGAGAGGAAGTTTCAGTCACATCTTCAGGAAGTGTAGATTGCACATGAGCTGGTTTAGGCATCTCAACCTCCTGTATAACATTTCTTTTTGGGTTGGTGGGTTTGGATTTTTGTTGCTTGGGTTGTTTAGGCTTTTTGGGAGTGGGTTTTGAAGATGTTTATTCCTTTGGGACTATGGCTTGTTCCCCTTGGTCATCTTCTCGCAAAAGTGCCAGTTTATTATGCCTAGAAAATACCTGTGAGGTCAAAGGATTTAGCTTTGAAGCCTTACCCACAAGTATTTCATCACCAAGCTCTTTTATTTTGCATTGCATCACAAATCTTTGGTACAACATAACTTCTTTTTATTATTTTGGTGATGCAACACCAACTCATTAAAGAAAACTGATGATGCCCTAAAAGTAGTTTCATTCATAATTGAATAAAAAATAGGTTGAATAGTTGAGGGCATCTGATCATAAGATCCAGTTTTAGGACTTAAACACATGATTATGTAATGAAACAAAAGTTTGAATTTTGGATCAAAATATTTCTTATAAATTTTAGCATGTGAGAGACTATCTTGGTAACCACACTCAGTCATGGTTAGTTGAATATCGGCATTGGGAATTTGTTCTGGTGCATCTGCATCATCTAGACCAAGTCTTATTCCCAAAGTAACTGGTGTGATTGCCGTAACATTCCCTTGGATGGTTGATTTGAGGGAAATCACTTTATTGTTCACAGTCACCGCCTCAGTGTTAGCCCAGAACTCATTTAGAGTTTGAATATGAATCAGAGGATCATTGGTGAAGCCTGTGTAGAACTGGGATTCGACGACTAAATCAATGATTTCGTCATATTAGGACCAGGCTGAATCTTTCATGAAGGAGCCTCTTTGATTGTGTCCCTATTTCAGTACGAGAGCCATGTTGTATTTTGATTGAACAGTGTTTTTGGTTTTGCAGGGGAGGGTTTGAGAGTGTTTTGAGAGAGAAAGAGGGAATTTTGCTTTTTGAGTGGATAAGTGTGAGAAAAGGTGTTTATCAGAAGTTTATAACCGCCCTAGGTCAAACTTCTGAAATGGGAAACTTCTGATTTGCCCTTATTGACAAAACTGCTGATGAAATAGATTTACTCATCAGTAGTTCCCATTTACTCTTCAGTAATTTGTGAAAAACTGATGAGAACATTTTATAAACACATTTTATAACTTCTGAAGATTATTTTAATTAGAATTTAGTCATTTTTCTGAAAATATCCCCATTCTAATGTTTTATACATCAGAAGTTTCTCTCTTTTCGGTTATCAGAGGTTTGTGACAGATTAGTAACAAAGTAAGTGAAAGTAAAAATATATATAGGAAAGTGAAAAACACTTACAGTACTTACTCAAAATTTAGCATTCCAAGCAAGGATACTAACCTCTGAAATGTTGATGTGTCAAGAGGTTTGGTGAAAATATCAGCTATTTGATTAGCTGTACTCACATGTTTTACCTCAATCTTGCCTTTTTCATAGCAATCCCTGATGAAATGATACCTGATTTCTATGTGTTTTGTCTTTGAAAATTGAACAGGGTTTTGAATTATGCTAATGGCAGATTTACTGTCTACAAGTAGTGGGGTCTTGGTCTCTTTGATTCCAAAATCAAGTAATTGATATTGAAGCCAGTGAATCTGTGATGTACAGCTTGCAGCTGCAATGTACTCTGCTTCAGCAGTTGAAGTTGCCACAGATGTTTCCTAAGAATTGACAACCACCATCTGAAAAAGCTGTTGATTTTCTTTGATTGAATCTTTGATTGCCAGCACACCAGACAGTTTCCTAAGAATTGACAACCACCAGATGTTGATTTTCATGACATTTTACACCCTGCATAGTCACTATCTGAAAAAGCTGTTAATTTGGTATTGCTAGAAGCAGGATACCAAATTCCAAGTATAGGAGTTCCTTTCAGATATCTAAAAATTCTTTTGACAACAGTTAGGTGTGATTCCCTTGGAGCTGATTGATATCTAGCACAGGCACAAGTTGAGAACATAATATCTGGTCTAGAGCAGTTAAATAAAGTAGGGAGCCTATCATACATCTATACATGGTTTGATCAATCTCTTTTCCTTGATCATCTGGTTCAACTTGTGTGGTTGGACTCATGGGAGTGGAAGCTGATTAACAGTCTTTTAAAGAATATTTGTTCAATAAATCTTTAACATATTTAGATTGGTGTATAAAAGTTCTACTTGTTGTTTGTTTGATCTGCAGTCCCAAAAAGTACTGCAGTTCTCCCATGGTACTCATCTCAAATCTAGATTGCATAAGTTTCTTAAATTCATCACACAGTTTTGAACTTGGTTGAACCAAAAATGATATCATCAACATAAATTTGAACAAGTAGGATGTGATTTCCAACATGTTTAATGAAAAGTGTTTTATCAATTGAGCCTCTTGTGAAGTGATTTTTGAGTAAAAAGGTGGAAAGTGTTTCATACCAAGCTCTGGGAGCTTGTTTTAATCCATAAAAAGCTTTGTCAAGTTTGTACACCCAATCAAGATGAGAAGGATCTTCAAACCTAGGTGGCTGACAAACATACACTTCCTCTTTTATTTTTCCATATAAAAATGCACTCTTTACATCCATTTGAAAAACTTTGATTTTGTTGGAAATAGCATAAAAATGGCTTCAAGCCTTGCAACTAGAGCAAAGGTTTCATCATAGTCAATTCCTTCTTCTTGAGAATAACCTTATACCACCAGTCTTGCCTTGTTCTTAATGATTAGACCAGCCTCATCTTTTTTATTTCTGAAAACCCATCTTGTGCCAATTGGTTGTTTGTTGGGAGGTAAGGGACAAATTTCCCAAACCTGTTGCTTCTTGAACTGTAGTAGTTCATCTTGCATTGCTTCAACCTAACTGTTGTATTTGAGGGCTTCCTGATATTTCTTTGGTTCCAACTGAGAAATGAATGCTGAGAATAAGCAGAAGTTAGAAAGTTGGTTTCTTGTGAGTACCCCTGAGGCAATATCACCCATGATTTGATCCAATGGATGATCTTTGTGTTCAAACAGTTGTTGTAAACCACTTATGGGAGTAGGCTCTTGAACTTCTTCAAACAAACCACTGAGGTCAATAATATCTGGTTCAGCTGTTTGTACATCTTCAGTAGTTGCAGGAGCCGAATCAGTAGTATGAGTTTGTTCATCAGCAGTTGTTGAATCAGAAGTTTGATGAACTTCTGATGGTTTAAAAGTTGATTTTATGACTGTATTAGGAGTCCATGATGGAGGACCATAAACATTAAACCCTTAATCCCCATGATAAATGGGTTTAGATGAAGTAACAGTCTTTTCAGGTCCGAAATTAAAACTGTCAAGGTCAAAGAGTTCAGCAGGTTGTGCTGGAATGAGTGCATGTTTGGACTCATTGAACTTGACATTTAGTGTTTCTTCAACTATCTTGGTTCTGGAATTGAATACCTTGTAGGCTTTTCTAATGGAAGAATAACCAAGAAAGTAACCTGAATCAACTTTAGCAGCAAACTTTGAAATAGAGTCTTTGATGTTGAGGATAAAGCATTGACATCCAAAAGCCCTGAAAAAGGAGATAAGGGGCTTAATGCCATGAAGAATTTCATATGCAGTTTTGGAATGACTTTTGGTGACAAGGACTCTATTTTGAACATAACAAGCTGTGTTGACTGCTTCAGCCCAGAAATAAAGAGGTAGGCCTAAATCAGCTAACAGTGTTCTTGCTGCTTCAATCAATATTCTATTCTTCCTTTCTACCACACCATTTTGTTCAGGAGTTCTGGGAATGCTTAACAATCCCTTTAGACAAGCATAATTCATCCAGATTTTTGTTCCTGAACTCTGTCCCATTGTCACTTCTGAGGACTTTGACAGAGAGAGAGAGAGAGAGAGAGAGAGAGAGAGAGAGAGAGAGAGTATTGTTTCTCTACTTGTAGAATGAAGAATTTGATGATGTTAGCTGCCTCATCCTTGGAAAATAAGAAAAAGACCAATGTGAATTTTGAGTAGTCATCAATGATGACCAAGCAGTACTTCTTCTTACCAAGGCTCATGATTTTAATTGGCCCAAATAAGTCCATATGGAGTAGTTGAAGACATGCAGTTTTTTTTATTCCTCAATAGACTTATAGGAGGACTTATGCTGTTTTCCCTTAAGATAAGATACATAATGTTCTTTACACTGGTATACTTTCAAGGGTAGATCTCTAACCAAACCCATTTTTGTGACTTTATTTATGGTTTTAAAGTTCACATGGCCAAGTCTCCTATGCCAAAGGTCTGTTTCTGAAGTTGATGCCTTTGAGAAGAAATGGGTAGTGTTGTTCTGTACTTTGTCTTTTTTAATGTCCACTGCATAGAAATTGCCACATCTTTTGGTAATCAGCAAAGTATGATCTTCAATGATCTTCTCTATCAACTTCTGGCCTTCTGGTGATATAATCTTGTATGCTGTTTTGGTGAAAAAGGAGGAATATTCTTTATCACACATTTGTGATACACTTAGCAAGTTGTACTCAAGGTTTTCAACCAGATTGACCTTGTCAAACTACATTTTAGCAGAGGATACATTGCCATATCCTAGCACATATCCCTTGGCATTGTTCCCAAAGGACACAGATCCTTCTCTTTGACTTATGAAATTGTTGATCAGGTACCTGCATCCTGTCATGAGCATTGAGCCTCCACTATCAACATACCAAATGTTATTTAGACCTCTGGAGACCCTCTTCACAAAGAGTAGATTAGTTAGTTTTAGGAACCCAAGCCATTTTGGCTTTGGGTTTACTCTTGAGAACATGAATTGTAGCAGTTTGTTGTGGACCAATTTCAGAAATCCATGTCTTTTTGTCAATGGATTTATTGTTAAGAACAATTGTGGGACCTTTTTGAGGTTCACCATCAACTTTTGTCATAAGAAGTTTAACCATATTTATCAAATCTTTTACATCAACAGTTTGTGAAACTACTGAAGGCTTTGGTCTAACTTCTGAAAAAGAATTTTGAGAGGAAGACTGTGGTTGAGATTTAGTCTTTCTCTGAGAAAAGGTGTTACTTGGTTGTTATTTGATGGGATAGAAAGTATTTTCAAAATCTTGTTTGATTTGTTTTCCCACAACCAGTTGTAAAATCTTCTTGTTGTACTGATTTCCTTTTCTATATCTACAAAATTCTGTTTTGTGGTTAAACAGACCACAAATTTCACAAGGTTTAGCCTTTCCTTTCAGATTTTCAGGAGTTTTGGAAGGCAAAGTACTGACAGTTGTTAAATCTTGAATTTGGTCATCAGCAGTTTTCAGGGTCTCAACTCCTGATGTAGATGAAACTACTGATGATACAATGTTAGTTATTTCTACATCTGCAGGACTTTCTTTTTCATTTTTAAGAAAGTTATGATGAAAAGTTGTGCAGTCTTTCATATCAGAAGTTTGAACTATTCTACTCCCATCATCAGCAATTTTGGGAGTAAAATCTGTTGGTGATTCTGTGTGATTGTACCCTATGGCAATCTTAACATTTGATGCAGTTTGTTTGTTAAGCAGCATTTGGTAACCTCTACATGACTCCACCCATTTTTCACAATCAACCTTGGTGTCAGCAAGCTCTTTTATGACATTTCCTAGGTTTTCTATCATGCTTTTATCTGTGATTGGGTTTCAATAGCATTATTTGTCAATTTAGAAATTTCTTTTGTTTTTGAAGCAAGTTTTCTTTCTAAATCACATTTCATTTGGGTGTATTTTCTTTCAAAGTCATTGGCCTTGCCTTGTAGATGCACATTGGTCTCTCTTATTATAGCAAATGATTCTTTGCATGATTTTGAGCAAAGTTTTAAAAGAGACTCTTTGATACCTGTGATAAGGCAGCATTAGAGGAGCACCCTCAAAAGCCATTAAGGCAAAGTTCTTTCTGCCATTATCAGGTTCACCCCAGTTGATGTCAAACATTTTGTTGTCTGCATCAGGACTGCATTCTGTTGTGTCAAAAGGAAGACTGCTCCAGTTAACATACCCATTTGTGAAAAGACTTTGTTGAGTGGGTTGTTGAGATTGTGGAGGTTGTTAAGCAGCAGGAATGGAAGGCATCTGTTGTTGGCTCTGCTGTTGTTGAGCATGTATCTGTACATATTGTATTTGTGGTACATATTGGATTTGTGGAGCTTGTGCCTGTACAAAATGTGCACTTACTTGTGTTCCAAAGTTCCTATTATAACTAGGGTTTGATTGGTTTCCAGTGTGATTGGTTAAAGCTAGAACTTCTAAACTCTCTAGCAAAGTTTCCCAACTTCTGACACTTATGACATCTTGTTGGAAAAGAAATGCTCTTGATGTATTGCTTGCTAGTGAACACTTATGTGTTTAGCAAGTTCAATCAGATTTGCACAGCGGAATGATTAAGTAAAGCTACACTATCAACAGGATTTATTACTCCCCCTGGATGTTTGAAATCTAAAGACAAGTTTAATTAGAATCTAAGTATTGAATGTGAATGATAATAAATACTCAAACAGATTCTCAATAAATGAAATGGACAGAACAATAATAAGCTTTGAAGGATTCTTGTTTCAATAAAAATCAATGTCTAAAACAGAGGGATGAACCCATCTATTTATAGACTTTACATATGCATGAACCTTGCCAAAAAGCAAGTCAGAAACAAGTTGCAACAAGTTGCATTCTTGGAACTTGTACAAAAAGATAAAGTAATACTAAACTAATAAACTACTGAAACATAAGTCGGTGAAAAAAATTCTTTACAAGAGCTGATGAATGACAAACTACTGATGAGTAGTTTGTCTTCAGTAGTTCTTCAGTGAACTGTCTGGTTAGACTTCAGAACTTCTGATACTTCTTCTTCAGTACTTGTTGAATCCTTCTTCAGTACTTTAGTCTTCTTTCTTCAGTAGTTCTATACTTGGGATATTTTGCAGAAGTGAATTAGACTAAGGTTTACAAAAATGGTTTCAACAATCCTTTTTGTCCTAACAATCTCCCCATGGATTGATGAAGCCAAAACCTTTTCTAATTCTTTATTGTCTTCTTCTGTCATTCACAATCTTCCATATCTCCTTGAACATGGAATTCTTCAATTGATTAAGCTATTCATCAGTGAGAGATCCCCTTTGAGGTTCCAGATGTTGAATTGTAAGCAAGTCCTGAGTTGATAGTTTCTTCAGTTCATTCATTGACTTGTAGGCCTTGCTTGTGATATCTCTTCTTGTCACCAATACTGAGTTGTCATCAGTAAAGGACCATCTGATGATCAGCACTTTAGACTTGTCAAAGTCTGAAGTATAGGGAACCATGCTGGATCCCTGGGATGTTCCTGAGTGTTGGATATTTTCTATTTCTGTTACTCTCAGGTGGGATTCACTTCTGTCTTCTTCTTGCACTACTTCAGGTAATTTAAAGATTGGTAAATGATGTTCAGTAACTACCTTTGTGTGCAGTCTGTCAGTGATAGTCTTCTGAATTTGGTAAGCAAATGTTGAAGGATCCCTAAATTGAGTTATCAGAGGCTTCTCTTCAATATCAAAGTCTCCTTGAACAACTGTGTTGCCTTCCAGCAACACCATCTTGAAGTCAGTCTTTCTATTGTCCTCTGGTTTCTTCTTGGTAGCTGGTCTTTTAACACCAGAAGTTCTAACTACTGAAGTTGATACTTCAGAAGTTTTGAACTTCTCTGGATTAGCAGCCTTGGCAGCCTTGTACTTCTTGTATGTGTCCAGTAGTCTATCTTCTTTCCATCTTGACACAGAGGCTTTTGAACAATAGTCATTTGCTACCAGTTCTTCAATCATCTTAGCTCTCTTGGCTTTTCCATCTTTGTTTATTGCAAGTTTGTCAGCAACAAGTTGAGCTCTTCTAGTTAGCTCATCCATTGAGAGCCCTTTGAGTGAATAGGCTTTTGTTATGCTGTTCTTTGTTATAAAAGACACCAGTTGTTGTCTTTTATCTTCTTCAGCAACTCTCTCTGTTTCAGCTTACCTATTCAACTCTGCTTCATAAGCTTGAAGCTTTTCATTTAAGCTTAGATCTTCCCTTGCCTCCAAGTTATTCCAGATCTCTTTTTCCTTAGCCTTTCTTTGGGATGCAATCAAACTCTTCTCAAGTAGTTCCTTAGACATTGATAGTGGAGAAGGGTTCAGCACAGTCATTGTTGTAGTTGTTGTAGGCCTTGGAATAGGAGTTGGTTGTTGTTGTTCAGTTGTCTTGGAAAGCTCTTCAGCTGTTTGTATGTTGGAAGTGTTAACTGCTGAAGTGTTGACAGATGTGTCAACTACTGAAGGATTTTCTTCAGCAGTTTCTTCATTATGGCCTTGGGAAGGTTCAGCTTCAACTTTAGTTCTAGAGACAAGCCTTTGTTGATCTTCTTTTTGTTTTTGGGCTTTCTCTAGAAGTTGTTGTTGTGGTAGAGCCACTCTTGCCTTTATCCTGGCTTCCAGTGACTCCTTAGGTTCCTTAATCTTCTCCCCCTTTTTGGCTTCATCCACTTCTGGAAGCCTGCTAGGTTTGGAAGTTCTACCAGTGAGTTCAGCAAGCTGTCTTGAGTTGTCTATTTTGTTGGACAGCTCACCAAGTTTTTTGTTGATCACCTCAAACTGAGCTTTGGTTGACAACTCCAAAGTAGTTGTGAAAGTTTTGAGGTGATTGGCAATTAGGGTGTTTATCAACTGGTATAGGGGACCATCTGGGCTGCATAGTTGGTTCAAGTCTATGCTGGATGACCCAGGGAATTGGGTAGGCATTTTCAGTGAGGGGTGTGTTTTTGGGTGATCTTCATGTTGTACAGAAGATGCCACTTTAGGGAAATCAGGGATCAAGTGGACTTTAACCTGATCTGGTGTGACCAGCTCTTTGAGCTTAGAGACACCAGGTGCAGGACCTTCACTAGTAGTCGTCAATTCAATTTTAGTGGAGTGTAAATCATCATCCAAATCAATGGAATCATCTGAATCCCTGCTTACTTCCTCAATGAGGACGGTATCAGTTACATCATGAGCTGGGCCCAACCCAGTTGTCTCATGTACCTCTTTTTCTTGGTTCAGAGGATTTCCTACCTCAGGCATTAAGCCTTCATCAGTAGTTGCCACAAGTGAGTTCTTAGCAATGTTACTTCTATCCTCAGATCCACCACTGCGTGGTATATGAGTAGTAGCAGCCTCAAATGTACCTAAAGTTTCTAAGTTTGGGCTTAGAGACTCTGGTTCATCCTCATCTCTTGGGTTAGGGCTATGGACATCCACATCCATGTCAAGTTATGAAGGTATGTCCCCTGTTTGATGTGGTTGTTGGGGACTGACATGTTCTGATGGGATGGTCTCTTTTAGCCTAGAGAGAAGTTTGGCAATTTCAAGGGCTTCAGGTTCAGAAATTTGTGGTGCTAGTTCAGTAGTTTGGTCTATGGGTTCAGTAGTTTCAAAAAAGAGTCTATGGGGATTGTTTTCTTAAATTTCTTTCTTTTGAATAAGATGGTGATTGGTGCTCTAGTGGGGGTTTGAGATGGATGAGACTGAGAGGATGTTTCAGTCACATCTTTATCAAGTGCAGATTGCACATTAGCAAGTTCAGGCATCTCAACCTCCTGAACTGCCTTTCTTTTCAGGCTGGTGGGTTTTTGTTTTTGCTGTTTTGGTTTCTTGGCCTTTTTGGGTGAAGGTTTGGAAGATGAGGGTTCCTTGGGAACTGTTGTGTGTTCCCCTTGGTCATCTTCTGGCCAGGTGGCCGGTTTATTGTGCCTAGAGTATGCTTGTGAGGTTAAAGGGTTTAAAACAGTTGTTTGACCCACAAGCACCTCTTCTCCAAGTTCCTTTATTATGCATTGCATAATAAATCTTGGATACAACAAAAACTTCTTTTTAGAATTGAGATGATGTAACACCAACTCATTAAAGAAAAGTGTCGATGCCCTGAATTTTGTTTCATTCACAATGGAATGAAAAATAGGTTGAAAAGTGGAGGGCATCTGATCATATGATCCAGTTTTTGGACTCAAACACATTATTATATAGTGAAACAAAAGTTTGTACTCAGGTTCAAAATATTTCTTAAAAATAGTAGCATGTGAGAGAGTACCTTGGTAACCACGCTCTGTTATGGTTAGATGAATTTCAGAGTTGGGAAATTGATCTGAGGCACCAACATCATCTAGACCCAGTCTAATTCCCAAAGTTTCAGGTGTGATTGCCATTCTTCTCCCTTGGATGGTTGAATTGAGGGAGATCACCTTATCATTTACTGTCACCGTCTCCGCATTTGCCCAGAACTTATTAAGAGTCTCAGTGTGGATTGGAGGATCAATGGTGAAGGCAGTAAAGTATTGGGATTTAACGACTAAATCAATGATTTCGTCGTATTGGGACCAGGCTTCATGTTTCTCAAAGTAGCCTCTTTGATTGTGTCCCTGTTTCAGTGTTAGAGCCATGTGGTTTGTGTGTGTATGGATCGAACAGTGTTTTTGCAGGTTAAGGGTTTGAGAGCTTTTTGAGAGAGAAGGATGGAATTTTTGCTTTTTGAATGGATAAGTGTTGGAAAAGGTGTTTATCAGAAGTTTGTAACCGCCCTAGGTCAAACTTCTGAAGTGGGAAATGTCTGATTTGCCCTTAATAACAAAACTGCTGATGAAGAACAATTGTCATCAGTAGTTCCCATTTTCTCTTCAGTAGTTTGTTAACAACTGATGAGAATGTTTATATACACTTTATTCATAACTTCTGAAGATTATTTTATCAGAAGTTAATCATTTTTCAGAAAATATTCCCATACTGATGTTTTTGTTCATCAGTAGTTTCTCTCATTTTGTTTTTCAGAAGTTTTGGTCTAAACAGATGTAAGTGAATAATAAAATATGTGCAGGAAGAGTAAAAGAACACTTACAAATTTAGCATCCCAAGCATGGATACTAACTTTTGAAATGTTGATGTGTCAAGGGGTTTTGTGAATATGTCAGCTATCTGATTAGCTGTTGTGACATGCTTCACTTCAATCTTGCCTTTTTCATAGCAATCCCTGATGAAATGATACCTGATTTCAATATGTTTAGTTTTTGAGAACTGATCAGGATTTTGAATGATGCTAATGGCAGATTTGCTGTCTACAAGCAATGGTGTCTTGGTCTCTTTGATTCCATAATCAAGAAGTTGATATTGGAGCCATTGTATCTGTGATGTACAACTTGTGGCTGCAATGTATTCAGCTTCAGCAGTTGAAGGTGCAACAGATGTTTGCTTCTTTGATTGCCAGGACACTAGACAGTTTCCCAAGAAGTGACAACCACCAGATGTTGATTTTCTTGACATTTTACACCCTGCATAGTCACTATCTGAAAAAGCTGATAACTTGGTATTGCTTGAAGCAGGATACCAAATTCCAAGTGTAGGAGTTCCTTTCAGATATCTGTAGATTTTTTTGACTGCAATGAGGTGTGATTCCCTAAGAGCTGATTGATATCTAGCACAGACACATGTTGAGAACATAATATCTGGTCTAGAAGCAGTTAGATACAAAAGGGAACCTATCATACAGATGATCAACCTGTTTTCCTTGATCATCTGGTTCAACTTGTGTGGTAGGGGACATGGGAGTGGAACATGATTTACAGTCTTGTAAAGAAAATTTGTTCAATAATTCTTTAACATATTTTGATTGATGTATAGAAGTTCCATTAGTTTGTTGTTTAATCTGCAGTCCTAAAAAGTACTACAGTTCTCCCATTGTACTCATCTCAAATTTTGATTGCATGAGTTTCTTATATTCATCACACAATTTTGTGTTTGTTGAACCAAATATGATATCATCAACATAAATTTGAACAAGTAAGACATGATTTCCAACATTTTTAATGAAAAGAGTTTTATCAATGGAGCCTCTTGTAAAGTTATTTTTGAGTAAAAAGTTGGAAAGTGTTTCATACCAAGCTCTTGGAGCCTGTTTGAGCCTATAAAGAGCTTTGTCAAGTTTGTACTTCATCAAACAAACCACTGAGGTTTATAATGTCTGGTTCAGCTGTTTGAGTGTCTTTAGTAATTGTAGGTGCTGAAGCAGATGTTTGAGTTTGTACATCAGCAGTTGTTGAATCAGAAGTTTGTGAAACTTCTGAAGGCTTGAAAGTTGACTTAATGACTGTTTGAGGAGTCCATGGTGCTGGATCCTCATCATCAAACCTTTGATCACCATACTAAGTAGGTTTAGATGAAGTAACAGTCTTTTCAGGTCCAAAGTGGAAGCTGTCAAGGTCAAAGAGTTCAGCAGGAGGTGCTGGAATAAGAGTGTGTTTTGACTCATTGAACTTGACATTCAGTGTTTCTTCTACTATCTTGGTTCTTGAATTAAAAACCTTGTAGGCTTTTCTAGTGGAAGAATAACCAAGAAAGTAACCTGAATCAACTTTAGCAGCAAATTTTGAAATAAAGTCTTTAATGTTTAGAATGAAACATTGACATCCAAAAGCCCTGAAAAAGGAGATAAGGGGCTTCATGCCATGAAGAACTTCATAGGCAGTCTTGGAGTGTCTCTTGTTGACAAGGACTCTATTTTGAACATAACATGCAGTGTTAACTGCTTCAGCCCAGAAATACAATGGTAGGCCTGAATCAGCTAACATAGTTATTGCTGCTTCAATTAATGTCCTGTTCTTCCTTTCTACCACACCATTTTGTTCAGGAGTTCTGGGAACACTGAATTGTCTAATAATCCCTTTAGACAAACAGAATTCATCCAGAGTTTTGTTCCTGAACTCTATCCCATTATCACTTCTAATGGTTTTGACAGATAGAGAATATTGTTTCTCTACTTGTAGAATGAAGAACTTGATGATTTCAGCTGCCTCATCCTTGGAGAATAAGAAGAATACCCATGTGAATCTTGAATAGTTATCAATGATGACTAAGCAGTACTTCTTCTTACCAAGGCTCATGATTTTTACAAGCCCAAATAAGTCCATATGGAGTAGTTGAAGACATGTAGTTGTTTTTGATTCCTCAATAGACTTATAGGAGGACTTATCCTGTTTTCCCTTAAGATAAGATACACAATGTTCTTTACACTGGTATACTTTCAAGGGTAGATCTCTAACCAAGCCCATTTTTGTGACTTTATTTATGGTTTCAAAGTTCACATGGCCAAGTCTCCTGTGCCAGAGATCAGTCTCTGAAGTTGATGCCTTTGAGAAGAAACAGGCAGTGTTGTTCAGTACTTTGTCCTTTTCAATGTCCATTGCATAGACATTGCCACATCTTTTGGCTATCAACAAAGTATGATCTTCAATGATCTTCTCTATCAACTTCTGGCCTTCTGGTGATATGATCTTGCATGCTGTCTTTGTGAAAAAGGAAGAATATCCTTTATCACACATTTGAGATACACTTAGCAAGTTGTACTTAAGGTTTTCAACCAGATTGACCTTGTCAAACTGTATTTTGCCAGAGGAGACATTGCCATGTCCCAACACATATCCCTTAGCATTGTTCCCAAAGGATACAGATCCTTCTCTTTGACTGATAAAATTGTTTAGCAGGTATTTGCATCCTGTCATGTGCATTGAGCCTCCACTGTCCACATACCAAATGCTATTTAAGCCTCGGGAAACCCTTTGCACAAAGTAGCAAATTAGTTAGATTTAGGAACCCAAGCCAGTTTTGCTTTGGGTTTGCTCTTGAGAACATTAACAGTTTGTTCTTGACCAGGTTGAGGAATCCATGTCTTTTTGGCAATGGATTTTTCATTAAGAGCAATGGTGGTATCCTTTTGAGGACCACCATCAACCCTGGTCATCAGTAGTTGTAACATGTTCATGAGATCTTTTATCTCAGCAGTTTGTGAAACTGCTGATAATGTAGGTCTAACTACTGAAAGAGAATTTTGAGAAAAAGATTTTTGTTGAGATTTCATCTTTTTCTGAGAAAAGGTGTTTGCTGGTTGTTGTTTCCTGGGAGAAAAAGTTTCTTTAAAATCATTTTTGATTTGTTTTCCCACAACCAGTTGTGAAATTTTCTTGTTGTACTGAATTCCTTTTCTATATCTGCAAAATTTTGTCTTGTGGTTAAACAGACCACAAATTTCACATTCTTTTGCCTTTTCTTTTTCATTTAAAGGCAAATTTCTGACTGTCTTGATTGGTTTTAGGTCATCAATAGTTTTCAGGTTCTCAACTCCTGATATAGATGAAACTACTGATGGCTTAAAGTCAGATTTTATCAGTACTTCTGAAGAACTTTCTTTGTGAGTTTTTAGAAAGTTTTAATGGAAAGTTGTGCATTCTTCCTCTTCAGAAGTTTCACCTGAAACAATTTTTTTCCCATATTCAGTAGTTTTGGGGGAAAATCTGTTGGTGTTTCAGTGTGATTGTACCCTATGCCAAACCTAACATTTGAAGCACTTTGTTTGTTCAGCAGCAGTTGGTACCCCTTACAAGATTCTACCCATTTTTCACAAGTGACCTTGGTGTCAGCAAGCTCTTTTCTGACATTTCCTAGGTCATCTATCATGATTTTAAGTTGTTCTTGGGTTTCAATAGCATTGTTAGTTAATTTAGAATTTTCTTTTGCCTTTGCAGCAAGTTTTCTTTCTAAATCACATTTCATCTGAGTGAATTTTCTCTCAGAGTCATTTGCTTTTTCTTGTAAGTGCACATTAGTCTCTCTTATGAGGGCAAAAGATTCTTTACATGATGTTGAACAAAGTTTTGTTAAAGATTCTTTTGATACCTGAGACAGGGCAGATTTTGAGGTGCAGCCCTCAAATGCCATTAAGGCAAAATTCTTTCTGCCATTGTCAGGTTCTCCCCAGATGATATCAAACATTTTGTTGTCTGCATCAGGATTACACTCTATAGTGTCAAAAGGAAGACTGCTCCAGTCAACATACCCTGAGGTGAACAAGCTTTGTTGTGAGGGTTACTGAGTCTGTGGAGGTTGTTGAGCAGCTGGAATGGGAGGGATTGATTGTTGGCTCTGCATCTGTTGAGCAGGCATCTGTACATATTGTACTTGTGGCACATATTGGATTTGTGGAGCTTGTGCCTGTACAAAATGTGTACTCCCCTGTGTTCCATTATTCCTATTATAACTAGGGTTATGCAGATTTCCAGACTGAGATTGGTTGTAGCTAGAGCTTCTACATTCTCTAGCAAAGTGTCCCAACTTTTGACACTTGTGACATCTAAGTTTAGATTTGTCAAAACCAATTTTTGTAGAACTGTTAAGTCCTGGAAATTTCCTTCCTGACCTTTTGTAAAATTTGTTTATTTTAATACTTAACATGGCCAGTTGGTGTAAGATGTCCATTTCTTCTAAGTCATCATTGCTGAAATTTTTTAAATCATCCATGATAAAACACATGTTATCAACAGTTTGACTATTTTCATCATTGTTATAGCCTGGGAATGATCTTTCTGATGAGATCCCAGCAGTTATGTCAATGTGGTCAAAAGATCCAAAACTATTTGAACAAGTAGGTGAATCTTGTCCCAATAGTGCTGTACTACCTGGTAGATAGTCATCAGCAGTTTTACCAGAACTTTGCAACTTTTTCTTTTGATCAATTTCTCTTTCAAAAGTTAGTAATCTCTCATGTATTTTTGTAAGAGTGAGGGAGCTAATGTCTGGTGAGGATCTTAGGACTATAGAGTATGTTTCCCATTTTTCAGGTAAAGACCTTAAAAATCTATGAAGCATAGATACAGTTGTGTAGGTCTGACCATTTAATTTTAGCTCAGATATTAATGAGGAGAATCTTTCAAATTGTTGAGTTAAAGTTTCCCCATTTATGTGAGCAAAAGTTTCATATTGTTGAGCCAGGATTTCTCTGGTGTTGGCAATCACCTCTTCAGTTCCTCCAAACTGTTCTTTGAGGCAGTCCCAAAGCTCTTTGGCACTATCACAATGTAATAGTCCAGAGTAGATTTCATTTGGGAGTGCCATTGCCAACATAGAGAAAGCTTTAGCATCAAGCTCAAGTTTTAGAAAATCATCATCTGTAGTCTTTTGGGTCTTTTGTTATTTCTTCTTTAGTTTCAAGATTGATATTTACTGGTTTGTGAGGACCATATATCATAGATTTCCAGCAACCAGTGTTGGTCTGTGATAATGTATGTGCCATTCTCCTTTGCCAGATATTGTATTCATTTCTTACTAGCATAGCAGGTTTATTGGTAGAACCAGTATTATGAGGATCCATTTTAAAGAGTATTGATTTGTCAAATATCTCTTAAAGTGATGGATGTTGATAAAAGTGAACTTTTAATCCTTTATTGAATATCAATAAGAGCCTGTGTCTGATTCTCAATGTGTTAGATTGATATGTGATCAGATAAACCAGTGCTCTGATACCAATTGTTGGATCAGAAATGCTCTTGATGTATTGCTTGCTAGTGAACACTTATGTGTTTAGCAAGTTCAATCAGATTTGCACAGCGGAATGATTTAGTAAAGCTACACTATCAACAGGAGTTATTACTCCCCCTGGATGTTTGAAATCTAAAGACAAGTTTAATGAGAATCTAAGTATTGAATGTGAATGATAATAAATACTCAAACAGATTCTCAATAAATGAAATGGACAGAACAATAATAAGCTTTGAAGGATTCTTTTTTCAATAAAAATCAATGTCTAAAACAGAGGGATAAACCCATCTATTTATAGACTTTTCATATGCATGAACCTTGCCAAAAAGCAAGTCAGAAACAAGTTGCAACAAGTTGCATTCTTGGAACTAGTACAAAAAGATAAAGTAATACTAAACTAATAAACTACTGAAACATAAGTCGGTGAAAAAGATTCTTTACAAGAGCTGATGAATGACAAACTACTGATGAGTAGTTTGTCTTCAGTAGTTCTTTAGTGAACTGTCTGGTTAGACTTCAGAACTTCTGATACTTCTTCTTCAGTACTTGTTGAATCCTTCTTCAGTACTTTAGTCTTCTTTCTTCAGTAGTTCTATACTTAGGATATTTTGCAGAAGTGAATTAGACTAAGGTTTACAAAAATGGTTTCAACAATCCTTTTTGTCCTAACACATCTCAGTTTTGATTTGTCAAAACCAACTTTTGTTGAACTATTCAGTCCTGGAAATTTCCTTCCTAATCTTTTATAAAAATTGTTAGTTTTAATACTTAACATGGCCAGTTGGTGTAGTATGTCCATTTCCTCTAAGTCATCACTAATGAAAATTTTTAAATCATCCATTATAAAACACATGTTATCAATAGTTTGACTATATTGTTCATTGTCATAAGCTGGATATGACCTGTCTGATGAGATCCCAACAGTTATCTCAATGTTATCAAATGATCCAAAATCATTAGAACAAGAAGGTGTATCTTGTCCCAATAGTGATGTGCTACCTGAAATATCATCAGCAGTTTTTCCAGAATTTTGTAACGTTTTCTTTTGATTGATTTCTCTTTAAAAAGTGAGTAATCTCCTATGTAATTTTGTGAGTGAGAGAGAGAGAGAGAGAGAGAGAGAGTCCAAATCTGGTCCTGACCTGAGAACTATAGAATAAGTTTCCCATTTTTCTGGTAAAGACGTTAAAAATCTCTGAATCATAGATGAATTTGTGTAGGTCTGATCATTTAACTTTAACTCAGATATTAATAAAGAAAATCTTTCAAATTGTTGTGTCAAAGTCTCTCCATTAACATGAGTAAAGGTTTCATATTGTTGAGCAAGAATTTCTCTAGTGTTAGCAATCACCTCATCAGTTCCTCCAAATTGTTCTTTTAGGCAATCCCACAGTTCTTTGGCACTTTCACAATGTAAAAGCCCAGCATATATTTCATTTGGGGGAGCCATAGCCAACATAGAGAATGCCTTAGCATCCATCTCAAGTTTTAGCAAATCTTCTTCAGTGTAGTCTTTTGGTTCTTTTGTTCTTTCTACTTTAGCTTCTGGATTCGTTAATACTGTTTTATGGGGTCCATACATGACAAGCTTCCAACATCCAGTATTTTGTTGAGATAAAGTATGTGCCATCCTCCTTTGCCAGATATTGTATTCATTTCTGACTAGCATTGGAGGTTTATTGGCAAATCCAGTATTATGAGGGTCCATTTTTAAGAAATTTGATTGGTCAATGGTTTCTTAAAGTGATGGATGTTTAACAAGTGAACTAAAATCCTTTATTGAATATCAATAAGAGTCTGTGTCTGATTCTCAATTTGTTAGATTGATATTTGATCAGATGAACCAGATGCTCTGATACCAATTGTTGGATCACTTTCTTGTTTATAAATAGATTCTTGTTATGAACACTTGTATTTAAGATCTATCAAAGTAAGTTGCACAATGTAATAAATGTAAAGTATTCAAGTTAAAGCTTCACTTTAAACATGAGTTATTACTCCCCCTTGATGTATGAACTAAAGCAGTTAATGAGAATCAAAAACAGTAAATGAATAAAACAGTAAATTCTTCAAATGATTCTCAAATATATTGGAAATTATAACTACACAAGGATTATCTATAATAGTGGGATGAACCCATCTATTTATAGACCAAAAGTATACGTACAAGAGAAGTATTGAAGCAATATAATATGTACAAATACTACAACAGACTGTAGCATTGGTACTTGAACAAAGACTTTAACAAAACTGATATTATACTAAACTACTGAAGTATAAGGCCGTGGGAAGCTTCTATCAAAACATCTGATGAGTGACAAACTACTGATGAGTATTTGTCTTCAGCAGTTCTTCAAAGACTTTGTCTGGTTCGTCTTCAGAACTTCTGATCATTACTCTTCAGCACTTGATATCTTCTTCTTCAGCACTTTCAGTATTCTTCTTTAGCAGTTTCTATACTTAGAATTATTTTGCAGAAACATGAATTAGACTAAGGTATCAAAATTGGTTTCATCAATCCTCTTTGTCCTTACATCCGGCCTATTGCTCTTTCCTTGTGCCTATTTCGTCGTAGGGGGTTGGTTCACGGGTACAACCTTTGTAACGCCTCAGTCGTCTTTTTTACACTTGTAAACCCACTTCGTTCCGATCTTCTTCGCGCCTTTTGGATGATCGACTTGGTCCCAAACACCTAGTTTCCTGAACTGAAGGAGTTCTTCCTGCATTGCTTCAATCCATGGTTCTTCCCTTAATGCCTCATTGATGCTTTGTGGCTCAGTTTGTGAGACATATAAGGCAAAGGACTAATTGTTCTGTTCCTTTGATTCTGTAATTCTTGAATAAAGAGCCGTTGAACTTGCACGAAGCTGCCCACGTGTCATAACCCCACTTTCTGGACCACCAATAATATTTTGCTGAGGGTGTGTGTCATGGATCCTAGATTCAGGATGAGTTGGGATAGGGACACCCTCTATCATGTTGTACTTGGAAAGAGCAATTTGAAAGATTAATATGGGAGAACAAGAAGAAGACGGACCAGCAATAAAGTTGTAACATTCTTAGTTGCACCTACAAAAACATTATTAGTAGTAGCAGTAGAATTGACATTACCTGTTGGATTGGAAGTATTAGCTGGATCCGCTGGTTGTTCATGAAGAATTTATGGACAATCAACAAAATCATCGTCATCCGATGAAGTGAATTCATTTTCCTCAGAAGCTTCCATGAAAACCTCTTCTTCTTCGTGATTCCCAGCTGCTGCAGAGGTACCGGTTGTAATAGGAGCTGTTACTGGAGATACAGTGATTGGGCGCACTAGCGAAGAACTGGTGGCATTTTCACTTTCGAAATACATTTGTGCAACTCCTTCTTCTACAATCTCATCCAGACCAAATTCCTCGAATAAGCTTGCATAGCCGAACATCCAATCGGGACCTATACCTTGAGGATTGGTTGTATATCGCTGCACATCCACGTTCTTCCATTCTTCAAGAAACCTTGTACGAGTATTCCAAACCCTCTTTTTGGGAGTGGCATACCTGACAAAGAATCCTTCTTCAGCTTTTTCTACAAACTTGTCATTGTCGATTAGCATAGTACACGGTGCTCCGAAGGGTTCAAGGAATTCAAGATTGGGTTTGTGAAGGTTAAGAAGCTTATAGCTGGTCTTCCCAAACTTCTTCACTATCAGGACTCTATTCATTGTATAACATGCATAATGTATGGCTTCATTCCAGAGAATCACGGGGAGTTTCGGGTCAGCTAATATTGCCTAGCGGCCTCAATCAACATTCGGTTCTTCTTCTCTACTACTCCATTCTGCTGCGGTGTATATGCCGTACTGAAGTCTTGATGAATGCCTCTTTCAGAACAGAAAGAGTCCCTGTTGTTGTTCATGAATTCAGTTCCATTGTCACTACGAATCCTTCTGATCTTCAGAACTTGAAGGTTGCTGAAGGTGATGACTAGACAATACAAATCCCCACAGTAACTCTTCTTCTTCACTAGACCGAACAAATCCATGTGTAGTCTTTCGAGTGGGGTAGATACTGATTGATCTTCTTCTCGGGACGAGACTTCTTTTTTTTTCTTTGCTTTCTTGCAGTTGACATAGATGTCATTCAAATGAAAATGTTTAACTGAGACACCATCCACCAAACCATTCATGATTAATTGGTTCATCTTTTTCATGTGGATATGACCCATACGTCTGTGCCACATGATTGATTCTTTCTCTGTAGCTTTTGACAGAAAGCAGGTACCTTGGGCAGAACTTGTGATTGCTTGGCTCATATCCAGAACATATAAGTTGCTAACCTTTGGAGCTGACATAATCACACACTCCTCCGGTATGCCGAATCCAGGTTTCTGAATAAAGCAAGTAGTGTCATTGAAAATCACAAAAAAACTTTTCTCACATATCTGGAATACACTAAGCAAGTTATGATCGATTTGTTTCACATAATTGATCTTATACAAACTGATAATCCCATTTGACATAATCTCTTCCTTCGTAATATAACCCCCTTTATTTCCTGCAAAAGCAACATATCCTCCATTGATGTTTTTGACGTTGAATAGGAGAGATAAGTCACTTGTCATGTGGTCGGATGTCCCACTATCAACAATCCAAAGACTGCTAATAGGCCCTATGGAAACACCCTACATGAAACATTAAAGATTAGTTGGAAAGGGGGACCCAAGCCTTTATGATCTTGGGTCATCCATCAACATCAAGCATTGGAACATCTATCCAGCTGCCTGTCGCTGTGGGAGTTTCAACAATAACAACAGCCTTCTTTTTTCGGCTTCTTTGATGCTGAACTGCTAGAACCTTCAAACTTCACATCATTCGTTTTTGGTTTCCAAACCTGTTATGGCTTAGTCTTTGGAGTGTTCTTTTGACGGACCTTAGGAGTTAGCTGGTTGCTTTGTTGGTATAGTTGCTTTAGAACTACTTTTAGGCCCCCATCAGGTTGTGATTCCTAGGTTTTTCCTGTTGAGTTTTCACCACAACGATTGGCGGGTTAACATCGTCAGCAACCATTTATTTACCCTTATCATGTTTTGAATTCACCTTAGTACTTTGCTTTGGTGATTCAGGAGTTTGGTTGCTTAATGGTCTGAAGTTCACAGCAGTATGTCCTCTACGAGGTTTCAAATATGGACAATTTGAAACAATGTGTCCAACCTCTTGACATTCATAACATGTTCCCCATTCATTTGGATTCTGAGAAACATGTTGTGGATGTTTTGGACTTGTGCTCTTAACCCTGTCATTGGACCCTCTTGCTCTGGATGAGCTAGCCTCATGATCCTTTTTTGATCGAGGAGCATTATTTCTTTGATCTTGTTGTTTAAAATGTTCTAAGTTTGAACAATTTTCAAAATTTTGCTCAGTTCTAGATGACCTAACAAATGCAATTGGTCTTGGTGGAGGACTAGGTCTTGGCCTTCTTGGTGCTTTCCAAAAAGGAATCCAACTGATATCCTTGTGTTGGGGATATCGAGGAAGCAACGGTTTCATAGTTAGAATAGGTGGTGGCTGTCTGACCTGACTTGACTGACCACCCTGATGACTGGTCTGCTGATTTTGTTGCACTGGTGTTAGTGTTGGATTTGACACACCAGGTGCAGTTTGCTCAACATAGTTAATTAGTTTAGATTGAAAAAACTTAGCAATTAATTCTTACTGACATTTTTAATTGGAAAAACTTTGCAGAAAAGATTCGTTCTGAGTCCTTGAGCATGTAGTACATACCAGTGTCACCCGTTGACTCATCGATTTCATCATCAGAATCAGACTTAGGATCACACTCTATGTGATTTTCAATAGGTATCCTTTGTTTCTGCTTCTGACTACCAAGACCTGAGTGCTATCTTCATCATCAATGTGACCATCATCAGTTTCAATCAAGCAGTAGTTATCATCCTTGACCACTTCTGCTTTCTTAATTTCAGCAGGGTCGGCAACTAGGGTAGTTGTGACCTAAAACTGTGTGGTCACAGTCTCCTCTGGTGATTTGGAGTAGTTATCACGCATTGGAGGTGGGACAACTTGATATCCAATACCAGCAACACTTTTCTCGGTTATTTGACTCTCAATTATGTGATCAAGCACATACTTGGAGTTTGAAAAACTGTCGAGCATCTTCTTAATTGCCTCATAATCACACTGTGCAACAGCTAAATTCTTATTGGTTTGTGTTAAATCAGTGGTGTAATTATTGATAGCATCTTATTTGTTCAGAATTGTTCGTTTCATTTCACTTACATCCTTCTTTAACAACATGATTATTTCTTTAAATTCTTTCTCATTGGCTTATAATGCGATGTTTGCATCAGTGCACGATCGAAGATCATATACCAAATTGGTATTGTGTTCTTTGATCGATTCGATTCTGCCTTCTAACTCACAACATTTTTCACATTTAGGAGTTTGATGTGCTCAAAATGGTTTAGTAAAAACTAACTAAATTAACCTAAACTACACACTCTAAGTTTTAAATTTATAACCTAAGACTCTTTAAACCTAAACCACGCAATCGGCAAGTGTACCGGTCAGTGCAGTACAGCTAAAGTAAGTCCGAGTATCGAACCCACGAGACTCTACTAGAAAACGTAAACCAGACTCGATTACTTATCCTAAATACCGACTTAATAATGTGTTGTTGTTTAAAGGGGGGTTTTCTAGCAAACTAATGCAAATAAATAAAATAAAACTAAAATAACTAAAGACACAAACTGCTAAAAATAGCACCACTTGCCCCACGGTGGGCGCCAAATTGTTTTAGTTAAAAATCAACAAGTCAATTTTGTGTTCCAAATTAGTTTTGTGAGGTAGAGTGCTATGATTATTTCTAAAGGGTTAAGTAAAAATATTATGAAAATTGTATGTTAACTGTTAAGTATATGATCAGGATTGAAGTATTTAACAAAAATGAACAACTATGCCCAGGATGTTAGTAAGATGAAAAGAATCAGGATGGTGACAGCCTTAGGATGACAAAGAGAATAATAATGAAATCAATTATGAACAAGTGAGAAATATGCCAAAGATGTAACTGAGAACAGTGTTAAGATATGCAAATATATGAACATAATGTAAAAATAAAGTATCAGACATGATCGGGATATAGTCGAGATATCGATTTATAAAACGAGGAAATAAAGTAAAAATGAACATGAGATATACGAGGAAAGCCCTTGGTCAATCTAGATCGCCGGTACAAAACCTCAGGAGGAGACAATCGCCCTTGCCTTGTTTGTTTTATTAAAAAAGACTAAAGAATACAAGTCGAGAACTATTACGTGTTACAATGATGATGATGAGTGTTAGTGATTATGTTTCTATAGTGTAAGGGACCTGCAAATGGAAAGTGTGAGCTTATAATCGAAGTGTAGGTGTTGTGTGTGTAATTTATCCCTAAGCAATCAGATAACCTCTATTATAGTACATAGAACGTAATTGAATATCCCGAAATCCCCAGGATATTGCGAATATTCCTTTGTGAACATTATAGACTTGTTCAACCAGCTCCCAACGGTCATCTTTGACTAAAACCCCAAGTCTTATGCTTGACCAGCCGTTATAGCATTTATTTAGCTGTTACCATTAACTATAACTACGATATTCTCGGTTTATGGCGCAGACTAGGTCCATATAGTCGTTGGAAGTCTTCAAACATTTGCTATCAACTGACTTTCAAAATATGTGCTTGACCCAGTCTTCAACTAATTAGTTGGATTGAGCATGCATAGATAGTTTATCGATAAAAACAATTAGTAGCATTCAGGATATTCACAATATATTATACTGTTGTATGCTGAACATGACAACATAACAAATATCTTCAAGATGTATCTTTAGATATTTCAGCAGAACATATCCTTAAAATATCCAGCACCAACAATTACATGAATGATTAGGATTATGTGTGATGAGTTTGACACATATGCATTCACATCTTTAGTCATTGATTACATGTTGAGTTACGAGTGTTGATTTTGATATACACATGAGAATATTCCTTGGTGATCTTTACTTTGACTTCAACTCTATCTCATATTATGACTATATGATAACAACTAAGTTAAAGTTTTTCTTTGATTTTAACTGGCAGTTTCAAACGTAATTATACGTAATTATTAACCAATTGCGTATTTTACTAACCCACTAATAATCGATAGAACCCCGTACTTTATAAAAACATGTGGTATTGGTTTGGTTTGGTACGGCGTACCATCATATGATATAGTAACCCAAAAGGCAAATCCAAATATTAAAGTCCTGATATCAAAAAAGATATCTACATTTGTTATTAGTCAATCTAGAAGCAATACCGGTCCTTCTAGTAGCAAATTAATTTAGCATATCATGAGGCAAAACTAGAAGCATACAAAAACAACTTGTCACAAATACAGGTATCAATAGACCAAAACAAAGCAAATGGTTATTATTAACGAATGACCTCAAAATCCGACAAGATACAAAAGAAACCTCTCTAAATCTAACAATTATCAGATCAAAACTTCCTTATAAATGTCTACACACTACACAGGTGTAACATATTCAAGACGAATAGGCTAAATAAAACCCTAAAATGTCTAACTGTGGCGAGAAAGTGAACAAGAGAACAAGAGAGAAAAAACTCAAACTAAGAAACTGGAGGTTCGAGATTTATTGTAAGAAGAAACTTGGATGTTGACCGAGACTAAGAGGCGGTTAGGTGAATTAGAAGGGTTTTATTTTCGGCATCTGAAGCAAAAGGCTCAGTGTAACTGGGCAGCGCATGGAGATGAGAATTCCCGGTACTTTCATGGGTTTATTAATAAACTTAAAGCTTCCAATTATTTTCCTGGGTTGGAGGTGAATGGGGTGTGGGAAATGAACCCGGTTATTATCAAAAGGGAGGTGATGCGGTTCTTTCGGGATCAGTTCAAAGATATTTTGGTGTCGCGTCTACGATTGACGTGTTATGGTATTTCGATTCTTAATCAGATAGAGGCTAATTTGTTGGTTGGCGAATTTTCGGGGCAAGAGATTAAGAGTGTTGTTTTTGAATGCGGTGCTGATAAATCTCCTGGGCCGGATGGGTTCAATTTTAGATTCATCAGGTTTTTCTGGGACTTGTTTGAGAATGACTTTGTTGATATTTTGCGCCACTTTCACAGGTATAAAAGATTTAGTTCGGGAGTCGGTTCATCTTTTATCACGTTGATTCCTAAGGTTGGTAATCCGTCAACTTTGCGGGACTTTAGACCGATTAGCCTTATTGGGTGTGTTACCAAAGTCGTGTCGAAAGTGCTGGTAAATCGACTGAAGACGGTTATGAATAAATTAGTTTCTGAGCATCAATCGGCTTTCTTATCTGGGAGGTATATTCTAGACGGCCCCTTGGTGACTAATGAGGTTATTGCGTGGGCTAAGAAGAGGGATAGGAACATTTTTCTGTTCAAAATCGATTTTGACAAAGCCTACGATAACGTTAATTGGGAGTTTTTATTGTTAGTGATGTCCCAGATGGGTTTCTCTTCGGTTTGGTGTGATTGGATTTGTGGCATTCTGGTGGCGTCTAGATCTTCAGTGTTAGTGAATGGGTCACCTACTTTCGAGTTTGGGTGCCAAAAAGGCATTCGACAGGGTGATCCGTTATCTCCTTTCTTGTTTATTATTTTGATGGAGGCGTTTTCAGGCATGTTGAAACAAGCGTGTGACTTAGGAGCTTTTCACGGTATCAAGCTTCCTAACGACGGTCCGATTCTTTCCCACTTGCTCTATGCGGACGATGCTATGATTATGGGGGAGTGGTCTTCATTTAATTTTGTGAATTTGAAACGAATTCTTCGTATTTTTATTTATGCTCGGGGCTAAAAATTATCTTCATAAGTCAGTCTTGTTTGGAGTAGGAGTAGAAGACGTTGACATTATTTTGCAAGCCAATTCCATGGGGTGTAAGCCGGGTGCGTTACCGTTTTCTTACTTGGGCATTATGGTTGGGGCAAATATGAATAGGGTGGCAAATTGGAAGCCGGTAGTATCTAAATTCAAGAGTAGGCTTTCTAAATGGAAAGCGAACTCTTTGTCTATTGCCGGTCGGTTAACTCTCATTAAGTCAGTGTTGGACAGTTTGCCTACGTATTATTTCTCTCTTTTCAAGGCTCCTAAGAAGGTTATTAGTGATCTGGAAGGTTTAATGCGGAGATTCCTATGGGGAGGCTCGGAGGAAGTGAGAAAGATGAGTTGGGTCGCTTGGGAGAGTGTTACTAAACCTATTGAAGAGGGCGGGTTGGGGATCGCGCGTTTAGAGGTGAACAATAATGCGTTGATCTCTAAATGGCTTGGGAGGTTTCTTACGGATCAACATGCGATGTGGAGAAGAGTTGTCGTGTCTATTCACGGTTCGTCTCGTAGTTGGGGTATGGCTCCGGTTAATAATACCATTACAGGTGTTTGGAAAAATTGTGTTGCGTTTTGGAATAAATTCAAGGTGGATGGTGTCGGGTTCATTAGAGTTATTCATGGTAAAGTTGGCAACGGGTGTCAAATAAGGTTTTGGTTGGATACGTGGTTGGGCCCGGAGCCTATAAAAGATAAGTTTCCATCCTTATTTGCGTTAGAAAAACATAAAAGGGTAATGCTTGCGGCTCGTTTACAAGCTTCAGGGTCTGCTTGTTGTATTACGTGGGAGTGGATGAGAGCTCCTTGCTATCCTCAGGAGCTGGCCGAAAAGGACTTATTAGAGGGTCAACTTCAAACGGTTATCTTGGAGAATTACGCAGATTCGTGGTATTGGGCGGTAGGTAATTGCAATGATTTTGATGTTTCTGTGATAAAATATGGATGCTTGGATCCGGTCAAGGGGCTGGAAATTTTGGGTTTCAATGGAGTGATTGGGTGCCAAAAAAGTGTAACATCTTTTGAACATCTTCTAACCGGGTGCATTGTTTCCATGGGTGTGTGGGATGCGATCTCCGCTTGGTGCAAGATTCCTAGGCCTTTCGTTTTCCATGTTAAGGATTTGGTGGATTTGTATAAAGACAGTGGCGTGTTGGGGCATAAGAAATTGATTCTCCATGGTATTATCATCATTGCGAGTTGGAGGATATAGAGAGCTAGGAATGATAAGATTTTCTCTAGCAAGGATCCTGATGTGGTGGAGATGGTTGCGGATATAAAGTCGTTGAGTTTTCTTTGATACAAGAATAGGTTCAAACAAGGGGTAGTGGATTGGAATAGATGGTGTTTATTTGATGTAATGTGATTATTGTATCGTTTGTTGGTTTTCGGCGTTTATCTTCGTCTTGGTGATTTTCGTCGGGTGTGGTTTTAATGAAAGTTAATTTTCAAAAAAAAAAAAAAAAAAAAAAAAGAAACTTGAATCAATAATCTACTTTTTTTTTAAAGGTTAATTTCTCTTTAATCCTTGTAGTCTTTGGGACTTGAACCCAAGACCTCCAACAACCTAAGTGTTTTAAAAGTTTTGCTTTATCAATGGACCACCACCCCATTGGCAATTAATAATCTACTTAGAGAGAGAAAAAGAGACCACTTATATACAGCCTCAAAAAGTGGACAACCGAATCTAATAGATGGCCAGGATTATCTTGATCTGACGATTATGCTGACTAATATCGGCAACACACCATCTGGGCTGGGCCTTACAGTACTCCTAAGCCTGCTACTCATCTCAACAGCTACTGGACTCCAAGCTCCTCTTTAGCCTAATCAACAGCAATCCAGCAAACTCAATGTTCTAGCAAATATGTAACACAAAAAATAACGTAACATTAGGACAAGATGACAAGTATAAAATTGAATTGAACAATTACCTTACCTCATTTTTTTACGCAACTACTCCATAAGAAAATTCATAAAGCAAAGGGGCTTGATAACTAAATTACCTCCGGTTACTTTGAATTAGTGAGCAACGAAAAGAAAGAAAATATAGGTCAAACTTAGGGTGTGTGTAGTGGTGGGGGGTTATGTGGGGGTTATGGTATTAAAATATTAAAAAGTAATAGAAGGGGGGTTATGGAAAAAGATGGTGTAGTGGGAAGGAGGGTTATGAGGGGGTTATAAATGATTGGTAATGATTGGTTAATTATTGTTTTTTATTTAAATAAGAATCTATACATATAATAAACCAAAGCCATTTTAATGACATGGCATTTAAAGAGGCATTCTCTTCCTTGAGTGTGCCATGTGTCATCCCATGTGGCATTAAGATATTTTAGGAAAAAAATAATTTAAAAACAAAATTGGATTTTTCACCCTCATGTTTCCTCCCATAATTTTTAAACGTTAATATCTTTAATATACGAAATTTTTTAAAGAAAAAAATTACACCAAATTAACGAGCGTTTTATTATCTTTCCAACGAGTACCATAGTGCTATATAAAAAATGGAGAAATTTTTTTGTTGGGTTGTGTTCATACAGGAAAAAAACCACAAAGTGTTCAGGTAAATCATTAATCATGTATAAACAAGTCACTAATTATGTTTAAATCAGTAAATATGAATTTTTTTTCAACTAGGGCCGAATAGGTTAATAGAGTTATACGTTGTTTTAAGTTAGGTATCAATATTAGTATGTTAAGGTTGTACATTTGTTTAGTCTTTAGGATAGGTGTTAATATTAGAGTTACATTAGAGTTCTACATTCTTTTAGGTTAAGTGTTAGCATTTGAGTTGTACATTGTTAATTTGTTTTAGGTTAGATATTAATATTAGAGTTATACATCAGTCTATTTCATATGTAAAATTGATGTATCATATTAAATTTCTCAACCCGGGACGCTCCCGGGGTATAATCTAGTATTAAATACTTAATAATATTTTATTAAATAAAAAAAAATTACAAATACTAAAACAAAAAATTACTAATACTAAAAAAAAATTACAAATACTAAAAAAAAAATTACAAACCCTAAATAAAAAGATAAAAATAATCAAAGGTTATATTTTTCCTCGATTTTTTTCTTTTGTTTCAAACACATTTCCAACGCTTTGCCCTCTAGGTGGTCGTGATTTGCCGTGTAAAAAGCAAAGTCGCGTTCAAATTGTCGTGCCCTCATGATGTCAACCACCTCTCGGTTTTCTTGGATACGCTGAGCCCCGATGTTGCGTAAGTCTTGGAGCCGCTGGTTCATTTCAGCAAATGCCGGGATTAACTGGTTCACCCCGACGAAGACTCTGTCCGTGCGGCTCGAGCAGCCCGTCGACCGGCGGGACGAGGTAGCTCCTCCGCCCCCTCCTCCCCTGCAAAATAGGGATTTTCTTCTGGTGAGTTGAGGTCGACATAACGTGCGTCAGACGTAGGCGTTTCGGGATCAACCGAGTCAGAGGTCCTCGACTTTTTTGAAGGCCTCGTATTTTTGGCCCTAGATGAAGAAGTTCCAACCGTTGGGCGGACGGTGTGCCATTTGGTGCAGTCTTTCAGCACGCGCCAACATTTCACGTACGGGAAATTCCCGTATGTCTGATTGTATTCTTCCAAAGCTGCCACAAAAATACCCTCGTCACATTGCCCACTTTTCCACCCGTACCGGGTGCGCTGATAAATGCCTTGAAAGTTTGTGCATTTTTGGTTGATATCGGTCCACTTGCCCGATATCGAATCGTTCTCCCGGTAGCCCTCTCCTTTACCAGACAGATCAAAAAATATTGCCTGTACTCTTTTCCAAAAATCGCCTTTGGATTGGTAGTTGGCTGAAAAAACAAACCAATAATATAAATAAGTACCCGTTTAAAAAACTATATGTAATAAAATATAACATAACCAAAAAAATATATATCTTACCGACTTCAGGATCCTCCGACACGTCAACCCACGCTCGGGTTAACGAGTACAACTCGTGGTCGGTCCATGGTATAACGTTTTTTTTGGCACGACCGCCCGTCTCTTTTCTTGTGTGCCGTCGGCCGGTCGCCTTGCCTCGCACGGGCTCTTCCTCTTCGACCGGGCCTTGTGTCTCCGGAACCGACTCTTGCCAAGCATTTGAAAAGCCGAACATTTGGGATGTCCCATACACTTGTGTTTGGCCAAACCCACCTCCCATGGGCATCCCAAAACTCCCTCCCATGTTAACGTTATACATGTTCGGGTCCCAACTATACGGTTGGTTTAACAGGTTCGTGAAACTTTGAGGGTTTGAACCTGAACCCGGAGCTATAGGTCGGGTGTTGTCGCCACTGGTTTGGGAACCAAACCCGAAACTCGGACCGAAAGGATTCATCTCTTCCCTCACAAGAAATTACAAAGTGTGTGTGTGTGTAGTGGTATGCTAAGATTGAAGGATGAGGATGTGTATGTGTGTGTGAGTGTTTGTGTTTATGTATATTTATAACAAAATTAAGTTTTTTTTTATTAAAATCTCGAACAACACCCGGTCAAAAGCATTCAACACTTCACTCTTCCCAAGGCATGCACAACGCAGTTATCACCATAAAACTTCCAACCCATAACGCCCTATAACGCCCGGGGGACGGTGTTCCCCGGCGCTATAGGGGATAAAACGCCTGATAACGAAGCCCACTACACACACTCTTAAAGCATCCTCTCAACTTTAAAAGCAAGAGAAAAAAAATAAAATAATAAAAAAAGTTCAATCACGATTCATTTAAATATCTTTTAATATCTATATCTAGAATCTATAATACATTATAAAGGATGAGTGATGTACAAGATAGTAATTTTGTACACCGTCCAACTATTGCAGCAAGATGTACAAGTGAATCAAGCTTATATATTAAGGGTATAACTGGAACTTTTTGTACAATTAAGACACTGACAAGGATATCATTGTAAATTTACCATGATCTCATACCTCACATCCTAAAAACATGTTCCATTCTTGCCCTCATGTATCTAAAGCGACTGAAAACCAATTCCCGTAATCAATTTTGCGTTAAGCGTCATCTGGTGAACCTGTTATCATCATCAATACATAAATAACTCTGCATCAATTGAAGCTTCACATTCAATGTAACAATCGGTCTTACCAATCCCATAACAACCGTCTGAATCTCTTCATCTTCCCTAACCCCTCTGGACCACACGAATCCTATAAAATCCCTAGCACATAATCTCTCTGCCGTCAGACTCTCGAAGCTTTTAAAGACCAAAATAGACATTCTGAAAAAAAAAAACGTGTATGCTCATGAGTTTCGATGTCCTCTTTCTAAATAATTAATGAGGGATGTTATTTTGTCTACTGGTCAGGTATTTCTTCTATTTGATTTCTGTAATCGATTGTTATTAGCATCAAATCCAGCAATCCAGGTTCGTAATGTCGACTTACCAATTGTTTTTATGTTATAAGTTGATTTCAAATTAGGGTTTTAAAAATTGAAGTGGAAAATCTGGAGATGCAAAACTAAAGAAGGATAAGTATTTTGCTTTGAAAGCTCGTGATATTGATGAATTTAGGGCTCAAGCTGAGATGTTTTCTACCGAATGCCAAAGAGGAGTTGAGGAATTGTGTGACTCAGGTAATTGCCTTTATCCCAACTAATAATTTGTTTTTGTTATTGTAATATTTGTCTGTCATGATGCATGCTTTATATTTGCATGTTATTGTAATATTTTTCTCAAAGGACATGAGTTGAAAGGGTTGATAGCTGCCAAACTGTGTGTCATATTAAATACCCCTGGAGTGAGTCCCACTTTTAGTGATAAACTATAATTATATGGCCAAGATTGATATCTTAAAAGCTTATGGTTCAATAAATTGAGATTTCTTATAACCTTGTGTGTTTCGCTTTGGTTTTCATAAGGATTTATTTTTGGATAAGAGAGGTGTGTAGATTTATTTCTTTATCATTATAAAATTTTCTGGCTCTTATGATTAACACACGAGTCAATGATAACCAAATTTTTCAGTATCATTGGCGATGTGTGTCTTACACATCTTTGATTTGCTGCTGACACTTCTCTTTCTGCCATGGGTATTGCACCATTTATCGACATTGATAAGGTTTGGAAGAAGGGTCCCTACTCCGTTTAAAAAATTGGATATTTAAGGGTATAATATAAGAGTTCAGATGTAGCATTCAAAAGAATCAAGGCAACTTGTTTTGCTTGGAGACCATCGGAACAAGAACGCTTGGTATGATTGTCAACAATCTTCAAAAAACTACTCATTTCATTCTACATATATACATTTTGCTGAAGTTTTTAATGTGTTATAAAGTTGGTTGTTAACTATGGAAAAACTTCTACAAAAGCATACAGTTGGCTTCTATTTCCTGCGATTTTCCCTTACAGAAACTATTTATATTTTTCTAATTCTCCATTATTTATGTAATGTACCGAACTAGACCTTTTCTTCAATTTGTTTATGTAACTTGTGATGCAAGTAGAGCAACAGAGAAGACAGACGTCTATAGTTTTGGTGTACTTATGCTTGAAGTTGTAAGTAGGAAAAGGCCCACTGATGCTTCTTTCATAGAGAAAGGCCTTAATATTGTTGGCTGGATATTTCCACCTTTGGTCTATTTCATGCATTTAGCTTTAAAATCATATCCAGTCAATACTAGAGATGGCTAAAATTGACATTGTTTATTTTGACCCATAATTGTTACCACCTCTACATTTGAACATAGACCCTAACATTGTTTAGATCTATGTTATTTGGAGTATCCAGCATGAGATTTTGAACATGATTGTACCAAATTTTGACGTTTTCCTATTTTTTTAAGCGGTTTACATTTTGACCCGTTCTTTCCACCTATAGTAAGCTTCGCTCATGTGCTATTTTCTTCCTGAATAAATATATATTTATTTTATAGGATGCACCTGCAGATTTGGAGTTGGAATTTGGTAATGACACCAAAAGCAATACAAAAATCGAATCGGCAAAGGCTAAGGAGGAAGCCATTACTAAGGGTTTATAGGTTTTTCTCTCCTCAAATGTATTGCATCTACAATAACTGTATGAATTATATATAATTTGTACTTATATTCTTTATTAGACTAAAAAGAATAATTATCCGAGGAAGTAAAAGAGCAAGGATCTGGTACATATGGAGTTGTTTATCATGGGAAATGAAAGGGTTCAGATGTAGCAATCAAAAGAGCTTCTGATAAAATTTTGTGGCATTTTAGAACTAATTTATTTCCTTTACTTTGTTTTTGTTCCAGCAACAAGTGAACCGAAGTCTGAATTTAATCTCAGCTTATCACTACAAGCAGCCATAAATAATGCAACCACAACAAATTAGTAATGTGAAGCAACACTGAAGGTTGATTTTTGTAACAGTAAATGCAGGTACTTCTTCATGTTCTTTACAAACTGGAAGCAAGTATTGTTCTCTTTATGAATTGCAAATTAGTAGGCGTTTACCAAATTCTACTTTTGCATTTCTACCAATTCCCTTTTGTTGGTCTAATGACAATGGACACGAGTATGCAGGTGCCACTTTAAATTCAAGCATATTTGGATTGTAGTTCAACACCCACAAAATAAATTGCTTCCTACAGTGGCAAGTTTGAAGATGTTTATTATACTTTTGGTTAACTACATAATCAGTAATTTTAAAATTAATCATCATAATCATTTATTCACAAAAGAAGCTAAACCCGCTGCGAATTGTGGGACCAGTCTCTATATTCTCTTGGCCAGTATTTGTTTTTATGGTGTTTTAGTCGATGTTAAACATGTGTCGATATCCTATTGGGCATATCATCTTGGGTTACTATACCGAGGCATCGTACCTAACTATTATCGACAAGATACCCGCTGCAACGCGCGGGCATTCCCACCAGTACATTATAAAGGAAGAGTGATGTACCCTTTAGTAATTTGCATAGCCGTCCAACTTAACAAGCAACATGTACAATATATTTAAGCTTAATTCATAAGGGTATAATGGGTATAAAAGTGACAATTAAGACACTTAAAAGGGTAATTTGGTAAATTTATGTTAATCATGCAATCACATTATGAAATGCTATTCCCTTCCTGCCCTTCCTGAAAACCCAATCGACTGAACATGCAATGGTGAGAAATCAATCGACCTGCCCACTCAATGAAATCAACGATTAAATGGGAAACAAACAGGCTTCAACCGACTAATGAATTCAATTTTTGCAATTGTATCAGTTTCCCTTCAGTGGGTGGATGTTCGTCACTTCCTTCCCCCTTGAACCGTCAGCTTGGTTGATTCCGTTGTTCTAATTTATTACAAAATTCAATTGGGTACCATAATTAGTGGTTGTTTGGATGTGCTTCTATGGTCACATACTTTGTCATGCATATTCCATGGGTTTGTGTAGAAATCAGGTATGTTTTCTTCTTTTGTTTCTAGAACTAAAAAAAATGAAACTGAACAACAGATGTAATAAATTGCAGACTCAAGTTGATGTTGATGATAATCAATTGTTTTATCTTCTTTTTATTGTTTAAGGGATATATTATTAGAACTGAATTAATTCTAATTTTGTTAATTTAGAGTGGCAGGATTTTATGTAGACATGTAGTCGTCTATTTCTCTTCGTAACCAATGAAATTTTATTAGCTTTCATTATTGGCATTTCATGAATACAATGATAATATTGTTAAATAATAAAATGTATTGCAGGCTTCAGAAAGAAAATAAACAAACCCAATGAGAGAAATCAGGGTTCAGAAAGTCGTTCTTAACATCTCTGTTGGTGAGAGTGGTGATCGTCTCACTAGAGCTGCCAAGGTCTGTTTTTTTACATTGTGTTTGTTTTTAAGGTTTTTGTTCATGTGTGTTGTTGTGTAAGAAGTCTGTTTTTTTTTTTTTTTTTAATTTAGGTTTTGGAGCAATTTAGTGGCCAGTTCCCTGTTTTCTCCAAGGTAAGTTTTTTTTTTCTTGATTGTATTTGTTTTGATTTGTATGTTAAGTTGAAGTATTTTTTGCTGAATAAAAATGGGGGATTTTTGGTTTTGTTTTGATTTTGCTTGGTTATTATCACTAGAATGACTGCTTTATCATGTTAAGGATACCTTGTTGGCTAGGAATTATTCTAATCGTGTTATTATGCCTATTTCTCCAGGCTGATATGATTGTGATCAATCCTTCCTTGTGGCCTATGGTTCCAGTTCATGACTGGTATAGACATCGTTTGCATCCAAACACTCCCAATCCTTTTAAGTTGTTCAAACTTTTAATTTTATAATGGTAAAAGGGTGTTCACTGTCCAGTTTTGACAAAATTTTTTGGCCAAACCACCAACTACGGTTTCATGAAACAACATACCAAAGCAGTTTGGCGGTTTAAAGGGTTCGGTTGTTTGGCAGTTTAAACTTACTTTTATTTTTATGTTTTCAAAATCAACTTTGGTTAACCATCATTTTTGGCCAGAAAACGCCATGAAACTTTCAAAAAAAAAATTTCTTCCAAAAAAACCGTAAAACTTTAAAAAAACATGCCTACTTATTTACCCGGGTGTGACCAAGTTAGTTATGTAGTTGTCATGTTAACCGGTTACATGCTGTATAGGTCACTGCTTACATCAAAATGTAAAATCATAGTTTGTTTCTTACACTGACAATTTGGTTCCATTTTACTTTCCAACAATTAGGTCTCGTTACCTGATAATCGCTTTACACTTTCAGCATCTCCAGCCTCGTGTATTGCTTGCGAACTGAAAATGTGGTCTCTGTTATGTGCAATGGCCGTTGGATCATGAAGAATCAGAAAATCATGAACATGGACGAGGTATATTAAGTATACGTTATTCAAATATATGCACGAAAACTATAACATTTTGTCAACAAAATTCGCTGCACACAAAACATGAAGAAGTTATATCAATGGCGAAGCATGCTTCTGCACAACTTTTAAATAGAACAATCATACAAATTCCAAACACAATGAATCTCATATGAGTTCCAAATCTGTAGTGGGTATGAAGACGGCAATGATGTAATAAGAGCCGTCTACATGCCATTACCAACTTAAACTTAATATTCAAATATCAACCAATATATGAGTTTATGTTTGTGGATTGTCCAAACTGATTATTCAAAAACACATGATCATATTCAAAATAAAAGATTATTACAATGTGTGTTGCCATTGGCAAGCTATTAGCTCTTATTACAGTAATATATATCTTTCTGGTTGCAGGGTTGTGTATGAGGTATGTGATGTGTCGTAAAAGACATATATTCTCCTATGTATTTTGAGTTATAATTGAGTCTTTTGTATATAGTTTTTAGTAGTTTTAGGCGTGTATTCGTTTGTTTGTCTATTTTTATCATTGTATAGTTTTTATTAGTTTTTGGTACTTATTTACTCGTTTTTATTATTTTATAGGTGTTCGTGGAAAATGAGCTCAAAAAGAAAGAATTTTAATTGAGACACGAACACTTGAGAGCATGTATTCATGGACGTTGGAGCGTAAACGAACAACTTTGGTCGAACCAAGAACACCTAATAAGAGAGCATGGAGTAATAATAATAATAATAATAATTTAAAAAAAGAAAAGAAAAAAAGTAGTCAAGACTTACTCTCGTGACTTTTACAAAGTCCAGTCAACAACACAGTAGCCCAAATAATATGAAACAAATAGAGGCCCAATTTGTGACATAAAATATTATGACGGTGGACATATTTATTTTTGGGGGATAGGGCATTAATTTAAAAGGAGAATTGGGAGCAGCCCTATAAAGGGATTATTATTCGACAAACATTATGGATAATCCAGAAGACAACAGCCACATCAAGTATCACGAAGAGAACAGAGGGCTGTGCTCGACCAAAGAGCAGATCTAGACAAGGAGCTTTGGAGGTTACTTTGAAGGGGAAGAAGGTCTCGGGTGCACTAAAGATATATTATTCGAAGACCTGGTGGTTTGTCTTTATCGTTTTTAATTCTTTTTAGAGACATGATGAACACTATTTATATTTATTTTGTGATGACGTTTCTAAATATTATAGGCTAAAACTTTTATTGATGACTTGGGATGATGAACTAGAGTTTGTTTTTAAGTAAAGACTTATGTTTTCCGTTTTGGATGTGTTGGGTTACATGATTTAATTTTTATGTTTGATTTTGAATATTTGTGTACTGGCGCTTTTTGATTTGATTACTTGTTTGTTGGTTTTGATGTTCTAGGCACATAGGAATATCCCCTAGAACTAGAAATCATTCTAGTTTGATTAACTTTTGTTGTTGAGCTAGTTCTTGCAGTTAGGAATAGCGCAAGTTTAACAGGTTTTTAAGATCAATTAGTTAAGGTGTGCAATCCCTTCCCGAAGGTTAGGAATATAATTCGGGATTTCTAGGTTGACTAACTAGGCATTGTTTGGTGGTTTGGTTATCGCTAGGGCGAGGCCGGTTACTTATTCGTGTTTAGAGTTTTCCTAGGATTTCATTCGTATTAGTTAAGTCTGCTTCACAGTTTGGGAGTTTTCGATCCAAGAGTGGTTGATTAAAGGATTACTGTGGGATTTGGTTTCGCTGGGGCGATCCACTTTCATTTTAGCATCTCAACACTTGTCCCGCATTGAGTCCAGTTGACTTTCCTTGACAGGAGGTTTGTTAGATGAGAACAGAGTCTCCAACCGATTACATAGGTCAGCTTTTATAACTAGAGTCTAGGGATTCTACCCAGGTTACCAGCCTCCTTCCTACCTAATTTCTCTAGTTCCTTAAGTTCCCATTAGTTGTCAAGTTAAGTTACGTTTAATCTATTTTAATTAAGTTTGTAATTAATAGTTTAAATACCCCCCATTTAAGTATATATTTATTAGACTATTATTTCGGTATAGGTTGTGATATAGAGTTGCATTCGCGTCTTTGGGTTCGATACTCGGTCTTATCTGTTTACTGCTTTGCGACCGGTACACTTGCCGTGCGTGTGTAGTTTTTAGCTGAGTCGTTTTAATTAAAGCTTGCGTTATTTTTATATATATACATTTACACACATCAAGTTTTTGGCGCCGTTGCCGGGGACGCAATTGGCACTCTTGAGAACTATCCGATCCGTTTCTGGTCTACTATTTTGTGAATAATTTTTGTTTTTTTTTCTTATTATTATTATTTTTTATTATTCGTAATATATAATTTTTTTTTATCATGTGCGAGATCTGCGGAGGACCCCATTTTACTATAAGATGCCCTCATTCATATTCATCGGGGTATTCCACGGATTATTATTTTAACGAGTATTTGCAGCCGCAGCCATATCAGTCATACCGGTCTTCATACCCACAGGCTAACCGGTGGTTTAACCCTACAACATCTGAGTCACTAGATAGAACAAAACGTCGGCTTGATCGTCTACAAGATGAGATGTATGAGGAAAGGCATGGTGGTAGCTCGTCAGAGTATCCACCTAGCCAACATTTGTATCCACATCCCGATTATCGGGATGTCTCGTCTCACACTAGACCCGATTTTGCCGCCTTACTTGCTAAACAACAGCTCATGCTCGAGGATGTGGATTCTTTGCTATCCAAGCGCACCGGCTATTTGAGGGAACAAGATGCGGCACTTAAAAGGCTAGAGGCTCAGGTGGATGAACTGAAGACCATAATGGACGTTGAAGTCCCACCTCCAGTTCAGCAGGTTTATTTCACAAATGATGACCCAGACGAGATGGTAACATTTACATTACCTCATTGCATTAGGCCCGTTGCTGAAACTGTTTGTCCTTACTCATCTGATTCTGTGCATGATTTAACTGACCCATATGATTCTTTACACTTGTCTTGTGAGGATGATATTTTGCAGGATTCAGGGTTAGAGCCAGAGACCATAATGGACGCCTTAGTCCCACCTCCGGTTCAACAGGATGAGCAGCCTTGCCAGATCTCTAGTTCAGCAGCATATCCTTGGGAGGTAGATGTCTGGAGTGATGATGAGGAGATAGAAAGGATAGAGTGGGACGCGCACAGGAAAGCCATGATGGAGAAGATAGGGGAGGCTGAGGAAGATATGGATTTTTCAGAATCCACAGGCTGGCTGTTTGAGGAAGAAGTGGTGGAAGAGGAAGACACCGCTGACCTGCTTGAAGAAGCAGCTGATTGGGAAGCAGAGTTTGGTGACGAGTTGGTTGACTTGTCAGCTCCAGAAGTGGAGAAAGATTTTGACCCAGTAGGTGACCTCGATATCTTAGAGGCATTATTGAGAGGATACCTGACTGTGGAAATTCAGGAGCCACCAAACAAGAAAGATGAGAAAGAAGCAGTGGTGGAAGAAGAAGAACACCACAGCCCACCCGTGCAGGCATTGGATATTACATTGCCACCACCATGGCCACCACCACGGGAGAAGGCTCGCAGTTACATGGACCAGAATCACAAGCCACATCCACATATCCGGTTTGGTCCAGGTAAGTCTAGGAATAGGTGGCCCAACCCGTTTGAATTTTTCAGACGTCTTTATATTTTCACCATTTGTTTTTTGACGAACAATGGTGAACGAAAAGAATTGAACGGGTTGGACATGGGTTGGATTAAATATAAGCCACCTGATTAATACTTTGGTTTTTCCAAGTTGTAGAGTTTGTAGATTCTATTTTATTTTATTTTTATTTTTCTTTTATGTTTTGGTTTGTGTCTAGTGTGGGGATTGCCCGTATTATTAATTGCAGATTTGGAAGGTCCTGCTTGTACTCAATCTTCATTCAGGCGGGGCCAATCCAATAATATTTTATTTGTAAAAGGACATCCCTAGTTCGTCGGTCTATTTTTATTTCACTTTACGTTTTGTCTTTTGAGTTTTTGTTTGCAAGATATATTGCTTACAACCGCGAATGAAATGCTATACGGTTGCTTTGCACTTGGATGGGGGCAGCTCAGGACACGCTTTGTGAGGATGTTACTGCAATATTACCAGGGGAGTCTGTTCCACTTTACTTGTTATATTTATTTTTATCTTCTTTATTTTTAGTTCCTTGTCGCTACACATTGAGGACAATGTGCAATTTTAAGTGTGGGGATGGGAACTGCGTTTTAGTATAGTTTGAGTCTTTATTTCAAAAAGAAAAAAAAATTGAATTGAAAAAAAAAGGAAAAAAAAATTGTCCCTGATTTTTTGTGCATTTTATATGGAAAATGATAGTAAAATTGGGATCTTTGGTTTTCAAAATATTATATATATGAGAATATAAATAGATTGAAAGCGTGTTTGCTTAAAATGTGTCGGTAGGCCCAGCTAGCTTTGAAAGGTCCTAGGATTGTTCTTAATATACCTTAATAAATCATAAAATCTTGTGGGTTCTCATCTTAGGAGAAACGGTAGAACTGAAACCGCTGATAGTAATTAGAGGTACCACTGTAGGTTGAAAGCCCATATGTATTATTAATTAAATGACACACTTGATCCTTTTTATGAGAATAAATCCGGTGAAAAGTGGCGCCCAAAAAAAAAAAATTCCACATGTCCATCAATTGAGCTAGACCAAAAAAAAAAAAAAAAAAAAAACTGAAGCCTCTGATCGAAACTCCCTCGAGGTCAAGTGGAAAAAAATAAAAATACCAAAGCTCATGCTGTCGCTCTTGGGGATGGTGACTCTGATTGAGACAATCTCTGGGTTAGGTATGAAAAAAAAAACAAATGTGTCTAAGCTCATAAACTTCATCCATCATCTATCATAAATTTAATTTCTAATACATTAGGGAGTTTAGTTTGCAGTGGTTGGTATATATATATGGTTTAACCTTTGCTTCGAAAGCTTGAGGTGGGATTAGGTGAAGCTGGATATCTTGAGTGTGAGACCCATAGATTGATTGTAATAATATGAACTTAATTGCTTTACATGATTAGGGCCTGATTAGCTAGTGGTTGGGTTTAGGTGGACAACAATACCGACAGTTTTGGTTGATGCGTAATTAGATCTTAATTAATTAACCTAAAAGTTTTTGAAACCAAGAATTCTAATTATGATTCCATTGCAGTCTTTTTCAGGGACGAAAAAGGTTTAAGTGTGGGGATGTTTGATGTGTCGTAAAAGACATATATTCTCCTATGTATTTTGAGTTATAATTGAGTCTTTTGTATATAGTTTTTAGTAGTTTTAGGCGTGTATTCGTTTGTTTGTCTATTTTTATCATTGTATAGTTTTTATTAGTTTTTGGTACTTATTTACTCGTTTTTATTATTTTATAGGTGTTCGTGGAAAATGAGCTCAAAAAGAAAGAATTTTAATTGAGACACGAACACTTGAGAGCATGTATTCATGGACGTTGGAGCGTAAACGAACAACATTGGTCGAACCAAGAACACCTAATAAGAGAGCATGGAGTAATAATAATAATAATAATAATAATAATTTAAAAAAAGAAAAGAAAAAAAGTAGTCAAGACTTACTCTCGTGACTTTTACAAAGTCCAGTCAACAACACAGTAGCCCAAATAATATGAAACAAATAGAGGCCCAATTTGTGACATAAAATATTATGACGGTGGACATATTTATTTTTGGGGGATAGGGCATTAATTTAAAAGGAGAATTGGGAGCAGCCCTATAAAGGGATTATTATTCGACAAACATTATGGATAATCCAGAAGACAACAGCCACATCAAGTATCACGAAGAGAACAGAGGGCTGTGCTTGACCAAAGAGCAGATCTAGACAAGGAGCTTTGGAGGTTACTTTGAAGGGGAAGAAGGTCTCGGGTGCACTAAAGATATATTATTCGAAGACCTGGTGGTTTGTCTTTATCGTTTTTAATTCTTTTTAGAGACATGATGAACACTATTTATATTTATTTTGTGATGACGTTTCTAAATATTATAGGCTAAAACTTTTATTGGTGACTTGGGATGATGAACTAGAGTTTGTTTTTAAGTAAAGACTTATGTTTTCCGTTTTGGATGTGTTGGGTTACATGATTTAATTTTTATGTTTGATTTTGAATATTTGTAAACTGGCGCTTTTTGATTTGATTACTTGTTTGTTGGTTTTGATGTTCTAGGCACATAGGAATATCCCCTAGAACTAGAAATCATTCTAGTTTGATTAACTTTTGTTGTTGAGCTAGTTCTTGCAGTTAGGAATAGCGCAAGTTTAACAGATTTTTAAGATCAATTAGTTAAGGTGTGCAATCCCTTCCCGAAGGTTAGGAACATAATTCGGGATTGCTAGGTTGACTAACTAGGCATTGTTTGGTGGTTTGGTTATCGCTAGGGCGAGGCTGGTTACTTATTCGTGTTTAGAGTTTTCCTAGGATTTCATTCGTACTAGTTAAGTCTGCTTCACAGTTTGGGAGTTTTCGATCCAAGAGTGGTTGATTAAAGGATTACTGTGGGATTTGGTTTCGCTGGGGCGATCCACTTTCATTTTAGCATCTCAACACTTGTCCCGCATTGAGTCCAGTTGACTATCTTTGACAGGAGGTTTGTTAGATGAGAACAGGGTCTCCAACCGGATTACATAGGTCAGCTTTTATAACCAGAGTCTAGGGATTCTATCCAGGTTACCAGCCTCCTTCCTACCTAACTTCTCTAGTTCCTTAAGTTCCCATTAGTTGTCAAGTTAAGTTAAGTTTAATCTATTTTAATTAAGTTTGTAATTAATAGTTTAAATACCCCCCATTTAAGTATATATTTATTAGACTAGTATTTCGGTATAGGTTGTGATCTAGAGTTGCATTCGCGTCTTTGGGTTCGATACTCGGTCTTATCTGTTTACTGCTTTGCGACCGGTACACTTGCCGTGCGTGTGTAGTTTTTAGGTGAGTCGTTTTAATTAAAGCTTGTGTTATTTTTATATATATACATTTACACACATCAGTATGTAAATGACATTGAACAACAAGCACGGGTTACAAGCATTGTTAGATTAATAAAAAATTAATATTTGTGGCTCTCGTGACATGACAACTTGTGTATGCCATTTACGCATACAGGTAAACGATGTACATGGGCGAAGCTTAATAAGGGCTGGGGGTGTCCGGCCCCCACCGATTTTTAGCTCAGTAGTGCAAATTTTTCCGGTTTTATCCATAAAAAAATGTACTTTTTTCTTCCGGCCCCACTAATTTGATATAAAAAATTGGGTTTCGTGACTTTGTGCCCCACCATTTTAAAGTTCAAGCTTCGTCACTGACGATGTACAAGTTAAACCATCACTTACTATATACTTATTTTTAAATAATATGAACTTAAATATGAAACATTGAACCATGAAGTGCTACAATCACTTAAATAGAAGGTTAATAGAATGCAAGGAAATAGATAGTTTTTATGTGAAGGTTAATGGATTTTAGTTGAGTTACCACTTTTCTTAATCTGCATTTTGCAAAGGATTAGAACTAACCGTTTGACTTATAGGTGGCTATCATGGCCCATTATTCAAATAGTAGGTTGATTTGGTTGCATATGATTTCATTTGGGTAACCTCAAATTAGTTAAAACATGTAAGTGTGTTATAAAATTTGTTAACCTAAAAATGGTCTGTGTCTGTTTTTTAAGGTTTTTGTTCATGTGTGTTGTTGTGTAAAATGTTTTTTCTTTTTAAATTTAGGTTTTGGAGCAATTGAGTGGCCAGTCCCCTGTTTTCTCCAAGGTAAGTTTTTTTTTTTCTTGATTGTATTTGTTTTGTTTTGATTTGTATGTTAAGTTGAAGTATTTTTTGCTGAATAAAAATGAGGGATTTTTGGTTTTGTTTTCATTTTGCTTGGTTATTATCACTAGAATGACTACTTTATCATGCTAAGGATACCTTGTTTCCTAGGAATAGAATATTTTTAAAACACACATCCAGCCAACAAATTAGCGACTCAGAGATTCCTACGCTAACATGTTATGATTTTAATTCCAGTTTGTTGTTGTGTTGCAAGGTCCTTGTGCAGCCTCTGCTGAATCGATAGGGCCAAATGTTATTTCAAATTATAACTTAAACCAGGATTGTTAGCTCTTTATAAAATTGATTTTATCATGTATTTGATGGTTCAACAATCAGCCTACTTGAGCTTTTCTCAATGGGTACAAGAAAGCATAGTCTTTGTTTGTACTGTTGAAAAAGCTTATTTAAGTATAAGTTTAGTTTGTGTTTACATCTTACTTTCATGTGTACAATGTTGCATGTGTTCTGTTTGTGTCATCGTTCGATGAAGTCGACACATGGGTAAAAACTACCAAATACCGACAGGTAAGTGTTCCAAAATTACTTTCATGTCCTATCAAGTAGTTCACCATTAAAAAAAGGAAAAAAAAAAGCTGATGACAATGATGATTGACTTCTAAAGTCAGGAAGAAGTATAACGTATAAAACGGTCCTTTAAACCTAACAAGATTTTTGATGAGAAAGATTGTACGATTAGGAGGTGGCGGATCAGATTATGCAGCACTTGTACAACATATTGGTTTCCCTCAACAGACATATCTTTTGGAAATGGTAAGTTACATTATCTTTTAATATATGTACTTAGGGGTGTAAACAAGCCAATCCCAGGCTCGGCTAGCTCGGCTCAACTGGTTTAAAGCCTTATATGTAACATTTGTTCAAGTGGCAATCATCACAAAAGCCGATTTTTACCTGCTTAATGAAATATAAACATGTTTCTTTACTCCTGCAGATTAATTAATCTTTCTTGCAGGCTACCAGGTCTACCACTCGATGTATGACGATTTTGTTTAGATGAGCAACTATGGTGAGCCAATGTTTCGTAGACATGTAGGTGGTATGTATTCTAACTTATAAATTATACGATTCAGGCTTCCTAAGAATCAGTTTATATACGCTTAATAGTGAAAGATTAGACGTGGCAAAAAAAAAAAAAAAAAACTTTCTGACAATATTATTTACTATGTAGTCTGTAGAAGTAATATTTGTATATTAATATATGTAAAAGAAGAGGTTTATCTAACAAGTTAAACCCATTTAAATTTACTTATTTTTTGGGCTGCCTATATCTACCGTTTTGTGTTATCGTGCTGCCTATTTTGACCCGTTCTTTATTATAGTGCTGCTTGATTCTACCTTGTAGCTTGTAAGTTAACGTAATAGCACTAAACAATTTTTATCTTGCAACTCATAACGATTTTAAACATTTGAATTGTGATTTATACTATGGATAAAATTAACCGATGTTATTTTTAAACGGATCAAATGGTTAATTTTTATTGGACGGGTCATATGGGTAATAAGGGAATAAAAAATGGGTAATATTTTTTGAACGAGTCAAATGTGTAATTTTTGTGGGCCGACTCAGACGAGCCAAGTGACCCCACTCTTTTTGTCATTTTATACCAAACTTTGGTTGACAATCTATGAGTAATTTGGTCCTTTTTTCCCTTCCTCTATTTGGGTAATTTATTATTTAGCAAGTCAAGTGAGTAATTTTTATGACATGTTCCTGATTGGTCCGATTTTTAGTCATGGCTTTCGGGTCGGCTTAACGGTACGAGTTGGGCCGAACATAGTTTTGTGTTGGCCTGTTGGGCTAATGGGTTGGGCATCTCCAGTTTTGTGTTGCTAAGATTCCAATATGCTAAGAGCAAACTATAATATCGATTCTAAATAGGACATATTATTTCAAAAGTTGCATGGCTCTAACATGATACAAAACGCTCAGATAGATTTCAAGTGCATATTCCCTTAAGGTCAAATTTTAAACACTTGAGGATCTTTGACTGCTGCTTGGGCTTTCTCCTATATGAAGGTAATTAATATTATATTTTAAATAAATTAGTAGGATTTCATGTTGTAGATTTATTAGTTGTAATCTCATACACTATGCTGAATTGGTTTCTTATGGAATCAAATGCTCTTAGAAAGAAGTTATATGCACATATTTACTAAACCGTTGCGTCAATTTTGATTTAGATATGTTGATATAGGTTGGACATGTGACTAGAAGCTTGCATCTTTTGGCGTATTATCTTCTTGGAAATTAGTGAAAGACGAAAAGCCATTACTTTCCCATGCCAAACTCTTGATGTGAAATAGAAGGATTTTAGCTTTTAGGATAGCAACAAATTTGTCGTACTTTGTATTTAGTTAAACCTGGTAAAGTAAATCATGAATGTTAACTGCACATGTGGTTTTCAAATTGCTTATTGTTAATTTGTTATGTTCATGTTATAAATCTGTGCATACTCAATTCGTTAAGCTGTTCTAACAAATTAGTAAAGACGTTGTGAGGATTTTAGTTGGTTTATAAACATGCTCTTTTTTTTAGGTTCCAATAAAACTTTGGTTATTAATGGCAGCTGTAGAGCTAAGGAAAAGGGCTAAAAAGTAAAAACTCAACATGAACATGTGAATCTGTTTAAATTGATCTTTTGCTCATACCATGTTAAAAACGGTTAAACAAACCACAAAGAGTCCCCTTATTTGTGTTTGTTGGTTGTCCATGGTGCAGCCTTTTCTTACAAGTCCGAAGAACTAATGGGCAGCTGTTAAACACTGGTTTAAAATTGTCCTGCAAAACAGATTGTAACTTCGCTCTTATTTCCCCAAACTGCAGCGACGCACGGGTTCCGCAGCAACGCGCGGGCATTCCCACTAGTATAGGATAATGTCCTAAGTCACTTTGTGATTTATCTTGGATAGCCTAAAGTTATATTGTTGTTTGTAGCTAGATTAATAAATCTTAAGTTTGGAAGTAAGTAAACATTGTTTAAACCAGTGACAAGTATGCCTGCTTAGGATTGCTTATGCTTAGTGACGGACTTGCGATTCTTTTTTTCACTGAGGATGGTTCTTTTCAATGCCCGAGTCTCACTTAATTCGGCGTCCGAATTTTCAGTTGTGTAACTAGTCACATAGATAATCATAACTTACCGTTGGGGATAATCATAACCATGAAAAGGTAATGCACCGTTCATAAACATTTATTAAAAATAAATAAAGTACTTAATCGAATTTGATACTCATTTCTTTGTGTTTCATTATGTTTTTCAAAAAATCTGGTTGTTTGATCAAAGAACTGCAATATACATTATACATAAAAATAACAAAATTGTGGGGTTCGTTGACCCCACACCACCTTATATACTAGGTCCGCCTACTCTTGTGTGTGGATCATCTATGAACCGCACATTCCCTATTCTTGTGTTTTTAGATTCGTGTAAATGCCCGCTCTCATCACTGAATCCGTTGTTGATTCACATTTAGACCATGGTGGGCTTATCCAGAGCTTAGCAATTGATTGGCTTCGGTATTTAACGAGGAACCCGATCATTTACACCCAAATTTTATTGTCCACAAAAAGTGTAGTAGATATTAATACTGGACCTTATTTTGGGCCTGTTCAAATTTTAAAGTTTAATTTACTGAAGAGGAAAATACATGCAGCCTTTTTGTTTCTTGGACCCACTGAAACACGGTGAGCGAAAGCCCATCTTTAAGAAATGGTGAAAAGAAAGAAATGATATACACAAAAGAGAATCTTGGTGCCGGCTTAATCATGGTTTTGCTTTTGACGTTTTTGATCTCCTTCGCTTGCCGGATACTCAGGCTACTTCGAAAGATAGGAGGTACATATTAAGAGGCATTGTTTACGCTACTATATGGGTTCTATGGAATGAACGTAATGATCGAATTTTCAACAATAAACAAAGGAGACCGGCCGAGATTGTGGAAACCATTAAATCGACGACGTTTTTTTGGATTCGAAATAGGTCTAGATGTAAAGATGTCGATTGGAAAAAGTGGTGTATTTGTCCTTTGGATTGAGGTTGTATCGTTTGCGTGCTCGTAGGTCCATGCTTTGAGGGCTCTTCGAGATGTTTTATGAAGTTTTGTTTAAAAAAAAAAATCTTATTGCAATTTAAAAGTAACTAACGTTGTCAAGTTATTGATCTTTAATTTGGATTTAGAAGAAAATTACCTTTTAATCTTATATTTGAAAATAAAAAAATATGACAAAAATGATATAGTGGTTTTTAAAATACAATCATTATAAACAAACATTAGGCGGGTAGTGGCGCAACTTGTGGCCCGTTTACCCGCCTCTTACTTGTAATTGTTATGGTAATTTTGAAATGAAATATTAATATTTAAATAAAAAAAAAGAAAAAAAGAAAACACTATCATCAATTGCACATGTAGTCTTTGTTTTGAACCACAAAAGTAGCCAAAAGATGAAACTGACAGGGACAATTAAGTAGCTTTACTTATTCTACAAGCACATATCAACTGATCATGATAGAAATGAAATATATGCACAAATATTATCTAAAAAAAGATTTATGTCTTGTGATTATCAAACTTTCTTTTATTTATTTTTTTATTTCTACAAAAGAAATTTAAATTTAGGTATTTGTTGTACTTTTTAAGGATAACATTATAAGTTATCATGGAAGGATAACGTTCGGATGATTCTTTATGTCTTCTATAAAACTTATAATTGAAAAAATAAACGAGGGTTGCAAACGAACCAAACAACTAAGAATGACGCGTGTTTGTCCTTAAACCAGACAAACGAATGAACACAAATAGTTAAACAAATGGATTTTCTTTTTCGTATGTGTTCCAAATATTTTCATTTCATAAAAGGACAATTTACATTACGATAGCATGCAGATAAACAGGGGCAGACATAGGGAAGAAGCAGCGGTCGCGGGCGTTGCAGCTCAACTTCGCGTGCGTAGTAGAAAATTAGTGGAAAATTTGTTCTTTTTACAAAATTTGGAAAACGTTAATACTAAAATGAAAAAAATGAAAAACGTTACTACTGATTTTGTGGTCTAGATCTGCCACTGCAGACAAACAACATTCTGCACCACCACCCCAATCAAAATAGCGTAATTTAATCTACTGAAAACAAACCCTTACCCTTAGGGGGTTGAAATAATGTTGTGAACAAACCCATTTGACTTTGGCCAAGAACCGGACCTCTTCCGGTGCCAGGTAGCCAAATGTGTCAGAAGCCATGGGGACAAAGGCATGATGATTGTCTTCACAGGCTTTAGCGTGCTTCTGAGCCTCCTTTGACTTTGCTCTCAGCATCGTTTGCCCAACCACAAATCTATTATCGCGAAACCCGACTACGGGGTATGAGGGCCATACAAACGTGTTTCCTACCCAACCAACCAAACACGAGCACATCAACCGAGTGTAAAGTATGTGTGCATTAACATTCTAAACGAACAATTTTTGAACAAAAACAAAGATAAACGAATATATTAAAACAAATGGTTTCAAAATATGAAAATTTAATTGGTTTGGAATTAATATAAGTAACAGATAATTTGAATGAATGTTCAAACAAGGGAAATAAAATGATCAATTATAAACAAACATAAAAGAAATATTGTCAATGAACATAGTTAACAAATATAGATGAACGATCGAAATTTGTATTCATGTCATTAATTTAATGAAATTAAATAAACACAAATTTGTATTTATGTTTACACACGTAAATGAACGTATCGTCCGACAGTTCATTGAACATTCAGTTTTATTATAGTTCTAAACAACTATATATATATATATATATATATATATATATATATATATATTTTTAACCTAATGAAAAGTTTTCCTTTAAGAAAATATATATATATTTTTAACCAAAACGCGAACCTCAAGCCGAGTAACACAAAACACAAGTTACAACATAAACAATTGATACATACTCCAATCCTTTCAAGTTATGTCTTTAAACCTGGCTTGACTCTTTAACCATAAATAAGATAATGATTTCACATTAGCCAAAATATCCTGCACATTTACCTTAGCTCCCTTAAAAATCTTCTTGTTTCTCGATTTCCAAATAACCCAACATGTAACCATGATAATCCCATGTATGATTTTCCCTCCCTGCTTTACCCAGGTCGCTTGTTTAGAAACTTGCAACAAGTCTCGAGTGTCAAAAACGAAGAAGTTACGAAACTTGCACCAACTCCCTATTTTGGCCCAAACCCCAAATGTTACTCCACACGTTGTCAACAAATGTTCATTCGACTCGTTCTCGTAATCATACAGGACATATGCCGTGTTAGTAACACCCACATTTCATCTCATTAAAGCAACCCGAGTGAAGAATAAACAAGTATCTCAGAGATTATCACTAATCACCGAGGGGTTTATACCTATGTTGTTCAAGTACAATCCTTTACCCAAACCGTTGGTTTAGCCCGAGACGTGAAATATGAGTGAGTGAGTGAGTGTGTGGTGAAAGTAAAGACACAAAGATGTAAGAGGTTTGGTCAAGTTCGACCTACGTCCACTGTGAAGAGCCGGTTGTATATTACTTTGGAGTTTACAAAGTATTACAAGAAGAATCTAGCTCTATCGTACAAGTAGTAATTTTTGGATCCTTTGCCAAGGAGTTAATGTCTTCTATTTATAGTGGAAGTCGTGGGCTTTGTAGAATGCCCACGAGGAGTCTTGTATCGTTTGGGCCTTGCCTCGGCCCATCTGCTTTGGGCCCATGGAAAGGGCGGGAAAAAAGGACGGCCCTGCTGTTGACATCATCGGCAGTTGGAGCTGCCTTGCCTGGAGGATACGTGGCGGCTTGTGACTGGCCGTTGGCGGTATGTCGTTCTGACACAGCATGGTTGACTTATCTGCAGGTGTCTGACGTGATCCCTGATAGCAGGTAAGCCATCCGGACACGTGTGGCATCAGTGGAAGCATGGAAGCAGTCAAGTCACTGTTGGCGTCAGTGGTTGTTGGACCACTGCGGACACGTGTCGCCTTCTGACTGGCGACATCTATGTAGATGCAATAGTGCGACTAAAGCTTTGGATTGTACAACACAATATGTTTTGGTGATATCGAAGGTGCGAAGGAGCAGTTTAGTTGGTGCGAAGGAAGATTAAATGGTGCGAAGGAAGTGGCATGGACGAATGAAGATTTAGATTATAGTAGAACTTGGTTCGACCTTATGATTTGGGCGAACCTGCACATTCGCACAATCAATTTGGGCGAATGTGCAGTCTATAAATAGACAAGTTTGATTTTTGAATGTAACTTTTGATCATTATTATTCCCTCCACTTTCAGAAACTCTCTCTAGTGTTTTGTTAAACTCGTTTATCGTTCATACCTTGATTGTATCTATATTTCAACGTGTAATCGAGTGATTTATTAATGAAAACGTTTGAAAATGATGATCTGTGTTTTTGAATCTGTTTGATTATTATTTTGTGATAGTTTTAGGGTTTCCGCACCTAAAACTAACTTGTTTGATCATTCTTTGTTTGTTATCGATCCTTTCACGCTCATACAAAGTGGTATCAGAGCCATTTCGGATCAAACAACCACAAATTAATAGTCTATCAGTTGATTTGGACCCAATTTTGGTCAAAAAGTTTCTGTTTTCAATGAACAAACTAATGTGATAAGATTTTGATTGATTACACCTTGATTTCGAGTTTAAATCGGATAATTTTCTTCATTAAAGTTGTTCCAAATCAATTCCGATTCAAAACCTGATTTAGATCATCAAAATCCATCAACATTTGATAAACATGATCAAAATTAACTGATTTTCAAAGAATAACCGTTTTTGAAATCACAGGGGTCGAACGAGAGAGTTTGGTCGAAAGTGGAAATCATTTGGGTCGAAAGAGGGATTTTGTGTACGAAGGAGGTGTTATAGTGGTCGAAAGAAGACTTTGATTGCTTATTTTTCACATTCGCCCAGTTGTTTCACCTTCGCCTGATCGAACGGTCGAAGGAGCAAGAGAACGGTCGAAAGAGAGACTAAAGTGGTCGAAGGAGATTTTGTTGTTTAGTTCACATTCGTATCAGTTAAAAACGGTCGAAGGAGGAATTTATTTCTCATTCGCACGTTCGTATATACGAAGGAGCATCCTGTTTTAAAACATTTTTAATCTTTTCGTGTTTAATCGTTTGCAGGACAAGATGTGGAACTTCCCAACAACGCCTAGACCTACTCAAGCACCACAACAGCAGACAACATAAGATCCGTGGTCCATTGCAGCTCAGAAGACTAGTCAACCATCACTGCCAATCAATTATATGGCAATGACTAGTTCGGCTCCACAACAAGTTGTTCAACCATTACCACAACCGATTGACAACTATTGGGGAGTCGCAGCAGGAGCAGTTCATTCGTAGACGACCAATGCTATATCCACTCTTATTCATGATCTATCTTCTGGTAGCAGCAATCGTCCACCAAAGCTAATGGACATGAAGGAGTACAATACTTGGAAGACGAAGTTTAAGATCCATGTTGAGGGACAAGGACTTGAGGGAGCCGAGGCATGGCAAATGATTGTAAAGGGTTACGTTGATCCTATTCTGGAGAATACAGGAGAACCGATACCCTTGGAGAATTTGGCGGATGATGAGAAGAAGAGATTTGCGATAGAGAAGAAGGCATTCTCTCAGCTATCCCAGGCGATCAACACTGATCTATTGCATCAGTTTGGATCGTGCACAACATCCAAACAACTATGGGATATGCTGAGAAATCGACATGATGGAAATGAGAAGACAAGGAAGCTAAGGATGGAAGAGCTTCGGAAGGAATTTGAAAACTTCAGTTATATAGGTAATGAGACCCTAAAAGAGTTAGTTCCAAGGTATTGCCATTTTCTCACTGAATTGTCGAGCTATGAAATCAGCATACCAATGTCGGAGTTAGTAGATAAATTTGCTGATGCTTTACCACCCTACTGGAACCAACACATCGAAGTGTTAAAGGAGAAGGATGCATACCAGTATTGGACTATTAACGAGTTCATTCAAAAGCTAGAAAACAAAGAGATGGAGGAAAAGAGAAAAGCTAAGAGAGCTCAGATTCCACAGAATCCTGATTTATATGTGAGTGGTACATCTAACTCTCTTTCTGCTTCAAGCACCACTTCTAATGTTGCTCCTCACATAGCATGTGTATCCAACGTTGTTGAACCAACAAAAGCACCCATCAATTACCTTGCCCAATCTTCATCCTACACACCATCATACACACAACAACCTTTTCAAACACCAAACTTTGTTCCACCTTTTTCATCATTACAACAAGCCGCATGCTACACATCAAGTCAACCTCAACAACAACAACAATATCCTCCTCAAATGAATCAGATGCAGATTACTCAAGCACAGTCAAGTCAAAACCCGATTGTGTTAGAGACCTCAAACCTTAACAATGTGACTGTTGAAATTGCTCAACAGCATGTTGCTCTTGTATTTGCTATGGTTGCTTCTTACAACGGTTTGGTAGCGAGTCAAATTGGTAACAATAATCTCACCAATGAGGACTACGCTCAAATCGACAAAGAGGAGATGGAGCTAATGGACATTCAGTGGGCTTTTGCAAGCATTATGAGGAGAGCCACTGATTTTATTCAGAAGACTGGCAGAACTGATCTCTCAACCTCTCTAAACACCACATACGGATTCAACAAAGCAAAAGTTACATGCTTCAACTGTGGTGAGAAGGGACATTTTAAAAGAGAGTGCACACAGCCAGCACAGCAAGGTAACCGAAACCCTTTCAATTCAACATACAAAATAGACAAAACCAAAACCAAAATCAAGTGTCATACAACAGTCCCAACATCTCAAGCTTTCAACCACAAAACAATTATCAGAACCGTCAACAAAACACCAACACTAGACAATCCACAACTCAAAACCAACCTCGACAAAATCCAAACCGAACTATTGTTCCTATCACTACACCTAACACACAAAACCAAAAGCAAACTGACAATCAAAACCAAGCACTTGTGATCCAAAAGGATGAAGGTTTTGATTGGACTGGTATGCAATTGGGGGTGGAGGAGATCACTGCTGGGAATGTGGCTTGTGTGGCACAGCAGATGAGTTTGGATGAGAATGATTAGTTTGAAGAAGAGGTTGTGATTGAAAAAGTGTCGGAGTTGAAGATTGAAGAAGTGAATGAGGATGTGATTGCTGAGAGTGACGACAAGAAATCGGGGATGATTCTTGATTCTGTCACGGATGTTGGAGACCAAGACGATTCAGCTTACTCGGACATGGAGAGTGAATCTGATTCAGAATCTAGTGTGAATTCACTAGATAATGACATTGACCAACTGCTAGCTGAAGCTGATTTCCTGATGACCCGCAAGTCATGTATGGTGGATGATGCGTGCACCAAGATTGACTATTCCAAATTCTTCGCAGGGAAGGAAGCTCACTTTGCTTTGATGGCCATGACAGAACCTCCTAAGCCGGTAAGTTCTGAAACTCAATCTCAAGCGTGTGTTAAATGTGATAAATGTGCTGATTTTGAAAAACTGACTGATGAAAATAAGCTTCTCAAGGTCCAACTTGAGAGTGCCAAAACCAACTGTCAGATTTATCAAAAGGATTTAAAAGATTTCAACTAAGTCCTTGATGGTTATAAAAAGGATGTCTCTGAACTTAAAAAGACATTGTCAATCAAACAACTTGCCATTAATAATTATATAAATGAAATGGAAAACACTAAATTGGAAATGGCAACCATCAAGTGCTTTGCTGAAAAAGTAAACAAGAAGTTAGAGAGTTACAAGCACATAGCATATGTAGTCGACCATATCATAGAAGAACCCTCCCAGTCAAATAGTGCAAACTATAAGTCGGTCCCATCTCCGGTATTGTTTGAGAATCACACTTTACATGCAATACCACCGGAGACTTTAATCAATTCTGATTCCACATCAGAAAATGAGCCTAACACTTCCAGTGTCGGGGATCCGTATTTTGATGTGAGACCAGTACTGGGGAATAATGAGGGTGTGGTCGCTGCTGATGATTCAGATGAAGAAGATGAACCATCTGAGACGGTTGAAAGTGAAAATGATATCCCTGATGAAAATCATATAATCACTACTGAGCCAGTCTCACCGTCTCAGATCATTCATCCAATGGCAAATGCTCATCGTAAAAATGAGGTTAAGAAAAATGAAAAGCCTGTTGGTAAGAGTTTTGAAAAGAAAGAGGTAAAGAAGGTTGAGAAAAATGTGAGAAAACCGGTAGAAAAGAAAAACGAAACTAAATCTGAGAAAAATGTGGTAAAATCGGTTGAAAAGAAAAATGAGCTTAAATCTGAAAAATCTAATGATGTGAGCAACGAATTGTGTGACAAACCTGTCAAAATCTTCTATCGGATGCAAGGCTCCGATAAGATTTTATCCGATGATGAATATCTGATTAAGTTTGTCAATTATTCAAAAATCGAAAAGATCTGGCAGGAAAGTACGATTTGGTTTCCAAAATTTGAAAGAACCAATGACATTCCTCAAGAAATTTTAGATAAAATTTATTCGGATAAAGATGCTGTTAGGACAAAGAGGATTGGTGAAACCACTTTTGGAAACCTTAGTCTAATTCACTTCTGTCATTTTGGCTAAGTATAGAAGTACTGAAGAGAAGACAAGAAACTGCTGAAGAGAAGATTTGAGAAGTGCTGAAGAAGAAACTTCATCAGAAGTTCTGAAGTCCAAACCAGATAAGTTCACTTCAGAAGTACTGAAGACAAACTACTCATCAGTAGTTTGTCATTCATCAGCACTTAGCATCAGATATTTTCCACCGCCTTTTGTATCAGTAGTTTATTGTTTATTATTACTTTTTAGCTGTATTTGTTAGTTTCAATGTTGCAACTTGTGCAACTTGTTTCTGATGTTTCTGTACTTGCTTTTTGGGCAAGATACATGTATGTAAACGTCTATAAATAGGAGGCTTCAACCTTCTATTTTAGACATTGATTTTAATAGAAAAATCCTTCAAACACTTTCACTGTTCTATTCCATTTCAGTATTTATTGTGAATCTGTCTAAGTATCTAATTCTCATTTACTGCTTAGATTCATAATAAATACTTGTCATTATTAGTTTCAATCATCTAGGGGGAGTAATAACTCTTCCTAAGTATAAAAAGTGTTGCTTTAACTTATACATTCCGCTGTGCTTATAATCTGATATACAAGAGCTTGCTAAACACTTAAGTGTCAAAGATAGCAAGTTCTTACTTAAACAAAAGAGCAAACTGATCCAACAATTGGTATCAGAGCATTGGTTTATCTGATCACATATCAATCTAACAAATTGAGAATCAGACACAAAGCTCTTATTGATACTCAATAAAAGATCAAAAGTTCACTTTTTATCAAATCCATCACTTAAAAGAGTCATCTGACAAATCAATACTCTTTAAAATGGATCCACATAATACTGGTTCTGCCACTAAACCTGCCATGCTTGTAAGAAATGAATACAACATATGGCAAAAGAGAATGACACATACCTTGTCACAAACCAACACAGGTTGTTGGAGATCTGTGATATATGGTCCTCACAAACCAGTAAACATGAATCTTGAAACTAAAGTTGAGGTTCCTAAAGAACCAAAAGACTATACAGATGATGATTTCCTAAAACTTGAGCTAGATGCAAAAGCATTCTCTATGTTGGCAATGGCTCTCCCAAATGAGATATACTCTGGGCTTTTACATTGTGAAAGTGCCAAAGAACTCTGGGATTGTCTTAAAGAACAGTTTGGAGGAACTGAAGAGGTGATTGCCAACACCAGAGAGATCTTAGCTCAACAATATGAGACATTTGCTCACATTAATGGGGAAACTTTAACTCAACAATTTGAAAGATTCTCCTCATTAATATCTGAGCTAATGTTAAATGGTCAGACCTATACAACAGTATCTATGCTACATAGATTTTTAAGGTCTTTACCTGATAAATGGGAAACATACTCTATTGTTTTAAGATCCTCACCAGATTTTAGCTCCCTCACTCTTACAAAACTCCATGGGAGATTACTTACTTTTGAGAGAGAAATTGATCAAAAGAAGAAATTACAATCATCAGGTAAAACTGCTGATGACTACCTACCAGGTAGTACAGCTCTTTTGGGACAAGACTCACCAACTTGTTCCTATGGATCTTATGACAACATTGACATAACAACTGGGATCTCATCAGAAAGATCTTTCCCAGGTTATGACAATGATGACCAAAGTCAAACTGCTGATAATCTATGTTTTATCATGGATGATTTGAAAAACTTTAGCAGTGATGACTTAGAAGAAATGGACATTTTACACCAACTGGCCATGCTAAGCATTAAAACTAACAAGTTTTATAAAAGGTCAGGAAGGAAATTTCCAGGATTGACCAGTAATACAAAAATTGGTTTTGACAAATCTAAACTGAGATGTCACAAGTGTCAGAAGTTGGGACACTTTGCTAGAGAGTGTAGAAACTCTAGCTTTAACCAATCACAATCTGGAAATAACTTTAACCCCAATTATAATAGGAATAATGGAACTCAAGGGAGTGCTCATTTTGTACAGGCACAAGCTCCTCAACAGCAATACATGCCACAAGTACAATATGTTCAAATGCCTGCTCAACAGATGCAGAGCCAATCAATCCCTCCCTTTCCAGCTGCTCAACAACCTCCACAGCCTCAACAACCCTCTCAACAAAGTCTTTTCACCTCAGGGTATGTTGACTGGAGCAGTCTCCCTTTTGACACCACAGAGTGCAATCCTGATGCAGACAACAAGGTGTTTGACATCAACTGGGGAGAACCAGACAATGGCAGAAAGAACTTTGCCTTAATGGCATTTGAAGGCTGTACTTCAAAATCTGCATTGTCACAGGTATCAAAAGAATCTTTGACAAAACTTTGCTCAAATTCTTGCAAAGAAACTTTTGCTCTCATAAGAGAGACAAATGTGCACTTACAAGGAAAAGCCAATGATTTAGAAAGAAAATACACTAAGATGAAGTGTGATTTAGAGAGAAAACTTACTGCTAAAACAAAAGAAGCCTCTAAATTAACTAACTCAGCTATTGAAACCCAAGCACAAATTAAAATGATGATAGAAGATCTTGGGAATGTCTATAAAGAGCTTGCTGACACCAAGATTAGTTGTGAAAAATGGGTGGATTCTTGTAAGGGGTACCAACTATTGCTAAACAAACAGAGTGCTTCAAATGTTAAGTTTGGCATAGGGTACCATCATGTTGAAACACCAACAGATTTCTCTCCCAAAACTACTGAAGATGGGAGAAAAATTGTTTCAAATGAAACTTCTGAAGGGGAAGACTGCACATCTTTCCATGAAAACTTTCTAAACAGAAATCCTGGTATTTTCAAAGAAAGTACTTCAGAAGTATTAACAAAATCTGACAACAAGCCATCAGTAGTTTCATCTACATCAGGAGTTGAGACCCTGAAAACTACTGATGAGCAAAATCTTTACACAAATGTCAGAAATTTGCCTTTAGATCAAAAACAAACGGCAAAAAAGTGTGAAATTTGTGGTCTGTTCAACCACAAAACTGAGTTTTGTAGATATAGAAAAGGAATTCAGTTCAATCATAAAATTAAACAACAAGTTGTGGGAAATCAAATCAGAAATGATTATGAAAGAACCTTTAATCCCAAGAAACAACAACCTGAAAACACCTTTTCTCAGAAAAAGATAAAATCTCAACTAAAATCTTTTTCTCAAAACTCTTTATCAGTAGTTAGACCTGATTCATCAGCAGTTTCACAAACTGCTAAGATTCAAAAACTAATGAACTTGGTACAACTACTGATGACCAAGGTTGATGGTGGTCCTGAAAAGGATACCACCATGGTTCTTAATGAAAAATCCATTGCCAAAAAGACATGGATTTCTCAACCTGGTCAAGAACAAACTGTAACTGTTCTCAAGAGCAAACCCAAAGCCAAACAGGCTTGGGTTCCTAAATCTAACTAATTTGCTATTGTGTGCAGAGAGTTTCCAGGGGCTTAAACAGCATATGGTATGTTGATAGTGGGGGCTCTATGCACATGACTGGATGCAGATACCTGATAAACAATTTTATCAGCCAAAGAGAAGGATCTGTATCCTTTGGGAACAATGCTAAGGGATATGTGCTAGGACATGGCAATGTCTCCTCTGGCAAAATACAGTTTGACAAGGTCAATCTGGTTGAAAACCTTGAATACAACTTGCTAAGTGTGTCACAAATGTGTGATAAAGGATATTCTTCCTTTTTCACAAAGACAGCATGCAAGATCATCTCACCAGAAGGCCAGAAGTTGATAGAGAAGATCATTGAAGATCATACTTTGCTGATTGCCAAAAGATGTGGCAATGTCTATGCAGTGGACATTGAGAAAGACAAAGTATTGAACAACACTGCCTGTTTCTTCTCAAGGGCATCAACTTCAGAAACAGATCTCTGGCACAGGAGACTTGGCCATGTGAACTTTAAAACCATAAATAAAGTCACAAAAATGGGGTTGGTCAGAGGTCTACCTTTGAAAGTGTACTAGTGTCAAGAACACTGTGTATCCTGTTTAAAGGGAAAACAGCATAAGTCCTCCTATAAGTCTATTGAAGAATAAAAAACAACTGCATGTCTTCAACTACTCCATATGGACTTATTTGGACCTGTCAAGATTATGAGCCTTGGTAAGAAGAAGTACTGCTTAGTCATCATTGATGACTACTCAAGATTCACATGGGTATTCTTCTTATTTTCCAAGGATGAGGCTGCTGAAATCATCAAGTTCTTCATTCTACAAGTAGAGAAACAATATTCTCTACCTGTCAAAACCATTAGAAGTGATAATGGGACAGAGTTCAGGAACAAAACTCTGGATGAATTCTGTTTGTCTAAAGGGATTATTAGACAATACAGTGTTCCCAGAACTCCTGAACAAAATGGTGTAGTAGAAAGGAAGACAAAACCTTAATAGAAGGAGCAAGAACAATGTTAGCTGTAACACCCCAACCGATGGCGGAAACATCGGGATGTCACGTAGTGATGATTGTTCAGTAGCTCATGGTGAATAATGATTTCATTAAATGATTTAAATAATTTACATACAATGATTCTACAAGAATTCGTACATCAAATTGAATAAGACTATGCACATATCTTCAAGCAAGTAGAACCTGAAACATGTTAAGTTGAAAATATTTTGGGTCAACAATTGTTGGTGAGAATTACATAGGTTTTTGAGAAATAGTTGATAACAATAGTTTGTACAACACTCAGGGTTGTATGATGATAGAGTATGATACCGACATGCAACAGTGCGTCTTTGTACAACCAAACCTTGTGTCGACTGATGACTAACTCACAAGTTAGTTAAATGTTATTACTGTTATCGATCATCCCTGAGTCTATGCGGGGGATGGGTTTGTCAGACCTATAGCGCTATAATCTAAACAGGCGGCTTGATCAATGTTAATGATTGTACTGTGTCTTTTTGTTACAGTCAAATGACAGAATGAGTATATGATAGTATATAAAATGTTTATAGTTGAATCATAAGTTTCAACAATGTAAGAATGAGTAAATGATAGTATATAAAATGTTTAAACATGTTTCACCCCAAAATGTAAAACAGAAAAATGGGCTATGTAACTCACCTTAGCAAAACGTTATCTCTTGAAAAATAGTGTGTTGCCCAATGTATCAAGTATCACCCTATAATGAGGTAATATATATGTCTAAGTCTACCAAGTCTATAAATGTATAAGTTTCTAGGGCATCGAATTTGGGGATATCCAATTGTTGAGTTTAAAATAAAATGTTAATTAAATAAAGGGAAATTTGGTAATTAAATAAAAGAAAACCTTTTTAAAAAATTAGAATTTAGAATGCTCACAATAATGTGTTTGAAGTTTAAAAATAATTTTTATAAAATTATTTCTTTTAAAGCAGATTTTTAAATCTATTTATTACAAATTGCCAAAATTTAACTTTAATTTTTAAAAATACAAAAATTAAAGAATTATTATATTAAAAATCATATTTATGTTCTAAATATTTAAAAATAAATTGTATAAAATTTTGGTGCAAAAATAATAAAAATTGGATTTATTATGATTTAATTATGATTAAAACTAACAAAAATTGATTAAAATATAAAATAAATGATTTTTCTGATTTAAAAATCATTTCAGTGAAGTTCAACATTGTACAAACATAGGATAATTTTTGTAGAATTTAATAAAATTGTTTTGATATTTTAATGGATTTTTATAAATATAATGGTATAAAATTGATTTAATTATTATAAATATTAAATAAATGAATTTTTGAAAAATAAAAATTGTAAATAAAACTTTTAATTCAGATTTAATAAATATAATTTTTTTAGAATTTATAAAATAGTTTTAACATTTAAAAACAAATTTATAAGTTTTAAAGGTATAATATATATAATAATGATTTGTGGTTTATAAAAAGAAAAAGGAACAAAAATCTGGCCGTAGCCGGGACTCGAACTCGGGATCCAGGGGTTATAGACCATAGTCATAACCACTTGGCCTAGGCCAGTGGTTGTGATAATCCCTAATTAAAATTAAATAAATACGTTATGTGATTCAGAGTTTATCCCCAAATTATAAGCACGAACCCTAGCTTTAGCAATTGATCAATTCACACATCAATAGCCTAATTAACCATAGGGCTATTGATGTGTGATAGCCGATGAACATAACCCATACAAAAATTCAAACTCACAGTGTTGTTTCGTATACGATTGGCCGGTCAAAGGTAGAAGTCAACTGATGATCGTATGACGATGCACAGATTGATTTGAAGAAGATTGAGATTAGAGAAAAGGTTATGAGCGAGTTGTGAACGTTCGCAGTAGATCAATTTATAGTGTGGATCAGTGTATGGTTTAATTGGAAAGTTGACCCACGATTTAATTGTCAAACGCGTAATAAAACAAATTGGTCAACGATTGATGATAATTGACGTGTAATCGAGGTAGTTTGAGGCCGATAATTTAGATTCCATGTTAATTTGTCCAAAACACGCGTGATTAGATTAGTCAAAAAGAAAAAAATATAAAAATTTTAATCTGTTGCTGTTGCTGTTCGATGTCAGCTTACAAGAAGGAGAAGGGACCAGGTTAAAATGGTGTTAAATATGTTTTAGGTTGGGATTAAATCAACCAAAGGGTGTAGAGCAGGTGGGAAACACGTGTGTGTGTGGGTGTAGTGGCTCGCGTTCGAAACCCGGCGGGGACCTTTTTTTTTTTTTGATTAAAAACGGTCAGGGAGGGGAAGGAGGGTTTGGGCCAAGGTTTCCAGGTGGGCCAGATTGAATCTGGGCTGGGGTATTGGGCTAGGTGTGTGGTTGTTGGGTTGGGTTTAATTAAGAAACTTGACAAAGCTTTGAAACTAATTATTATTATTATTATTATTATTATTATTATTATTAAAAACACTATATGTATAAATATATGTATGAATAATTGTATAGGGGTTCAAAATATCTCCAAAAATAATAATAATAAGACTTGTCGTTTATTTCAACTTATACGTAACGTACAACTATTTAATGCGAAATGTTACAGTCTCCCCTACTTTTAGGAACTTCGTCCCGAAGTTAAGAGAAACACTAGGTTTACAATTGGCTAACTATCGAAAACCTTGATAAAATTTCACACTACCTTAACGTACCTGTAAATTCATGATTACGTCCCGGACCGTAATTACCAATTTACCTTACATTAGGGTTTTGCGCCCTTTTATGACTTTACCGATGGTTAAGCAGGTCTGATAGTCTCCGCCAGTCGTTGAGCAGGTGGTAGGGCCTCTCCCGACTGTTGGAAAGACATGATGACCTCTACCAATCGTTAAGTTGGTTGTTTGGTAGTTAACTAATTGTTGTACAAGCAAGTATGATTATAGATATAGCAATTAGTTCACATTCAGACAAACATGCACACAGATGTTATGATAATACTTGAATTTTTATTACTTGAATCAAATAGCGTTAATACATAGAATAAAAGCAACCAATAGTCAAATGGTGAGACTTGCGGTTAGGTAGCTGGAGGGTCTTGATCTCTGTTCAGTTTAGGGCATCGGTTACGGAAGTGATTTGGGTCTCCACATTCATAGCATTGACCATAGTTGTATTGATTAAGGTTAGCAGCTTGAGCAGGATTGGTGGGTTGGTTGGCATTTGGATTTGGGGTCTCACGACACGTGTTGACCAGATGGCCATACCTTCCACAATTGGTGCATAAGCGACATGCTGAAGCAGTGGGATGATGTCGGTTGCACGTATTACATAAAGGATGGTTTCCTGTATAAGGTTTCTTCTTAGAAGCTTGTGGAGTGAGGCTTGCATCAGGATCCCTGGTCTTACGTTTCTGGTTCTCAGTGGTTACTGCGGCTACAATACTTGTTTTATTGCCTTTCCGAACTAAGGTCCCGTTCTTTACGTGATTATCGGTTAAGGTAGCTGCTAAACGTTTGGCTTCCTCCAAGGTGGCAGGATTCCTTCCCCACACCGTGTCCTGGATTTGCATGGGCAGACCACCGATGTACTTCTCGATGGCTACCGGCAGGGGAGTGACTTTGTGGGGTAACAATAAGCTAAGCTCGTGAAAGCGGGTATTGTAGGCAAGGTTTTCCCTATCTTGAGCTAAGGTATGGAACTCATCCTCAAGCTTCTTAACTTCATTGCGAGGACAAAACTCTTCCTTCATGACCTCCTTGACTTGGTCCCATGTCATAGCAAGAGCAACTTCGGCCCCACGAGTACGCTTTTCTTCATTCCACCAAGTGAGTGCTCGTTTGTGAAGAACACTCATGGCATAACGGACCTTAAAGTTGTCGGGGCACTCACTGTTGATGAAGGCCTTCTCAATACCCTCAAACCACTGGAGGAGTCCTGTAGCTCCTTCTTCTCCACTGAACTTTGGGGGATTACAGGAATTAAAGTGTTTAAGGGTACAGGCTGGAAGTCCATTCCCGTTGTGGTGTCCATTTCCATTCCCGTTGCCGTTCAACTGGATGACTTGAGCTAGTAAGTTGGGGACCAGAGTTGCGATTTGCTGCGCCATTTGTTGAGAAATGATTGCAGCCAATTGGGCATCAACACCATTGATGTTGTGGTTAGGAACTTGGTCATGGTTATGGTTATCACCACCTTCTTCGTGGTTCTCACCATTGCTGTTGCGAGTGCTGCGACGTGGAGGCATGATCTGTAAGGGACACAATGAAATGAATGAGATTATATAAGGAATGTAATCATCTATTCATTAATTAAAACGAATAAACGAAAACGTTGACTTATCAAAGACTCTAGATTCTATTAACATATGAAGACATGCTTTAGCCTATAAGTGAACACTCATCCCGAGAATTCCCAGGTAGGCATCCGGGTCCCTCGTCTGATTGGGATATATGCGCAATGCCAGCCTAGACAGAAGACTCAGAATACAGGCGTTCACCCTTCCAGATTGCACGTGTTCGTTATTAAAATCTAGAACTTCGATGAGATCTCAAGGTGGTTCAGGTTAAACCTGAGGATTTTGCCTTGTTAGTCTAAGAGTGAATCCAGTGATGTAGAGCATCTTCTTGTAAGGATGATAGTAGGGATAAGAAGCAGGAGGGAGATAGAGATTAGCAAGTAAAGAAGCAAGTACTGATTAAGTCCTATGGTTATAGACTAGATTATTTTTCTAATAACCTAATTCCCTATAACCATGGCTCTGATACCAATCAGTAACACCCCAACCGATGGCGGAAACATCGGGATGTCACGTAGTGATGATTGTTTAGTAGCTCATGGTGAATAATGATTTCATTAAATGATTTAAATAATTTACATACAATGATTCTACAAGAATTCGTACATCAAATTGAATAAGACTATGCACATATCTTCAAGCAAATCTTCAAGCAAGTAGAACCTGAAACATGTTAAGTTGAAAATATTTTGGGTCAACAATTGTTGGTGAGAATTACATAGGTTTTTGAGAAATAGTTGATAACAATAGTTTGTACAACACTCAGGGTTGTATGATGATAGAGTATGATACCGACATGCAACAGTGCGTCTTTGTACAACCAAACCTTGTGTCGACTGATGACTAACTCACAAGTTAGTTAAATGTTATTACTGTTATCGATCATCCCTGAGTCTATGCGGGGGATGGGTTTGTCAGACCTATAGCGCTATAATCTAAACAGGCGGCTTGATCAATGTTAATGATTGTACTGTGTCTTTTTGTTACAGTCAAATGACAGAATGAGTATATGATAGTATATAAAATGTTTATAGTTGAATCATAAGTTTCAACAATGTAAGAATGAGTAAATGATAGTATATAAAATGTTTAAACATGTTTCACCCCAAAATGTAAAACAGAAAAATGGGCTATGTAACTCACCTTAGCAAAACGTTATCTCTTGAAAAATAGTGTGTTGCCCAATGTATCAAGTATCACCCTATAATGAGGTAATATATATGTCTAAGTCTACCAAGTCTATAAATGTATAAGTTTCTAGGGCATCGAATTTGGGGATATCCAATTGTTGAGTTTAAAATAAAATGTTAATTAAATAAAGGGAAATTTGGTAATTAAATAAAAGAAAACCTTTTTATAAAATTAGAATTTAGAATGCTCACAATAATGTGTTTGAAGTTTAAAAATAATTTTTATAAAATTATTTCTTTTAAAATAGATTTTTAAATCTATTTATTACAAATTGCCAAAATTTAACTATAATTTTTAAAAATACAAAAATTAAAGAATTATTATATTAAAAATCATATTTATGTTCTAAATATTTAAAAATAAATTGTATAAAATTTTGGTGCAAAAATAATAAAAATTGGATTTATTATGATTTAATTATGATTAAAACTAACAAAAATTGATTAAAAATATAATATAAATGATTTTTCTGATTTAAAAATCATTTCAGTGATGTTCAACATTGTACAAACATAGGATAATTTTTGTAGAATTTAATAAAATTGTTTTGATATTTTAATGGATTTTTATAAATATAATGGTATAAAATTGATTTAATTATTATAAATATTAAATAAATGAATTTTTGAAAAATAAAAATTGTAAATAAAACTTTTAATTCAGATTTAATAAATATAATTTTTTTAGAATTTATAAAATAGTTTTAACATTTAAAAACAAATTTATAAGTTTTAAAGGTATAATATATATAATAATGATTTGTGGTTTATAAAAAGAAAAAGGAACAAAAATCTGGCCGTAGCCGGGACTCGAACTCGGGATCCAGGGGTTATAGACCATAGTCACAACCACTTGGCCTAGGCCAGTGGTTGTGATAATCCCTGATTAAAATTAAATAAATACGTTATGTGATTCAGAGTTTATCCCCAAATTATAAGCACGAACCCTAGCTTTAGCAATTGATCAATTCACACATCAATAGCCTAATTAACCATAGGGCGATTGATGTGTGATAGCCGATGAACATAACCCATACAAAAATTCAAACTCACAGTGTTGTTTCGTATACGATTGGCCGGTCAAAGGTAGAAGTCAACTGATGATCGTATGACGATGCACAGATTGATTTGAAGAAGATTGAGATTAGGGAAGAGGTTATGAGCGAGTTGTGAACGTTCGCAGTAGATCAATTTATAGTGTGGATCAGTGTATGGTTTAATTGGAAAGTTGACCCACGATTTAATTGTCAAACGCGTAATAAAACAAATTGGTCAACGATTGATGACAATTGACGTGTAATCGAGGTAGTTTGAGGCCGGTAATTTAGATTCCATGTTAATTTGTCCAAAACACGCGTGATTAGATTAGTCAAAAAGAAAAAAATATAAAAAATTTAATCTGTTGCTGCTGCTGTTCGATGTCAGCTTACAAGAAGGAGAAGGGACCAGGTTAAAATGGTGTTAAATATGTTTTAGGTTGGGATTAAATCAACCAAAGGGTGTAGAGCAGGTGGGAAACACGTGTGTGTGTGGGTGTAGTGGCTCGGGTTCGAAACCCGGCGGGGACCTTTTTTTTTTGATTAAAAACGGTCAGGGAGGGGAAGGAGGGGTTTGGGCCAAGGTTTCCAGGTGGGCCAGATTGAATCTGGGCTGGGGTATTGGGCTAGGTGTGTGGTTGTTGGGTTGGGTTTAATTAAGAAACTTGACAAAGCTTTGAAACTAATTATTATTATTATTATTATTATTATTATTATTATTATTATTATTAAAAACACTATATGTATAAATATATGTATGAATAATTGTATAGGGGTTCAAAATATCTCCAAAAATAATAATAATAAGACTTGTCGTTTATTTCAACTTATACGTAACGTACAACTATTTAATGCGAAATGTTACATTAGCTGATTCTGGACTGCCCTTGTACTTTTGGGCAGAAGCAGTTAACACATCATGTTATGTTCAGAATAGAGTTCTTGTGGTCAAGAGACATTCCAAGACTGCCTATGAAGTTCTTCATGGCATGAAGCCCCTTATCTCCTTTTTCAGGGCTTTTGGGTGTCAATGTTTCATCTTGAACATCAAGGAATCTATTTCAAAGTTTGCTGCCAAAGTTGACTCAGGTTACTTTCTTGGTTACTCTTCAACTAGAAAAGCCTACAAGGTTTTTAATTCTCACACCAGGATAGTAGAAGAAACATTGAATGTCAAGTTCAATGAGTCAAAACACACTCTTATTCCAGCACATCCTGCTGAACTTTTTGACCTTGACAACTTCCACTTTGGACCTGAGAAGGCTGTTACTTCATCAAAACCTACTTATTATGGTGACAAAAGGTTTGATGATGAGGATCCCACACCATGGACCCCTCAAACAGTTATCAAGTCAACTTCAAGATCATTAGAAGTTCCCCAAACTTCTGATCAAACAAGTACTGAGGAACAAACTCAAACTTCTGATTCAGTAGATCCAACTACTGAAGATCAGGAAACATCTGAACCAGATATTATAGACCTCAGTAGTTTGTTTGAAGAACATGAGCCACCTACACCTGTCAGTGGTTTACAACAACTGATTGAACACAGAGATCATCCACTTGATCAAATCATGGGTGATATAGCTTCAGGTGTTCTTACCAGAAACCAGCTCTCCAACTTTTGCCTATTTTCAGCCTTTATCTCACAGTTGGAACCAAAGAAGTACCAGGAAGCCCTCAAAGACAATAATTGGGTGCAAGCTATGCAAGATGAACTGCTTCAGTTCAACAAGCAACAGGTCTGGGAAATATGTCCCTTACCTCCAAACAAGCATCCAATTGGCACAAGATGGGTTTTCAGGAACAAACAAGATGAAGCTGGTATGATAATCAAGAACAAGGCAAGACTGGTAGTTCAAGGGTACTCTCAAGAAGAGGGAATTGACTATGATGAAACCTTTGCTCCAGTTGCAAGGCTTGAGGCCATCAGGTTATTTCTGGCCTATGCCATTTCCAACAAAATTAAAGTTTATCAAATGGATGTAAAGAGTGCATTTTTGTATGGAAAAATAAAAGAGGAGGTGTATGTCTGTCAGCCACCTGGGTTTGAGGATCCTTCTCATCCTGAGTGGGTGTACAGACTGGACAAAGCTCTTTATAGGCTCAAACAGGCTCCAAGAGCCTGGTATGATACACTCTCCACCTTTTTACTCAAAAATAACTTTACAAGAGGTGCCATTGATAAAACTCTTTTCATTAAACATGTTGGAAATCATGTCTTACTTGTTCAAATTTATGTTGATGATATCATTTTTGGTTCAACAAACACAAAACTGTGTGATGATTTTAAGAAACTCATGCAATCAAAATTTGAGATGAGTACCATGGGAGAACTGCAGTACTTTCTGGGACTGCAGATCAAGCAACAAACAAATGGAACTTTTATACATCAATCAAAATATGTTAAAGAATTATTAAACAAATTTTCTTTAAAAGACTGTAAATCATGTTCCACTCCCATGACACCAATCACACAAGTTGAACCTGATGATCAAGGAAAACAGGTTGATCATCTGTATGATAGGTTCCCTTTTGTATCTAACTGCTTCTAGACCAGATATTATGTTTTCAGCATGTGTCTGTGCTAGATATCAATCAGCACCAAGGGAATCACACCTTATAGCAGTCAAAAGAATCTTCAGATATCTGAAAGGAACTCCAACACTTGGAATTTGGTATCCTGCTTCAAGCAATACCAAGTTATCAGCTTTTTCAGATAGTGACTATGCAGGGTGTAAGATGACAAGAAAGTCAACATCTGGTGGTTGTCAATTCTTGGGTAACTGTCTAGTGTCATGGCAATCAAAGAAGCAAACATCTGTTGCAACTTCAACTGCTGAAGCTGAATACATTGCAGCTGCAAGTTGTACATCACAGATACAATGGCTCCAATATCAACTTCTTGATTATGGAATCAAAGAAACCAAGACACCTTTGTTTGTAGACAGCAAATCTGCCATTAGCATCATTCAAAATCCGGTACAGTTCTCAAAAACCAAACATATTGAGATCAGGTACCATTTCATAAGAGATTGCTATGAAAAAGGCAAGATTGAGGTGAAGCATGTAGCAACAGCTAATCAAATAGCTGACATCTTCACAAAACCCCTTGACACATCAACATTTCAGAAGTTAGTAACCATGCTTGGGATGCTAAATTTGTATGTGTTTATTTTATTAATCTGCACATATTTTTCATTTTTCACTTACAAAAAGGACAAAAAGTCTGAAACAAAACTTCTGAAAAGAGAGAAACTACTGATGAACAAAACATCAGTATGGGAAAATTTCTGAAAAGTGTAAAACTTCTGATAAAATAACTTTCAAAAGTTATGAATAAAAGTATTTATAAAACATTTCTCATCAGCTTTTAAAACTACTGAAGAGGAAATGGGAACTACTGATGAAGTAATACTTCATCAGCAGTTTAGTCAAAAAGGGCAAATCTGACTTTTCCCATCATTAGAGGTTTTGACCTAGTCGGTTTAAAACTTCTGATAAAAAGATTTTTTAACCAAGGCGGTTTAAAAACTTCTAATAAAGAAGATTCAAGCGGTTAAAAACTTCTGATAAATACCTTTTTCAGCACTTATCCTTTCAAATTCAAAATATCCCTCTTTCTCTCTCAAAAACTCTCTCAATAACCTAAACCTGCAAATCAACTGTTCGATCAAAACCCAAACCACATGGTTCTCGTTCTAAAACAGGGACACAATCAAAGGGCCTTTCTTGAAAAACAAGAAGGCTGGTCCCAATACGATGAGATCATTGATCTTGTCGTAAAATCCCAATATTTTACTGCTCTCACAATAAACCCACCAATTCATACTGAAACTCTAAATGAGTTCTGGGCAAATGCTAAGACGGTGACGACTGATGATGAAGTCATTTCCCTCAACTCAAGAATAAAAGGGAAACCACTAACCATCACACCGGCCACACTGGCAACAAGACTGGGCCTGGATGATGTAACTGCCCCTGATCAAGTTGCTAATTCTGATATTCACTTAACCATGACAGAGTGTGGTTATCAAGGTACTCTCTCCCATGCTACTATCTTCAAAAAATATTTTGAACCAAAATACAAGCTTTTGTTTCATTATATTATTATGTGTTTGAGTCCAAAAACAGGGTCTTATGACCAGATGCCCTCTACTTTTCAACCAATATTTCATTCCATTGTGAATGAAACCAAATTCAGGGCATCAAAATTATTTTTCAATGAGTTGGTGTTACATCATAATAATACCAAGAAAAAGTTTTTGTTATACCCAAGGTTCATTATGCAATGCATAATAGGGGAACTGGGTAATGAGGTGCTTGTGGGAAAAGTTTCAACTTTAAATCCATTAACCTCACAAGCATACTCTAGGCATAACAAACCGGCTACCTGGCCAGAAGATGATCAGGGAGAACAACAACAAGTCCCCCTGAAGCCCACATCTTCCAAACTCACACCACCAAAAGCCAAACAGCCCAAGCCAACAAAGACAAAAACCCACCAACCCAAAAGAAAAGCTGTTCAGGAGGTTGAGATGCCTGAACATGCTCTTGAGCAATCTGCTCTTCAAATAGGTGAGACTGAAACACCCTCTCAGTCTCATCCATCTCAAACCCCACCAAGAGCACCCATAACTATCTTATTCAAAAGAAAAAGACTTAGAAAAACTATTGAAACTCACTCTTCTTTTGAAACTGCTGACCAACCAATTTCACCTATTGCCCAAACTACTGAACCAACCCCTCAAATTTCTGAACCAGAGGCAATAGAAATTGCCAAACTTCTCTCTGGGCTAAAAGAGAAAGTCCCATCTGATTATGTCAGTCCCCTACAACCACAACAAACAGGGGACATAACCACAACATCAGACATGGATGTGGACATCTCTAGCCCTATCCCAAGAGATGAGGGTGGACCAGAGTCTTTAAGCCCAATTTTAGAGACTCTTGGGGCATCTGAGGCTGCTACTACTCAGTTACCACCCAGTGGTGGATCTGAGGATAGAAGTAACATAGCTAAGACCTCAGATGTGGCAACTACTGATGAAGGCTTAATGCCTGAAGTAGGAAATCCTCAGAACCAAGAACAAGAGGTTCATGAGAGAACTGAGTTGGGCTCAGCTCATGATTTAACTGAGACAGTCCTCAATGAGGACAACATCAGGGATTCAGATGATTCCATTAATTTGGATGATGTTTCAAAAACTAAAACTACTGAATTGACGGCACTTTATGAAGGTCCTGTTTCAGGGGTATCCAAGCTCAAGAAGCCAGTCACCCCTGCACAGGTTAAAGTCCACTCAATCCCTAAAACCCCTAGAGTGGCATCCTTTGTACAACATGAGGATCTCCCAAAAACACACCCTTCACATCAAATGCCTACCCAATTCCCTGGGCAAACAAGCATAGACTTGAACCAGCTATGCAGCCCAGAGGGTCCCCTATACCACATGATGAACACTCTCATCAAGAATCACTTCCAAACATACACAGCTAACTTGGAGCTGTCAATCAAGAATCAATTTGGAGTGATCAAGACAAAGATGAATGATCTGTCCAACAAGATAGAAATCAACAGCAAACAGATTGCTCATCTTCAAGGTCAATTCTCCCAACCCTCAACCTCTAAACTTAAACTTGATGAATCCAAAAAGGGGGAGAAAATCAGGGAACCTAAGGAGTCATTCCAAGCCAGGATAAGGGCAAGAGTGGCCATCCTTGAAAGAGATTAGAAGGATCAAGCCAGAAAAGAAAAACTGGCCAAACAGTTTGGTGTCTCAGTGGAAGAAATTGAAGCCACAGAAAAAGAAGATGAGACCCAAACCTCTGAAGAATCCCTAAGGCATAATGAAGAAACTTCTGATGGCAAAAGTTCTGATGAAGAATCAGAAAGTACTGAAGACAATCCTTCAGTAGTTGACAAACCATCAGCAGTTGTCAACCCATCAGAGGTTAACACTTCCAAACCTCAAACTGCTGACCCTTCCAGAACAACTGCTCCCATCCAACCAACATCTGATCCTATCAGGCCTACTACAACAGTTACAACAATGACTGTACTAAACCCTTCTCCTATCTCTCAATCTGCTGAATTACTAGAGAAGAGTTTAGTTGCAGCCAACAAGAAGGCCAGAGAAGATCTGATCTGGAAAACTCTGGAAGAAAGGGATGATCTAGACTTAAGCCATGAAGAAAAACTTCAGGCCTATGAAGCTGAACTACAAAGGCAGGCTAGCCTTGATGAGATAGCTGAACAAGACAAAAGACAACAACTGATGTCTTACATCACAAAGAACAGCAAGACTAAAGCCTACACACTCAAGGGACTCTCTATGCATGAGCTAACAAGAAGAGCACAAATCATTGCAGACAAACTGTCCACAAGCAAAGAAGGAAAGGCCAAGAGAGCCCAAATGATAGATGAATTAGTAGCAGAGGGCTATGGTTCAAAAGCCTTAGTATCCAGATGGAAAGAAGAAAGACTGATGGATACTTATAGAAAATACAAGGCTGCCAAGGCTGCAAATCCAGAGAAGTTTCAAACTGCTGATCCTTCAAGATCAGTAGTTAGAACTTCTGGTGTATCAACAAGAAGGCCTGCTACTCAAAGAAAGAAAGCAGAGGACAATGTCAAAACTGATTTCAAAATGGTACTACTTGAAGGAAGTTCAATAGTCCATTCAGATTTTGACATTGAGGAGAAACCTCTGTTAACACAATTCAGGGATCCTTCCACTTTTTCCTACCAAATCCAAAAGACTATCAAAGACAAGATGCATACCAAGGTAGTGACTGAACACCATCTCCCAACTATTCAGATGCCTGATATGCAACAACAACAACAAGGAAGAGACTCCCACCTGAGGTTAACTGAAACAGAAAGCATCCAACACTCAGGATCATCAACCCAAGGGACAAGTCTGGTTCCCTATTCCTCTGACTTTAATAGGTCAAAGGTACCTATCATCAGATGGTCACTTACTGATAACAACTCAGTATTGTTGACAAGAAGAGACCTTTCAAGCAGGGCTTACAAAAAGATCAGTGATCTAAAGAAACTGTCAACACAAGACCTGCTCACAATTCAACATCTGGAACCACAGAGAGGATCTCTATCTGATGGACAGTTAAACCAGCTCAAGAACACCATGTACAAAGAGATATGGAAGATTGTTCAAGACAGAAGAAAATCATAAGGAATTAGTAAGGTTTTGGCTTCATCAATCCAGGGGGAGATTGTTAGGACAAAGATGATTGGTGAAACCACTTTTGGAAACCTTAGTCTAATTCACTTCTGTCATTTTGGCTAAGTATAGAAGTACTGAAGAGAAGACAAGAAACTGCTGAAGAGAAGACTTGAGAAGTGCTGAAGAAGAAACTTCATCAGAAGTTCTAAAGTCCAAACCAGACAAGTTCACTTCAGAAGTACTGAAGACAAACTACTCATCAGTAGTTTGTCATTCATCAGCACTTAGCATCAGATATTTTCCACCGCCTTTTGTATTAGTAGTTTATTGTTTATTATTACTTTTTAGCTGTATTTGTTAGTTTCAATGTTGCAACTTGTGCAACTTGTTTCTGATGTTTCTGTACTTGCTTTTTGGGCAAGATACATGTATGTAAACTTCTATAAATAGGAGGCTTCAACCTTCTATTTTAGACATTGATTTTAATAGAAAAATCCTTCAAACACTTTCACTGTTCTATTCCATTTCAGTATTTATTGTGAATCTGTCTAAGTATCTAATTCTCATTTACTGCTTAGATTCATAATAAATACTTGTCATTATTAGTTTCAATCATCTAGGGGGAGTAATAACTCTTCCTAAGTATAAAAAGTGTTGCTTTAACTTATACATTCCGCTGTGCTTATAATCTGATATACAAGAGCTTGCTAAACACTTAAGTGTCAAAGATAGCAAGTTCTTACTTAAACAAAAGAGCAAACTGATCCAACAGATGCAAAGGTCAATGTCACACAATTTGTTTTGCCTGTTGATAAAGAAAATAGTTTTATTGAACCGACTTACTCGAAGGACCCAGCTCCTGAGAGTTTAAGGAAACAATGCATGGTCGATCGATATCCCATTGCTAGTTTTTCCAAGTCGCCGATCAAGGAAAACTATGAGGAATAGCGTGCGTGTTACAAGTGCGGGGAACGGGGACATTTACTTGCCGCCTGCCCGTACGTACGACACAAAAGGCACGAGGTGGAGATGAGGCAACATCATGATTATCCGGTTGATAACTCGGTTATTCTCAGAGACGGTAGTACCCTCAGCAAGAATTTTATCATAATCAAAACAATTTTTACAACAAGAGGGAAAACCGTCCGATGACGTATGATAAACGCAACCGGATGACCACTGATAAAACTGCCAAGAAACCTGTGATGAACTCAACTGCTGATAACAAAAAGGTTGATCCTAAACCTAATGGAAAACAAGCAGTTGGACCTGTCTCTGTTAAATCAGAGAAGGTAACCAAGAAGGTTGCTTTTAAAGATGATGTAAAGAAACCGACTGGGACTTCAAAATCTCAGATACGGATCTTGAAAAGATCTGAGCAATCTTGGTCATCTAAGGAATCTGAAGGAGCCTCTACTTCACAGAATGAGAAGAGTGAGAAAAAGAAAATTGTGAGTGAGAAGAAAGGGGTTGAAGTAAACCAAGATGTTTGTGATTCGAAAGACTCTTTGAAACAACCTGTTCAAAGACCCAAGACCAAACAGGCTTGGGTCCCCCGAACGATCTAACTGCTTTACTTTAAATGTGCAGGGAGCTCCAGCTGGCCCTGTTAGCAGCCTATGGATTGTTGACAGTGGAGCTTCTGGTCACATGACAGGGGACCTCACGCTACTCTTTGACATCAAAAACATTAATGGAGGTTATGTGGCATTTGCTGGTAATAAGGGAGGCTACATTACGATGGAGGGTAGTGTAAGCAATGGGGTCGTAACATTTGAGCGGATATCATACGTGAAACAGATAGACTATAATCTGCTCAGTGTTAGTCAAATTTGTGATAAACAATTTTCTGTGTATTTTGATGACAAATCCTGCTACATCTTGAAACCTGGGTTTGAGCTTCCGAAAGAGTGGGTGATGCTGAAGGCACCGAGAGTAAACAACTTGTATATTCTCGACATGTCCAAAGCAATGACCACCCATGGCCAAGTCACGTGTTTCCTCTCTAAGGCTACAGAAAAAGAATCAATTATGTGGCACAGGAGAATGGGACACATCCATTTGCGAAAGATGAACCAGTTATTGAAGAATGAGCTTGTCACGGTAGTTAATGTGAAACACTTCCATCTGAACGACACGTGTGTTAGTTGCAAGAAGGGAAAGCAGCACAAACAATCCCATAGACCAAAGAAAGTTAATTCCGTTGAGCTGCCACTTGAACGTTTGCATATGGATTTATTCGGTCCACTCAGACGTAAAAGTCATGCAGGGGAGTTGTACTGTCTTGTGGTGACTGATGATTATTCACGATTTTCATGGGTAATGTGTTTGCATCAGATAAGCGACACTTTTGATAATTTGAAGGTTCTGTTTACACGTCTAGAAAATATATATGGTCTGAAGATCAAACGAATCCGGAGTGACAATGGGACGGAGTTTAAAAACGCTCAGATGGATGATCTTTGTGCAAACAAAGGAATTCATCATGAATATAGTGCTCCGTATACACCATAGCAGAACGGTGGCGCAGAGAGAAAGAACAGGACTCTAATAGAGACGGCGAGAACTATGCTTGCGGATTCAAATCTTCCAGTCATGTTCTGGAATGAAGCTATTTACGCGGCATGTTATACTCTTAACCGTGTTTTGACAGTGAAGAAGTTTGGCAAAACTTCTTATGAGCTGTTGAACCGACGCAAGCCGAATCTGGAGTATCTAGAACCATTTGGTGCCCCGTGTACTATGCTGAATCCTTCGGAGAAGTTTGCACCAAAGGCTGAAGAAGGTTATTTTGTTGGATATGCAACCCCATTAAAACGGGTATTCAACAAAAGAACTAGAAAAGTCGAGGAGTGGACTAATGTCGAAGTTCAAAGATACACACAAAATGTACAAGGAGGAGGACCAGATTGGATGTTTGATTACAAAGACTTCTTTGAATCATTCAATCTAGATAGCATGGTTGAAGAAGCTGTACTTCGCTTATATTACGAGGTCGAAAACACCGTGACTTCACCGTTAGTGCGTCCGATCACGGTAAATCCTCAAGCAGCTTCTAATGATACCACTGCTCCTGTGATGGAAGAAGAGGTGTTCCAAGAGGCTTCTACATCGCTTAATTCATCAGAATCAGAATATGAAGACGATGATACAACAAGTGAAGCTATTTTGGACAACGCTACAGTGACACCACCAGTGAACCCAACTAATACTGATGCTTCAACATCGACTGTGGGTAATGATCTGGTTTCTACAGAGAATTTGACAACTCAAACGGGAGAACAAGTACTTGATTATCCAGAACACCCGCTTGAACAGGTTATTGGTGATCCTGGTAGCAGTGTGATGACAAGAGGGCAGCTGAGAAATGCTCAAGCACCAGAAAATATTGGCAACCTTGCTTTATATGCCAAAATACAGAAATCTGGTTTTCAAAATGACTGGTCATTTGCTTGTTATGTTTCGCAGGTCGAGCCGCGGACTTACAAGGATGCTCTTTTGGATGACGCCTGGGTGGAAGCAATGCAGGAGGAGTTATTACAATTCCAGAAACTTGGTGTATGGACCCTGACAGATTTGCCCCCTGGAAGAAAGAAAATTGGAACCAAATGGGTGTTTAAGTACAAGAAGGTTGACAGAGGAGTCATAGTGCGAAACAAAGCTCGTTTGGTAGTTCAAGGTTTTCATCAGGTTGAGGGAATCGACTACAATGAAATCTATGCACCGGTTGCACGCTTGGAAGCTATCAGAATGTTCCTAGCGTTTGCATCATGGAAGAAATTTAAGGTGTATCAGATGGATGTAAAGAGCGCTTTTCTTTACGGTGTGGTCAAAGAGGAAGTTTACGTAGGTCAACCGCCAGGCTTTGAGGACCCTATTCACCGGGATAAGGTTTATGTGTTAAAAAAAGCTCTCTACGGGTTGCACCAGGCTCCGAGACAATGGTATGAGGAGCTGAGCACGTATCTTCTCTCGAAAGGATTCAAACGCGGACTCGTAGACTGCACACTGTTCACGAAACGAACAGGAGATGATTTGCTTCTTGTACAAATTTATGTTGATGATATTATTTTCGGGTCAACTAACGAACTTCTGTGCAGGGAATTTGAACAAGTTATGCAGGAAAAGTTCGAAATGAGCGCAATGGGAGAAATGCAGTTTTTCCTCGGCTTGCAGGTGGAGCAAAGACCAACGGGGATCTTTATTCACCAGACGAAATATGTTTCTGAAGTCTTGAGCTGATTCCAGATGGATGATTCGAAGCCGATGGATACCCCGATACAGCCCAATCACGGGATTGGAGTTGACCTTAAGGGGGAGCTGACTGATCCGTTTACATACAGAGCAATCGTCGGATCTCTGATGTATCTCACAGCGTCAAGACCTGATATAATGTTTGCGACATGTCTTTGTGCGCGATATCAATCGAAGCCGAAACAGATTCATCTTGCAGCTGTCAAGCGTATCCTTAGATATCTGAAGGGTTGTCCATCAAAAGGACTTTGGTACCCTCATGATGATAATTTTGACCTAATCGCTTTTAGTGATGCAGATTGGGGCGGCTGTGACAAAGACAGCAAATCCACAACGGCTGGATGTCAGTTTATGGGGAGCAGGCTCATGACCTGGCAATGCAAGAAACAAACCGCAGTTGCACTATCCACATGTGAAGCAGAATACGTTTCAGCATCGAGCTGCTGCTCACAGGTTCTTTGGATCCAACAGCAGATGGTGGATTACGGTTTGCAATTTCTTAAAACCCCTATTTACTGTGATAATGAAACCGCAATCGCATTAACAAAAGTCTTAGTAAATCACTCAAAGGCTAAACATATCCGGATTAAATATCATTTTATCCGTGATTTTTATGCTAAAGAGTTGATCGATATGGTCAAAATCCACACTGATTATCAACGCGCAGATCTTTTTACCAAAGCTTTTGATAAATCCAGATTTGATTATCTTTTAAAAGCTAATGGTACTAAAGAAAAACAGGACTAATCACCACCTCAGTCTATCACTTTTTAGTTTAAATTTTTACTACTTTCAGAAAAATTTCGAAAATCCAAAAACATTGAAAAGTTTCAAAATCCATAAAAATTAGAAAATTTCTTTGCTGACTGCTATATCTTCTTCCCTTAGATTAATGCCGTCAGATTTCTGTGAACAAACGATATCTGGGCAGTCACATATTTGAAATGCTCCAGCTTATCCTTGGGAACAGTAAATTCGAAAATCTATAAAAATCAGAAAATTCTAAAATGATTTCCTGGAGTATAAAGGGAAATGATAGTACATCAGTGGGGATCTGACACATTCTAAATAATGTAATGCTATATAGGGCGTGTATCTGAGTCTGTGCGATGTGCTGATAGGCTTCGTAGACCTATTACTGCGTGCCTGATACATACATATCAAACAAATTGTTGTGTGGATGAACTCCTCATGGGCATATGGTCTTAGTACCGTAATTTCGTTTGATAGGGTATCTGTACAAAACTCGGAGGTTTAGGGTCGTTATGTTATTAGTTGTCTGGGGATAGCCTCTCTGATCTTCTGCTGTAAGTCATTACGGACCTAGATCAGACAGGGTGTCTTTATAAAAGAGCTATATGCCAAATCCTAAAGTTACCGAATTGAGGAACTTTCCATGTTATATGATGATCAAAGATTATCTATTACATCGTATTGATCATTGATGCAAATCATGATTAATATCAGTCCTCAACCTGGTATAGTGCATATGTTACTTTGCTGCATTAATTTGCTGACCTGTATACCTCTATGCATTATATCTTGTACAATTACAGACGACGAAAGCATAATCACGCTTTACAATGAGTCTTTGTGCATTTACTTCTTGATACGGGAGTATGTCGTGTGTGTGGGAACCACAGACAATTGCGTTTATACTATAAATATCAGTATCCGTATAAAGTACTGCACAAAAGTCTGCATGTGAGTTTATGTGGATCACAATATCAGCAATTGCTAGATCACACATTGTCTTTAATGATAATAATTTCAAAAAGATCAACGGTGTGATCAGATTTCTCAAAAACTGATATGATCCCTTTACCGGAATTCCCAAAAACATTTACAGTTTTCATTTACATTTCTGCATTTTATTGTATCGTCAAAAATTACAAAACTCAAAAAGATTTTAGGTGTGTTTTTGCATAAACTTTAGAAAATCCAAAAAGATTTTTCATTTTCATCTTATTTTTGATAACTGATGGTGGTTGATGTCGATTTTCTAAACCTTGATACACCATTTGAGCTTTGTAACTTTTAAAATGTGCAAACATGATTGATTGGATGCTTAAAAGTTGGAAAATAACTGGACCGGGACTCGTTTTTGAGATTTGGAAAATTTTCAAAAATCCCAATTCTCATTCGCCCATTCGGTTGGTCGAATGTGGGATTTCACATGTTCCTTCGTATGTATTGGTTGGGCGAAGGAGAGTGTTCATGAAAATTATCTCATTCGAACCCTTTTACCTCATTCGTACCCTTTCACTAGGGTCGAAGGAGACAAAAGTTTCTCCTTCGTATGACTAAAACGGGCGAAGGGGCAGGCCTATATATACCCATCTCCTCATTCGAACCTCATTCATATTTTTTCCAGATTTTTAAACTTAAACTCACCTTGTTGCTCGTTCATTTTATACCATTCTATTGTGTTCGTGACTTCACACTGATCATTTTGCCATCAATTTTACAGGTTATCTTCAAGGATTTCATGACTTAATCGCTGTTTTATGTTACAAGCCCTAACTGTTGTAAACTGATTTTAAACAGCATAATTGTCACAATTGATGCATAGGGTTTATTGTGTATGTGTTTTAGGGGGAGAAATAACCAAAAACATGGTTTAAAACTCGTCTGATTGATCAATCAGTTGTTTAAACCCTAGTTTTTAGTGAAAACACATACAGAATACATAATTGTTGAATCTGTTAGTCTAGGAATGTTAATCGGCATTATTAGGTTTGATTTCAATCAAATGGACATGTTTAGAATCATTCAATTTCAAAATTGATATTTCAAAATTATGAACTGTTTCCTTCGACCAGATCGAATGGGCGAAGGAAGAAATCAAAACGGTCGAATGAAGTTTATGTGGGCGAATGAAATCTTTATTCAGAATTCATACATTTGTACCTATTATTGTTCATTCGTACCTTTGCAAAAACTCCTTCGTACCCCCGTTTGGGCGAAAGAGGAGGTTTATGACCAAAAATTTTCAATTTGATATTCTGTCGATTATTAACGTGTGTTTTTGTTTGTTTTGCAGATTTAACGATGTCTGAACAACAGAAGACGACGGAACAAGCAGGATCCTCATCACAGCCTGCTAAACAACTAGATTTTGAGAATGCGCACAACTGCTGTGCATATCTTGGAGACGTAAAGAAGCACACAGAGTTCGTCGGCATCATTGATTTTCTGAAAAGAAGCAGGGTGATAGATGCCATTGCTACGCCGACAGTTATCTATCGAGATATGATTCAAGAATTCTGGACGAATGCTAAACTTGACTTCTGGAAGTGCGAATCTTGTTTGACTAGCAAGATTCAAGGACAACGAGTAATTGTTTGCGAAGAGGATCTGAGGGAAGCATTGAATCTGAATGATGAGCCGAATGATCCAAAGGAGTTTACATTTATGGATCAGCGAAAGTGCTTCCTCAGGATGAAGTACAATGGACCAATCACCGACGGTTCATTGCATAAAGGAAAACTGTGCCCACAATTCAAGTATCTGGCACACGTTTTGATTCACGTTTTTGGATCTGCAGCAGGAGGTTATGATTTGATGAGGAAGAGCATCAGTTCTATGATGGGTGCTTTAGTATTGAACAAACCGTTCAATGTCTCTGGCATACTGATGTCTCATTTACTGGAGCCCGTGAATGGAACGAGGAATCTGAAGTTTCTTTTATATCCTCGTTTTCTTCAAATGATATTTGATCACAAGTACAAGGAGCTGAAAAGAGATCCTAAACACATTGTTGTTCAGGAACATATGTCGCTGAATACACTCGCTAGGATGAAAGCGTATAAAGGTTTGTCTGTTGAAGAACGTCCTCCAGTAAGACGTTTGTTCGGACACCTAGCTAGAGTGGATTACGCAGATCCGGGTGAGGGGCTTGTGAGGAATGTAAACAGTGATTCTGATCCTGATAATCCTTTACATCATGTTGATCCTGATGCTAAGCGCAAAAGACAAGTTGTGAATGTTGGCGCAAAGAGTGGGAAAACAAAGAAACAGGAGATAAGGATAGAGGTTTCTGAACCTGAGAAGAAGAAAAGTACTCAAAGAAGAAATAAGAGGATGGCGAAAAAGGGATTGAATTTAGTTGATGAAGCGTCTATTGATTCAGAAGAGACGTTAGAGGTTGAACAATGGAATTCAGATGCTGAAACTGTAGAGACAACCATGCCCAAGGCCACTGAGGCTGGTGAGTCTGCTAGCCAGAACATTGAGGATCAAGGGAACAAAAGCCCTATTCCTGTTGAAGAAGAAGAGATGGGTTTGAATGTTGATGAGACGTTTGTTGGTTCTCCTGTGCAAGCTGCTAGGAAAGAAAAGAAGAAACAGGAGAAGCCGAGCATTAAGAGGAAGAAAGAGATAGAATCTTTGATAGCTGGTAAGAAATTGCACCAGCTACAAGTTCTAAATCACCGGTTATTGCACCAGCTCAAAAGAAGCAGAAGACTGCAACAACATCAAGCACACCACAAACTGAAGAAATACCTATGGATGATGTTAATGAGGCATTGGATAATGTGCTCAAGAAGATCAAAAAAGGTAAATTGCCTGATGCTGTTGAACCACCAAAGAAGACAAAAGTTTCGGTGGACAGTGATATTATGACTGCTGTGAATCAGAGACTGTCTGAGATGATGAATCTGATTAATAAACAACAAACGGAGATCGAGCAATTAAAGTCTAATGATAAGAAAATGTTGGAGGTCGTAGTCACATCAGCAGATGATAATGAAACCTTGAAGAAGACAATCAAGAGATTGAAGAGAGAAAATAAGAAGTTGCTGAAGCATGAGCAACGAAACACCAGAAGAATCATAGTCTTGAAGGAGGAGAACAAACAGTTAAAGAAGAGTAACAAGCATATGGATGATCTGATCAAGAACTTGTACTCTCAAGCTCCTCAACTTCAAGCTGGTGAAGTAGAAAAAGAAAGAGAAGAAGAGCAAGTTGATTACGAAATATCTGATGAAGAAGAAGATGATGAACTTGATGCAGATGCAGGAAACGATACAAAGAAGAAGAAGAAGGATGATAAGGATGATGGAGGATCAGATGATGGTTCGAGTGATGGAAACGGCTCTGCGTTTGATGATAGTAGTGATGACGATGATGATGACGCTGACAAATTTACATATGAGAAGCGTGACTCAGATAAGGGTGGTGAATCGAGCTCTAAGGCTCCTGGTGAGAATGTGGATGAGGATATCTTCTGGAACGAGAAATTGCAGTCATTGTCTGAAGAAGATAAGAACAAGTATCGCCAGATGCTCACTGATCGAGTCTGGACGATCGACATGACTAGTAGGTTTCCAGAAATATTTGAATCGAACAATAAACTATTCGAGTTGGAGTTTGGTGACCCTGATCTTGAGGATGGGGAAGTTTCTGCGGCAATTTCGAAAGAAATACTTGAAGGTTTAGCAAAGCAAGTAGGCAAGACGTTGGAAGAATTACTTGCAGACAACTTTATTCCAAAGATTCCTGAGAAAGAAGCTGGAAATCATTCGGATGATCATGATGTTCATGCATTCGAGGAAGTTGAAATGGAAGACATTACGAGCGAGGAGTATCCACAATATTTCAGGACAAATCAAGATTGTGGATTCTCTTTCACAGATGAACTGCTAAACCATGCCGAGAAACTAGCGAAAGAAAAGAGCAAAGCGTTTGAAGACGAAATCTTTAAAGGGCATAACATGCCACGGTTCGAGCAGTAGGAGAGTTTGAAAGAGTTTTTGAAAAAGTTGAAAGAAAAAGAAAACAATCGTCCGAAACCTGATATTCAAGGAAGCTTTTACAAACTTCATAATGGAATTTTCAAAGGTTGTGCATTGGCCTGGAAGTTTGTTAAAGAGTTGAGATGCTTCGCAGTAAAGTGGGAGAAGGGGATCTTGTATTTCGACAAGTTTCATCACTTGAAGACTCTTCCCTATTGGGCAATCCGTGATATTTGTCGTCACCGTTTAACGGGAGCGTCAAATAGTCAGATTACTTATTTTGCTGAAAAGATGAATAGAGAAAGCCGAACCAAGTGGGACTTGTTTACACCACAATATCCAAAGCGAATTGTTCATAAGAAGGACATTGACTTGATAACTGGTATGCCCAAGGTGACGTTAAAGTATAAACCACCGCGAGTGTTGAAGAAGATTCCTTTGTTGCCTATTCCACAACACTTCGCCAAAGATTTCATCTGGTGGTATTATGATTGGAAGATTGCAGAGGCCGTGATTGTGTTGAAAGACGGAGAGACGAACTACAAGAAAGTGCATATCTTTGATCCCATGTGGTTGATAAACTGTTCACATGAGGATATTATCATGCTGTTCTACAATCCGATCTATTCAGATGCAAAAGATGCTGAGCAAGCAGGAAAGTACCAACGTGTGGTATTTCTATGCTTTGCGTATGATATCAATGCTGGGTGTGACTATGGAGAAAAGTTGGGAAAGTTTGTGGAGAAGCAAAAGGTGCCTGAGCTGAAAACGAAGAAGCAAAAGCAATTTCATGAACTGGTGATGACAAAAGAACAAAGGATTCAATGACACATCAAACTGATGAATATAAGAATGGACGAAGAACGACGAACACAATCCAAGCAATAGTCGAGGGGGAGTTTGTAGATGCAAAAGTGCGACTAAAGCTTTGGATTGTACAACACAATATGTTTTGGTGATATCGAAGGTGCGAAGGAGCAGTTTAGTTGGTGCGAAGGAAGTGGCATGGACGAATGAAGATTTAGATTATAGTAGAACTTGGTTCGACCTTATGATTTGGGCGAACCTGCACATTCGCACAATCAATTTGGGCGAATGTGCAGTCTATAAATAGACAAGTTTGATTTTTGAATGTAACTTTTGATCATTATTATTCCCTCCACTTTCAGAAACTCTCTCTAGTGTTTTGTTAAACTCGTTTATCGTTCATACCTTGATTGTATCTATATTTCAACGTGCAATCGAGTGATTTATTAATGAAAACGTTTGAAAATGATGATCTGTGTTTTTGAATCTGTTTGATTATTATTTTGTGATAGTTTTAGGGTTTCCGCACCTAAAACTAACTTGTTTGATCATTCTTTGTTTGTTATCGATCCTTTCACGCTCATACAATCTATGATCTTCCGCAGGTGGATCTTCCTGATCCTTTATCTTCCGTACCTCGTACTAAAAGCTGGTGTGCAGTGGAATATTCCGCGTGCGGTCGGACGCGCGCGTGTTCTTCCAGAGTGAAGTGGATAAGACTGCTTTATGTGCAGTCCTCCTGCTCCTGGCGGAGTAATTTCCGCGTGATCATTCTGCGGATTGTCCTGAAGAGGGATAGGGGCGCCGCCTCCGCGTGGATTAGGCTCCCTATCCCTTTAAGTCCACCTAGTCTAGGGCTTCTCCTGTTCTTGACTCAAGAGTAGGTGGAGCGCTAGACTGAATACAGTGTTGGTCGCGGATGATAGCTCGTCTGCTTGATGAAGGATCTTGTATGCTTATGCGGAATGTTGGCGGAGAACGTCTTTTTTGTTTTACGTTGAAGTTCCGCAAGAGATGACGTGTCGTGCCTTGTCCTGAAAAGGAGCAGGCGGAGAACGTTTTTCTTGCTTTGCGTCAAATTTCCTCGAAAGATGACGTGTCATGCCTGGTCCTGAAAAGTAGCAGGCGGAGAACGTCTTTTCTCGCTTTACGTCAAATTTCCGCGAAAGATGACGTGTCATGTCTGGTCCTGAAAAGTAGCAGGCGGAGAACGTCATTTCTCGCGTTACGTCAAATTTCCGCGAAAGATGACGTTTCATGCCTGTTCCTGAAAAGTAGCAGGCGGAGAAAGTCTTTTCTCGCTTTACGTCGAATTTCCGCAAAAGATGACGTGTCATGCCTGGTCCTGAAAAGGAGCAGGCGGGGAACGTCTTTTCTTTTGACGTAAAGCTTGCGCCAGCGCCATCTTGATGTTGTAATAAATGCCTCTGTAGTTAATGCGGTTTTAGACTTGGAATAAATATGGAATGTTTTATATTTAATATGTCTCCAATGATTTGAATTTATTGTGCCTGAAGCTCGAATGAGTATTAACTTCGGAGGGAAGTTTGGCATATTTCAAAAGGTGACAGACGTGTCAGACAGCTGTCTGACACGTTGTTTGATGTGTGTCCCATCAGACGTGTGCAGTAAGGTTTTTACGTCTGGTGTCAGGCGCGTGAGGACCACACGCGCCTGTTGGTTAATGGGTGATCAGGGTGATGCCACGTGATGTATGTCAGACGCGTGGAAAGACACGCGTCTGAATTGCTGAGATCGTGAGATCCTTCGACACGTGTCAGCCATCCGGATTGTTGCCAGCTGTGAAGCAAATGCACGCGCTAGTGTGAGCCGTTCGATGATGCATGTGCCACGTGTCGTCATCTAGTGCATCCAGGCGAAAAGGCTCGACGGTTGCTTTTCTCCTGTGGGCCCCATTGCAATTAATGCGATGGGCATATATATCTTGGGAGGGCTTTTGAAATCAGTTACACATTTAAAATTTCTGATCAAACTCTCTCTACTCTCGAACCAATCTTCATCTTTTACGTTCAAATCTTTGAAGTTTTCGAGCAATCTTTAAGTATTCCGACGAGTTTTCCGACGAATACTCAAGATTTCCTTGAAACATCAAGAAGATTTTTGTTCTTCTCTTCATCATTTTTATAGTTTATATGCTTCCCTTTATTTAAATATGTTTGATATTTCAACCGGGGTCTCGCCGTCCGGCGAGACTGGAGACAGTGATTTGGTGGTGGAGGAGGTGGAGACAGAGGAGCCAACTGTGGAGGGAGGTAAAGTGAAGGAGAGAAAGTTGATGACGAACACCCCCTGCCATTGGACTGCTGCTGCCTTTGCAGATTTCTGTAAGGGTTATGAGATTCCATCGGAGTGGGAACCGGAGTTGCCCACTCCGGAGTTGACAATGCTGACCCCTAGCGATGGAAAGATTGCACTTTTTGCTGCCCACTTCACTCAGTGTGGGTTCAACCTTCCCTGCACTCGCTTTTAGTTAGATACTCTCATTGCGTATGAGGTGCAGGTGACGTAGATGAGTGCTTTTGGTATGCTGAGGCTTGTGAAATTTGAAGCCTCATGCCGCGCTCTCGATATTGAACCGACCATTGAACGGTTCAATGTTTTTTACTATATGGTGCGCGACGAGATGTGGTTCTCGTTTAAACCGCATCCGAAGGTGCCGCCCATGGCAACGCACGTGCCTAAATCCCTCCACGGGTGGAAGGATAAGTATTTTTTTGTGAAGAAGGGCGTTATTCCGGTGGCTATGCCTTGGAAAGTTGTGGGAGAGAAGCAACGCGTTCCTGATCGCGTATTTATGCAGGGTTGTAGGAATAAGCCCTGGTTTGTGAAGTTGACTGCCAACGCAACCAAGTTGGAGTGCAAGGGTCTGACGGAGACCATTTTCTTGTTGTTGGGCATTAGCCGCGTGGGCATACGTGCGGGGAAAGAGCCCTATATTGTTGGGATGGTATGTGTATATTTCTCTTTGCTATTTTGCCTAACATGTTTGCCGCGCCTTGATATTGATCTACTGTTGTTGTCTGCAAATGTGACGAAGTTTGATGTGTATGCGGCCCGAGAGGATAAGGGTTTGATGAAGTGGAGGCGTTTGGTGGAGGGGCAGGTGTCCTCGCTGGAGCAGTTCGCGGGCAATTTCTACTACCCGAATTTGGAGAATCCGCCCAATCACTTTTACGATACTGGTTAGTCCTCGTACTCCGGGTTTATATGTTTCTGAGTCTACTGACTCATCAGTAGGGGTATGGCTATCTTGTTCGGAAAGTGTTAGCCCCAACTGACTCTGAGTCTTCGAGTGAAGGGGGCGAGTTTGTGAAAAACAGGCATAAGCAGAAGGATGGTCCGCCCTTCGGTGATGAGGATGAATATGACGCGACAAAGTCAAAGAAGAAGAAGCAGCGTCGTGAGCCATCCTCGCACGGGGAGGGGGGAAGCAAAGGTGGTGGCAAGAGTGTTGCGGGGAGCACTGGGGGCTCCAAGGGTACTGAGGGGAGCGTTGAAGGCTTCAAGCATGTTGAACGTGGCGGATGAAACGTTAAGTCCCCCGCCAAAATTACTAAGCTACAAGAGCAAGGGGCTCCTGTATTTTCTGTGGATATTGGCGCTCCTCCTGTGCGTCAACCACTTCTTCAGATGATCGTGAAGAAGAAGACTCCTTGTAAGTGTCCTCGCCTTCTCCTTTGTTTTTTTTATTTTTGACCTGTGATATTTTTCTAACTGTGGTACGCATTGTAGTGGTTGCACCGAAGATTACTCCTACTCCTTCCCCACCCTGACTCTTACCGCTGAGAAAATTGTTGAGGCGGCTCGGAAGAGGGAGGAAGAGCGTCTCTGGAAAGAGAAGGAGGAGGCGGAAAGGAAAGGAAAGCCAAAGCCGATGAAGCCTCCAAGAAGATTGAGGCTGAAAAGAATGCTGTCACCGAGGAAGCCACAAAAAAGGCTGAGGCGGAGCGTCTTCGTTCGGAGGAACAGAAGTTCCTAGTTGAGAAGGCTAGCCTTGCCAATAAGAAGGCGGAAAAAGAGAAGGCTGAAGCAGAGGCCAAAAAATAGGCCGATGATGCTTTACGTTTGAGATGGCCACCTCGGCGGGAGGCGTCAGGGGTTGGTAACTGGGAAATTGGCCGGGCGAGGAGTGCACCACCTGATGCAGGAGGTAGGGGTTCAGCTGGAACCTATGATGGTTCCAGTTGGACGGGTGGCGACGCCATCTGGCGTCCTCGTTGGGCGGTCAGGGAGAACACTCTCTTCTCTAACTCCTTGGCCGCCGAGGAGTTTGTTGAGGAGGTGGTGCCTCCATCTGAGAGGGAGTACCAGGATAGCTTGATTCGTTCTGAGCTGATTGCGAATATGTGTGTGAATCAGATGACTCAAGTGTCCATGATGGACCCGTTGCGAAGGTGGGACGCGGCCTTTCAACGAGATAGTGCCCGTCTGAAGGCGGAGAAGGCGTCCATGGCCGAGAAGGAAGCTTCCTTTAAGGCCGAAGTTGAGAAGTACCGCCACCGTGATCACGATGCTTAAGATCGTGTGAAAAAGCTTGAGAGTGTGGTGGCGGCTGAGAAGAAGAGGTGGATGAAGTCATGTCTCCGCACCAATGAAGAGACGAGGCGGCTGAAGGAGCGCCTCCAAAAGTTAAAGGAGGAGAACACGACTGATGTGGCCGAGCTCGAGAAGAAGTGCAAGGTCCTCTCCGAGCGAACTGTCAAATTCGTGGAGATGCGCAAAGAGCTGGAGTCCAAAGATGCTGATCTTGTGACCGCCACTACGCGTGTCTCTGCCCTCGAAGAGTACAGGTTCACTATGCTTCAGGCCAAGGAAGAGTTGGTGTGGGAGAGAAGCTCCGCAGTGGAGGCCCGTGATGCGGCGGTGAATGAGGCTGAGGCTACCAAGGCCCTCCTGGATGAATGTGCCACTGTCTAGGAAAAGATGCAGGAGGCGCTGCGCTGGTTGATGACCAGCGGCATTGAAGGGGTGAGCTTCTACCTTCTTGCAATTTGATCTTCTTTTGATTTTGTAAAATATTTCTAACTCTTTTCCTCCTTTTGCATATCTTCAAGTGGTTCTGGCAAGAACCTAAACTTGGCCATCAAGTTGCCAACATAGCTGCTACCGCAAACGCCATTGAATATGGCAAGGGTTATGAAAATGTCTTTCTTCATGCCCATAATATTGGGCGGATCATCGATGCGGAGCACTATGGGAAGCCCCTGAAGGAGGAATATGAGGCGGAACTGGCCAAATCTGACAAGATCGAGTTCCCCATCCTTCAGGTGGTGGCAGACTGTAACCGCCATCCTGATCCCGCGGCTTCTCTCAGATACTTCATAGAAAAATCTGATAAACTTGGGGAGGAAGCGAAACGGCGGGCCGAGGAGGAGGAGAGGGCGCGGCAAGAGGAAGAGCGCCGGAAAACCTCTGGCGAGGGGTTCTCCGGGAGTCAACCTTACCCTTATGTGGATCAGGTTGATTTTAGTGGCTTTAATGAGTATGCGGGGTTTGTAATTTTACTGTTGCTTTGTACTTGTAAATATGTCTTGGGTTTTAATTCCCAAGTGTTAATGGAAATTTTGTGTTTGTTGTATCTTGTGTGTTCTCTCGCTAATTTTTGTTTTACTTGTTTAACCAAGTCGTCACCCAGTGTGTAAGTAGAAGTTAGTACGTGTGTTCAACTGATCAGTCCGGCGTCCAAGTGTATAATACTTTTCCTTGAAGACTGTAGCGCAACACAACTTGTGCCTTGGGTCCGACTAACGTGCCGAAAGGCCTTGTCTTAAAGACTATTGTTCGCGCTGTGGGATAATGTGTGGCCTTTAAGTCCGACGTGTGTTTAAGCAGGTCTAGAAGTCTTAAGTCCGACAAGTAAACCATGTCTTGAAGACTGTAGCGCAGCGTGTTTGGCTAGGTGCGGTTACGAGTCTGGCATGCGCTAGGCGTGGCTTGAAGATTCTCACACGACCTTGCCATAACACGAGGCTGTTTTAGTACGACGTAGGTTTTAGCGTAGCCTTGAAGACCTGGGCGCGGAAAAACAAGTAGAAGTAACAGATATAGGAAACAAACTTTCTAGGATAAGTACAACGGCGTGTGTAGCCGAAAGCATGAGTAAATTACAAGTAACATGGGCACAACTGTGCCGCGTCCCAAGATCGAGAGATGGGCATTCCATCTAGTTTTTCTAGCGCGTACGCGCCTTTGCCCAAGACTTCTTGGATCTTGTATGGCTCTTCACAAGTTGGTGCTAGTTTTCTCGGTTTTCGGCGTTGGAAGCCTCGTTATTGCGGAAAACGTAGTCTCCGATCTTGAATGCGGATTGTTTAACGCGCTTGTTGTACTAGCGCTCCAGCTGTGTCTTGTACTTAGCTTCTTTGATGGCGGCGAGGTCACGCCGCTCTTCGAGTAAGTCAAGTGTTAAGCGGAGTTCTTCGTCATTATTCCTATTGTCAGCAATTAGTACTCTTGCGGAGGGACATCCAATTTCCGCGGGGATTACAGCTTCAGAGCCGTAAGTTAGGTTGAACGGTGTTTCGCCGTTGCTTGTTTTGGTGAGCATACGACAGACCCATAGTACATGGGGAAATTCATCTACCCACCCTGTGCGCTTGGTTTCCAGCCACGCTTTGATGCCCTCTACGATGCTTCGATTTGCTCTTTCGACTTGGCCATTGCCTTGTGGATGTGCGACTGATGTGAATATTTGTTGGACGCCCAGTTGCGCCAACCATTCTTGTAATGTTTGGTCCATGAATTGTGTACCATTGTCGCTCACGAGTTTCATTGGTAGCCCAAATCTACAAATAATGAACTCCCAAATGAATTTCTTGACATGTGCCCCGTCAATCTTGGCGAGAGGTTTTGCCTCAACCCATTTGGTGAAGTAGTCGATGGCGACGATAAGGAACTTGACGTTTCCCGGTGCCGTTGGGAATGGTTCGACTTGATCAATTGCCCATTTTTGAAAGGGCCATGCAATTGTGACAGGCACTAGGTCATTTTTTGGACGCAGGGTGTTTGGCGCGTGGCGTTGGAAGCTGTCACATTTGCGTAGTTCTTTGACTGCATCCACGTGCATTCCCGACCAGTAGTCCCCCGTGTTCATCAGTTTTGCGACTGCCATCCTTAGGCCCATGTCTAGTATGCAGATTCCCTCGTGAATGTCTCTAATGAGGAAGGAAGCATCTGCGGAGTCGACATAACGGAGTGGCATCCCTAGGTAGGAGCGGAGATAGAGCATGATGTCAGTGAGTTAATAATGGAGAGCCTTGTGTCGAATTTTCAGGGCCTCTGACTTATCATCAGGCAGGGTGGAAGACAGATAGGCTGGGGTCATCCAGGACGCGTTGCCTGTTTGGATGACTTTAACCCATCGCAGCGGAACAGATGGGTTGCTTAGGACTTCGACGCGGACTTCCTTTGTCATGTGTTCAAAAACGGTGGAAGCCATTTTGCTCAGCGCATCGGTTGGTTTTTTTCACTGCGCCTGATGTGTTCTATGGTGCAGGAATTGAACTTGCGCATGAGCTGCTTCGCTTATTCCAAATAGAAAGCCATGGTTTCGTCCTTTGCGTTGTAAGTTCCGTTTATCTGTCGTGTGACGAGTAATGAGTCCATGTGTGCCTCCACGTGCCTGGCCCCCATTTTTTCCGCAATGCGGAGTCCTGCCAGCAGCGCTTCGTATTCTGCCTCGTTGTTCGTGATTTTGCAGTTGAGCCGGATAGCTTATCTGAACTTAAGTTTATCTCGGCTGATAAGGCGGAGACCAGCGCCCGAGGCATCATCGTTAGAGGCCCCGTATGTGAAGAGTTCTTGAGTTGGCGCGGGAGATTATTCAGCTTTGCACTCTTCAACTTTGTCGGCCGGTATTTCTGTTGTGAAATTAGCTAGAACTTGATCCTTGATTGTGGGTCGGGGCTTGTAATAAATGGTATGTTCCCCAAGCTCAGTTGCCAATTTTACGAGGCAGCCCGAAAGTTCTGGTTTTCAAAGGACAACCCTGGTTCTGTAGTCCGTAAGGATGTTGATGGGATGAACTTGAAAATACCTCCGCAGTCTTCAAGATGCATGTACCAGAGCGAGAACCAACATTTCCATGATAGTATACCTCATCTCCGCATCGAGCAAGATGCGGCTGATGTAGTAAATCGGCGTTTGCTCCCCTTTGCGATTGACCATAAGGACCGCACCCACCGCCCGCTCTGTGACGGAGAGGTAGAGTGTGAGCGGTTCCTTGGGTAGAGGCACTGTCAGAGTTGGGAGATACATGACGCATTGTTTCATTGCTTGGAAAGCTGTTTCCGTGTCCCCTGTCCAACGGAAGTTGCTCTTTTTTAGGCAATTCTTCAAAGTGTCCACGAAAGGGAATGACTTTGAAGCTTAATTTGATAGGAAGCGGTTGAGGGCCACCAGGCGACCCATCAGCATTTGCACTTCCTTGATTGAGGCGAGAGAAGGCGTCCTTTCAATTGTTTGAACTTTTTCGGGATTGGCGCGAAATCTATCCCGTGTGATGATAACGCCAAGAAATTTGCATTCTTCCATTCCGAAGGAGCATTTGCTAGGATTTAACATCATGCGCACCTTCCACAATTGATTAAAATTTTGTTGGATGTCCCTCAGCATGTCTCCTTCTTCCTTACTTTTGATTACAAGGTCATCGACGTACACTTCTAGGCATACGCCGATTTCGTCCACGAATGCAGTGTCCATGATGTGTTGATAAGTGGCGCCCGCATTCTTCAAACCAATTTGGTGTAGCAGAAAGTGCCCATATTTGTGCGGAACGCCATCTTGTCCTCGTCTTCCTTTTCCATTTATATTTGGTGGTATCCCTTATACGCGTCAAGGAAGCATTTGAAGCGATAAGGGGCTAAAGAGTCCACCTTTAAATCGATTTCTGGCACGGGGTAACAGTCTTTGGGACACGCCTTGTTGAGGTCGTTGTAGTCGACACACATGCGCCAGCTCCCGTTGGCCTTTGCGACCATGACATGGTTGGTGTGCCAAGATTAGTATCGAATGGGACGTAGGATGCCCGCATTGAACAGCTCGGTGACTTGCTCGTTCATGGCCTTTGTTTTCTCCGGCCCCATGTTACGCTAATTTTGAACCAGTGGCAATACTGAGCGGTACACGTTGAGTCTGTGTTCCGCTATTTCACGCGGAACACCAACCATGTCTGCCGATTTCCACGCGAAGACGTCCATGTTGCGGATCAGCAACTGTTTAAGGTGATTGCGGATGGTGTCGGAGATTTCATGGCCGATGACCACCGTTTGCTTCAGAAATTTAGGGATGATAACCCATTTTCCGGCTCTGTGCGGGTATCCATTTTAACCATTTTCAGGGGTTTGGCGGCTTCCGCCGAGTGGCAGTCTTTGTTCCCCGAATTATTGCGACGCCGGTCATGGTTGGGAAGCCGACCATTGCATGAGCGGTAGAGGCCTTCGCGTTAAAATGCACAATGCCCTAGCGACCAAGCAAGATGTCGTGGTTGGATTTGTTGGTAGGACCATGAACTCGTAGATTTCTGTACGCTCGTTTGTTCCGTCCGACATCGTTACAGGCATGGAAATCATGCCGCGGGGCATGATTGTTTCATGGATGAAGCCGGAAATTGGCTCGTTCACCGGTACGAGTTTTTCGTTGTCTTCTTCATCCAATTGTTGGAAACACTGATCGTACATGATGTCAGTGCTGCTTCCGCCGTCCATGAACATGTATCGCATGCGGTAGTGGGCAAAGAAGGGTGTGATGACGAGTGGGGCAGTGCATAACGCGTCGCCCCGCACTTTTGGCAGGAGGATGTCCGCCTCCTTCCAAGAGTCGTCATTTTGTGGTACACGGGAGCGTTTCCCGTGTTGAGCTTTCTTTCCGGGCCTTGTCATATTGCATTGCTGGCTCGGAATGATTGTGGCTGCATGAGTGTTTAGGTCACGGATTTTTTTCCGCGACCCTTCCGCCTGGTTGTCATTGCCAGTTTGCCCCGTCGCGGCGTGGTGAACATTGTTGACGAAGTGACCGAGTTGACCAGGGGTTTACCCCCTCGATCTCCATCTTCAGCCTATAACAATTGTCCGTAAGATGGCCAAAGTCGTTGTGCTACTCACAAAATTTGGTTGTATCTACATTCCATCTATTTCCAAGGGGTTTGGGCTCCTTTAGAGTGACATGCTCTGTCTTGAGGACCTGTGACGGAGTTTTGATTAGTGGGGTCCAGTCGTGGTTCTTCTTGGAGTGACCATGCTGTTCCCTGGACTGTTTGCTGCTGATGAGCTGACGGGCGTGATTGGCGGGGGAGTACTTTCCCTCGTCCGTTGAACCCGAGATGCGGTTCCATACAGATTTGCCTTTATTATTATTATTATTATTATTATTATTATTATTATTATTATTATTATTATTATTATTATTATGGTGATGTTGTTGGAAGCCGTGCATCTCATTGAAGGATTTTTTCAGATGAGGCATATATTTTAGCGGAGTGGATGAGCTCATCCCATGACTTTGGGATGCCATCCTTGCTGGTAAGGCATTTCATGAGTTTCGGGCTGCGTACATTATGAATGAACGCGGCGCGGGTGAGTTCTTCTCCGCAGCCTATCTGAAGGGCCTCCTTGTTGAAGCGGACAATGAAGTCCTCAATGGACTCATGATCATATCGGAGGCACAACAGTATGTACATCTTGTCTCTGTCAGTAAGGTCGTCGACGTCTACAGTGCTCCTTGCGGGGAGATTGTTGAACCAGAGTCTTGCTGCACCTGTCAACGTTTGGGCGAAAAGATGGCACGAAACCTGGACTGGCCAACTAACAGACATCCCCGCGCATTCAAAGTCATGAACATAGTCGTCTGGGTCATGCAGGCCATCGTACTTGCCGATGCTGCTTGGGAGCTTAGCCTTCCTGGGGATTCTGGCGGTCGCTATGCGAGAGACAAATTTCGATTTTTCAGCGAAAGACTTTGGTCTGAATGGCTTGACCAAGTCGTCTACATCCTTGCGGTGTGGACGGCGGGAGTGTGTTCCCCCGTTATGGTTAGAGTCGATGCTGGAAGACTCGTAGCCATCCGACTCGTCGTGTGACTTCGTGTGGCCCCGAGCCCCTACGTTTCTGCAAGGCTCCCCGCTACGACTGTCACGTCGACCAATAGCCTCCTTATTTTTATGGCTCTTTTTTGGAGAGTCATAAGTGAGGGCTTCGCCCTTCTTTTTTGCTTTTTTGAAGAGCATTCGCAGGTAAATAGCGACACTCTTGGTGTTTTGACAGAGGAGCCACCGATCTGGGTCTTCCTCAGAGTTGTCACCACTGTCTTCATCAGTTTCCACGTCACGCACCTCGATGGCTGGCTTCTGGATGCGTGAGGTAGATTGTTTGAAGACGATGGCTAGAGTGCCATCGTTTTCGAGGAGTTGGACGTCAACATCCCTGGTTTTGTTGACAACAGGAGTGTTAGGGTTGGGCTCAGCCATAGGTGGGTTAAAAGATGAGAAAAAGAGTTGTTCTAACCGTTGGATGGCACCAATGAAGAAACAATAAGTATCTTGGAGATTATCACTAATCAGCGAGGGGTTTATACCTATGTTGTTCAAGTACAATTCTTTACCCAAACCGTTGATTCAGCTCGAGACGTGAAATATGAGTGAGTGAGTGTGTGGTGAATGTAAACACACAAAGATGTAAGTGGTTCGGTCAAGTTCGACCTACGTCCACTGTGAAGAGCTGGTTGTATATTACTTTGGAGTTTACAAAGTATTACAAGAAGAACCTAGCTCTATCGTACAAGTAGTAATTTTCGGATCCTTTGCCAAGGAGTTGATGTCTTCTATTTATAGTGGAAGTCATGGGCTTTGTAGAAATCCCACGAGGAGTCTTGTATCGTTTGGGCCTTGCCTCAGCCCATCTGCTTCGGGCCCATTGAAAGGGCGGGAAAAAGGAGGGCCCCGCTGCTGACGCCATTGGCAGTTGGAGCTGCCTTGCCTGGAAGACACGTGGCGGCTTGTTACTGCCCGCCGGCGGTATGTCGTTCTAACACAGCATGGTTGACTTACCTGCTAGAGTCTGATGTGACCCATGACAGCAGGTAAGCATGCTTGCTCATCACTGTAGAAGCAGCATGGTGGAAGCATGGAAGCAGTCAAGTCACTGTTGGCGTCAGTGGTTTTTGGATCACTGTGGACACGTGTCGCCTTCTGACCGGTGACATCTCTGATCTTCCGCAGGTGGATCTTCCTAATCCTTGATCATCCGTACTTCGTACTAAAAGCTGGTGAGCAGTGGAATATTCCGCACGTGGGCGGACGCGCACATGTTTTTCCATAGTGAAGTGGATAAGACTGCTTTATATGCAGTCCTAGTGCTCCTGGCGGAGTGATTTCCGCGTGATCATACCGTGGACTGTCTTGAAGAGGGATAGGGACGCCGCCTCCATGCGGATTAGGCTCCCTATCCCTTCACCGAGTTTGTACACGGTCCATCTCCACTCGTCACATAAAGATATTGCATTTTAAGAGAACCCATGAAACCCACTTCATTCGATAATTACTAGAATAATCCCTTTTCTTTTCTAACATTCTCTTTACCGAGCCCATGGAAAAACCATCCGAGTTGTTTCCTTCCGATATACAACCGTCTGTAGCTGTCCCCAAAGTAACCGGCTCCAACACATTAATGCACTCTTGTAGTTGCCTTATAGATGGAAGGAGGCCATGAAAAGTGAAATTGTGCTCCGGAATAAAATGGGACATGGACTCTTGAGAGTCTACCACAAGGAATGGGGAAGTTGAAAGATACAAAACAAGGCTTGTGGAAAAAGGATTTACTAGTTAGAAGGTGTTAACTACCATGATACCTTTGCTCCAGTAGCTGAATTGGTAACTGTGGGGACCCTCTTAGCCATAGCAATTAAAAGAGACTGGGAAATTCAACAATTAGATGTAAACAATGCATTCCTACATAGAGACTTGGAAGAGGAAGTCTACATGAAATTCCCCAAGGCTTTTCCAACAAAGATGAAACAAGATTATGCAAGCTAAACAAGTCCATATATGGTTTAAAACAAGTGTCATGTAACTACTACCACAAATTTACCACAACTTTACTTGACATTGGTTTTAAATAGTCTAAGGAAGGTCATTCCTTGTTTATATACAAAACTAATGGCATATATATGGCCACATTGATATATGTTGATGATGTTATCATCGTGGTAATAATGTTAGATAATACAAAGTATGAGGAATGAAAAGTTTAACATAAAAGATCTTGGAGCATTACAATATTTCTTGGGAGTTGAGGTAGCTAGAACACATGAAGGACTTGTAATAAGTCAAAGAAGGTATACGTTGGCTATCCATAAGGATAGTGGACTAGAAGGATGTCACCCACTATGGAATAAAACATGAATCTTGACAAAGGGGAAGAACAAAAGGTTGATGCGAACCGGTACCGAAATTAGTGGGTCAACTATTATATTTATAAGCCACTAGACTAGATATATGCTATTCAGTTAATGTCCTCATTCAATTTGTCACTGACCCAAGGAAGATTCATATGTAGGATGCCAACAGGGTTCTTTGGTACCTAAAAACTACACAAGGCCAAGGCATACTTCTGCCTAAGGAGGGACAAATGATTACAACATGTTAGGTATTGTGTTACAATTTATTACCCCTGAGTTTAAAGGCTTGACAATTGTGATTATGTGAGTAATTGCACTTTTTGCCATTTCTGGAATGTTTTTTATGCACCTTAATGTGACATCTCCATAATTTGCCATTTTACGAAATATGGGATTGTGTGTGCCAAATGAACCAATTAATTACTCAATCAGATGTGATAATATGTTATCAGGATAGATGAAAGTTACTACATCTTTTGGTTATAATTCGTTAAGTTTTTGATCTGATTTGGAGTGTTTTGTTAATCGCAATTGTTAATCATCATGTGAATGGCGAATGAGAGGAGAAAGGCTCTCATTCGCTAGAAAGTTATATAGAATGAGAGAAATTAAGCCTCAGTCGCCTCAAACAACTCATTTTCTACAAAGTTCTATCCTGTTACAGCAAATGACATGATTCTTGACTCATTCTTGCAGACGTTCATGCGAATGACTCACTGATGAGTCTCATTTGCATGAAATAAACCTGCTATCATATAATAATTACATGTTTTTACGCGATCGATAATCTGAAACTTATACGTGACTAATAAACTGGTATAACAGGTCACCAATGGGATGCCGAGTCTTGTGTGATCGTGTCAAAGTCAAAACGGTTATACAAACATACAAAGTCATGGTTTGGACAACCAAAAGTTATTAGACTAACACGTTATCGGTCAACACACTTATAGGCGTCTTACGATAGGTTTTCAGTAGTTGAAGACTATGATACACATTTGGTTTATTACTAATTGAAGATGAAACCTCAGGTGATTTTTACAGCCCCACTTTTACATATTTTCTCATGGGGGAGAAACAATACAGTCATCAATAGTTCCAATCGTATAAGTAACATACTTAATGTGTAGCTAATGCTCGATAAAATAGTAAAATGTATTTGATCTTGAAAACACACATTTTTATCTAAAACCTGTGAACTCACCAGAATTATATGTTGACACATTTAGCATGTTTTCTCGGGTCGCTATGGTAGCGGATTGGAATAGGTGCACGGAGTCGCATGGCATCTAGGTTGCATATGCATGATTGATAAACTTATTTCAAACTCATCATTTGAACATTTTGTGTTGTAAACTTATTTAGATTCCGCTGTACTACATTAAAACTTTTGAACGCTGTGGTGTTTATTTTTATGCTTTTCTCATATAATTGTTGTTTGTTGTGACCGTTGACTTTGAGTCTGGTGTGTCCCGTGCCTTGCGTTAAAACCCCGTAAGTGGAATTTAAGGGTGTAATAGATTGGTATCAGAGTCATTGGTTATAGTGAACTTTGACTGCATGTAGAGCCTGGTCTATAACCGAGTCTCATACACTAACGGTTACACACTTATGAGTCATAACATGTGGGGAGTAACTAACATTATTTGGTTGTCGACATCATCATTCATATGTTGCATCAGCTATATAATCTATTTTCTATTTCTATATCTTCTTCTACTCCTGGTTATGAAGATGAAGAGGCAAGCTTGTTGACCTTGCTTGGCGGTGGTGTACATTGGAGTGGCTCTTCGACGTGATCCAGAGACTAGTTCAAGATTCGAACATCTCAATCTTATAATCCAATTGACACACTCGCTCACACACTATCTTGCACTAGTACTTGCTAAAGTACACCTCTAAGTGATTTTTTACTTGGAGATTCTTGTGGTATCGCATTCATGGATATATAAGTTTATAGTACTTATCTATCCAGCAAACTTGGAAGTTCTAGTTAGATGGTTTGTAGTTGATATAGATTCGTCTAATTTGGATGCTTCTAATCTTTTTTAATGGCATGTTTTCTAGAATTCTATTACTGGTGATTATCCTAATGTGTCACTTGTCTCTGAATATCAGAAACTGTATGTTGTTTGTGGTGGACGGCGTGGAAACAATAACATGACTCAGGAAGAGTTGAATAATTTAATTCAGGGAACGTTGTTAAGCACTAGGAACCTCCACCCACACCTCCTCAAGATCAAACAGTGTGCACCTTCAAGTTGTTCATGGATTGTAAACCGCACTCTTTCAGCGGTACCAAGGGAGTAGTAGGATTGCTCAGGTGGATCGAAAAGGTTGAGTCTATATTTGTAATGTTTAATTGCCTAGTGGAAATCATGTGAAGTATACATCGGGTACTCTTAAGGGTCCCGCACTTCCTAGCTAGAAAACTCTACAACCCAAGCACTTGGTTTGACTGAAGCTAATGCCCTTCCTTGGGCCGAGTTCATTCAATGTCTTAGCGATAAATACTGCTGTGATGTGACAACAGTTAACGATCCAGGTCAACATCTATACACATTTTACTTATTATTGTCATTTCATGTGCCTAATTAGACATTTGGCACACATTATACCCCCAGTCTTGTAAAGCATGAGTTATTGAGAAAACTCAATAAGTCACCCGTTTATGCATACAACACCCAAGCTACACAAAACAATTGGCATTGAACAACCAGGCCGATCACATGCTCAACAGAGAGCAACTGGATACCTGTTCACCATATAATACAAAACGACAGAACATGTGACAATGCCCGAGTGGGAAGCTATACAATCCACACAAACCTGGACAATCACAAAAGCATTTTATGAGGTTACCATACTCTAACAAATGGTAAACTCCTTCCTAACACATGTACATGGATCACAAATGTTATCAAATGTTAACACTAAACAACATGTGTTCACAATTAATGGACATTAATACATGTTAATATCGTCATTGGGTACTCCATAACTTAGTCAAAAATCAAGTCATGTTCTTGGTATGATAGATCGAACTAAAACTCATGCTAGCTACTGATTTTCCTTCCCATTCAACACCATGTTTACACTCTTGTGTGTGTGTGTATATATATATACATATACGCCTACACATAACACAAATGCACAAATACACACATGGTTGAATATTAATTTATCATAATTGCTTGCCTAGTAATCAACTTACATAAAGAAGGAGTCTTGTCCTATAATCACACCATCATTTGATAGTAACCATACACACAAGAACTAAGACTTTCCTTTGCCTCTTCCTTATTCGCCCAATACACCAAAGCAAGCTATCAAAGGTCCTTTTCAAACACATGACATATACTAACTTGGTAACTTACAAGGTGGCACTACATACCCCCATATGTGATCATGGCATAATAAAGATATCCTCTTAAACCACATACAACCGATCCCAAGCAATCATAAGTCACCATCACCCAAAACACACCAAATCTTACACATATTTGGATAGACATCACTCTACTTCAAAGATCTAGACTAATACACTTCTACATTGAGAATAAAACAAACATTCCTACCCTTTTCCTTTCTTTCGGCCAATAGGGACATCTCAAGAACAAAATGATGACAAACTTATGATTATGGAAGGTGACTATCAACCCTACACCTATACTTACCTTCGGCCGATTCTATGCAAGGATAGATGACTAGAAGTCAACTTCCAACTCACCTCCACACATGATGTTATCATAGAGCTTGGATGATGTCATGGTTTACACACATATGGATAATATAACAAACAAACCTCATTCCCTAAGTAAGTTGAAAAATCGTTTTAGGATCGTAATCACGAACTGTGATCTCACGAATACCAACCGTAGGGTGCGGAATCCCCTCCGATCGTGCAAAATGATTCAGAAATAAACCGTAACGATCGTGATGAAAAAACATAACGAAGCACCGAGCAATTTCCATAACTTTACTCTTGTATTAGATCAAAATATCAACAATTACAATTCCATCCTAGACCTAATACAGAGAATATCACACACACACAAACTAGGGAAAAGCTCCAAATGATAACTCTCTCTAAAAATAACTAACTTTTCCCTATTTATAGGCTCCCACCTTCGCCCCTTTCATGAAGTCGAAGGTGTTTATTCGACCCTTAAAGGGTTCGAATGAATCCATCTACAACAATCAATCTACATTCGACCAGTAATAAACTACATTCGACCATCCGACAGGTCGAATGTAACTTCAAGCTAAATTCTTGGTCGTTTTCTGATTATCTGAACCTTCGACATTATGTACTGGATCACTAGCTAGTGATGTACCAAATCAGAAAGTTATAAATTCTTCAAGTCTTGCGTTCATCATCTTGAACGACTTGAAAACTTTCCATTTTCATGCACGTCTATGTCGAGGTTCTTGTCTCTCTCTGCAGTAAGCTTCGAAATCTCAGACAGACTCAAGAAATCTTGGCTTTGTCATTTGTTGGTCCAATGATGAAGACAGACAACAATTCTTGAAATTCTTCGATCTTCAGTCATTTCTTTTTCAACCTCTGATTAAATTCTGTTGTTCTGGTGCTCTTGTTGTTCAGGTGTAGGTCTTGTTCAGTTTCACGCTTTGTCGATGAGTCTTGAGCAGTGCACCTGTTGTGTTTGATTCTACAGAAAAATTTACTAAAAACTGCACAAACTACAACCAGCGTTTGACATGACAAAAATTTCGGAAGTACTCTTCACATTCCTTTTGACCCTCAATAGTTCCCCCCTGAACTATTAAACATTTTTAATATGCACCAGAAACTTGAAAATTTGTAGTCTTTTTCAACTTTTAAGTATCTGAGCATTCACATTAAGTATCCCATCATCGGTTATCGAAGATAAAGTAGAAACAAAACATTTTGATTTTTCAAAGTTTATGCTAAAACACACCAAAAATCTTTTTGAATTTTCAAATGGAATTGCATAAAAGTAAACTGAACATATTTTTGTGAATCTTCCGGTAAGAGGATCATATCAGTATTGAAACCGTCAGTCAAAACTCTTTTTGATCAATTTTCTGCTTTTTAACATTGAGCATCCTACAACCATTACCAGTATGTTTGTCCACTTAAACCTAAAATCATCATTTATTGTTCAGCACTTTAGATACATTATGGTAAATATTAGATACTGAACAATCTATGGTCCCCGCACACGCGACACATTCCCGTATCAAGAATTGCACATAGTTTCATTGTAACGCGTGATTATATTGTAGTTATCCGTAAGTTACAAGGTATGAGGCACAGTGGTGACATGTCAGCAAATTAATGCTTCAAAGCGACTTATGCACTCAACCAGGGTGAGGTCTAATGTAACATCGCGAAAATTTTCCCCAAATTTTTATATAAACGCCCTTATTTTTTTGTTACATTTTAAAAATGTGGTAAAGTCTTTATTTTTCCTCATTCACAACTTATATATATATACATATATATATAATAGTAATAATTAATAATAATAATAATTATTATACATAATATTGTTTTAAAAAAAAAAAAGCTAGTTGGTTAAACTTTAACCCAACAAACAAACCAAGACAACCCAAACCCAACCCCCCTTCTTATAAGTCTGAAACCCACCTTCTGCAGCCCATCACCCAACCCCAGAAGCCCAGCAAGAAGCCCTTTAGGCCCAGCCCAACTCCTCCCCTCTCCCCCTTGTGCCTGATTAAAAACAAAAGAAATTTTTGTTCTCGCCGAGGCTCGAACCGGAGCCACACATACAAACACACACGCACTCCACCACTTGAGCCACACACATTTGTTGGATTCATATCAACCTTAATTCTATTTAACCCCACTTTCAACCCTCCTTGTTCCTTTCCCTCCTTCGCATTTCAGCAGCAGCAGATATGATTTTTTTCTTTTTTTTTATTTATTTCTTTTTCTTCTCCTTTTGATCAATTAATTTGGACGATTAACGAGTAATAATCAATGGTTTGACTAAAAAACGTGATTACCGGCCTTGATTGACCTTGATGCACGATTAACATCAATCAATTTATACCTAATTAAGTCAAATACGCGTATAACATTCAATAGCAAGTCAACTATCCAATTATACAACCTAGACATCACTACTATAAATTGAACCTCTGTGAACCATCCCAACTCGCTACTCAATCTTTCTCAATCCCCAATTCTTCTTATTTATCCTCTGTTCTTAGCATATGATCGCGTTTTGACTTCGAGGGTTGACCAAACGATTCTGTATTAAAACGAGATTGTAAGTCTAATTATTGTTGTGGGTTTTTATCTTCGGCATCCACACATCAATAGCCCTAAGGTTAATTGGGTTATTGATGTGTGGATTGATCAATTTAAAAGCTAGGGCTCGATTGAAATTTTTTTGGGGAAGAAGCTTCTGCGCGTTTGTTTATTTAATTTAAACTAACAACAACCAAACACAACCACTGGCTTGGACCAGATGGTTGTGTCTGGTGCCTTGTACACATGCCACCCGGGTTCGAGTCCCGGCATGGCGTCCCTTTCTGCTCTTTTTTTTCATTTAACCCTTAAAAACCAAATATATATTATATATATTACATTTAAACTTATAAATTCATTTTTAAATATCAAAACCCTTTTATAAATTCTAAAAAAATTACTTTTAACAAATCTGATGTCAAAGCTTAATCTACAATTTTTATTTTTCTGAAATTCATTTATTTAATATTTATAATAATTAAATCATTTTTATACTATTATATTTATAAAAATCCATTTATATATCAAAATAATTTTATTAAATTCCCCAAAAATTATCCTGACTTTTTATAAAGTTAAACTTTACTGAAATAATTTTTAATTCAGTAAAATCATTTATTTCATATTTTTAATCAATTTTTGTTAGATTTAATCATAATTAAATCATAATAAATCCAATTTTCATCATTTTTGCACCAAAATTTTATACAAATTATTTCTGACCATTTAGAACAGAAATATAATTTTTAAACTAATAATTCTTTAATTTTAGTATTTTTGAATATTAAAGTTAATGGTTGGCAATTTATAATAAATAGATTTAAAAATCTGTTTTTAAATGAAACAATTTTATAAAAATTATTTTTATACTTTAAACACATTCTTGAGACCATCCTAGATTTAACATTTATAAAAAGATTTTTGGTTATTTATTTACTAAATTTCTCTCAATTGGCGAATATTTTTAATATTAATCAAACGAGCAATTATCCCCAATTCGAAGCCCTAGAACTTAAACATTTGTAGACTTGTTAGACTTAGACATATTTATTACCTCATTTTAGGGTGATACTTGATACATTTGGTCAACACATTTCTCAACAGATATAACATTTTACCAAGGTGAGTTTTACATAGCCCATTTTCTATTTATCACCGTTTTTGGGGTGAAACATGTTACAACATTCTATATGCAATTCAATCATCAAAGTGTCTATGTGTTTTTCTATGTTGCATTATGTCTTGAACATGACTAGGGTAAGCACAATTCTAGCATAATCATTAACATTGATCAGCCGATGGTATACATTGATAGATCTATTGGACTGACAATCCCACCCGGATACGTGCCTCCTACAAAGGTAGCGTGGGTGTTTGTTATCGCATAACATATTCGAGTGAACCATGAGCGTATGGGATGTACCACATTATAACAGTCACAAGGGTTGATTATGCACTCGATTTACTTCTAGTATGTTCTCACATATGGACTAGATTGACATGACACATGAATTGCACATCATTTTTACTCAATTATCAAAAACCTATGTAATTCTCACCAACTTTTGTTGACCCAAAACATTTTCAACTTAACATGTTTCAGGTTCTATTTGCTTGGAGATTTGAATTGATGCTTGAAGATATGTGTATAGTTTTATCCAATTTGATGTACAAATTCTAGAACTATTGTATGTAATTCGTTTAAATTATTTAATGGAATTTATTATTCACCATGAGCTACTGAACAATCATCATTACGTGACATCCCGATGTTTCCGCCATCGGTTGGGGTGTTACAGATTGGTATCAGAGCCATGGTTATAGGGAATTAGGTTATTAGAAAAATAATCTAGTCTATAACCATAGGATTTAACAAGTACTTGCTCCTTTTGCTTGCTATTCTCTACCTCCTACTTCTTATCCCTACTTTCATTCCTACAAGAAGGTTGCTCTCCATCACTGGATCTACTCTCAGACTAATAGGACAAAAATCCTCAGGTTTAACCTGAACCCCCTTGAGATCTCGTCGAAGTTCTAGATCTTAATAACGGACACGTGCAATCTGGAAGGGTGAACGCCTGTATTCTGAGTCTTCTGTCTAGGCTGGCATTGCGCATATATCCCAATCAGACGAGGGACCCGGATGCCTACCTGGGAATTCTCGGAATGAGTGTTCACTTATAGGCTAAAGCATGTCTTCATATGTTATTAGAATCTGGAGTCTTTGATAAATCAACGTTTTCGTTTATTCGTTTTAATTAATGAATAAATGATTACATTCCTTATATCACCTCATTCATTTCATGCCACATTGAACCTTCATTGTGTCCCTTACAGATCATGTCTCCACGTCGTAGCACTCGCAATAACAGTGGTGAAAACCAAGAGGAAAGTAACAACAACCACAACACCAACCACAACAACAACAAAAACAACAAAGGTGTTGATGCACAACTGACTGCAATTATTCACAACCCTGCTCAGATTACTAACCCTAATCATCCTGGTAATTATGCTATAAATGTGGAAACCCAAATCACTACCGTAATCGATGCCCTAAACTAAACCAAGATCAAGACCCTCCAGCTACTTAACAGCAAGTTCCACCATTTAAATGTTGTTTGCTTTTAATTCTATGTAATGACGCTATTTGATTCAAGTAATAAATTCAAGTATTATCATAACATCTGTATGCATGCTTGTTTGAATGTGAACTGATTGATATATCTATGATCATACGTGCTTACTTGTACAACAAATGGTTGACTACCAAACAATCTACTTAACGATTGGTAGAGGTCATCATGTCTTTCCAACAGTCGGGAGAGGCCCTACCACCTACTCAACGACTGGTGGAGACTATCAGGCCTGCTCAACAATCGGAAGAGTCATAGAAGGACACAAAACCCTAATGTAAGGTAAATTGGTTATTACGGTCCGGAACGTAATCATGAATTTACAGGTACGTTAAGGTAGTGTGAAATTTTATCAAGGTTTCAGGTAGTTGACCAATTGTAACCCTGGTTTTCTCTTAACTTCGGGACGAAGTTCCTAAAAGTAGGGGAGACTGTAACATCGCGAAAATTTTCCCCAAATTTTTATATAAACGCCCTTATTTTTTTGTTACATTTTAAAAATGTGGTAAAGTCTTTATTTTTCCTCATTCACAACTTATATATATATACATATATATAATAGTAATAATTAATAATAATAATAATTATTATACATAATATTGTTTAAAAAAAAAAAAAGCTAGTTGGTTAAACTTTAACCCAACAAACAAACCAAGACAACCCAAACCCAACCCCCCTTCTTATAAGTCTGAAACCCACCTTCTGCAGCCCATCACCCAACCCCAGAAGCCCAGCAAGAAGCCCTTTAGGCCCAGCCCAACTCCTCCCCTCTCCCCCTTGTGCCTGATTAAAAACAAAAGAAATTTTTGTTCTCGCCGAGGCTCGAACCGGAGCCACACATACAAACACACACGCACTCCACCACTTGAGCCACACACATTTGTTGGATTCATATCAACCTTAATTCTATTTAACCCCACTTTCAACCCTCCTTGTTCCTTTCCTTCCTTCGCATTTCAGCAGCAGCAGATATGATTTTTTTCTTTTTTTTATTTATTTCTTTTTCTTCTCCTTTTGATCAATTAATTTGGACGATTAACGAGTAATAATCAATGGTTTGACTAAAAAACGTGATTACCGGCCTTGATTGACCTTGATGCACGATTAACATCAATCAATTTATACCCAATTAAGTCTAATACGCGTATAACATTCAATAGCAAGTCAACTATCCAATTATACAACCTAGACATCACTACTATAAATTGAACCTCTGTGAACCATCCCAACTCGCTACTCAATCTTTCTCAATCCCCAATTCTTCTTATTTATCCTCTGTTCTTAGCATATGATCGCGTTTTGACTTCGAGGGTTGACCAAACGATTCTGTATTAAAACGAGATTGTAAGTCTAATTATTGTTGTGGGTTTTTATCTTCGGCATCCACACATCAATAGCCCTAAGGTTAATTGGGTTATTGATGTGTGGATTGATCAATTTAAAAGCTAGGGCTCGATTGAAATTTTTTTGGGGAAGAAGCTTCTGCGCGTTTGTTTATTTAATTTAAACTAACAACAACCAAACACAACCACTGGCTTGGACCAGATGGTTGTGTCTGGTGCCTTGTACACATGCCACCCGGGTTCGAGTCCCGGCATGGCGTCCCTTTCTGCTCTTTTTTTTCATTTAACCCTTAAAAACCAAATATATATTATATATATTACATTTAAACTTATAAATTCATTTTTAAATATCAAAACCCTTTTATAAATTCTAAAAAAATTACTTTTAACAAATCTGATGTCAAAGCTTAATCTACAATTTTTATTTTTCTGAAATTCATTTATTTAATATTTATAATAATTAAATCATTTTTATACTATTATATTTATAAAAATCCATTTATATATCAAAATAATTTTATTAAATTCCCCAAAAATTATCCTGACTTTTTATAAAGTTAAACTTTACTGAAATAATTTTTAATTCAGTAAAATCATTTATTTCATATTTTTAATCAATTTTTGTTAGATTTAATCATAATTAAATCATAATAAATCCAATTTTCATCATTTTTGCACCAAAATTTTATACAAATTATTTCTGACCATTTAGAACAGAAATATAATTTTTAAACTAATAATTCTTTAATTTTAGTATTTTTGAATATTAAAGTTAATGGTTGGCAATTTATAATAAATAGATTTAAAAATCTGTTTTTAAATGAAACAATTTTATAAAAATTATTTTTATACTTTAAACACATTCTTGAGACCATCCTAGATTTAACATTTATAAAAAGATTTTTGGTTATTTATTTACTAAATTTCTCTCAATTGGCGAATATTTTTAATATTAATCAAACGAGCAATTATCCCCAATTCGAAGCCCTAGAACTTAAACATTTGTAGACTTGTTAGACTTAGACATATTTATTACCTCATTTTAGGGTGATACTTGATACATTTGGTCAACACATTTCTCAACAGATATAACATTTTACCAAGGTGAGTTTTACATAGCCCATTTTCTATTTATCACCGTTTTTGGGGTGAAACATGTTACAACATTCTATATTAATTCAATCATCAAAGTGTCTATGTGTTTTTCTATGTTGCATTATGTCTTGAACATGACTAGGGTAAGCACAATTCTAGCATAATCATTAACATTGATCAGCCGATGGTATACATTGATAGATCTATTGGACTGACAATCCCACCCGGATACGTGCCTCCTACAAAGGTAGCGTGGGTGTTTGTTATCGCATAACATATTCGAGTGAACCATGAGCGTATGGGATGTACCACATTATAACAGTCACAAGGGTTGATTATGCACTCGATTTACTTCTAGTATGTTCTCACATATGGACTAGATTGACATGACACATGAATTGCACATCATTTTTACTCAATTATCAAAAACCTATGTAATTCTCACCAACTTTTGTTGACCCAAAACATTTTCAACTTAACATGTTTCAGGTTCTATTTGCTTGAAGATTTGAATTGATGCTTGAAGATATGTGTATAGTTTTATCCAATTTGATGTACAAATTCTAGAACTATTGTATGTAATTCGTTTAAATTATTTAATGGAATTTATTATTCACCATGAGCTACTGAACAATCATCATTACGTGACATCCCGATGTTTCCGCCATCGGTTGGGGTGTTACATCTAATATCATACATGATTTTCATCATAGTACTGATACGATGCATTAGATAATCTTTGATTATCATCACACATGTTAAGTTCCTCATTCGGTAACTTAAGGATTTGTTATTAAAGATCTTTTGATAAGATACCCTGACTGATCTAGGTCCGTAAATTAATACGGCAAAAGATCAGTTAGGCTATCCCCAGATAACCTTCAATATAACGACCCGCAACCTCCGATTTTGGCAATCTATCAAACGAATTTTCGGTACTAAGACCATATGCCAACGAAACGTTGATCCACATGATTATGAGTTAATGTTTTTAAGTTTATATCACCATGCTGAACTTTAAACTTTGATTTCAAGCCTACCAATATATATTTGTAGTGGCTACTCAATGTTTATCAATACATTTTCTTTTCAAAGTAATCTGATAGTCCACTGATGTACTATTATCTCCTCTTTTTCACCAGGAAAACTCATTAATTTATTTGTTTTAATTTTGATTTTTCTGAAATTTTCTCCCCCTAAAAATATAAAAATAAGCATATTTTTGGATATTTCAATTTTTGAAGAAAAACAAAATAAAATGATATCCGATGCGGTTTACTCATTGATTTTCAAAAAACCGTTTTCCCACTCAGATTACTTGACTCACTTTATTCTTTCAACTAGTAAAGCCATTAACAAACCGTTTTGTTGCATCTATTGTAGAAATCCAAAACCTGAGAGCAATTGCATGAGATTGCAACGTTTTCCTGCTTCACAGGTAGGAAACAGACGACAAAGACTCTCCTCTCTGTTTAAATCATGTTTTCCTTTTTCAGTATCCCATCCTTTTGACCTTTACCTCTCCAATAAATAGCTTGTATACAGATCTTCCACTGTCAACTATCAAAAGATAACTAATAGGTCTGTCTGGAACAACCTGCACACTTGTTAAACAATTAGCACAAGAGAGGCACCCATCCCTTCACAATGATGGGTCGTCCAAGGTCATCAATCCTCGGAACATCAATCCATTCTCCTTCTGAAAAATCAATTGGTTTTTCAATGGATTGATTTGAAGTAGAAATTGCTATTGATTTAGAAAGTGATTTGGGTTTCCAAACACGTTCAGAGTTTATTTTAGACTTTGTTGAAATCGTTTTGATTGTTGACTTTTCAGATTTCTTATTTGAAACCTGCTTCTGAACTTTGTTTGGAATCTCCTCAGACTTAACTGATGAAGATCCAGATTTAGAGTTATTCTTAGGCTTAGCCTTAGAACTCCCCCTTACCTTAGCAACTCATTCACTATTTACATTTTTGTTCAAGGCAATCTAGTTACGATTGTCATACACAACCTGTTTCCCCTTTTGTTTCTTGATTGATTTTGGGGATACAGGCCTTTTGACATTGCCTGAATTTTTAGCAAATTTCACTTCGGTCTTTTCTGTTTAACATACGGACAGGTAGCAACTAAATGCCTACACTCTCCACAGTTATAACAAGACCTATATTTCACAAAATCATAATGATACCCATCATCCCAACACCAATAGGGACAATAAGCAACAATATGTCCAACTTCATTTCATTCTCATGTTGGTTAGGACTTAGTTCAAAATGAAGATGACCAAATTGACTTCTAAATTGATTTATTAAATCATTGTTATCGACAAAGATACATTTAAGTAACGAGATTTCGATATTATCAATTGGAAAATCTTTATTGAAAATCAATTTTTCCTGTCCTACCAACATATAGGATCCTTCAACTCCTTCAGGAAACTTGAATATGGGTTTCTCTTCAGATTCAGGTTCTGAAGTTTCTACCACATTTTCAGTTTTCTCTTCAAACACAAATTTCACCTCTGAATCAGGATCAACAACACAAGGTGTTGTGATTTCTAACTCTAATGTGGAATTATTGTTTGAAATAGTGTTATGAAGTTCTGAGATCTCTTTCTTAAAAGATTCAATTTGATTCATAAAATGCCTTTCATTATTTGTCAAAATTTTATTTTCAATTTGAAATCTTTCAAGTTTGTTTGTTAAGTTCTGTTTGTCCTCAAGAAGTTTCAGCACTTCATTTTTCAATTTGACACAATCAGAACAATTAGCACATTCAGCATTACATTTTACCTCAGCATCTGAATTATTACCATTCTCAGAACTATTTTCAGAATTTTCTTCAACATTTGATGCATCACTTCCTCTTGATTCACTCTGTTCTGAACTCGTATCAGAACTGAAATCACTCTATGACAATTCACTTGAATCATCATTCCCCATTTGTTTGGCAAGACACACAACATTACTTTTAACACTTTCTCGGTTAACAAACTCATTCACATTAATCATTTTATCAGTTGGTTGCACAGCTAGTCGTGTAACAGATTGTTGAATCTTGGATGCAACAACTTGTTCCCATGTTAGCTTCTGTTGCATTGCAGCTTTTATCTGATCATAAGTTCTTGATATAGCCAAGTAATTTATCATTTTTCAAAAAAAATTATTTCAAAATTTTTCTAAAAACAGGCTTATTTTCGATAGAAAATTTTCGAAATTTTTTACACCTTAAAATTTGAAAAATATTGTCCAAAAATTCGTAGGTTCGAATGTGGAAGTAACCAGTCTTATTCGACCTTTTACAAGGGTCGAATGTGTCTCAGTCTTGGTTCGACCTTAAGAATAAAAATCTTTGAAAATCAGATTCTACGTTCGACCTTTTCCAAAAGATCGTGTGGGCGAATGTGGAGTTTAGTCCAGATTTGACCGCTTCTAAAGACTCGAATGTAAAAAGTAACAAACTCGTTTCACTTTCGACCAAGTTAATCCACTTTCGACCACCCGATTGGTCGAATGTAATACAGATGGTCGAATAAACAACAACACCCTAAAAATTTCTAGGTTCGACCAAAATACACCCCACGTTCGACCAGAAAAGGCTAGGTTCAACCCTCAAATCTCACATTCGACCGTTTCAGTTCTGTTCATCATCTTCAACCTCAAGATCACGAATCTGACCGGTTTTTGACAAAATTTTCACCAAATGTAATGAAATTTGATAGGTTTTGTTCGGAATTGAATTTAGACAAAGATTTGTGAAAGGATTTTTGAAAACAACATCAAATTCAACTCCAATTTAATCAAAAACCATGTTTTGATGAAAAGCTTCAAAATTTCTTGGGTTTTGATCTTTAAACCAAAATTCTAATTGGTTTTCATCAATTCATATCAATTTGCAATCGTGAAATCGAGCCTATGCTCTGATACCAATTGAGAATTCGTTTTAGGATCGTAATCACGAACTGTGATCTCACGAATACCAACCGTAGGGTGCGGAATCCCCTCCGATCGTGCAAAATGATTCAGAAATAAACCGTAACGATCGTGATGAAAACAGATAAGAATCACCAAGCAATTTCCATAACTTTACTCTTGTATTAGATCAAAATTACAACAATTACAATTCAATCCTAGACCTAATATAGAGAATATTACACACACACAAACTAGGGAAAAGCTCCAAATGATAACTCTCTCAAAGAATAACTAACTTTTCCCTATTTATAGGCTCCCACCTTCACCCCTTTCATGAAGTCGAAGGTGTTCATTCGACCCTTTATAGGTTCGAATGGATCCATCTACAACAATCAATCTACATTCGACCAGTAATAAACTACATTCGACCATCCGACAGGTCGAATGTAACTTCAAGCAAAATTCTTGGTCGTTTTCTGATTATCTGAACCTTCGACATTATGTACCGGATCACTGATTATGGCATGTTAAAACGATCTAAATCAAAATATGCAATTTAAGAAGATGAACAGTCTTCTTTCGCCCAATTTTAAACGGTCAAACGTGGCCTTTTGGTCGAATGTAAATGTTCAAATGGTCGAAAGAGGAATAAATGGTCGAATGTACAATTTTTAAACACTATTTTTCACATTCGAACCTTTGATTCCACATTCGAACCTCTATTTTCACATTCGTACCTTCGAATGGTCGAATGTAGAATTTCAAAATCAAAAATTTCAAGTTTTGATTATTTTGTCTGTTTTTAACGTGTTTTCTTGATTTGTTTTGCAGTCTAATCATGTCTGAACAGGAAAGTACTGATGTTCCCACAGGATCTTCAGAAAAGGCAGCTGGAAAAGAACAGATTGAAGATTTACCATTTGAAGTAGCACACAATTGTTGTGCATTTATGGGAGATCTGAAGAAACATACCGAATTCACCGGTATTGTTGATTTCTTAAAGAGAAGCCGTGTGATTGTTGCACTTGCTACTCCCACCATCATATTCAACGATCATCAACAAGAATTCTAGAAGAATGCCAGAATGGATTATTGGAACAATGAATCTGCTGTCGTAAGTACGATTCAGGGGGAGTTCGTGATTATTTATGAAGATGATATCAGAGAGGCACTGAAGCTGCAGGATAAGAAGACAGATCCAAGAGTTCTTTCATGGATTGAGCAGACGAAGTGTTTCCTACGTATGAAGTACAATGGACCGATTACTGATGGTTCATTACACAAAGGGAAGCTATGTCCTCAGTTCAAGTATCTTGCACACGTTATGCTACATGTGTTTGGATCAGTGAGTGGAGGGTATGATGTTATGAGAAAGAGTATTAGCTCTTTGATGGTTGCCCTAATCTTGAACAAGCCATCCAATGTATCTGGTATAATACTTGAACATATGCTGGAACCACTCAGAGGTTTGAAGAACAAGAAGTTTCTGATATATCCAAGATTTCTGCAGATGATATTTGATGACAAGTATAAGAACTTGAGAAGAGATCCTACTCAGATAGTTGTACAGGATCACATGAATCTAAACACGCTAGTTAGAATGAAAGGTTATAAAGGCGTGCCGATGAATGAAAGACCACCACACAAGAATCTGTTTGGTCACTTGATTAATCCAGGATATGAAGATCCAGGTAAGGATAAAGCTAGGCATGCTAACAGTGATTCTGATGAAGATAATCCTTTATGCCCTGTTGATCCTGATGCTAAGAGAAAACGGCAAGTAGTGAATGTAGGCGCAAAGAGTGGAAAAGGGAAAGAGAAACACGATGATGTAGAACCACCACAGAAGAAGGTTTCTAGAAGAAAGAAAAGTGTAGCCAAAAAGGGTTTACATTTGGTTGATGAAGTGTCTGTTGATTCTGAAGAGACACAGGAAGATGAAAGATGGGATTCAGAGAATGAGACTGTTAAGAGCACCACGCCCAAGGCCACTATGGCTGGTGAGTCTGAAAGTTTAAACACGTCTGTAGAAGAGCAGAGGACAAAAAGTCCTATTGCATTAGATGAGATTGATGAAGGTTTAGGTTTGGGATCTGAAGATTTTGGAGATCGCCAAAGACATGAGAGAAACAGAAGAAGCCTTTGTATACGAAGAAAGAAAAAGTTGTGAAGCCGATGGAGAAAAGAGCTAGAGACATTGAAAATCTGATTGCTGGAAAGAAATTGCCTGCAGCATCTAGTTCTCAATCACCCATTACATCCCCAACAACAAAGAAACAGAAGACATCATCTGCTGCTGAGCATACTGAACTGCCAACTGATGCGTTCAATGATGCTTTAGATAGATTTTTGAAAAAGCTGAAGAAAGGAAGATTCCAGTTGCTGAATCTTCAACACCAAAGGTTACTGTAGACAGTGATGTGATGACTGCAGTTAACCAGAAGCTTGCAGATATGATGAAAATCATTAATCAACAACAAGCAGAGTTTGAATAGTTGAGGAATAGTGACAGAAAGATGTTAGATGTTGTCGAATCTTCACATGAAAATCAAGAAGCTCTGGAAGCAAAGATTAAACTACTTTAGAAAGAGAACAAGAAGTTGTTAAAACATGAGCAGAGAAACACCAGAAGGTACATTACTATGAAAGAGGAGAACAAGAAGCTGAAAGCAGACAACAAGAGTATGAATAATCTGATAAAGGATTTGTACTCTAAAGCTCCACAATTACAAGCCGGTGAAGAAGATAAAGAACGTGACGAGGAGGAAGTTGATTTTGAACCATCTGATGAAGACGAAGAAGATGATGATGAGTTGAATGAGGATGCCGGTGATGCTCCTAAAAAGAAGAAGAAAGATGATGGTGATAATGATGGTTCAGGAGATGATTCAGGTGATGGTAATAGCTCTGCTAGTTCTGATAGTGATGATGATGATGATACTGACAAGTATAAGTGTGAGAAGAGAGGATCGAGAAAGGACACAGGAGAATCTAGTTCTAAAGCTCCTGGTGGCACTATTGACGATGATAATATCTTCTGGAATGAGAAGATCAGATCCTTATCTGAAGACGACAAGAAATTATATCGCCAGATGTTGACTGACAGAGTCTGGACGACCGAGATGACTGGTAGGATTGCAAAGATATTTGAGTCAAACGATATGCGTTTTGAGTTGGAGTATAACGATCCTGATCTAGAAGACGGAGAAGTTTCTGCAGCCATGTCGAAAGAGATATTGGAGGGACTGGCGAAACAGGTTGGTAAATCTCTGGAGGAGTTGATGAGTGAGAACCAGACATCGAACATACTTGAGAAAGAAGCAGGTAATCACTCCGATGATAGAGATGTCCCTGTGTTTCAAGAAGTGGAGATTGAGGATATTACTAGTGAAGAATATCCAGAATACTTTAAGAATGATAAAGATTATGGATTTCCTGAATTCTCTGATGAACTGTTGAGCCAGGCTGAGAAACTTGCTCGTGAGAAGAGTAAGAAGTTTGTTGAAGAAGTATTTTCAGATTGTCAAAAGCCAAATACTGAACAATCTGATCCTTTGAAAGAATTGTTGAGGAAGCTTAGAGAAAAAGAAGCTAACCGTCCAAAGACTGAAGTTCAAGGTAGCTTTTACAAATCCCATAATGAGTTGTTTAAAGTGAAAGCTCTCGGCTAGAAGTATCTAAGACAGCTTAAGTGTGTCGCTGTGAAATGGGAGAAAGGAATTCTGTACTTCGACAGATTCCATGACTTAAAGACACTACCGTACTGGGATGTTTGCGATATCTGCAGACATGAAATGTCAGGTGCTTCAGTAAACAACCATCTTGTTGGTTACTTTGCAGATAGAATGGCTAGAGAGAGCAGGTTGAAATGGGACGTGTTTACCCTACAGTATCCTAAGAGGATTGTCCATAAGAAGGAGAAGGATGATATAACGGGGATGCCCAAGGTGACTTTGAAGTATAAACCACCGAAAGTGTTGAAGCATATTCCTTTGATGCAGATTCCACAACACTTTTCGAAAGACTTTATGTGGTGGTATTACGACTGGAAGACAGCAGAAGCTATTATCGTTCTGAAGGATGGTTTGAAAGATTTTAAGAAGATATCATCATGCTTTATTATAATCCGATTTACTGTGAAGCGAAAGACAGTGAACAGGCATCCAAATACCAACGTGTGGTATTCTTATGCTTTGCATGGGATGTGAATGCGGGGTGTGATTTCGACAAGAAACTGGGGAAGTTTGTTAAGATTCAGAATGTTGAAAAGAAGAAGCCTAAACAAACTCATGAACCAGTGATGACAAAAGAACAAAAGGCGTTATTGCGTATCAAACTGATGAACAAGACTATGGACGAACAGCGAAGGCTGAAGCAATTCAAGCAATAGTCGAGGGGGAGTTTGTAGATGCACATATTGCGACTAATGCTATTGAATTGCGAATTTCATGTTGTATAGTTGTTATCGGGTGGTTGAAGGTGGAAAAGTAAACGGTCGAAGGAAGAAACAAACGGTCGAAGGTAGCACTGGGAGGTCGAATGAATAATTGTATATATATATGTCCAGATTTGCCCTATATGAACGGTCGAACTTGCACATTCGACCAAGCTATTTGGGTGAATGTGCAGGTCTATATAAGGCAATCTCATTTTTGAATGTTTAACTTTTGGTCATTTGTTTTCCCTCCCAGTGTGTGTTTCTCCCTAGGGTTTTTATTGAGTCTGTAATCAAGTTTAATCATTATAAACAACATTTTGAAGTGTAATTGATTATCTTATTGAATGAAATGAATATATTTATGATGATTTCTGTGTTTTACTAGTTTTATTATCATTTTGTGATCAATTCAGGGATTCCGCACCTGAATTGAACTTGTTTGATCATTATCTTTGTTGATTAGCCGATCCTACGCACATACAATGGCAGAGATGGACCAGCGCATGAGGGATGCGGTTGCAGCTCTGGCTGCTACATTTCCATCTTCTTCTTCATTGGTTGTTTTGTGGTTATACTTTGTGTTGTGATGACATATGTTTGTAGCTTGACTATTACGGCTTGGCCACTGATCTTTTGTACTATGACATTGATTTTCTACGAACCTTGTATGGGTATGATGGTATGGTATTTATCTATGTTATGTCTTGTTTATTCTTCTGCCTTATGGTTGTGACTGACTTGCTATGCGTGGTTATATTTGGTTGTTACATTTGTATGAATGACAATATTTGAGAAATATGTGGCTTCCACTTTTGATATGTGATATATTAGAAGGGAATCATGCAAACTCGACAATCTGCACGAACCAACGTTGGCAAACCTCTACCAGCCACTCTTGCTGAGCTGGCTAGGGTGATTATTGAGGCAGTTGCTCAACATGACGCTGCTCGAGCCAATTCTAGCGGAGGCTCTGGAGGTACTGGTCATTGAAGGGGTAGCGAAATGGATAACAGTAGGAATTTTGGGACTAAATTCTCTACTTACTACTCCTACGCGAAACTTTGTGTTAATGATTTTTACTATTGTATACACAGAAGTTGAAAACCCTGTTCGGGGATGTTCATACAAAACTTTTATGGCTTGCAAACCATGGAACTTTCGTTGTACCGAAGGTGCTATTGGGATTGTTCGCTGGATCGAAAAGAATGAGTCAGTTCTTAACATCAGCGGTTGTTCTGAGGATCAGAAGGTGAAGTACTCTACTTGCACTTTCCAAGACAAAGCCCTCACCTGGAGGAATCTTCAGGTACAAACCTTGGGCAGAGATACGGCTTACAATCTTACCTGGGCCGATCTCAAGACTCTACTCATGGAGAAGTACTGTCCAAGGAGCGAATTGTAGAAGCTAGAAGCGTAGTTCTGGAATCTTTCTATGGTGGATGCCGATGTGACTGCCTACACTCCCCGTTTTCACGAGCTTTCTTGACTTTTTCCCACATGGTCTCACCGGAATACAAGAGAGTTGAACGGTACATTTGGGGTTCGTCTCCCAAGATTCGAAGCATGGCACTGCGTCTGCACCCACTACCATCCAGGCTGCTGTTACTCTAGCCCACATCCTTACTGGCGATGCTGCCCATATGGGTTCGTTGAGCCAGAAGGTTGTAGTTGCTGGTGAGATTTTGGGAGACAAGCATAAGCGATCTTGCTCCAAGAGGGGAAAGAACTCCTCCCACAAGCGCCAAGACTCTGTAAAGATTTTTGCTTCCACTGCTGCTGGGGAGCCCAAACGCAAGTACAATGGGCCCCATCCCTACAGCAGCAAATGCAATTACCACTATGTTGGCACATATGAGAGTATTTTGTGCAAGAACTACAATCGTCGAGGTTACCAAACCGCTAACTGCAAAGCCAAGACCACCAATACTCCACCTGCCAAAAACGAGTGTTACGAATGTGGTGCGGTCGGTCATTTCTGCAAGGATTGCCCCAAGGCTAAGGATCAAGCTTGCGGACGAGCATTTGTGCTGGGAGCCAATGAAGCTCCTGATGATCCTAATGTGGTTACCGATACGTTTCTCCTTAACAACCATTATGCATCGGTACTTTTTGATTCATGCCCTGATTTTAGCTTTGTGTCTATCGACTTTAAGAAATCCCTTGGATTAGAATCCAGTAAGTTGGATACACATTTTACCTTAAAGCTTGCCAATGGTAAGTTAATTTCTTCTGAAGAAGTTGTTAGGGATTGTGTTTTGGAACTTGGTGATCATGTTTTCCGTATTGATCTACTACCTATTCGATTGGATAGTTTCGATGTTGTCATTGGCATGGATTGGTTATCCAAGCATCGTGCAGAGATTGTTTGTCATGAGAAATTGGTTCGTATCTGCTTGTCCAATAGTGAAACCCTATGGATTCGAGGAGACCGTGGTGGATCTACTCTTCGAGTCATATCTTGCATCAAGGCGCAGAAATGTTTAAGGAAGGGTTGTGTCGCGTTTCTGGCACATCTCGTTGAATAAAAAGCTAAATATCGTAAACTCGAGGACATACCGGTGGTGCGAGACTATCCCGAAGTCTTTCCGGAAAATTTGCCACGGCTTCCACCACCAAGACAAGTCAAGTTTCGCGCTGACCTAGTTCCAGGAGCTGCCCCAGTAGCTCGCACTAAGTATCGCTTGTCACCATCCGAGATGCAAGAATTGTCTAACCAGCTTCCGGAATTGTTAGACAAAGGTTTCATGCGCTCTAGTTTTTCTTCATGGGGAGCGCCTGTTTTGTTCGTGAAAAAGAAGGACAGAAGTTTTTGCATGTGCATCGATTACTGGGAGTTGAACAAGCTGACTATCAAGAACAAGTACCCATTGCCGAGATTCAATGATCTGTTTGACCAGTTGCAGGGTTCCAGCAACTATTCGAAGATCGACCAGTGTTCGGGTTATCACCAGTTGTGGATCCAAGAGGACGACATACCGCAGACTGCGTTCCGGACTCGTTATGGGCATTATGAGTTTTAGGTTATCCCATTCGGTTTGATGAATGCTCCTGCTATTTTTATAGAAGCCCTACTTGGACATGTTCGTGATTGTCTTTATTGACGACGTCTTGGTCTACTCGCAAACGAAGGATGAGCACGGACATCATCTTCGACTGATTTTAGCGTTGCTAAAAAACGAGAAGTTGTTTGCCAAATCCTCTAAATGCGAGTTTTGGATTTGAGAAGTTCCTTTTCTTGGTCATGTTGTGAATGAGAAGGGTATACAAGTTGACCCCAAAAAAATTGAAGCCATCAAGGATTAGGATGTGTCCAAAACACCAACTGAAGTGTGGCAATTTTTGGGTCTAGCCAGTTATTACCTACGGTTCGTCAAAAATTTCTCTAAGAGTGCCCAGCCACTTACCGTCTTGACGCAAAAAGACAAGAAGATCGATTTGTGAATCATACAAGAGGAAGCGTTTCAGGTTTTGAAAAACCGTTTGTGTAGTGCTCCGATTCTCTCTCTTCCCGAAGGTACCGAAGACTTTGTGGTTTATTGCGATGCTTCTCATCAAGGTCATGGATGCGTACTCATGCAGAGGAATAAGGTCATCACCTATGCATCTCGACAACTCAAAGTTAATGAGAAAAATTACACCACTCATGACCTAGAGCTAGGTGCAGTGATCTTTGCCCTCAAGATTTGGAGGCGGTATCTTTATGGTACTAAGTGCACTATTTACACCGATCACATGAGCTTGCCACACATCTTCAATTAGAAGGATCTGAACATGCGACAACGTAGATGGGTTAAGTTGTTGAATGACTACGATTGTGAAATTAAATACCATCCGGGAAAGGCTAACATTGTGGCTGACGCCTTGAGCCGGACGGAACGAGTCTAGACCCTGTGTGTGCGTACGCTTGGTTTAACCATCTATACAAACCTCACTACTGGTATTCGCGAAGCTCAGCAAGAAGCTCTGAAAGGTGAGAATCTAAAGCATGAGTCATTATTCAAGATGGTTAATCTTTTGGAACCATGGTCTGATGGTACGGTTTATTTTGCCAATCGGATCTGGGTGCCACGTTTTGGCGGTTTACGTGATTTAATCCTTGACAAGGCCCACAAGTCTAAGTACTCAGTTCATTCTAGAGCCGACAAAATGTACAAAGACATGAAGGAATTCTACTGGTGGCCCAAACTTAAGGGCGAAATTGCAACATACGTCAGCCGATGCCTTACCTGTTCGAAGGTCAAAGCCGAATATCAGAAGCCTTCCGGTCTGCTGCAGCAACCCGAGATTCCTGTTTGGAAATGGGAGCAATTCTCTATGGATTTCATCACCAAGCTACCAAAGACGTCCAATGGTCACGACACGATCCGGGTAATTGTTGACAGGTTGACAAAGTCTGCACATTTCTTGCCGATCAAGGAAACCGACAAGCTTGAGAAACTATCCAAGTTGTACATCAAAGAGATTGTAACTAGGCATGGTGTGCATGTTTCAATCATTTTCGACAGAGACAGTCGATTCACTTCCCGATTCTGACAGACACTTATCGATGCACTAGATCTCGCTTAGACATGAGAACAACCTATCACCCACAATCGATGGCCAGAGCGAACGGACTATCCAAACTTGGAGGACATGCTCCGTTCTTACGTAATCAATTTCAGTGGAAACTGAGATTCTCGTTTACCTTTGGTCGAGTTCTCTTACAATAACAGTTACCACACCAGTATCAAGGCTGCCCCATTAGATGCTTTATATGGACGTAAGTGTAGATCTCCATTGTGTTGGGCGGAAGTTGGAGACAAATATTTTACTAGCCCTGAGCTATTTCAAGAAACAACCGATAAGATCTTTTGGATCCGTGATCGCTTGAAGGCAGTTCGAGATCGTCAAAAGAACTATGCTGATCGTCGTGGCATACAAGCTCAAATTACTGGAAGAGCTCAGTGGTGTTCATGACAAATTCCACGTATCCAATCTGAAAAAGTGTTTATCCTATGAGTCTCTGATCATTCCTTTAGAAAAAATTCACATCGATGATTAACTCCACTTCATTGAGGAGCCAATCGGGGTGACTTATTGGAAAGTCCAGAAATTGAGAAGGAGCCAAACCAAACTTGTCAAAGTCAGATAGAATCCAATGCGCGAGGCCGAATTTACATGGGAGCGCGAAGATCAGATAAAACGCAAGTATCCAACTCGTTTTCCCAAGACTACAGAAACCAATAGAAAAACTCAATTTATCAAACGAAATTCCGAAAACAAGGGGAGAAAGTGACAAAAGTCAATAATCTAGGTCAACATCCGTACGCATTCTACTTATTATTGTCATTTCATGTGCATGATTAGACATTTACACACACTCATTTATGCGTACAACACCCGAGCTACACAAAACATTTGGCATTGAATAATCAAGCCGATCACATGCTCAACAGAGAGCAACTGGATACCTGTTCACCATAAAATACAAAACGACGGAACATGTGACAATGCACGAGTGGGAAGCTATACAATCCGTACAAACATTGTAACACCCCAACCGATGGCGGAAACATCGGGATGTCACGTATTGATGATTGTTCAGTAGCTCATGGTAATTAATAAGTTTCAATAAAAGATTTAAATAAATTACATACAATTGTTCTAAGAACTTGTACATCAAAATAACAAATGCTAGCTACGCATCTTCAAGCATTAACTCTAATCTTCGAGCAAGCTATAACCTGAAACATGTTAAGTTTGAAAATATTTTGGGTCAACAAAAGTTGGTGAGAATTACATAGGTTTTGATAATTGAATAAAACTTGTACAATTCAAGTGTCATGGCAAGTCTAGTCCATATGTGAAAACATACTAGAAGTAAATCGAGTGCATAATCAACCCTTGTGACTGTTATATTGTGGTCCATCCCATACGCTCATGGTTCACTCGATTATGTTATGCGATAACAATCACCCACGCTACCTTTGTAGGAGGCATGTATCCGGGTGGGATTGTCAGTTCAATAGATCTATCATTGTATACCGTCGACTGATCAATGTTAATGATTATGCTAGAATATTGTGCTTACCCTAGTCATGTTTAAGACATAATGCAACATAGAATAACACATAGACACTTTATGATTGAATTGTAGATAGAATGTTGTAACATGTTTCACCCCAAAAATAGTGAAATAGAAAGGGGGCTATGTAAAACTCACCTTAGCAAAATGTTATGTCTCGTGAAAATAGAGTATGTGTTGCCCAACAATGCCAAGTATTACCCTATAATTAAGGTAATATATATGTCTAAGTCCTTCTAGTCTACAAATATATATACTAGGGTTTCGAATTGGGGATAAGTGTTCGTTTGATTAAATAATAAAATGTTTGATAAATGAGAGAAAATTGATCAATAAATAAACAAAAGTCTTTTTGTAAATTTTAAATTAAAGATGGTCACAATAATAAGTTTTAAGTATGAAAATAATTTTTATAAATTATTTCCTTAAAAATAGAATATTTAATCTATTTATTTCAAATTGTTAAAATATAACTTTAATATTTAAAAAAAATACAAAGGTTAAAGAATTATTAAATTAAAAATTGTATTTCTGTTCCAAATAAATAGAAATAATTTATATAAAATTTTGGTGCAAAAATATTGAAAAATGAATTTATTATGATTTATTTAGGATTAAAACTATCAAAAATTGATTAAAAATATTAAATAAATGATTTTTCAGAAATAAAAATCATTTTAGAAAAGTTTATTGTTATAAAAACTCAGAATAATTTTTGTGGAAATTTATAAAATTGTTTTGATATTTTTATAGAATTTTATAAATAAAATAGAATAAACTTGATTTATTTATTATATATACTAAATAAATAAATTTTTTGAAAACTAAAAATTGTATGCTAAACTTTTTCACTAGATTAATATAAAATAATTTTTGTAGAATTTATAAAAGAGTTTTAGTATTTTAAAATGAATTTTAAAATTACAAGGGAATATATATATATATATATATATATATATATATATATATATATATATATATAGGATTTGGATCATTTGAGAACCACTATTTAGGGAGAGAACCAAAGAACCAAGTGTGAACACAAAAACCCCTCCACCAAAAAATAAAAAAAAAATAATAAAAAAATTATATAACCTAAAAAAATAAAAAAACTAAAAAAAGTAAAAACACCAAAATGTTTTTTTAGTGTTAATCTTTCTGAAAAAAAATAAAAAAAATACAAAAAAAATTAAAAAAACAAAAAAATGGCTTTTTTTACGTCATAATTACGTCATATACCGTATGCACATGTGCATTTCACTATTAGAGCACACTTTTGAATAAATTATCAATTGCCATAATGAAATGATCATTTAAATGGACGTGATATGATATATAAGGTGGAAAAAAATTTATTCAATGATCTTTAAATAAACGCGAAGTGCATTTCACTATTATAGTTAGGTTTTTTTTCATGGGTTTAGCTTTAGGGTTTAGTTTTTAGGTATGATGGGAATGGGGTTAGGTTTTTTGGGGTTGTTGGTGAATAAACTTAAAAAAACCCCTATATAAAACTATAAAATAAGATAATTGTACTACATGCACATGTGCATTTCACTATTATAGTTAAGTTTTTTAATGGGTTTAGCTTTAGGGTTTAGTTTTTTGGTATGGTGGAAGAGGGGGTATCGTTTTGGGGGGATGGGATGGAGCGTTTTGGTTTTTGGGGGGTGTGGGGTTAGCTGCACATGTGCATTTCACAATTTGGGGGGGGGGGGGGGGGGGGGTGTTGGGGCGGTGTGGGGGATGGGGGGTATAGGTTTTTAGGGAGTGAGGTGGGTGGGTTTAGGTTTTTAGGGGGGTGAAGGTGGGGTTTTTAGGTTTTTTTTGTTTGTGTTGACAATGGTTCTCTGGTTCTCTCCCTAAAGTTGGTTCTCGTATGATCCCTACCCTATATATATATATATATATATATATATATACTTAAATAAAAAGAAATGTTTGTTGATGCCATGGTTCGAACCCGGGCCCTTGGCCGGTTCGTTGGTTTTAAATCACAAGCCCAGACCAACTGGTCTGGACCCTGAGAACGTTTGATTTCTGATTAATTTAATTATATACAATAAGAGAAATCTGATTTATATTCCATTAAAAGAAAAAGGTTAAAAACGGTTTGCATGGGACTCGAACCCGCGTGCATAGACAAACAAACATCAGACACAACCACTTGATCTAGATCAGTGGTTGTGTTTGATTCCAGTTCCTTTAAAATATAAAACCACGTACTGAAATGTGTTCATCCCCAAATATAAACGATCGTGCCCTAGCTTTTTCAATTGATTGATTCACACAACAATAACCCAATAAATCAGAGGGTTATTGTTGTGTGAATGCCGATGATTAAAACCCACAAGAAAAACATCACTTACAATAACGAACTCGTATGGATTGCCCAGTTAACAGAAAAAGTCAACACGAGCTCGATTGCTTCGAATGATGATTCAATAACAGAAATTGAAGGTTGTGAGAGAGTTTTCGGCGATTGTAGAAGGAATGGGGAGGTCCAATTTATAGTGAGAAGGTTTGGGTTGCACGATTGGAAGGTTTGACCTCGTATTGAATGGGTTGACGTGTAATTGTGTATAATTGGTATGATTTGGCCATCAATACAGCGTGTAAGTGACGTGGATTCATCAATCGTTCATCAATCAATCCTAAATTGAATATTAACGCGTTTGAAAATGGTTAATTTTGGTAGATTGACATCACAGTTGACTTTCCTAGTCAACTGTGAAGAACTAAACTTGTTATATAATAATTGCATGCTGGAAAGAAAACAAGTTGTGTGTGTAGACCAGATGGTTGAGTCTGTTTGTGTTTGTGACCCGGCTTGGGGCGCGGGTTCGATTCCCGGCCCAAGCATTTTTTTTTTTTTTTACATTTTACTATATATATATATGTATATTATATATAAATAATATAGTATTAGGGTTCCAAATGCGTCACAATAATATTTTAAAAAGGCGATAATTGATGAACTTGACGTTTTATTCAAATTATTCGTAACGTACAAGTATTAAATGCGAAATGTTACAAACATGGAGTCCTGGACAATCACAAAATCATTTTATGAGGATAGCACACTCAAACACATGGTAAACTCCTCCCTAACACATGTACATGGATCACAAATGCTATCAAATGTTAAAAACAAACAACATGTGTTCGCAATTAATGGACATTAATACATGTTAATATCGTCATCGAGTATCCCATAACCTGGTCAAAAATCTGGTCATGTTATTGGTACGAGAAATTGAAGTAAAACTCATACTAGCTAATGATTTTCCTTCCCATTCAACACCATGTTTACACTCTAGTATATATATATATATAGGGAAAGGGTAAAATGAGAACCACCCTTTCGTGCAAGAACTACGGAACTCACTTTATAACCACAAACATATTTTAATCCTAAAAGAATTTGTGGTCCGTAATTAAAGTGGAATAAAATATAAAAGGGAATATTCCCTTTCCTAATAAGACAAAATAAGATAGGCCCAGGTCTTTACACCACTGTAAACCCATCGTAAATTTTTTTTTTTAAATTCACATTTTACGTTGGTGTTCTCGCGGTTCTTGCACGAAAGGGTGGTTCCTAATGGAACCTAATCCTATATACATACATACATACATACATACATACATACATACATACATACATACATACATACATACATACATACATACATACATACATACATACATACATACATACATACGCATACACATAACACAAATGCACAAATTCACACATGGTTGAATATTAACTTATTATAAATGCTTGCCTTGTAATCAACTTACACAAAGATGGAGTCTTGTCCTATAATCACACCATCATTTGATAGTAACCATACACACAAGAAGTAAGACTTTCCTTTGCCTCTTCCTTATTCGGCCAATACACCAAAGTAGGCTATCAAAGGTCCTTTTCAAACACACGACATATATTAACTTGGCAACTTACAATGTGGCACTACATAACCCCATATGTGATCATTGCCTAATAAAGACATCCTCTTGAACCACATACGACCGATCCCAAGCAATCATATGTCACCATCACCCTAAACACACTAAATCTTACACATATTTGGATAGACATCATTCTATTTCAAAGATCTGGACTAATAAAGTTCTACATTGAGAATAAAACAAACATTCCTACCCTTTTCCTTTCTTGCGGCCGATAGGGACCTCTCAAGAACCAAATGATAATAAACTTATGATTATGGAAGGTCACTATCAACACTACACCTATACTTACCTTCAGCTGATTCTATGCAAGGATACTTGACAAGAAATCAACTTCCAACTCACCTCCACACATGATTTTATCAATCTAGAGATTGGATGATATCATGGTTTACACACATTTGGATAATATGACAAACAAACCTCGATCATCCCCTAAGTAAGTCAACCCACCTCCTTCTTGATTTATCATACAACTCATGCCTTACACCAAATGGTGTTTAGCTTCACTAAACAATGCTCCAAATCAAGAAGATGAACATTCCATATTTGTTTTTGTCCACTACCACCTTTGACTACTATACAAGGAGACCCAACAGTTGCAACATTCACACACCAGCGCATTCTTTCCTCTTGATACCCATCGGCCAACAACAAAACCATACCCGAAGACATCAAGGCACGAGCAAGAGGAGGATCAAGATAAGCCGACTCCACTTTGTTTCGATTAGGTATGTTATCCAACCATCACATTCTTTTGAAGCTTTTAATCTCTCGGCCCTATTGTAAACCCGACCCACTACCCTTCAACCTAGTATAATAGGCCATTAGTCCATAAACATTGTAATGTAAGTTTAAAGGCCATGACAAACTACTCTCTTTTACTCGAAACACTCACACAAATCATCTATGTATTGAAACAACTCGACATATATGTTCACACGAACACACACGAGTAGAGGGACTTGATTTGTGTAATGATATCCCAAGAGATCCATTTTCTTTGAACTAAAACACATGTGTACACACTTATGTATAACCACATTTTTCACACAAACACAATCGGGTTTATACAACGAAACACAATCACACATTCATGAACATCTCTTTTCAATCATAAAATGGAGCTATGAAAGCTGATTTCATGGATCATTGTTCGGATTCATGATTAAAGTCCATTACAATGTTTTGGGATATTTTATGAACATGTGTTAATAAGGCCCTAACATGTGTTAAATCCGCTTTAAATACCATAAGTTATAAGTCATGTTAAAAATACTCTTTTTACCGACCACACATGTTAGATTGGGACAATTGGCGGCCCATGACAACATGTGGGGCCCATTTTGTACACAATGAATAACATTTTACTACAAAACGCCCGGGGTTTCCAAGACCATATGCTCTACGTATCCGACCATTAACTAAAGATAGTCACTAAATATGTGGTCCACATACACTAATACGAAGGTCCATAACGTCGGGTGAACAATTTATATGAGGAACAACAAAAACATACGACTTACTATGTCCCTAATAATCATAGGGCGATCATTGTCTGGTCGGTGGTTACAACACATCTCAACCTTACCAAACCACACGTACTGTTTCTAGGTGAGTTTCACGGCCCCGGTTTACTGTTTTCCATTTTGGGGGGTAAACATGCTACATTTCTGGTACAATTCATTTGTGTGTTATTATATCGTGACTATCATGTGGAACCTGAGACATTCGGTTCATGATATGTCAATAGTACTCGTACATACATTACACTGTAACCATTAACTATCAGTAGCCATGGAACACTTTAATAGATCTATTGTGTTGACACCCCCACTCTTGTTTAGTCGCTCTAACCGGTTACATACAAAAGAGTGTTAGCATTCTACTATACATACATTGTCTTTAGTGTACAATGCACAAGGCATAACAGTCAAGAGGTTTGGTTATGGGACTCATGGTTTGCTAAGTAATCATTACTTAGCTTGCCTACGATTGGTCATACGCGGATTACACGAGCACCTTACATAGTACATTAAAACATGTGAACTCACCGACATTATCGTTGACAAACTCATGGATGGAACTTGAGATAAGTTTTGGGCATGCATTTTGGGATATCAATCTTTTATGTTTTAAGAATCATGAACATGTGATTTCAAAAACAATACATTTTGATTATGATTGTAAACTTTTAACAAATTTGGTATCCTAAACATATGTTATTTCGAATGTTTGCTTGAATCTTGTGCTTGAAAATCATTCATGTCCCATTTCGTGTTTCCGCCTAGGCGTGGTGTGACAACTGCCCTCAGGATGAAGTGTAGAAGTTGGAGCACCAAGTGTGGAACCTCAAAATGGTGGGTTCTGAAATCGAGGATTACACCACCAGACACCATGAACTGGCAGTGATGTGTCCTAGGATGGTCATGCCAATGTTAAGGCTATCGAGCAGTACATATCTGGTCTTGTTCCACAAATCAAAGGCATGGTGGCTTCCTTAAACCCAGCCACCATCCATGAAGTTGTTCGTCTAGCCTATAAGTTAACCAATCAAAAGGTGGAGGAAGATGTCTTCCCTCCAAGGGGTGCAGCTCTGAAAGCCCATAAGAACAAGAGAAAGTGGGACAACTATGGCAAGAACCTCACTCCTACCCAGCCTCAACAGCAATTCAGGAAGTTTGAAGCTTCTAAATCTTCGTTTAACCCCAACACATCCAATCATAAGCAGGGTGGTTTCATTGGAAAGCATCATAAGTGTAATTAGTGTGGTTTTCATAATGCGGGCAATTGTGACAAGTTTCGTTGCCAATGCTGCCACAGGCCTGGTCATTTTACCAAGGATTGCAGGGCTAATCTTCAGCCAAAATAGTCCCAGGCTATTGCTACTCCTACTCCCGCTCCTCAGGTTAACTAGAGTTGCTACAATTATGGTCATGCGGGGCAAATAAAGTGTGATTGCCCCATATTAAACAAAGATGGCGGTGCAAAGAATGGCAATGGTAACAACAGAGGTGGCAGAAGGAATGCCAACGCTTTTGTGATTGGTTTGGTGGAAGCCCGACAGGATCCTAACACAGTGACCGGTACGTTACTTCTAAACAACTGCTATTCTTTGGTATTAGTTGACTCTGTTGCTGATAGGAGTTTTACATTTGTTGAATTCAGTCAGTTGCTAGATACTGTGCCTACACCTTTAGAGGTTAAGTACTTTATAGAATTGGCTAATGGTAAACAAATCGAGGCTACACACATTCTTAATGGGTGTTTTCAAGAGCTTTCAGGTTAGTCTTTCCTCATAGATCTCATGCTGGTTGTTTTCATGAGTTTCGATGTGGTTATTTGTATGGATTGGTTATCCAAGAATCGAGCCGAATTGTTTGTTTTGATAAAATCATTCATCTCCCACTCTCTAATGGCGAAACCTATATGTGCATGGTGAAAAAAATGGCGTTCTTTTGAGCATTATATCTTGTATGAAAGCCCATAAATATCTTCATGAAAGTTATACCACCATTCTGGCACTTGTTTCTAAACCATCTTATGAAGAGAAGAAGATAGAAGACATTCCTTTGCTGCGTGATTTTTCTGATGTTTTTCTTGAAGATTTGTCTGGTCTCCGGCCTCAGCGTTAAGGCGAGTTTTGTATTGATCTTGCTCCTGGTGCAGCCCCTATCGCTCGAGCTCCTTATCATCTTGCACCGCCTGAGATGCAAGAATTATCTAACCAACTCCAAGAGCTATTGAAGAAGGGTTTCATTCGACCCATTTCATCCCTATAGGGATCCCCTATTCTATTTCTTAAGAAAAAAAAGATGGAAGCCTTAACATGTGTATTGATTATTGTGAGCTTAATAAGGTGACAATAAAGAAGCGTTATCCTCTTCCTCATATTCAAAGATTCACTTGATATCCGGTTACCATCGACTTAGAGTGCAAGAAACCGACATTCCAAAGACTGCCTATCGAACTCGTTATGGCCAATTTGAATTCTTGGTCATGCCGTTTGGTCTCACCAATGCCCCAACAGTATTTATGGATTTGATGAATCTTGTTTATTATCCTTATCTTGATAAGTTTGTTATTGTTTTCATCGATGAATTTCTGATTTATTCCAAGAGCAAGGAGGACCATAAGGAACACTTGCCAATAGTCTTGTTACTCTTGAGATGAGAACAACTTTACGCTAAGTTCTCCAAATGCGATTTTTGGTTGCGTAAAGTTCAATTCCTTGGACATGTAGTCAATGAGACGGGAATACATGTTGATCCAGCCAAGATAGAAGCCATCAAAGACCGGGAAGAACCTAAGACGCCAACTGAGGTACGGCAATACCTAGGTCTCGCTGGTTACTATCGTCATTTTATTGAGTTATTTTCTAAGATTTCTCAACCCTTCACGTCTTTTACCTAGAAAGACAAGAAACTTAACTGGGGTAATGCTCAAGAATCGGTGTTTCAGACGCTGAAGTTTAAACTCTGTTCCGCAGCTATTATCTCCTTGCTGAGGGCACAGATGATTTTGTGGTTTATTGTGATACTTGTATTCAAGGTCCCGGTTGTGTTTTGATGTAACGCGAGAAGGTTATTGCTTATGCTTCTCGTCAGCTTAAAATCCATGAGAAGAACTACACTGCCCAAGATTTGGATTTGGGTGCTGTCGGTTTTGCTTTAGAGATCAGGAAACATTACTTATACGGTACCAAGTTCACAATTTACACCGATCACAAGAGTCTTCAACATATCTTTGAGAAAAAAGGATTTGAACATGCGACCGCATCGGTGTGTCGAAGTCCTTAATGATTATGATTGTGCCATTAAGTACCATACTAGTAACGCGCATGAGTGGTAGATGCTTTCAGCACGAAGGAGTCTATTAAACGTCATCGTGTTCGAGTTGCAGCTCATCATTCATTCTGGTATGCCCGACCAAATCCGTTATGCTTAGCAAGAAGCTTTAAAGGAGGAAAACCTTAAAGTTGAAACCTTGCATGTTGCTGATAAACATCCTGAGCTTAAATCTCATAGCCTAAACTACTTTGCAGAGCATGTTTGGGTTCCATTATTCAGTAACTTGTGAGGGCTTGCCTTGGACGAAGCTCAAAAATCCAGGTATTCTATTCATCCTGGCTACGATAAAATGTATCAGGATTTGAAGATACTTTATTGGTGGCCAAACTTGAAGGGTGGGATAGCTTCATATGTGAGTAAATGCTTACCTTGTCCTAAAGTCAAGGTTGAATATCAGAATCCGTCTAGTCTTCTTCAGCACCTGAAATTCCTGTTTGGAAATGGGAACAAATCTCTATGGATTTCATAACCAAAATTTTGAAATCACCAAGTGGTTGTAATACTATTTGGATGATTGTCAACCGGTTAACCAAATCTCTACACTTTCCTGCAATAAAAAAACTGACAAGATGAAACGGTTGGCTCGCATATATCTCAAGGAAGTTGTCTCTCGGTACGGGGTTCCTATTTCTATCATTTCTGATCATGATTCTTGTTTTACCTCTCACTCTTGGCATGCTTTTGCAGAAATCTTTGGGTACTTATTTAGATATGAGTACATCTTATCATTTGCAGACTGACGGATGTAGTGAGTAGACAATTCAAACATTGGAGGACATGCTTCAGGCGTGTATTATTAATTTTGACAGGAGTTGTGAGAGCCACCTAACTTTGGTGGAGTTCTCTTACAACAATAGCTATCATACCAACATTAAAGCAGCTCTGTAGGCTCTTTAAGGACGAAAATGTCGATCTCCACTCTGTTGGACCGATGTGGGTGAGAGCCAGATCACTGGTCCAGAACACGTGTTTGAGACCACCGAGAAGATCGTGTAAATCCGCAATCGCATGGCAGCAGCTCATGATCGTCAAAAGAGTTATGCCGACCGTCGTCGCAAACCATGGGAATTCCAGGTTTGCGACCGGGAACTCTTGAAAGTCTCTCCATAGAAAGACGTTATCCTCTTTGGAAAGCATGGTAAACTGAACTCTCGATATGTCGGACTGTTTGCAATCCTGTAACGGGTTGGGCCAGTGGCATACATACTTGACCTACCATCTGAATTCGGTAGCATGCATAACGTTTTCCATGTTTCTAACCTCAAAAAATGTATGTCTGATAAGACACTCATTGTTCCTCTCGAAGAGATCAACTTTGATGATTGGTTAGCATTATGGAAGAACCAGTCGAAATCTTGGATTTCAAAATCAGAAGCCTTTGGTGAAGTAAGATTCGCATCGTCAAAGTTCGTTGGAACTACAACCGTGGGCTATAGTTCACGTGGGAATGCGAGGATCAGATGAAACTCAAGCATCCTCACCTATACAAGAAACCAACACCTGTTGTTGTTGAAACGAGCTAAATTTCGGGGCGAAATTCCTTTCAACAGGAGGATGATGTAGCCATCGGAAAATCTTTCTTTCTTTCCTAGCAACTTCGAGCAACATTCGGGATGAAAATTCTTTCAATAGGGGGATGATGTGACACCCGACTAAATCAGGTTAACTTTCCTAACAAGCACTTAAGTCTACCTTAGCAAAAAAATTACTAAACAAACTTAACTGGGTTAGTTAAGTAAATGTCCACACACAATGGTCATGGTTTAGGTGATTTGGGGAATCACCGGGTAACACACACGAGTCTTGTGTCTCATTCGTTGGTGAAGTAACATAATAAGGTAACTTATTTAGTATTGTATGTTCTAGGATCAATTAATAACTTAGGAATATGTGTTTATGTGTATTGATACGATAATATGTGTTTCATGTGCAATTTGGAGTCGTTTGGGCGAATGACTCAAGAAACGACTCATTTGCAAGAATGTTCTAGCAAAGGAGCCTCATTCGCTATAAAGAATGGGCGAATGAGAGCACACTATATAAGCATGTTCTTCATTCATTTTCATCATTTCACAACCCTAACTTGCCTACAAGTGCTCTCTTACAAACCCCATCCTGTAGAAATGAGTTTTTGCTCTCAAATCATTGATTCCTACCCTTATACACATCCAATGCAACCTAAAGCTAAGATCCAAGGTGTGTAATTATGTAAACCTTTTTCCTTACATTTTTATGTTGTTTTAGTAAATCCAAAATGTCCAGATCTGATTTCAAAGTGTTTTGTTAAATAAAAACCTTTTTAAAACCTTTCCAAACTAGATCTAGACCTAAATAATGATTTCTTATAAAAACCACAAGGTTAGATGATGATAGTGACTTAATAATTTGGGGATTTTGTGTTTGTGTTGATAGAATGGTAATAAGATGATGTTTAAATGATTTGAGATTGTTTAGAACCATGATTAGGTGATGTTTGGATGATTGATTGGGTTTTGTGAACTTTAACCCATTTTGGGGATTTATGTTGCAGATCTAGGGCTTGTATTATGAATATAATGATTACAACATGTTTGGAATTGTGTTACAATTGATCACCCCTGAGTTTAAAGGCTTGATGACTGTGATTATGTGACTAATTGCACTTTTTGCTATTTCTGGAAAGTTTTTCATGCACCTTGATGTGACGTCTCCATAATTTGCCATTTTGGTAAATATGTGATTTTATGTGCAAAATGAAACAATTGATGACTCAATAAGATGTAATAATATGCTATTTGGATAGATGAAAGTTACTACATCGTTTGGTTATGATTCGTTAAGTTTTTTTATCTAATTTGAAGGGTTTTATTCGTTGAAATTTTTAATCAACCTGACGAATGAGAGAAATAAAGCCTCATTTGCCTCAAACAACTCGTTTGCTACAAAGCTCCATCCCGTTATAGCAGATGACATGATTCTTGACTCATTCTTGCAAACGTTCATGCGAATGACTCATTGATGAGTCTCATTCGCATGAAATATACCTGTTATCATATAATTGTGTGCAATTACATGTTTTTACGCGATCGATTATTTGAAACTTATACGTGACTGATAAACTGGTATAACGGCTCACCAACGGGATGTCGAGTCTTGTGTGATCGTGTCAAAGTCAAAACATTTATGCAAACATACAAATTCATGGTTTGGACAACAAAGGCGTCTTAGACCAACACGTTATTGATCAAAACACTTATAGGCGTCTTGTGATAGGTTTTCAGTAGTTGAAGACTATCACACACATCTGGTATATTACTAATTGAAGACGTAACCTAAGGTGAGTTTCACGGCTCCACCTTTACATCTTTTCTCACGGGGGAGAATCATGCTTCACACTCGTTTTTGTTAAAGATCGTTCATTACTATTGTTATCATTTGTTTACTTTGCGACTCATCTAAGTCCCAAGGGAACCACTAATATGGGTTTATAGCGAGGAAATGTGGATAGATCTATTGGGCCTAACAAACCCCACCTGGGTTAACTGGAGGTTGGACGGTTGTGTAACACCCCAACCGATGGCGAAAACATCGGGATGTCACGTACTGATGATTGTTCAGTAGCTCATGGTGAATAATAAATTTCATTAAATGATTTAAATAAATTAATACAATTGTTCTACAAGAATTCGTACATCAAAATGAATAATACTATGCACACATCTTCAAGCATTAATTCAAATCTTCAAGCAAGTAGAACCTGAAACATGTTAAGTTTGAAAATATTTTGGGTCAACAAAAGTTGGTGAGAATACATAGGTTTTTGAATATAATTGATAACAATAGTTTGTACAACAATCACAGTTGTATGATGATAGAGTATGATTCCGACATGTAACAATGCGTCTTTGTACAATCAAACCTTGTGTCGACTGATGACTAACTCGCAAGTTAGTTAAATGTTGTTACTGTTATCGATCATCCCTGAATTTATGCGGGTGGAAGGGTTTGTCAGACCTATAGCGCTATAATCTAAACAGGCGGCTTGATCAATGTTAATGATTGTACTGTGTCTTTTTGTTACAGTCAAATGATAGAATGAGTAAATGATAGTGTAATTGAATCACAAATTTCAATAATGTAAGAATGAGTAAATGATAGTGTATAAAATGTTTAAACATGTTTCACCCCAAAATGTAAAACAGAAAAAAAGGGGCTATGTAAACTCACATTGGCTAAGGTGAATTATCCTCTAAGTGTTGTGAATGTATGCGAGGCGAATCCCAAAGACTCAACAACGTAGCTAGTCGAAAAAGAAAGAATATCAAGCTTCCAATTCGCCAATTACTAGAGCTTATAATCAAAGCTTCAATTGTAGAAGTAATAGACTATAGAAGAATGGTATGAGGGAAAGTTTAATCGGATTGAAACAATCGATTTAGAGGTGCAAAGTATAATGGGTCATAGGTGGGTTTTTATACTAGTTTTGGATTCAATTAGCCATTAAAATTGGTCAACACCATAAAGTAAGGTTTTTATGATGAATTGACTATTTGACTAAGACTTTGACTGTTTGACTAAGACTTTGACTAGGACTTTGACTAGGACTTTGACTGATCAATTTAAGGAGTGTGTTAAGTTTATTTTCTTCTGAAATACTACACAAGATGATAGTTGGCTCAGTTGGTTGTCACTGTGTGTTGGTTGGCTGTGGACGCGGGTTCGAGTCCCGGTCCACACAAATCTTTTTTTGGCAATTATTTCCCTAAAACTATATTATTCTAAATTCATAATATGATTATATAAGCCCGAAAGTGACTCGAAATATTTTTAAAACGTACAAAAGTGTCGAGATACAAATAATTATTAGTTTAAGGTATTTAAAACATATATTGTTTAAAACAATACATTCTTTTTATCATAAAAAAAATTAGGGGAAATTTGCGATGTTACAGTCTCCCCTACTTTTGGAAACTTCGTCCCGAAGTTATTAAAAACACCGGTTTGAGGTTGATTAGGTAGAAATTAAGGCAACTGTGGTTTGGGTTAAGGCACGATATGAATTTATAGGTAATAGAATAGTTTGTTTCGAATAATTTGGATAAGAGGTTTGAGATGTGAGTTTTAAGGATTGGATTAGGTTCGTCTGAAGTAGCAAGAAGCATAAGAATCTAGCAAAATACTAAACTTATGTTTTTGGAATCATATAAGAAATGCATGAATTGATTGGCTATATGTAAACCAAATGAACTACTAAAACCTTATTAGAATTTCACACTACCTTAACGTACCTGTAAATTCATGATTACGTTCCGGACCGCAATCACCAATTTACCTTACATTAGGGTTTTGTGTCCTTCTATGACTCTAAACACACATGTAAGTAATGCAAAATAACCTTGTGATTGAATCGTTTACATTGTATCCAAAAATGAGTCCAACTGTTGAGTAGGAAAAAGACTTCTACCAGTCAGTGAGTAAGAACCTCTACCGATTGTTGAGCAGGTGCGATAGCCTCTACCAGTCGTTGAGCAGGTTGTAGGGCCTCTACCGACTGTTGAGCAGGCATGATGACCTCTACCAATCGTTGAGTAGGTTATTTGGTACTCAACTAACTGTTGAGCAAGTACTTCATCCTCTACCAGTTGTTTGATTAAGTGTACCAATTATTTCACACATAAATTGCAAATTGATAATATGTACATATAAACAATCAAGTATCAAGCATAGCATGCGAGTTGTAATAGTGTTGTCCTTGACAAGGTTAATGACTCTAGGTGTGTCTATAGCAAATAGTTTATATTCCATGATTTCTAGTATCAAATGTTTAAATATGGTAGATAATCGAATCCTCATGTATAACTAAGGATTAAGTTTGATGCAACACACAACCAAGTTTCAATAGTTTGGTTATCATGGGTAACTAGTTCATGTTTGAGAAGGTGAAGGATATAAATTTAGTTCTTGAGAGGATGATGAAAAATCTTGAAGCAGAATCAAGGTTGTGAGAGATAGTGAATGTGAAGATAGTTGATAAAGAGTTTATTTTATAGTAAGGAGATTATGTAGCAGTGTAAATTTTGGGGTTTGGATCAAAGGTTATAATCAAGTGTATAAGAAAACATGATTGTGGTATATGCCAAATATTGTAAAAATTTGAACAAGTTGAAAATGAGTGAGTGTCGATGGAGAATCTAGAGACTAGATATTATTCCTATGAAAAAAAATTTATTTTCAAAATTGGTTTTGTACATAAAGCAAAAGTTGTTAAATAGTACAAGCTAAGTAGGCTTTGATTAAAATATTCCCGTTAGTTGGAGATTTCAAACATGACATTAGGTTTTGAAGATCAAGGTTCTATTAGTGATTATTAATAGTTTAAAGCATTATATAGAAAATCGTTTGTTACGTCAATAAATAAACAATTGAATTTAAGTTCGAGGACATCTTTTGACAAAAAAATATGTACTTTGTAAAGTTACTAGGTAATGAAAATACAACAGGATTTAGAAATCTTTAGTTTGTGCTAAGGTATGAGGTTATAGTTTTTAAAAATAAGTAACATGTGGAGAAATGAAATAATATGATTTGGGTAGGGTGTTGAATATTTAAAAAGTGGCTACGATGGTAAGGTGAAGTGTGATTGTGAAATCCATAGATGGTTATGAAATAAGATTGATTTAAGCTGTAAAATTTTGAGATTTTAGAGCTTAGTTTAAGGAAAGTGAGTGTAATCATTTATTCATTAATTAAAACGAATAAACGAAAACGTTGACTTATCAAAACTTCTAGATTCTAATAACATAGTGAAGACATGTTTTAGCCTATAGGTGAACACTCATCCCGAGATTTCCCAGGTTGGCATCCGGGTCCCTCGTCTGATTGGGATATATGCGCAATGCCAGCCTAGACAGAAGACTCAAAATACAGGCGTTCACCCTTCCAGATTGCACGTGTTCGTTATTAAAATCTAGAACTTCGATGAGATCTCAAGGTGGTTCAGGCTAAACATGAGGATTTTGTCCTATTAGTCTAAGAGTAGATCCAATGGTGGAGAGCAACCTTCTAGTAAGGATGAAAGTAGGGATGAGCAGTAGGAGGGAGATAGAGAATAGCAAGTAAAAGGAGAAAATACTGGTTATAATCCTATGGTTATAGACTAGATTATTTTTCTAATAACCTAATTCCCTATAACCATGTCTCTGATACCAATCTGTAACACCCGAACCGATGGCGGAAACATCGGGATGTCACGTATTGATGATTGTTCAGTAGCTCATGGTGAATAATAAATTTCATTAAATGATTTAAATAAATTACATACAATTGTTCTACAAGAATTCGTACATCAAAATGAATAATACTATGCACACATCTTCAAGCATTAATTCAAATCTTCAAGCAAGTAGAACCTGAAACATGTTAAGTTTGAAAATATTTTGGGTCAACAAAAGTTGGTGAGAATACATAGGTTTTTGAATATAATTGATAACAATAGTTTGTACAACAATCACAGTTGTATGATGATAGAGTATGATTCCGACATGTAACAATGCGTCTTTGTACAATCAAACCTTGTGTCGACTGATGACTAACTCGCAAGTTAGTTAAATGTTGTTACTGTTATCGATCATCCCTGAATTTATGCGGGGGGATGGGTTTGTCAGACCTATAGCGCTATAATCTAAACAGGCGGCTTGATCAATGTTAATGATTGTACTGTGTCTTTTTGTTACAGTCAAATGATAGAATGAGTAAATGATAGTGTAATTGAATCACAAATTTCAATAATGTAAGAATGAGTAAATGATAGTGTATAAAATGTTTAAACATGTTTCACCCCAAAATGTAAAACAGAAAAAAAGGGGCTATGTAAACTCACATTGGCTAAGGTGAATTATCCTCTAAGTGTTGTGAATGTATGCGAGGCGAATCCCAAAGACTCAACAACGTAGCTAGTCGAAAAAGAAAGAATATCAAGCTTCCAATTCGCCAATTACAAGAGCTTATAATCAAAGCTTCAATTGTAGAAGTAATAGACTATAGAAGAATGGTATGAGGGAAAGTTTAATCGGATTGAAACAATCGATTTAGAGGTGCAAAGTATAATGGGTCATAGGTGGGTTCTTATACTAGTTTTGGATTCAATTAGCCATTAAAATTGGTCAACACCATATAGTAAGGTTTTTATGATGAATTGACTATTTGACTAAGACTTTGACTGTTTGACTAAGACTTTGACTAGGACTTTGACTAGGACTTTGACCAGGACTTTGACTGATCAATTTAAGGAGTGTGTTAAGTTTATTTTCTTCTGAAATACTACACAAGATGATAGTTGGCTCAGTTGGTTGTCACTGTGTGTTGGTTGGCTGTGGACGCGGGTTCGAGTCCCGGTCCACACAAATCTTTTTTTGGCAATTATTTCCCTAAAACTATATTATTCTAAATTCATAATATGATTATATAAGCCCGAAAGTGACTCGAAATATTTTTAAAACGTATAAAAGTGTCGAGATACAAATAATTATTAGTTTAAGGTATTTAAAACATATATTGTTTAAAACAATACATTCTTTTTATCATAAAAAAAATTAGGGGAAATTCGCGATGTTACAGGTTGCATATTGTCTCGAACACAGAGGGATTACCGGGGATGACAGTAATCCGAAAAGGGCACACATTGAGTAACAACATGGTCAGCAATGGTTCCAATTGTATAAGTTACATACTTAACATTTGGCTCATGTTCGAAAAAATATTAAAACATATTTGATCTTGCAAACACACATTTTTATCTAAAACATGTGAACTCACTAGCATTATATGTTGAGACATTTAGCATGTTTTCACAGGTCACACGTCGTCTAGGTTGCATATGCATGATTGATAAACTTATTCAAACTCATGATTTGAAAATTTAGATTGTAAACTTATTTAGCTTTTGCTGTACTACATTAAAACTTTTAAACTGTGCACTACTACAAAATTACCCTTTCTTGACACTTTTTTATGACACACCCTATTTAATGACATGCAAAAGTGCATGTCATAAAAAAATGTCATCTTTAATAAAAAATGATGATTTCTTGACATTTTTTTATGCGTGTCAATAATTTTCCGCCATAAAATAAAAAAGCATGACGGTTTTGAAATCAGAGTGTCATCTTTTGTGTCATCAAAAATCTCAAATTCTTCTTTCAAAGTGCGTTTCCCTATAAACCTTCCCCTCCTCCCTCTCTCATAACAAAATAAACACAAGAAACCTCCTGCTCGATTCCATCCCCTCCCTCTCTCAAATAATCTGCTCAAATCAAACCCTAGCTAATCGATGATCAATCTCCTGCTCGTTCCAAACCTCCCTTCTCCTGCTCGTTCCAAACCCTCAAATCCATAACCTTCCGCCCTTCTCCTGCTCGTTCCTACTCAAATAAAACCCTAATTTGAAGTTTGAAGTTTGATTGTGTTAAAATCGGATCTGAGTAGTCGATTGTCCTGGTAGGTATATTACTATTATTATTATTATTATTATTATTATTATTATTATTATTATTATTATTATTTTTATTATTATTATTAATTATAATAATCCCTCTTTCTCCTTCTTACAAATTGCGAATGGTTATCGCTATTGGTGTGATTAAGTGGTTTGAGATTGGTTTTAGGGTTTTAGCTGTTGCAAATGTTTGATAGACCATAGAGTAGAATCTGTATTAATGTGTTGTTATGATGAGATAATATGAGGAATTTTCTCTTAGATTAGCTGTTTATGTCAAGTTATATTCGAAAATTATGTTAAATAGAGCTTTATTTGTAGATATTAATATGGGATATTAAGCAATAGAATGAGGGAAAACTACTATTTTGAGCTTCTGGAATCACATAGTCTGGAAATATATATATATATATATATATATATATACAGTAGTAAGGAACCCGCACGTTGCGGCGACGCTGAAAAATTTCAACGCGATACTCGTTTTTAGTTAGTTTATCAATCTCACGTGATATATGTTATTGTACTCATGTTAAATGTTGAAACGTTCCCAAAAATCGTTACTTGTAAAAGAGATCAGCTACACTTAATCCACTATAATGAAAAATAGAAAGAAATGTTGCAAGAGCACCAAAGATCACTCCAAATGTTAATGGATGGGCATACATATTTCGTAAGAACATGGTACTTATCTTAAGTGAAATGAGAAATGTGTTGGTGCAACACAAATGTAGCTAGGATAAACGTTTAAACAGGCTGCTGGAATCCAATCACATAAAGATGAAGAATTTACCATCTCGAAGACTCTATTGATGGTTAGGGCCATATTATTAGTACAGTGGCGTTTAATCAAGTCCTGAGTATGTCACTTGATTTTCAAGTCGGGCACGTGAGTGATTGGCCGATTATAGCTCCATCCAGTTGATTGCGTGATGCCAACTTTTTAGCCAAATAACTTCGCTCTCATAAATTGCGGATCGATTTAGCCACCACCACTGAATTGATTATCATTTATTTTATTTGTGTATTATTACAATCTAAAAAAACTATGACTTCTTTGTATTTCGTCTCTAATTATACATCTTTTGGAGCTTGATATTTAGCTTCCGGAAATTTGAACAAAGACAGTAAGATTTTGGAAATCACCAATTAGCTTAACACAATGACAAAAATTTAAAAATTGCACGCTTATAGTTGCATCAACACCGCACCACAATGTAACAATTGTTACTCAAAATATTAAGGATCATTTGTTATTATATTTTTACTCAAAATGTTCTAGACTATAGCACTCACTATGTGTAAATTACAATAGTTGACTTCCAGTATTAAGTGATCCTTAAAATCTCAAGACTAACCGTAAAGGGAAAAAATAACTGAAGCTATTCTTAATCAGTTGCATGCACAGCTCAAACCCATATCCATCTGGTCCTGCTACTGCTACACATGTCAATCTAAAGTGGTTTGCTATGACTAACTTGAATTCAAACAATAAAAGGAAAAAAATTATGGTAAAGTTATGATATTCCGTTTAGAGGAGTTGGCAAGTTTGTGTATTAGTTGATGATTTAACTTCAACTGGTTCCTCCTGGCTTGGTGATGGGACCAGTAACCACGTGCAATCAAAATTATAGTAAACGCTTTTAAACCATAGCCACCTTCATCTCCAAGATTTGTTGAATCCTGTCCATATTTCTTCTCCATAACAACCTGAAAACACAAAAGATTATTGATCACACACCAACATACTTGGTAATAGGTTTTTAACTAAATAATGATATACTTAAATACCCATTTTCGCTTTCAGTGTGACATGATACATCATCTATGCTAGGGACGCACAAAATGGGTTTTTTTTAAACCCGAAAACAGTCCGGGTTTGGTCAACAAAGTCAATAATGGGATGGGGTAGGAATTGGTCCATACTGGCAGAGTCGATAGTGTAGGAACTGATTCGCGGTCCAAAACCAGGTTGGGTGAACCCCTAGTCACTGCAAACACTATATCAATGTTCAAGATATATAAATACTATATTTAAGTTTATGATTATTCATATATACTAAGTCACAGTAAAAAAGAGTTCAAATATTAGCACTTTGTAACATATATATTCAACTTTTATGAAACTTAAATAATAATACCATCACATCCCATTATTACTTGAATACCACAAGAAATGAACTCCCAATTTTTTATATTAAGACTAACAAGGGCAAATGAATAACATGAAACAAACATATATTTGGCATTTAAAATGACATTACTTATTAAGCGTACCTACACTACAGCCTTCGTGAATTTCCATGGTCATAGATCTGGAAACAAATAGATCAAAATCATACCTACACCTCTTCAGCTGCTTTCTTTTCTTCTTCTGTCTCATCACCAAACATATCAAGATCAGCCTCTACCTAATCAGCTGCACTTGCAGGTTCTTGAAATATATACATGCACCAAAATTATCAGTTAAAAGATAACAAAGAGATGAGAATGCTGAATCAATTAGAGATAAACATAATGTAAGCAGCCCATTAGGATGTATATTTATTTAACTTTTTAAAATTTGTGCATTTGACCTATTTAGTGTCATCAAAACCATCAATAAGCATCTAACAGAATATAATGTTGACATGTAAAAAACAAAAGAAACATTGGTATGTCGGTCCACATTTATCTTAGAAAACACAACCAAAGTCGAGCTACAGAAACTGCTAAGTCACTAAGTCTTAGGCGGGGTAGTACATAATGAGGGTTGGTACATGTCAAAATGGGCCAGGTTATCCCAATACACTTTTTGTTCAAATCAGAGGTAAGTCCAACCGTTAAACCATCATGACATCATCTTTGATCTTTGTATGTTAAACTGCAAAAGAAAATATAATATTTGTGTCCTTTTTACAACCTTACTTATACCGTCAGTTGTCACAGTCTCCCCTCGTTTATGAAATTTCGTCCTCGAAATTTTTCGTCAAATACTACTAATTTCGTAATAGAACTTATCTTTTTGCGAGGATATTATGCTATAACGTCCGTCTAAACTCGACCTTATCCTATATTCCTTCCTATATTCCTAACTAGCTTATGTCCATCCTTAACCAATCTTCCTAAGAACATCTGCCCAACCAACTAACGAATAAAGAACTAGTCACGGAACACACGATATTCCTAGCTCGCAAATAACCAAATCCGTAAACCATAACTCCATACAGATTACTTTTCCAAGTTTGCTGTCAATATCATCACCTTTTCCAAAGATGAAAAATATAACATATTCTAACTCCTTTTCGTGGTAAATTTCCAATTCAATCCGATTATTGATTTCCTATCTTGACTTAATAAAGTGGTGATTATTACTTTCCACGCCACAATGCTCCATACTATGTGGTTTCCTTCCGGTAATATTTCTCAATATTAATCACCTATTTCCTTATCGGATTTATTGCTTTTTCCTTTAGCAACTTAGTCACAATACATTCGCTTTCCTAGCGTTTTAAACAAGCCTTGTATTTGTTCGTCATCAATCAAAAAGACGATATCAATACTTTTCCTTGCTCGGCGTCTACTGAAGTCAATCTCGCAGACCTTCTCCTTTATCCGAAATCTAATCTTAAAATCACCAAAATATCATCTCAAAACACGTCTTTCCTTAAAACCTCTAGGTAATTCTTCCTTAATGAGATAGATTCTATAAAATCTCCTTAATATCCCAAAGAAAATCTAATCACAACATATGTCTGACGTATAAATCTTAATTCGTAATCCCTTCTTAAATCAGATTCTTCCTTGAATCATGAATATCATTCAACATTCTTCCACCTTTCCTTAGGGCGGTAAACTCAATTAACCTTCTATGATCATTATGCGTCTAATAAAGTTCCAACCTTTCTTACTGATAACTATCTATATACATCCTTACTAACTAATAATGGATCGCTTAATCTTCCAAGTCACTCTAATAGTCTTCTTGGATACTTCGCATTTCTTCTATGCTACTCAACTCAAAATCCCGCGAAGATTCACTTAATAGTAATTACAAACTCCTAAAATACAACTTAAACAAAATTTCTATCCATACTATACTCTAAAAATTACAAGGGCTTCTTAATCGTTTCGCCAAACAAATTCCATCCACTAAACCTCAATTACCTACGACAAATGACAATCTCATTGTCTGTCCTTACTGAAAACTACATGATTTTTCAATTCCATAACCTCCATTTGATAGGAACATCGCCATTCCCATCCTTCCATCAACCTTATCATAAATTGTTACGGAATATCCTTGACTTAAAATTCCATTTCCAATCGCATCCAATGATGTTTCATCATAACCACCAATAACCTAAATTCCTAACATCACAATCTACAACTACCAATAGTGACAATAAAGTAATAACTTATATACATAAAAGAATAAAAACATACCGATCACTACAACGGACTCTTAGCGCCTAACACTCTGATAAAATTCCTCCATGCCCCGCTCCTTTGCGTTATCTTGTCGAAGCTCTGGGCATTCTCTCTTAAAATGTCATGTCCTCTTACATAAGAAACAACCTTGCTCAATCTTTTCCTTACTTGCCTTACTTGCCTTCCTTGCAAGATTTACTCTATACTGTGAAGCCATGTGTCCCAAATATCAACATCTTTCACAAATAATTCCTCTTCTAGAAGTGTCATCAAGAAAATCAAATTGCTGACCATTGGGAATCATTTCCCTACTCTTCTCAATCTTAAAATCACCATTGACCTTTCCTTTCTTTCGTTTCTGGTCTTTGTTCCTACCACCTTTACATCGTTTTCTAGGTTCACTAAATCCCTTTCTCTTAACTCCTACCGACATTGCTGCTGATTTTGGATTCTCCTCATCTACTTCGATGGGATCCTTTCTAGTTCCTGTATGCTCAATCAATAATCCTGTTTTAACGGCTCCTTCAGTCAAAGAACTTGCCAAATACATTGCACTCTGCATAGTAGTCGGATTCAACGATATCACCATATCTCTAATCTGTGGTGTCAATCCCCAAATATACTACTCAACACATGCTGCTTCAGAAGCAAATAAACGCGGTACTAACCTAACCAACTCACGGAACCTAGACGTATAAGCCTCTATTCCTATTCCATGCGTGGAAAGTGACCATAACTCAACTTCCGTCTTCCACATCTCACTAGGAGGACAATATTCCTTCAACAACATCTCCTTCAACTCATTCCATGAAAGATTATACGCTGCATCCTGATTAAACGGCCAAACTCGAGTATTCCACCAAGAAATAGCATCATCTCGAAAAAGACATATAGCGTATCTAACTCTCTGGGTCTCCGAACAATTACTGGTCATCATAACCGACTCTATATCCTTAATCCAACTAATAACCTCTGTCGGACTCTCAGTTCCTGAAAACGTCCGAGGGTAATGGGACATAAACGTCTCGTAATCACAACCTCGCTTTGGACTTCCTGTTTCATTTTTCTACCTTCCAAACCCTCAGCATCAATCTCTCCTTCAATCATACCTTCATTCATACCTTGCTCATGAAATCCATCATCTCCTAACGTGTCAATACCTTTGATGCTTCCAACTTTCGTCATAACCTCACGCTGATCAAGTACGTAATTCACTTGTTGCGCTATCATCCTGGCTAACTACTGCGGTGATAATGAAAGTGAAATGTCACTTGCCTTCGCATTAGTGTTCACTACGGGTGCCATAATTCCTTTGCTCTCTATATTTCGAGGGAAAATCTTATATAAGGAATAGCTAATGGTTGTGAAGTCTACTATATAGGACATCAAAACCATCCCTAAAATGATATCTACAATATCATCGTATCCTAAAGTAATCGCATCCTATTACTACCTAAAAATATAGCATAAAAATAGATAATCATGGCCAGGTGTCTAAATAATAAATCAAGCCATCTTGCTTCCATAAATGCATAACAACACATTAGAGAACTTTCAAATTCAAATCATTCATGCATTCAAATCAAGTCAAGTACACACATAGTCTTGAAAATGTTAAAATCAACAAAAGTAACATAGCAAAAACATCACAACAAGTTTTGTCCAACTGGACCATCAAAACATGAACGTAAAGTCTAACGCACTCGTAAATCAAAAGAAACACAAACAACTCATGGAGTCCTGCCTCCACGAAGGATAGTAGCCATAAACATCAATAACACGGTGGTCAATGTCGTAGCGGCTCCATACTTCTCTTCTGCCTCCTTCAGTTTCTGCTCCATCCCAGCTCTACAAACTGCAATGTCCTTCAACATAACATCCTGCTCTGCCATCTTCTCCTGAATCTCTGACAACTCTCTCTGTACCTCCATCATATCTACCTCAAATCTCTCAACTCTATGACGTAACTGAAATCGAACGTCACTCTGAATCACGGAATCCTCCTCAAAAGTGGTAATCCTATCGTCCAGTAAATCAATGTTATCATCCAACGGACCAATCCGTCCTTTCATAGCTGCTGACCGCTCCTGGAGTAATCCAAACTTAGCACTCAAATCATCAAGGTTAATGATATACGTTAAAATATACATATTTAAGTCCCTGATTTAACTCCCAAATTACGCGTTTTCGACCATAATTGCACGAATTCGGTACTTAACCGCTTCATATGTTTATTGCAGGTCATAAACGACGTCCCACGAGCAAAGTCGAAGAAACCGGGCGAAAATCAGACAAGACGGAAAGTTTCTGCAAAATCAGCCATGTCTGGAAATAGTGCACGGTCGTGCACCCCAGGTACACGCCCGTGCGGGCTCATGTTGCTCGGACACAAACGAGCTGCACTGCCAGTGCACCAGGCAACTCAAACTTCTCGGGTGCACTGCCAGTGCACCAGGCAGTGCACCCCCAGCACTCGGCCACCACCAGACCCGCACGCCCGTGCACCCTTGGTGCACGGCCGTGCGGAATATCTAGATATTTCCAGAGATCAGCCAGGCCACTTGCCCACTTGCACGTCGACTCAACTTGATACAGTGCACGGCCGTGCACTTTATGCGCACGGCCGTGCACAAAATCAAACTTTCTATAAGAACAGAGCATAACCCACTGATCAATTATTGGGTGGTCTCTGGGCGATTTGGGGCGATTTTCTAGACCTGTGAGCTGCTGCAAAGGCGAGGAACGAGCTCAGGAACTCATCCGGATCATCGATCATCATCCAATCCATCACATTCAACTTTTATGGTTTGATCTATTAAGCTTTTAGTTGATTCAAATCTGTTTGTTTTAGCTTGTTTGTGTTGTTTATGTAGTACATTATCGTCTAGTAATCATGTTTAGTAATCGTTAGTAGAAAAAAAACAATCGTTAGTATGTAATCTTGTTTTGTATAAATTTGGCGTTTTTCATGATTAGATCTTGATGATCATAGCGCAACCTTGTTTCGTTGTTGATGGATTTGTAGCTGTATTTGAATGACTTTAGCGATTGTCGAATGTGTTAGGCGGATAAATGTTGAAAAACCGTCCATTTAATCATCCGGTAGTAGACTAGTTAACTTGTTAAATAGTTTATGCCATGAAACTGTAACCGGGTATTGGTTTGGTTAAAGTCAGTCGAATAACGGTTAAAAATGCTTACCGGCACGTAAAAGGGTTTAAAAAGCCTAATGGTGCCGTTACTAGTTTTTGACACGGTTAATGATCTTTGGTAGTTATTTTGGTAAAAATAGCGATCTTAGTAGATCTGCGTTCAAAGTTGGTAAAATGGAATAGGTTGTGAAATGCTCTACTTTGTGCTAGTTTAGGTGGCTGTATTGTGTATTCGGTATCGCTTTCCTGAATTAGTGAGGTTAGAATACTCTTAACAGATGTGGTTAACGACTTGAAGTGGTTAACGTGTGTATTTGTGTTAGCTTTCTGTATAGTTCTCATGTTAGGATGCCCGAAAGGGACACTAACTGTCGGAAAATGGGAATGTTGATCACACGCCTGTATTACTTATTATATTTAGATGACATGCTAGGATTGGTAAATTATAGTTTATATAGTTATATTTTGTATTTGGAGTCTTACATATGTTATTTATGTGTTTTAGAATTAAAGTAGTTAAAAACAACAAACTTCAAATATCTTTTCCTACTGATAAATCGGGGACAGAGTTTTAGTACTATTGCTCCGCGTGCGTCCATGGATCGATATCTGGTTCTTATCTGTACGTTACAACATATATGACAGGGTACACTTGCCCTATTGTGTGTGTTTTAATATTAAGGTCTAAACCATTTTTATAAATATTAAAGCAAAACGTGTGTTATTTCATCGCTAAATTATGCGTACTAGCAGACACGTCAAGTTTTTGGCGCCGTTGCCGGGGACGCGACGAGCTTTAGGAACGAACCGAGTCAACTTTTTACCAGTGTACATGCTTGTGAATACTTGTTTATACTTCTTTGATTCGTTATTTCCTTCATTTATTTGCATATATGATTATTTGAATTTTTATTAAATTTATCTGTCTGTAGATATTTTGGATTAATTTTAGATTGGTTTATAGGTTGCATATAGATTCGTTCATTTATCTGCTTATAGGATTGTTTGATTTGATTTTTCGTTCATTAGGATGTTGATAGATTTAATTTATTGAATATTGGATTAATTGGTTTGTCTATGAATTTGATTTGTTCGTTGTTTGATTAATTAGATTTATTTGTTCGTATTCGGACTAATTATTAATTTCATTCTTTGTATAGTTTTAGGCTTAGTCTGCTTATTTCTGTTCATTTTATTGATTCTATTAGTTTTTATTTGATTTTCGTAAATATATTTGCTTTCCGTTATTTTCGCATGAATTTATGGATTCTTTATTTCATTTATTTTTTCTGTCTTTAATCGCCTTTTTGGGTTTGTCATATATTCGCCTGTTGCAACTGTATCATTCTTACATGCAGGTTGATGTCCACGAACCCTGGGTCTTCTGTTGATCTGTCTGACGAGGACCAAGGCACCTGAGGAGAAGCGAGAGGATTAGACTTCATAAGTTGCGTCTTGTTTCTGATATTCTAATTGCTGCTCCTATAGTTGAGGTCCCAATTGACGAGGCGAGGCACGATCTGGCTGACGACGAGGGGTCGGAAGCCCACAGTGACATTATCATGGCGGACGACGACATTCCGCTGAATGATAGTGGTCGTCCAGGAGGAGATGGACTCGCACCAAGTATTGTCCGGCCGGCTATTTTGGCTGACCATTTCGAGATTAAATCAAGTATCGTGAACATGATACAAAACTTGGTGCAATTCGGTGGACTGGACCCCGAGGATCCAGGCCGACATATTGCTGCATTCTTAGAGGTTTTAGCCACCTTTAAGATGACGGGCATCACCGATGATGCTATCCGTCTCAGACTCTTCCCATTCTCACTGCGGGACAAAGCCCGGACTTGGCTTCTGTCACAACCCGCAGGGTCGATCACGACCTGGGCAGAGTTGTCGCAACAATTCATGCAGCAATACTTTCCTCCTGAAAAGACACAGAAATTGAGGAATCGCATCATGACGTTTCGTCAAGATGACGAGGAATCATTACACACCGCGTGGGAGAGATTAAAAGACCTACTCTTGATCGTCCCGCACCATGATATCTCAAAAAGACATCTGGTGCAAATGTTCTATCAGGGACTCGAGTTTGACTCACAGGAACGCCTAGATGTATATGCTGGGGGAGACATCGGAATAAAGTCCCCCAATGAAGCATGGGCCATTATCGAAAAGGCGTCCCAAAAGTCAAAGTCTTGAAAGAGTGACCGATCAAGGTCTTCTTCTGCCCGATCGGGTGTACATGTCGTGGATAACTACACGGCCATTTCTGCACAGATAGAGGCGCTAGCCAAGAGATTTGACAGATCTCAACAAAGCGTAGCCCAGGCCCAATGTCTGTGTGATTAGTGCGGGCTGTCTCACGAGCCTGGCTCGTGTGCTCAGGGGGTTATGTATACTGGCCACGAGGATGTGGCTTACATGGGGAATCAGACGAGACTCCAAAATAAACCCTAAAGTAATACTTACAATCCGGGATGGAGGAACCACCCAAACTTCGGGTGGAGATCTGGTACTTCGAACCAGAACCCTCGCGGATTTCAGCAAAGAGCATCCGCACCACACCAATCTCACCAATCCCAGCAGTCCCAACAACAACAGCCTTACCAATCTCATGGCCAATCCTACCAACCCAGACCAAACCAGTACCAGAACCAGGCCGCCGGGGGCAGTTCCCAGCAGCACGCCCAGGGCGGTACGTCTAGGTTGGAGGAGATGATGTCTCAACTCCTCACCAACACAACAAATTCCAACCAAATTGCTGAGCAGCGCTACCAGCAACACGAGGAGCGCTTCTCCAATTATGAAGGAGAGATGAGGGGACAAAAGGCGTCCATGCAGGCCATAGAAAACCAGGTAGGGCAGATGGCGAAGATGATGTCCGAGAGACAGCAGGGCAATCTCCCGGGCAACACTGAGCCTAATCCGAGGGGGCATGTAAATGCCATCATGACGAGGAGTGGTAAAACCACGGGACCTGACACATCGGGCTCACCACCGATCACTGAGACGGTCCAGACTGAGTCTTTGGACGAGGTGCACGCTAGGCGAGTCCCAGCAAGTACAACACAGTTGCCGAAGCCAATCACTGACTATACTCCTCCTGTTCCATACCCTGGCAGACTTAGGAAATAGAAAGACGAGGCGCAATACGGGAAATTTCTTGAGCTGTTCAAACAGCTACATATAAACATCCCGTTTGTGGAGGCCTTAGCTCAGATGCCTAAGTATGCCAAATTCCTGAAGGACATCCTCACCAATAAGCAAAAACTTGAGGACCTGTCCTGTGTACTCCTGAACGAGAATTGCTCTGCAATCCTGCAGAATAGATTGCCCATGAAGATAGGAGATCAGGTAGTTTCACCATCCCTTGTCTGATAGGGAACATGTCTGTCAGTAATGCATTGGTAGACTTGGGTGCGAACATTAACCTTATGCCTTATAAGGTTTTTGAGAAGCTGGATCTGGGTAAGCCTTCACCCACCAGGATGAGTATTCGTCTTGCTGATCGTTCGATCAAATATCCTCGGGGATTTGTTGAGAATATGCTTGTCAAAATTGACAAATTTGTATTCCCGGTGGATTTTGTCATCCTTGATATGGATGAGGACTCTAAAGTGCCTCTGATCCTCAGACGTCCTTTCCTTAACACGGCTAGGCCGATTGTTGACGTGGCTGCGGGCCAAATCAAATTCCGGGTGAATGATGAGCATGTGACTTTTGATGTTCAGAGGTCGATGCGTCATCCCGAGAGTCAGGACGACACACTATACTATCTTGATATAGTAGACCAGTGTGTCAGTTCTCACTTTCGAGGCACGATAGAGGTGAATGTTTCGGGCACACATCTGTTATGTGGGGACTTAGATGGCATTATGAAGGAGGGCCATAGAGATGAGCAGCCGGTCTATCAGATCGGAGATGATAGTTCCCAGAGCCCGGAGCGTTTTGTGGAGATTGAGCGAGAGGACAGCGATAAGTCGAAGCCGTCTGTTGAAGATCTGCCGTCTTTGGAGCTGAAGGAGCTCCCACCGCATCTGGAGTATGCATTCCTTGACGAGGACGGTCGTCTGCCTGTTATCATTTCATCTTCTCTATCTGCAGTTGAAAAGAGCGAGTTGCTTCGTGTGCTTAAACTTCATAAGAAGGCAATCGCCTGGAAGATCTTGGACATCAAGGGGATTAATCCGTCATTCAGTACTCATAAAATCTTGATGGAAGATGTCTATAAGCCTTGTGCGCAGCACTAGAGGCGTCTGAACCCGAACATGCAAGAAGTTGTTAAGTCCGAGGTCATTAAGTTGCTTGATGCTGGATTGATATATCCGATCTCGGATTCTGTTTAGGTTAGTCCTGTGCATGTCGTGCCCAAGAAGGGTGGCATGATGGTGGTCACGAATGATAGGAATGAGTTGATTCCTACGAGGACCGTCACGGGGTGGAGAGTTTGCATTGACTACCGCAAGCTCAATGACGCCACCCGCAAGGATCACTTCCCGCTTCCATTCATCGATCAGATGTTGGAACGATTGTCGGGGAAGTTGTACTACTGTTTCCTTGATGGTTTCTCTGGATACTTTCAGATCCCTATCGATCCTGTGGACCAGGATAAGACGACTTTCACATGCCCTTTTGGCACATTCGCCTACAGGCGTATGCCATTCGGGCTGTGCAATGCGCCGACGATCTTCCAGCGTTGCATGGTTGCCATTTTTCACGACATGATCAAGGACTCCATGGAAGTATTCATGGATGATTTTTCAGTCTTCGGGAGTTCATTCGATCAATGTCTAGGGAATCTGGAGCGGAAGCTTCAGAGGTGTGAGGAGACCAGTCTTGTGCTCAACTGGGAAAAATGCCACTTCATGGTGAAGGAAGGAATAGTCCTGGGGCATAAGGTCTCCCAAAGTGGGTTGGAGGTTGACCCGGCCAAAGTAGATATCATTTCTAGGCTCCCTCCACCCTCCTCTATTAGAGCGATCCGAAGTTTTTTGGGTCATGCGGGATTTTACAAGCGATTCATCAAAGACTTTTCAAAAATCGCCCGTCCGATGACCCGTCTGTTGGAAAAGGATGCACCGTTTGTGTTTGGTGCAGAATGTGTGAAAGCCTTCGGGCTTTTGAAATGTTTGCTTGTGGAGGCCCCTATATTGGTAGCACCCGACTGGGAGCTGCCATTCGAGATTATGTGCGACGCGAGTGACTTCGCGATAGGGGCGGTCTTGGGACAGCGGAAGGACAAGCACTTCCACCCGATCTACTACGCTAGCAAGACTCTTCATGATGCTCAGGAGCATTACACCACCACGGAGAAAGAGCTTCTAGCTGTAGTATTTGCATTCGACAAGTTTAGATCTTATTTGGTGCTGTCGAAGACCATTGTCTATACGGACCATGCAGCGATCCGATACCTTTTTAGCAAACAGGACGCGAAATCGCGCCTGATTAGGTGGATCCTGTTGCTCCAGGAGTTCGATATAGAGATTCAGGAAAAGAAGGGTGCCCTGAATGTTGCGGCTGACCATCTGTCCAGACTCGAGCATGAAGATGCCGAGAACCCCGCGTGGGACACCATTAATGACAATTTTGCCCACGAGTTCTTGATGAGCGTCGAGTCGGTGGAAGATGTATCGCCATGGTTTGTAGATTTTGCGAACTACCTCGCATGTGGGATCCTTATCAAAGGATTGTCGCACCAGCAAAAGAGGAAGTTCTTCGCGGACCTTAAGCATTACTTCTGGGACGACCCATTTTTGTTCCGGGTTGGGGCGGATCAGCTGGTTTGCCGTTGCGTGTTCGGGGTAGAGGCGGCGTAGATCTTGCGCGATTGTCACGAGGAGCCTACCGGAGGTCACCATGGAGCGAATTACACTGCTAAGAAAGTGTTAGACTCCGGGTTTTACTGGCCCACACTCTTTCGTGACTCTTAGACATTGGTTGGTGCATGTGATTCGTGCCAGAGGGCGACGAACATATCGGCACGCGACCAAATGCCGCAGAACCCCATCCAAGTATGTGAAGTCTTTGACATTTGGGGCATTGACTTCATGGGACCATTCCCCTCCTCACGGGGCAATCGATATATACTCGTGGCAGTTGATTACGTTTCAAAGTGGGCCGAGGCGCAAGCCTTACCCACAAATGATGCCCGAGTTGTAGTGAGGTTTGTTAGGAGCTTGTTCTCGCGGTTTGGTGCCCCAAAGGCACTGATTACTGATCGTGGTACACATTTCTGCAATGCGCAGCTTGATCGCGCGTTAGCACGTTATGGTGTCCACCACAGATTATCCACCCCGTATCATCTACAGACAAGTGGACAGGTGGAGGTCACTAACCGTGGATTGAAGCGAATCCTTGAGCGGTCAGTTAATCAAAACCGCAAGGATTGGGCGGACAAGCTGGATGACGCGTTATGGGCCTTTAAGACTGCCTACAAGACGCCTATTAGGACGACTCCCTTTCGGCTTGTCTATGACAAGGCGTGTCATCTCCCTGTCGAGTTAGAACATAAGGCATTCTGGGCTCTTAAAACAGCGAATTTGGATCTTAAGACCGACGGTGAGACCCGTTTCTTGCAGATCCATGAGCTAGAAGAGCTTAGGCAACAAGCCTATGAGAGCTCGATATTGTATAAAGAGCGCACAAAGAGATTGCACGACAGTCGCCTGAAACACCGAGAAGATTTTCAGGTAGGCAACTTGGTCCTGCTTTACAACTCGCGCCTGCGTCTCTTTCCAGGAAAGTTAAAATCCCGATGGACAGGACCGTACACTGTTAAGGAAGTATATCCTTACGGAACTGTCTCTACGACCCGCGCGCCTAATAAGTGTGGAGAAGTGAGTCTAGCAAGCGACTCGTTAACAAATATAGCACGGCGTGTATGGGCGCGCCAAAGGGTAAATATGTAATTAGTGTAAATGTTTATTGCTTTTCGTAGTTTAACGTTGTTTCGAGTCATGTGCAGGTTCGTACGAGTATGATCAGAGCCGGAAGGAGCAATGAAGCGCAAACAGTCGCCAAAACTGCACATTTGCAGGTCGTGCACGGTCAAGCGCACTGCCATGCAGCTGACCGTGCATGACCCAGTGCACCAGGGTGCAAGGGCCAGTGCAACAGGATGTGCACGGCCAAGCGCACGACCGTGCACATGACCGTGCGGGCCAAAAAGCCCGGCCCAAATCGTGGGTATTTAAGTATCCTAAACTTGCAAAACCTAAAATAACCCCTTGCACGAGCGGCTGCACTCCCATTCTCCCTTAACTTGGCCGAAATCCTCTCTTTTTGCTTGAATTCTTCGCTCATTCGCTTCCTAATCGCTAAGGTATGAACCCCTTCATAATAGTGCACTTATTTTTATGTATTTTAGATTAGATCCGTGTGTTTTTTGTTCTTTAGGTTAAAGATTTGGGGGTTTCTTCATAAACCAATAATAACCCACGAATCTTGTTTAGTTTTGTTAAATGTATGTTAGATTTTGTTTAATCTTGTTGAAACCGTGCACACCCAGGCCCAAATCATTGTCATTGTGAGTTTATTTGAAAGATATAAGAGATTTGGGTGTTTTTGTGAAATTTTTCGAAGTTCTGGGAGTGTGCACGGTCAGCTGCAAGGTTGTGCGCATGACCGTGCGGGCCGAGAAAACAGGGCTGCAATGCCAGTGCGACCTGGCGTGCAGCCTCTGATCTGACCATGGACCAAGGGTGCACAACCGTGCACCATAAGCGCACGGTCGTGCATCAGATGCAGATTCGGGTCAGAATGCGCGCAGGTCCATTTTGGACATCTGGGACCTCCGTTTTTTGTGTACTAATAACTGTATATTAATTTTTGCATGCAGATGGCCCACGTCTACCTCGGCTTTGACAACCGTGACAAAAGGGAAGGGCCATGTATCGACAAATTCATGAAGCTCTGGGTTAGGAGGAACTCATTCGGTGTTCCTATTCAGCTTAACTTAGACCTGCTCACCGCGCTGAATCAGCGTGAAAGATATGATGGATTTGTCTCGCCACAGATGGCGAAACTGCTGAGTATAAACCAGCCTGTCTACAGGGATACGATCGAGTTCTTATCATCCTTCTCCTACAAAAAACCAAAGGAGGGTTTGTATAAGGACTTCCATACGAAAGACATTCGGTTTAGGCTTTGTGGACAATGGTACCATTGGTCGGTTGCGCGACTGGGAAGGAGGCTCGGGATCTATGAGCATTTGGAGACCGACTCTGAAGATTTTTGCGGGATCCACAGCTTCGTGGATAATGACGAGCGGGCCGCATTTTGGGCATCCATTGCCGTTGGTGGACCTTATAATCCAAGGTCTGCCAAGGCCACTAGGATTAAGGACCCGCTACTCCGCCTCTTGCACCATGTGTTCAGCCACACGATCTGTGGCCGAAAGGACAGTTCGGGGAACTGTCCCACTCCCGATCTTCTCTATTTGTATCATTTTTACGAGGGTGCCCCACTGAACTTGGCCGCACGGATGGCCGAGTTCTTTCTCACTGCTGGGGGCACCAAGGACGGGAGTGAGATCCATGGGGGGGAGTACGTCACCCAGATCGCAGTGGCGTTGGGAGTTCTGACCGACGAGGTCAGGGCCACGCTGACATTGGAAACTAATGGGGTTATGCTGGACTTTAGATCACTCAGGGCTTAGAACCTGCTAGCTGACACGGACGGGGGTCCACGCCTTATTAGCCAGGATATCATACGGGACCCCGTGCCACCAGAGGACGAGGAGGATGAGGAGATGCACGAGCAGCACGCAGGAGGCGGTGGTGACGCGCCACGCGACATTCCACACCACTCTCCTCAGCACTTCCAGCCCCAGGACCAGCAGTGGCCTCCAGGCATCCCGACATACCCTGAGTTCTACCAGCGGTTCCAGGCGATGGAGCTGAACATGCACAACATCAGTGCAAACCAAGTGGAGATCAGGAAGGACCAGCAGTACATGCGATCGACTATGGATTGTATGCAGCAGGATGTCAGGAACAGTTTTGAGTACCTCTTCGCCGGGTTAGAGCAGGTGCATCCGGGTTATTTCACTAACCCTCCCTTATTCACTTATGGTGCTCCTGGAGACCAGCCAGGCAGCTCCGGTCAGCACCACGGGGATGACGCCGACGAGTAGCCACGACCATCTCGTGCATGCATTTGTTAGTACTTCTTTTATTTTATGCTTTCATTACTGTATTTTCGGGTCTGCGTACCCAAGACTTTTTAGTATTTGTAGTTGAACCATTACTTTTCCTTATTTCAGTATGTTAGTTTATTTTATTTTGTTTTATGGATGTGAATGACGGGTTTGATGAGTTTGTTTGTGTCAAGAATGTTGATTATGCAGGTAACTGGCGAGCACCGTTATCGCGGCTCAGGCCGTCTATTTACCCGGGGCGTTTCTTCGACACAAGGGGAGTATTATTCTCCTTTTTCCCACTATAGATAGCTAATTCATAAACGCTTTCTATTGTCACATTGGGGACAATGTGAATTTCAAGTGTGGGGAGGGATTATATCTTATATGTTTGTCCTCTTGTATGTATATATATATAAACCCTTATAAGTAAATATATGTGTATATATATATATATATATATATTCATACAAACATCAAGCCTAACTAATTTTTGATAAAAATAACTTGAGGCGCGACAAACAGATGCGTTACGAGCGTGTTAGATTCGTACACTTGCACCCATTTCCTTCCGGTTACGTGAGCTTTTGAGCCTTAGAATAGATTACATTTCTTTGACATGCTTGCGAGTGAGCCGGATGTTTTGTGCAGTTTAGAACTTGTCACTAGTATACTTGTTTAGACCAGATACGTGTGAGATTGTATGAACATGATTGAGGCATTTAGGATACCCTTTTGATTTAGCCTTTTCTTTTCGTTCTATCTGTTTCCCGCACCCATATGTTATCCACTAGTTAACCATGTTGAACCTAATCCCGTGTTTTTCTTATATACCACACCATTTCACCACTAAAACCAAACAACCTTTTTCTTTTAAACCCTTGTGTTAAAACTCGGTTTAGGTTATTGTTTAACTAGTTTATGTATTGTAAATAATTCGTTCTCGGGTATATCTGTTTAGAACCCGTATGTTGATATTATTTCAGTTTCAGTGTATTATATATATATCATAGATATATATATATATACGTTAAAAAAATCCAGAAAAATAGAACACCCTAAAATAGGGTGAATTAGCAGTTTTCGAGCAGTTTTTAGAGCTTTAAAGTTAAGAATTATAAGTTAGCTCGATTTAAAATAAAAATCTCCTATATTCGCGTTTGTGTTGTACAGTTGTATTAGTTGATATTATTTAGACATAACCGCCGAGTTTTAGCCAATTCGTCACAGTAAATATCCATTCCATACCCTTACCTATGCCTAATATTACAACCCGTACAAGACCTCTTGATTTGTGCCTTTTCACACGTTAGTTGGTGAAGATTAGATCTTTTGACAAGCTTATGATATTGCACGATTCATTATCTTGGCAATGGAGCGATTTACACATACACATTACACGTATGTATCATAAATAAAACCGAGTGTGTGTGAACATTGTGAGTCGTGTACGGGTTTGCGCGTTTATAGATCGGAAGTGAGTTGTTGCTTTTTAGTTATCTTATCACCTGTTTATATATCTTTGTCGGCTTGTCTATTAATGTCTGTATAGGTTATATTTTGTCTTTGTTGCCACTTGGCGAGTTTTTTGTTTATTTCTGTTTAGTCGTTTACTTGAGGACAAGCAAAGTTCAAGTGTAGGGAGGTTTGATATACGTTAAAATATACATATTTAAGTCCCCGATTTAACTCCCAAATTACGTGTTTTCGACCATAATTGCACGAATTCGGTACTTAACCGCTTCATATGTTTATTGCAGGTCTTAAACGACTTCCCACGAGCAAAGTCGAAGAAACCGGGCGAAAATCAGACAAGACGGAAAGTTTCTGCAAAATCAGCCAAGTCTGGAAATAGTGCACCGTCGTGCACCCCAGGTGCACGCCCGTGCGGGCTCATGTTGCTCGGACACAGACGAGCTGCACTGCCAGTGCGACCTGGCATGCAGCTGGTGTTCCCGGGCACCCTGATCAGCACTCCCGTGCGGGTGCTCGTGCGACTCAAACTTCTCGGGTGCACTGCCAGTGCACCAGGCAGTGCACCCCCAGCACTCGGCCACCACCAAACCCGCACGCCCGTGCACCCTTGGTGCACGGTCGTGCGGAATATCTAGATATTTCCAGAGATCAGCCAGGCCACTTGCCCACTTGCACGTCGACTCAACTTGATAAAGTGCACGGCCGTGCACTTTATGCGCACGGCCGTGCACAAAATCAAACTTTCTATAAGAACAGAGCATAACCCACTGATCAATTATTGGGTGGTCTCTGGGCGATTTGGGGCGATTTTCTGGACCTGTGAGCTGCTGCAAAGGCGAGGAACGAGCTCGGGAACTCATCCGGAGCATCGATCATCATCCAATCCATCACATTCAAGTTTTATGGTTTGATCTATTAAGCTTTTAGTTGATTCAAATCTGTTTGTTTTATCTTGTTTGTGCTGTTTATGTAGTACATTATCGTCTAGTAATCATGTTTAGTAATCGTTAGTAGAAAAAAAACAATCGTTAGTATGTAATCTTGTTTTGTATAAATTTAGCGTTTTTCATGATTAGATCTTGATGATCATAGCGCAACCTTGTTTCGTTGTTGATGGATTTGTAGCTGTATTTGAATGACTTTAGTGATTGTTGAATGTGTTAGGCGGATAAATGTTGAAAAACCGTCCGTTTAATCGTCCGGTAGTAGACTAGTTAACTTGTTAAATAGTTTATGCCATGAAACTGTAACCGGGTATTGGTTTGGTTAATGTCAGTCGAATAACGATTAAAAATGCTTACCGGCACGTAAAAGGGTTTAAAAAGCCTAATGGTGCCGTTACTAGTCTTTGACACGGTTAATGATCTTTGGTAGTTATTTTGGTAAAAATAGCGATCTTAGTAGATCTGGGTTTAAAGTTGGTAAAATGGAATAGGTTGTGAAATGCTCTACTTTATGCTAGTTTAGGTGGCTGTATTGTGTATTCGGTATTGCTTTCCTGAATTAGTGAGGTTAGAATACTCTTAACAGATGACTAACTTATCTTTAAAAGATCTGCGTGAGATTATATCAGCTGCTCGCTAATAAACGACTTGAAGTGGTTAACGTGTGTATTCGTGTTAGCTTTCTGTATAGTTGTCATGTTAGGATGCCCGAAAGGGTCACTAACTGTCGGAAAATTGGAATGTTGATCACTTGCCTGTATTACTTATTATATTTAGATGACATGCTAGGATTGGTAAATTATGGTTTATATAGTTATATTTTGAATTTGGAGTCTTAGATATGTTATTTATGTGTTTTAGAATTAAAGTAGTTAAAAACAACAAACTTCAACTATCTTTTCCTACTGATAAATCGGGGACAGAGTTTTAGTACTATTGCTCTGCGCGCGTCCATGGATCGATATCTGGTTCTTATCTGTACGTTACTACATATATGACAGGGTACACTTGCCCTATTGTGTGTGTTTTAATATTAAGGTCTAAACCATTTTTATAAATATTAAAGCAAAACGTGTGTTATTTCATCGCTAAATTATGCGTACTAGCAGACACGTCAGTTAAACTCCGAACCATCCATCCTATGGTATAAACTATCAGTCCTCATATCCAATCTCACATACTTCCCTTGAAGTGTGGTAATCCTAGTATCAATACGAGCTCCATGTGCTGCCAATGTAGCCACAGTACGCGCTACAGGTTCACCTGTCATAGTAGGAATGCTAACTATAGATGAAGGTCCACCCTGCTCATACTCACGGGGAATGCCTTCCATCTCTGCCCACTTCGCTAACTTCTGTGGTAACCAACCCCAACGTCTGGCTTCTGCCCTTCGCTTCTTTCTCTGAGGAACTGGCGGATCTTCGGTATCCAAAGGTTTCTCGGGTATAGGCTCATCAACAGGAGGTGCTATCATAGTAGGTTTAGGGTCAACTATCGAAGTAACTAATGGCTCTGCACTAACGGGTGCATTAGTCACGGGTACTACTGCAGCTGGTGTAACCACTACCTCATCATCTCGCTCTACCAACCAACAAACTCCTGGCTCATCAAGATCACAGACCAATGGAGTCTCTGGTGCTACTTCAGGAACGTGTGGTACTTGCGGTGTTTCCTTCTCGGTGTTGGATAAATAGGTGCTCGACGAAGTCATAATCTGTGACAAGTAGTATTCGTGCCTAATAAGTATATAGTCGTAGAGATAATAGAAGCACATAATTCTAGTTCATACTAGCAAATAAGGGCATAACAACATAAACATTGTTTCTCAAGGTACTCTAGGCAATGTATACTAAGTCCTAAAATACTTAATCATTTATTTTTGAGAGCGTTCATGGTTATAGTATAGACCTAGTAGTGCCTACTTATCTATAACCATTGCTCTGATACCAACTTCTGTCACACCCCGATAGCGCACGGCGGAAAACAAGTCATGAGGTAACGGAAGTTGTTACCGATAAGTCTAGCATCGCATGTGAGTAACGTATGGACATCTTGCAACCACCCTCTAGTTTAACATATTTACTTTTCCGGTCTTAAGAAAGTTTTAATAAAAACATGTTAATACCAAGGTGAAGCGAGTTACATAATTAATGTTTACAATTATTTAGAAATAATATTAAACATTGTTTATTATTTAAAATCATAAGTACATAAGCTCATGATTTATAGTTTTATGGTCCCAACATCATGTCCATCGTAATGCCTGCTAAACCCCACTCTCAAATTCCCTAAACATTGGTACATGAAAAACATGCTTAAAAACATCAACAAAATGTTGGCGAGTTCACAGGTTTTATAGCAAATAAGCAACATAAAGTTTTAATTTAACAAGTATGATAGAGTACAAATCGAAGTAAATCATGTAGACAAGCTAGTTCTACATGTATGATGTAACCTAAGGCGCTTAATCAAGCCACGACAATTAGCTCTCAAGCTTCAACCCCAATTTAATGAGGAAACAACATTTTAAATGTTATGCTTTACCGTATCAATAAAATTCACCGGATGGTAAGGGTCGTCAACCCGATAGATCTACCAACATAAACTAAGGCTCTAAGAGTTAATGATTAAGACGTGCGAAGAAATGTCAGTCCGTAGACGACCTATGTGTACCAATACAAAGTATCTATACAATGTGCACTACCTAAGGCCATCAAATATTCATCAATCCTAGTCCTGCCCTTCATACAGCATGTTAATCCCCCGATTTAGAAAACGTTCAAAAACATTAAAGAAAAGGGGCCATGAACTCACCTTAATGCAGAAATTCCCAAAATCAATCAATCAAAGTCCTTTACTTATTATAACCTATAATATGCAAGACTATTTTAGTAATTATCCGATGTCTAATCAAATATTTCACCAATCTTTGTTGTTATTGTTAAATCGAAATAAAGAAATTTCCATTAATCCTTACCCTATCAACCCATTGGTGATTTCGGTAAATAGTTTAAAGTAAATCTTTGCATATACATATATTGCGTCAAATTACCCAATCCTTAAATCCATCCTTATGCATTTGCATGTGAAATCATCTTATATTATAATCATGTAATCTATCTTAATAAATCCTTCAAAGACATAATCGCTTACTCGTATGTAATATCTAGTCTAACCTCATCAATACAAACTAAATCCATATATACACGCGGTCATTCTTATTGAAACATACTTCCCTAAAAATAGATATGAATCGCTCATAAACCATCTTAGCTTTACCAACATCTTCAAATAATCATCTTATGTTCAATGTCATTACCCGATCTACCTCGTATTTCTAGTTCTAGTTAATATGTCACTAAAACACATACTAAAGTTTATCTTAACAATTTGTATCCCGTATATAATGCTGATATCACACATCAACTTAGTGTATAAATCTATACTTTAATAATTCCCAGTTCATCATCTTAAATCATTTGCTTATTCTATCACTAAAACTCCTCAAAATTCACATTCTTAGTGACTTCTAAGACATAGTTTTGTACCGTAAACATCCGTCAACATGGTAAACATGTCTTACATCCTAAATATAGTCTTTTATACTCATTTTAATGGAAAATAGCTGTATTACATCAGATTTAAAAATAATCTTTTAGATGCGTCGTTGTTGTCGAAAATAAGCATTTTTGCGCATCTTTCACAAGTTTATTCAAGTTTCGAGCAAAATATTTTTATAAATCTTTAATTATCCTTTATTTTACATCATTTTAAGTTATAAAAACCTTTTCTAAATAAATTTTAGAATATCTTTATCAAAACTCATATTTTAGGCGTTTTAAGCCGTAAAACGCGTTTGGATCGTATATGCAAGGTATCCCAAACGTGTAGAACCTATCCAATCGTGTTTCACACCATTTTAAACTTATGAAAACCCTATTTTTACTATTATAATCAGACCTGCACATAAGTTTAAACTACCTCAAAAACTCAACAAAACAATGCCTAAACATAAACACCTTCTTCAACTAAACCACATCTTACCAATCCTATCTTCATACCATATTATTAGACCATCTAAATCTTCAAAATACACTTTTACATCAGATCTGAATCCTTTTAGAAAACCTTATTACATGTCCTTAAAATCAAAGGATCTAAGCATAATCTATCATTTTACCAACTAAACAATCGATTTCACATTTATCCCCTTTTGTATACATATGTGCAGCCCATATATATATATATATATATATATATATATATATATACTCACGGAACACATATATACATATGTATCCATTTTTATTTTCATTACATCTCATTCTCATGTTTATTTAACAAAAATCCCTTTTGATTATCTTTGATTGTTTGGTGAAAGTTTTGATTAAAACAAAGATTATAATGGGTTTCTATTCAAGAACTTACATTGGTTAAAGGCTCCAATCATTGCTTCTCTCTCTTGAATCTTTGATCTTTTGGCTTTAAATCTCCAAGAACACTAACTTATCTATGTTGTAGAGTCCTTTTTGTGATTGCACGATTCATTATCTTGGCAATGGAGCGATTTACACATACACATTACACGTATGTATCATAAATAAAACCGAGTGTGTGTGAACATTGTGAGTCGTGTACGGGTTTGCGCGTTTATAGATCGGAAGTGAGTTGTTGCTTTTTAGTTATCTTATCACCTGTTTATATATCTTTGTCGGCTTGTCTATTAATGTCTGTATAGGTTATATTTTGTCTTTGTTGCCACTTGGCGAGTTTTTCGTTTATTTCTGTTTAGTCGTTTACTTGAGGACAAGCAAAGTTCAAGTGTAGGGAGGTTTGATATACGTTAAAATATACATATTTAAGTCCCCGATTTAACTCCCAAATTACGTGTTTTCGACCATAATTGCACGAATTCGGTACTTAACCGCTTCATATGTTTATTGCAGGTCTTAAACGACTTCCCACGAGCAAAGTCGAAGAAACCGGGCGAAAATCAGACAAGACGGAAAGTTTCTGCAAAATCAGCCAAGTCTGGAAATAGTGCACCGTCGTGCACCCCAGGTGCACGCCCGTGCGGGCTCATGTTGCTCGGACACAGACGAGCTGCACTGCCAGTGCGACCTGGCATGCAGCTGGTGTTCCCGGGCACCCTGATCAGCACTCCCGTGCGGGTGCTCGTGCGACTCAAACTTCTCGGGTGCACTGCCAGTGCACCAGGCAGTGCACCCCCAGCACTCGGCCACCACCAAACCCGCACGCCCGTGCACCCTTGGTGCACGGTCGTGCGGAATATCTAGATATTTCCAGAGATCAGCCAGGCCACTTGCCCACTTGCACGTCGACTCAACTTGATAAAGTGCACGGCCGTGCACTTTATGCGCACGGCCGTGCACAAAATCAAACTTTCTATAAGAACAGAGCATAACCCACTGATCAATTATTGGGTGGTCTCTGGGCGATTTGGGGCGATTTTCTGGACCTGTGAGCTGCTGCAAAGGCGAGGAACGAGCTCGGGAACTCATCCGGAGCATCGATCATCATCCAATCCATCACATTCAAGTTTTATGGTTTGATCTATTAAGCTTTTAGTTGATTCAAATCTGTTTGTTTTATCTTGTTTGTGCTGTTTATGTAGTACATTATCGTCTAGTAATCATGTTTAGTAATCGTTAGTAGAAAAAAAACAATCGTTAGTATGTAATCTTGTTTTGTATAAATTTAGCGTTTTTCATGATTAGATCTTGATGATCATAGCGCAACCTTGTTTCGTTGTTGATGGATTTGTAGCTGTATTTGAATGACTTTAGTGATTGTTGAATGTGTTAGGCGGATAAATGTTGAAAAACCGTCCGTTTAATCGTCCGGTAGTAGACTAGTTAACTTGTTAAATAGTTTATGCCATGAAACTGTAACCGGGTATTGGTTTGGTTAATGTCAGTCGAATAACGATTAAAAATGCTTACCGGCACGTAAAAGGGTTTAAAAAGCCTAATGGTGCCGTTACTAGTCTTTGACACGGTTAATGATCTTTGGTAGTTATTTTGGTAAAAATAGCGATCTTAGTAGATCTGGGTTTAAAGTTGGTAAAATGGAATAGGTTGTGAAATGCTCTACTTTATGCTAGTTTAGGTGGCTGTATTGTGTATTCGGTATTGCTTTCCTGAATTAGTGAGGTTAGAATACTCTTAACAGATGACTAACTTATCTTTAAAAGATCTGCGTGAGATTATATCAGCTGCTCGCTAATAAACGACTTGAAGTGGTTAACGTGTGTATTCGTGTTAGCTTTCTGTATAGTTGTCATGTTAGGATGCCCGAAAGGGTCACTAACTGTCGGAAAATTGGAATGTTGATCACTTGCCTGTATTACTTATTATATTTAGATGACATGCTAGGATTGGTAAATTATGGTTTATATAGTTATATTTTGAATTTGGAGTCTTAGATATGTTATTTATGTGTTTTAGAATTAAAGTAGTTAAAAACAACAAACTTCAACTATCTTTTCCTACTGATAAATCGGGGACAGAGTTTTAGTACTATTGCTCTGCGCGCGTCCATGGATCGATATCTGGTTCTTATCTGTACGTTACTACATATATGACAGGGTACACTTGCCCTATTGTGTGTGTTTTAATATTAAGGTCTAAACCATTTTTATAAATATTAAAGCAAAACGTGTGTTATTTCATCGCTAAATTATGCGTACTAGCAGACACGTCAGTTAAACTCCGAACCATCCATCCTATGGTATAAACTATCAGTCCTCATATCCAATCTCACATACTTCCCTTGAAGTGTGGTAATCCTAGTATCAATACGAGCTCCATGTGCTGCCAATGTAGCCACAGTACGCGCTACAGGTTCACCTGTCATAGTAGGAATGCTAACTATAGATGAAGGTCCACCCTGCTCATACTCACGGGGAATGCCTTCCATCTCTGCCCACTTCGCTAACTTCTGTGGTAACCAACCCCAACGTCTGGCTTCTGCTCTTCGCTTCTTTCTCTGAGGAACTGGCGGATCTTCGGTATCCAAAGGTTTCTCGGGTATAGGCTCATCAACAGGAGGTGCTATCATAGTAGGTTTAGGGTCAACTATCGAAGTAACTAATGGCTCTGCACTAACGGGTGCATTAGTCACGGGTACTACTGCAGCTGGTGTAACCACTACCTCATCATCTCGCTCTACCAACCAACAAACTCCTGGCTCATCAAGATCACAGACCAATGGAGTCTCTGGTGCTACTTCAGGAACGTGTGGTACTTGCGGTGTTTCCTTCTCGGTGTTGGATAAATAGGTGCTCGACGAAGTCATAATCTGTGACAAGTAGTATTCGTGCCTAATAAGTATATAGTCGTAGAGATAATAGAAGCACATAATTCTAGTTCATACTAGCAAATAAGGGCATAACAACATAAACATTGTTTCTCAAGGTACTCTAGGCAATGTATACTAAGTCCTAAAATACTTAATCATTTATTTTTGAGAGCGTTCATGGTTATAGTATAGACCTAGTAGTGCCTACTTATCTATAACCATTGCTCTGATACCAACTTCTGTCACACCCCGATAGCGCACGGCGGAAAACAAGTCATGAGGTAACGGAAGTTGTTACCGATAAGTCTAGCATCGCATGTGAGTAACGTATGGACATCTTGCAACCACCCTCTAGTTTAACATATTTACTTTTCCGGTCTTAAGAAAGTTTTAATAAAAACATGTTAATACCAAGGTGAAGCGAGTTACATAATTAATGTTTACAATTATTTAGAAATAATATTAAACATTGTTTATTATTTAAAATCATAAGTACATAAGCTCATGATTTATAGTTTTATGGTCCCAACATCATGTCCATCGTAATGCCTGCTAAACCCCACTCTCAAATTCCCTAAACATTGGTACATGAAAAACATGCTTAAAAACATCAACAAAATGTTGGCGAGTTCACAGGTTTTATAGCAAATAAGCAACATAAAGTTTTAATTTAACAAGTATGATAGAGTACAAATCGAAGTAAATCATGTAGACAAGCTAGTTCTACATGTATGATGTAACCTAAGGCGCTTAATCAAGCCACGACAATTAGCTCTCAAGCTTCAACCCCAATTTAATGAGGAAACAACATTTTAAATGTTATGCTTTACCGTATCAATAAAATTCACCGGATGGTAAGGGTCGTCAACCCGATAGATCTACCAACATAAACTAAGGCTCTAAGAGTTAATGATTAAGACGTGCGAAGAAATGTCAGTCCGTAGACGACCTATGTGTACCAATACAAAGTATCTATACAATGTGCACTACCTAAGGCCATCAAATATTCATCAATCCTAGTCCTGCCCTTCATACAGCATGTTAATCCCCCGATTTAGAAAACGTTCAAAAACATTAAAGAAAAGGGGCCATGAACTCACCTTAATGCAGAAATTCCCAAAATCAATCAATCAAAGTCCTTTACTTATTATAACCTATAATATGCAAGACTATTTTAGTAATTATCCGATGTCTAATCAAATATTTCACCAATCTTTGTTGTTATTGTTAAATCGAAATAAAGAAATTTCCATTAATCCTTACCCTATCAACCCATTGGTGATTTCGGTAAATAGTTTAAAGTAAATCTTTGCATATACATATATTGCGTCAAATTACCCAATCCTTAAATCCATCCTTATGCATTTGCATGTGAAATCATCTTATATTATAATCATGTAATCTATCTTAATAAATCCTTCAAAGACATAATCGCTTACTCGTATGTAATATCTAGTCTAACCTCATCAATACAAACTAAATCCATATATACACGCGGTCATTCTTATTGAAACATACTTCCCTAAAAATAGATATGAATCGCTCATAAACCATCTTAGCTTTACCAACATCTTCAAATAATCATCTTATGTTCAATGTCATTACCCGATCTACCTCGTATTTCTAGTTCTAGTTAATATGTCACTAAAACACATACTAAAGTTTATCTTAACAATTTGTATCCCGTATATAATGCTGATATCACACATCAACTTAGTGTATAAATCTATACTTTAATAATTCCCAGTTCATCATCTTAAATCATTTGCTTATTCTATCACTAAAACTCCTCAAAATTCACATTCTTAGTGACTTCTAAGACATAGTTTTGTACCGTAAACATCCGTCAACATGGTAAACATGTCTTACATCCTAAATATAGTCTTTTATACTCATTTTAATGGAAAATAGCTGTATTACATCAGATTTAAAAATAATCTTTTAGATGCGTCGTTGTTGTCGAAAATAAGCATTTTTGCGCATCTTTCACAAGTTTATTCAAGTTTCGAGCAAAATATTTTTATAAATCTTTAATTATCCTTTATTTACATCATTTTAAGTTATAAAAACCTTTTCTAAATAAATTTTAGAATATCTTTATCAAAACTCATATTTTAGGCGTTTTAAGCCGTAAAACGCGTTTGGATCGTATATGCAAGGTATCCCAAACGTGTAGAACCTATCCAATCGTGTTTCACACCATTTTAAACTTATGAAAACCCTATTTTTACTATTATAATCAGACCTGCACATAAGTTTAAACTACCTCAAAAACTCAACAAAACAATGCCTAAACATAAACACCTTCTTCAACTAAACCACATCTTACCAATCCTATCTTCATACCATATTATTAGACCATCTAAATCTTCAAAATACACTTTTACATCAGATCTGAATCCTTTTAGAAAACCTTATTACATGTCCTTAAAATCAAAGGATCTAAGCATAATCTATCATTTTACCAACTAAACAATCGATTTCACATTTATCCCCTTTTGTATACATATGTGCAGCCCATATATATATATATATATATATATATATATATATATATATACTCACGGAACACATATATACATATGTATCCATTTTTATTTTCATTACATCTCATTCTCATGTTTATTTAACAAAAATCCCTTTTGATTATCTTTGATTGTTTGGTGAAAGTTTTGATTAAAACAAAGATTATAATGGGTTTCTATTCAAGAACTTACATTGGTTAAAGGCTCCAATCATTGCTTCTCTCTCTTGAATCTTTGATCTTTTGGCTTTAAATCTCCAAGAACACTAACTTATCTATGTTGTAGAGTCCTTTTTGTGATTGCATGGACAAAACAAGAAGATTTGTGGTGTTGTTGGGGGTAATCAGCCAAGAAGAAAAGAAAAAGAAGCTGGATGGTTTTTCTTGAAGTGTATGTGTGTGTGTGTAAGAAATGAAGTGCAAGTGGGTATTTAAGGGGAAATGGTGAGTGTTTCACCAATATAATAATAATAATAATCAATCACAATGTTATTATTTGGAGGAGGTTTCGACCGGTTCTAGGGGTGGGGGTTTGGGTAATATATATATAAAATCCCCTTTCGTAATAATAAATTAAGGCTTCTACCTATTCGGTCCATAATAATATTCCCCTAAATTAATATTTATTCTTAGCTAATTTCGATCATATTAGTGGTTTTCTCATCGTTCCGGGTCTCGGGTTTGCGCTAAAAATCTAAAATACGCAACCTTCAGGCCTTAACGGTTCAAAAGCCACTAATTAAAATCCATACTAGCCTTAATAATATTCTTACTCTAAAATATTATTTCATATCTTACGGATCAATTCCAGGCTCTAAAATATTAACCGGGATGTCATCAATCAATGCTGGTAACCCTTTATCAAACAATCTGGAAGTTCCAAAAATTCCATCAAATTTCCAATTATTATTTGAAAGTTCCTATTGAGCTGCTAACACCTCTAATTTTCCCCAATCAAGTATACTACATATAGCTCATCATTCTTACGGTCATTATTATCGTAAACGAATAATATCCGAATTTTGACAGTTGTCACACTAGGTCCGTAAATCAATATGACAGAAGATCAGTCAGGCTACCCCAGATAACTATCAACATAACGACCCGAAACTTCGGATTTTGGCAACCCAATCAAACGAAATTATGGTACCAAGACCATATGCCCATGAGGTGTTCATCCATATAGCAAGTAATTCGTTATGTTTGTATCACTAAGGCACACATTACTAGGTTCACGATGCCTATCAACACATTACTAGGTGTTCATTACTATTCTTTAGCATGTGATAGATCCCCACTGATGTACTATCATCTCCTCTTTTTCTCCTAGAAAAATCATTTTGGGTTTTTCTCATTTTTTTATATATCTTTTTTGTGTTTTTCTGGAAATTTCTCCCCCCTAAAATTCAAAAAGTTTAAAGAAATTGATATCCTTTTGGATTTTCTGATAGAAAACAGTTAAAAAAATCTTCTGATGTGGTTTACTCAGATTTTCCCAAAATGCCTTTTACCTTTCAAAGATAGTCAAATTTAGATTTGTCAAATGATTTGGTAAAATTATTGGCAATTTGGTAGTCAGTGTGGACTATAGTAATGACTGGATCCTTAGTGATTTCTATGGAAGTTACATTATCAATAAGAAACTGGAGGTGATAAGAAAAGGCAAACCGTAGTCACGCATGTGTGTTGATGAAATTGAAGAACCTGGAAACAATAGCTCGATGCAGCTACCTAATTCGGCTTCGCAGGCTGTAGGAAAGACATGTGACGACTTCCCATGAACTGATATCCACCCATTGCGGATCCAACTTCAACATTGTAACCACCATTGATAGAAACAAATAGGCCAACGAGATCCAACTTATCGCCATTACGGTACCATGGACCTTCGGTGAGTAGCCTTTTAGATAATGAAGGAATCGTTCTAGGGTAATCACTCAGTCCATTCTTATTCATTAATGACACCCGTTGAAGTCGAAACACTGGGTCATGAACTTAATTTCAATGGACATTTTCTCTTCTTTCTTCTTCTTTGAAAAAAAATCCCCTCCTCTATTTGGCTAAGGTACATATCCCCCTAAGATGTTCTAATCAATTCACCGGAGCGATATGTCACCTACTTTGTGCTAAGATGCCCCACTGTCAACAATCAATGACTGTTGATAGTTCCTTTCGGAACACCCTGCACACTTATTCAAAGATTAGTTATGAAGGGGGACCCAGGCTTTGATTGTCATTGGTCGTCCTAGGTCATCAATCATCGGAAGATCCATCCACCTGCCGTGAAAAGTTGGAGTAGGATCACCTGATAATGAACCCTCAGATGAAATTACTGATTTAGGTCTCCAAACCTGCTTGTTTTTATCTTTCACAAATTTTGGTTTTGTAGGTTTGGGTTTAGCCTTAGGTTGAGCCTTTGCATTGCCCTTTGGACTAGCCTTAGGGTTTTTCTTGGGCTTTGAGACCTTAGGTTTTACAACCTTCTCAGTTTTAGGATTTGGACATTTAACAAAAATTCTTTGTCTTCTCTTAAATAGGTTTGGTTTTTCATTTTGATAAAAATTATCATAAAAATTTTATTTTGGAGAGCCAAACTGTTGTTTGTTGTTGTTTCTCAGGGGTTCATGAGTTCTAGACTTCATCTCTCTCAAATAGGGACAATGAGGTCTAATGTGTCCTACCTCGTAGCATTCAAAGCACGACATCCACTCTTCATAGTATTGAGGTTCATACTGAGAATACCCCGAGCTATACTGAGAAGATCTCGGACTAGAACTTCCAAATCTAGTGGTACTTGAGGATGCTTCATGGTCATGAGATCTAGGTGAACCATATCTTTGATCCTTTTGTTTAAAATACTGAAAGTTTGATTGATTTTCATAATGTTGCACCTGATCCGTACCCCTAGATTTGACAAACTTAACTTCTTTAGTCTTGGGAACAAATTTGTTTTTCCTAGATGTTTTCTTTGGAACCCAGCTGATTTTCTTTGACTAGTTCTGTTGGTTATTTTGAATTTGATGAGTTTTCTGAGTAACAGCTTGTGGTTTCACCTGTTAAGGCTTACCATTTTGCTTTTTGACTTCGGGTTCAGGATCACATAAAATGTGATTTTCAAATGGAATAAATGGGTTTAATCCCAAACCCGGTCTCTCAAATTCCTCATCAGAATCTTCATAATCCAATTCGACCAACACGTATTTCTCATCTTTAACAATCTTAGTTTCCTTGATCTCAGATGGGTCAGCAACAAGTGGTGTTGTGACAACAAATTTTGTGAGATATGTCTCCTCTGGTGACTTGGAATAATTGTCACGCAAAGGAGGAGGAACTGCATTGTAACCTATACCACTCGTGCCCTTTTCAGTTATTTGATTTTCAATTATGTGATCAAGCACTTACCTGGAATTCGAATAACTGTCAAGCTTTTTCTTGATGGCCTCATAATCACATTGTGCCACTGCCAATGCCTTTTTGGTTTGTTGTAAATCTGAGATGTAGTTGTTAATAGCGTCTTGCTTGTTTAAAACAGTACGTTTTAGTTCACTAACATCTTTCTTTAACAACATTACCATTTCTTTAAACTCCTTTTCATTTGATTTTAAGGCATTGTTTGCATCAGTGCACGATCGAAGATCACATACCAAACTGGTATTGTGTTCTTTGATCAATTCGATTTGGGCTTCTAACTCACAACACTTAGCACATACAAGTGTAGAGGAGCTAGAACTTACTTAAGCATGCTGCTTAGTCTGATTTTCAGTTGACTGAATTGGAGTGTCAGCATCTCTCTCCTCTACCTTTTCTTCTTCCGAATCAAACTGTCCAGATGTTGAACACTCTACATCTTGGCTGCTTGTTGACTCAGAACTTCATTCATCAGCAGATAATTCTCTCTCTTCATCCGATCCGTCTTCATCAGTCATTGAGCTTGAACCGGAGCTTTGACTTGTCATCCCTTCACATCCTTTATCAGCATGTTCAACCGATGCTTTAACTAACACGATATTTGCCGAATCCATGTTATGGCTTTGTGCTTCCTTCTCGCTCACATGATTCCTTTGGACGCTTTGCAACTGATTTGCTGATGTAGCGAGTGCCCATGGATCTGTCATGTTGACTGTTTGTTGAGGTGAATGTGTAGGGAAATATCCAAATGGGTCCTTTACAACAAACAACATGAATCCAGTCTGATGTGGTGAAGAAGTAGCAGTAGAGGAGGTTGTTGACTCCTCTATTTCTCTATTTTCCAGCATCACCAGATATCCACTGATGGAAAGCGTCTTATATTAATCCATTGCCTTCATGACATCCACATAGTGCATCCATTTTTGCGGAAGTGCATCTGCAAACCGTTCAATTAGCTCACGGTGAGTATAATTAAGTTGAAACTTATGCATTTCACTCATGAGATGATTATATCGAGATTGCATGTCTTTGAGTGACTCATGTCCAATATGGCTAAAAGCTTCAAAGTCCTTCCTTAACTGATCTTGTCTAACCATAGCCCAGGAGTCAGACGACACGGACATTTGCTGTTGAGGGTTCATTGCATTGGCAACATACGGATAATTCCAAAATGCCATTTTAGAGGTTTTCGATTTTTTTTTACACCTTAAATTTTCACACGTATGAAGACACTGATGAAGAAACGTATGAAATGAGGTGCTGGACACACGTATGACTGATATGCTGATCAAAGGAACATGTTTGACTGATCTGTTACACAGACACGTATTAGTGTCAAACAAGAACACGTATGAGACAGACACGTATGAACCAACACATATGAGACAGACCCGTATGAACCAACAAGTATGAGACTGACCCGTAGGAACCAACTAGTATGAGACAGACCTGTATGAACCAACAAGTATGAGACAGACCCGTAGGAACCAACTAGTATGAGACAGACCCATAGGAACCAACTGGTACCCGTATGTAGAAACTCGAACCCGTATGAGGTTATATGCGTATGACAGCAGAAATGGACATCAAATACTCAGCAACCTTGCTTAACACGTATGTAGAAATGCAAACAGACCCGTATGAAACAGAGGCACCGTATGAGACCCTGATTATACACCCGTATGAGGATCAGAAACTTAACCCGTATGAAATAGAAACTTAACCCGTATGTGCAGTAGAGTGCAGACCAAAAACACAACCAAACAGGGCCGATTTCATAATTTTTAGGTGTTTGAGTAATATTTGATGATCTGAACGTGGGATTTTGTGTATGGGATGATTCCAAACATGTTTGCAACACAAAAATCAATCCAAAAACACTAATTATAATAAAAAATCCTCAAGAACATGAAGAACACTAAACTTATTAATTTTCATCAAAAATCCAGATCTGATTCAAAATAACGTTGTTTAACACCTAATTTTGATTCAATCAATACCCAAAACACTTTTCTAAACTCAAAGAACAATCAGATTATCAAAAACAATCCATGATCATGATTTTTACCCAAAAACCCATAAAAACCCATAAAACTCATGAACATGAAATTTTTCAATAAAATCCTCAGATCTGATCCGTTTTCCTCAAATTTGATTTGGTTATTTGTAAAAACAGATTCTAAACCTAAAACCACAATCAAATCAATGATCCAAACATCAAACACACCTCAAATTCATAGAAAACCATGTTTTTAGTAAACAACGAGTCAAAACCGGTTTTCGAAGGACAATTGCTTAAAAACTTTCAGATCTGATGCAAACCACTATAACAATACGCGTGATGCGAGCCTTAGCTCTAATACCACTTGTAGGATCGATCTAACAAGAATTAGTATCGCGCGCGTATCGAATCGAGGGTGGAAATCAACGATTCGGTTAGTTGTTATAGGTGGGTGTTTATGGATATGATAATAATAATAATAATAATAATAATAATAATAATAATAATAATAATAATAATAATAATAATAATAATAATAATAATATGATAGAGAGCACACACACAAAACACACACAAATGTTTGCACTTGTATGAAATGAGCAAAAGTCTTTTAAAACAACTAAGGCAAGGGGTATATATAGGGGGCTTTCATACACGTCCCTCATACACGTTCCTGGTACGTGTATGAAGAGGGTGGGACGTGTATGAAGCTTTACAACTTACCAAAGTACCCCTATTCCTATATAAACACCATAATGCAACCCAATGACATCTAAAACGTTATGCAATCATGCCTACAACTATTATCGACCTATCACTAGCCGGGGACATACACGAAGTGCACTAACAAATTGTTATTTTTCAGGTTTGTAATATGTCTATTATACGGACTAGAAAAATATGACTTAAATATGTTTAATATATCTTTTCAGAAGAGACATAGGTTAGTTATGAGGAGAAGTATTTATTACAAATTTTACTAAGAACATCTGTAGTGTTGATAAAATTTCAAGCCCCTCACTTAAGTATTTTTTAACATGTGGCATATGGGTCTCACTAGGGATTTGAAAAGAGGTTGAAATAAAAAAGGGGTGTTATGGTTTCAAGCCTTGAACTTAGTGGGACCCACATGATTTTTTTTTTTTTGAAATTTAATAAAACAAATAATATTTCATTAAAATAACATAATTAAAATATCATAAAAAACAAGCATACTAAAAAAGGCGAACTATTAAATATTTCATTTTAGTGATACTAAAAAACAAACCTAATACTAAAAAACTAAAAAAAAAAAAAAAAAAAAAAAAAAAAACTACAATTCATGGGATTCGTCGAACTAGTCTTCGTCGTCATCCTTGTCTTCCCCTTCTTCGTCACCCTCGTGCGGAATATATCGAACCGACATTGCATGCTATACCAAATCCGACGCTAAAGCATTATGTGTATCCTCATTACGCACCTCATGCGAGTTGATGATTCTTTCGGACATTGTCGCTTGTGGCAATTCCGTTGGGGCATTTGGTATATAATTTTGACAGGTCGTCTTTCCTTCATCTTCTAGTATCATGTTATGCATGATTATACAAGCATACATTGCATCTCTCATTTTTTTATTTGGTTCATGTACGACAAGGATTTCTCAAATAATGCCAACGCTGTTGAAGCACCCCAAAGCATCTCTTAATATCCTTTCGCGAATACTCTTGAACTTTCTTAGGATGTGCCATTTTTTCATCGTACAGATTACTAAACGTCTTCACGATAATCGAATACTTGGGATATATTCCATCGGCCAATAAGTATCCGTGTGGGTAGTAGTTTCAATTAACATAGAAAGATGCCTTTGGTGCTCTACCAGAAATGAAATCCTCCAACAGGGGCGACTGGTGAAAAACTTTATGTCATCGCATGATCTCACGACAACAAAGTAAGCCGACCAAACCCAAAGGTCATGTGAAACCATTGCCTGAAGAATAACCGTTGGTTGTCCCTGGTCACCTCGTGTGTGTTAACCTCGCCATGTCGTTAGACAATTATAGCACGGCCAATGACGACAATCTATGCTCCCAAGCATTCCTGGTAAACCATGTTCATTTGAATGCACCTCATATATATTTTGTATATCGTATCTGCGTAGTCTTCTTAGGTAACACACACCGTACAAATGTATTATTTTTTTAAATAACATAAATAAATATACCATTAAACTAAGTAAAAAATAAATGCATTTGAATATAATTTTTAAGAAAATGTAGTGTACCTTAACAAAAATGCTCTAAGGTGTCGCGTGTTGTTTTCTCGGCCAGCTTTAAGTACTCGTCGTTTATGTCGGTCGTGCTCCCGTACACAAGTATGCGTAGTGCTGAAGTACACTTTTACATAGCAGTAAATCCAAGCGCCCCTCTCGAATCTGGTTTTTGCTTAAAATAATCAAAGGAATTTCCAATTCTCCCGAAATGCGTAAACGTTTGCTCATCCGGAAACGACGTCTAAAAAGCTTTGGGTCCGGATAAGTTGGCTCTTCATCAAAGTAATCTTTCATTAAACAAGTGTTTGCCTCCATGCGGTCGCGTTCCTTATATTTTCTTCGCAAAATAGGACGTGGACAATTACTAACATGTTTCATATACTTTGTTGCGAGCGCACAAGCACTTGTAACCACCTCTTGCTCGATCACCTTGTGGGTTGAATCACTCGTATTGCCTAATAACTCTTTGTAATAATAATTCGTAATGCATGATGAGGATGTCGGGGAACTCATTTTTTTTTTATAATAGTAAGTTGGTGTGTTGTGTTTGTTTTATAAATGAGGTGGTGTGAGTGTGTTTAAATATTTGAAATGTGTATAAATTAACATTTTTTTAAATCAACGGCTCTTGTTTCAAACGTATTATTACCGTTACCATGGGCAAGTGTCACAATTTGATCGGAGCAAGCCCCCTTCACCTCGTGAAATATTTCACGCTCAAATGCTCCACGCCCTTTTCGCGCCCCTGGGGGCAGTAGTTGGGCGCTAAATGAGCGTTAAAATACCCTTTCACGCCCTATCACTATACCATTACAGCTGGTCTGAATATATATGAAATCTTATAAGTCTTAAATATACTTCTTCCATTCCTATTAGTTCTACCTATATATTCCTATAGGTCGACCGCGCAGTAAAATTTATCTTAAAAAAATTGGACACAAAACAAATTAAGTTCATATCTATATGTATTAAACATCACACTTTTTATTTATTTCCTTTTTACATTTCCAACAACAAAATCAAAGAAAAAAAACCAGAAACCACACACATTTATAAAATACAACTATCAAAATTCAATAATCAACACTTCTCCATTTCAACTTTAGCCGTTGATTGAACCTTCTCCTTCTTGCACCAAGCTGCACACACCAAATATACCACAAAATTTACACTACACAAAACCGTCAACAACCCATAAAACAAATCAAGCCTTCCATTATTAATATTATTCGCTAACCACCCACTTCCACCATTGTGTCCAGTAACCTTCTTCACAACAGACACTAACAAACTGCTCATGAAAAACCCTAATGACAACGTTGTTAAAAACAAACCAGTGCTCATTGTCTTCATCCCTTTCGGCGACCTAGTTATAAAAAAATCGAGCTGACCCGTGTAGATAAAAGCCTCACCTGATCCCACAAGAAAGAACTGTGGGATCAAGATGAAGACACTGATCGGGAGCGGAACAGACGTCGAAACGGGGTGGTTTTTCGCTACGGATAAGCGTTTAACCTCAAAGACTGCGGCTGCGGCCATGCCAAGCGTAGAGAGCGCGAGTCCTAACGCGATTCGTTGTAAGTCAGTGAACCCGGGTGTGCCTTTCCATTTTTTCCATATGGGGATGATCAGGCAATCGTAGAAGGCGCACGAGAGAAGGATGGCGAGGACGAAGAAGACGGTGAGGCATCCGGCGGGGATTTGGAAGCCTGCGACTGTTCGGTGCATTGTCGCGGCTTGTTCGACTGAGAAGGTGATCATTTGGGCGTATGTTGTCCAGAAGAGGATTGTGGTAGCCCATATTGGTAATAATCTGATCATCATCTTTACTTCTTCGACCCTTGTTAATGTGCATAGGTTCCATGGGTTAAGAATGTTTGAACTGTTTTTGTCGAAGTCACCTTCTGCGACTATTGCTGCTTTGTCCAAGCAACTACAAGAAGAGATATGAGTTTTAATTAGCGACTGAATGACCGAATTAAGGAAATTTGGAGCATTATCTATTTGAGTGTATAAGAAAGAGAAAAATTCACAAAATAAGTGTTTGTAAGTATGATAAAGATAGAATTAACAAATGAGATGTGTAAGGTTTTAATAGAATAAACCAATTTTATAGAAACATATTGCAAATAGAGAATGAGAGTGGATGTTAATGCTCTTAAAATTATGAGTAAATTACACGGATAGTCTTTGGAATCATTTGCACTAATAAGCGAGTTATGGTTTGAGAGTGTGCAAATAGTCATCGTATCAGGAAAACACCACAATTGGTGAAGTCGCTTATTGGGTCAGCGACTTCATTCACTCAAAAACAACACCCTGCCAACCACTGATCAATGTGAAGAGTTGTCCAAGAAGTCGATGTCCCAAATGGAGGCATCATGCTAAAGTCGCTGACATATTAGAGGCATCATGCTGAAGTCGTTGACCCATTAGGAGGCATCATGCTGAAGTCGCTGACCCATTTAGAGGCATCATGCTGAAGTCACTTATTCAATCAACGACTTCAATGTGAAGTCACTCTTTTAATCAGCGACTTCACCAACATTGACTCACGAAAGTAAGACATAGCAGCCTTGTGTTTTTCGAGTGAGTGAAGTCGCTGATCCATTCAGCGACATCACCAAAAACGGTTATTTCATGATAAGATGCCTATATGCACTCTTCCAAACCATAACTCGCCTCTTCTTGCAAAAAAATTCATAGTCTTTGTGGTTTTTTAAAATTTTGAAATAGTACCTAAGTATCAAAATTATACCAGTAGTTCAAACTTTTATATTTAAAAAACTGGTTTTTAAAACATTGCTTTCTGGTAATGTTCCCTCTATTTTTATGGTGGACAATATATGATATATTGATATCAATTTGTATGTTTATATTAAGTAAGATCAAAAACATATACATACCGAAACTGATTTGTGTGATGGATCCTTGAACCCTCGGGAGTATTCTCATACAACAAGCCAGAATCATAAGGAAGATTCATCCTTCTCTTTTTTATTGCGCCAACAATCACTTGCAAGATTTGAACAATTGGGCTTCCCTGGCTCTTTTTGTAACGGTAACGTTTAGTTCCATACAAAAGCACCAAGATAGCAGTAAACATTGAGACCGAACATATTCCATAAGCCCAACTTCTACCCACTTCATCCTGAATGTACACTAGCACAGTACAAGCCATCAATGTTCCTAAACTTATGAAGAAGAAGAACCTATTGAAGAAATAAGCCATTTGTGTGTTTTCTTGTTCGTTCTTTTCATCGAATTGGTCGGTACCAAATCCAGACACGCTTGATTTCAAGCCGCCTGTCCCAATGGCAATGAGATACAAGGCGAGATACAATATTCCCATTTGTAGACCATTTGCTTCTTTGCAGCTTTCAGATGAGTGGCATGGTGGTGGCCTGAGTTTTGGTAGCTTGGTCGATAACGCCAATGCACACGTACCCTAAACGAAAACGTAATATGAGTTTGACTTAGCTGTTGCTACGTGTATTGCGCGATAAAGCGTGCTTCAGAATACTAAGTTATTGTGAGAAGCAAAAAACACAAACTTAAATCGTTTTAATTTTTTTTTATAATAATTGTACATATTTTTTAAAAATTTCTTACATATAAATTCGTATGTGATGTATATAAAAAAAACCATTAAACTAATTTATTTTACTTTTTAGACGGTTTACTTACAAATATGTATGATACGTGTAGGTAACATAACATATATAAGAATTGCACAAACGTAGGTACTATAAATAAACATGTCTTATATTTTGTTTTTAGAATTTCAAGAGAGATTACTAAGTATATATTACATTTAAAACATTTTGTTGTATTAAAAAAAACGAAATCGGGTTAAAAGTTGAGTAGTGAACTACCCTGAGTTGATTATCTACCTGAATCAGGTTAAGGAGACGTTAATGGAGACGTTAAACCTACCAATCGAGACGTTAAGGAGACGTTAATATTCTGAGTACGTCATCTCTTTCACTACAGGTACCAATCGCAGGTTGAAATAGGTTAAGGAGGTTGAAAATGGAGCTTCGTTTGAAGTATAACTCGGAATTGAGAGAGAGAGAGAGAGAGAGAGAGAGCCGGAATTGAGGATTGAAGGTCGAAGGCGATGTATTGATAACTCGGAATATAACTATGAATGTTCAGGCGATTGAAGGATTGAAGGCGATTGAAGGGTTGAAGGTGATTGAAGGATTCAGGCGATTTGTAGGGTTGAAGGTGATTGAATGGTGAATGGTGAAGTCTGATAACGCTGCTGATTAGGTTTTGCTCTATTTTTTTTTTGTTTTTAGTTTTTAGTGAAATTACAAAATTGCCCTTACTCTTTAATTATTATTGCGACCGTTTTGACGGTCGCAAATTGAGCGGTCAGAACGCGGTCACAAATCTCACAATAATGATCATACTTTAACATTTTTCGACTGTTTTGCGACCGAAAGTAACCGGTCGCATCATTTGCAATCGTTTTATGACCGTTTTGTGGTCAATCGCAAATGTTGCTACCGGTAATAGATCGGTCGGAAAAAGATTGCTAATTTTGCGACCACTTTTAACGGTCGCAAATTCTGGTTGCAATTGCTTATTTTTCTAGTAGTGAAAGACTAGTTTGAATTTTTTTCCAGTTTATATATTCTTCTTGCTGCGAAAAATAAATAAAAAACAACAAACTTACAAGAGTTTGAATAGAAGCAAAGATGACAATTGTTTTAAATCTTCCAAGAAAAGTATCAGCTAAAAAGCCACCAAGAAGGCATAAAAGAAAAGAAGTGCCCATGAAATCAGTGACGACATTAGCTGAAGCTGAGCTCGAGAGATGCATGGTTCCACCCAAATATGTCACTAAATTCACTGCAATTCCCATTGTTGAAAGCCTCTCACATATTTCGATTCCTATTCCACCAAAAAGTCAAAAGGCCAATTAGGATTCAATTCATGATATATTCTCGAAGAATCATAAAAAACATCATTGTTGATTTGAACATTATAAGACATGGTCGATCTATATTCATGTATGACTACTATTCTAGTGTAACATTTGTTGAAATTAAGGAATAATGTTTTTTGTTAGTCATATCATATCGAATCCTTTCATGCCTACCCCTCTACGTTACAACACTAGCATCCGTCACTATTTATAAAGCTAGAAACTATAGACTTTTTATAATGCCAAAAGTTTACTTGACTAAAGATTTAAACTTTAAACCCCAATAAGTTATGTCTCCATAATAAAGGTAAAACAATTATATATGGACGATATTGTAAAAGTTGCCAGTTTTCTGGTTCTATTGAACCTGTCGGTGATCACTTTGTAATATTGCTTGGTATAACCGAAAGTCTTAATTCTGGTGAAGTGTCACTGATGGATTTATAACGAATTTGACTGCCAATGAAACTTACATATCTTTTTTGTAGTGTGCACAAAGTTTGGGCTTTGCAATTATTTGTTAATATCATGTGTAAGCTTAACCACCAAATCACAAAAGTGGGAGAAAACTTACCTAAGATTAGAGCAGCAGGCACCCAACCACCAGTTTTCGCTCTGTCTGCAGGAGAACCCTTGTAATCTACAGCATCAGCAACGATCGGGCTCACCTTACCCTCCTGAAAACGTGTATAAAACAAAGTTTTAACATATGCAACCAAATAAAAAGCCAAAAAGAAATTTTATGTATAAAATAGTTAAAGAATTAGGGCTTGTAGTTAAGCCAAATATGCTAACCATGATCTTTCCTTTCTCCCAAGTGTTCTTAAAAGAGTTTGGAAATCGAAAAGGAGAGCCTACTTCTTCTTTACAAAAGACCCATCCTTATATAGCCATAAGGGTTGTAACTTCTAGTGACAGTAAGTTGCCTTTTTGTGACAGATCATCATCTTATTTGGTAAAGATTACTCCTATCACATCGCACGATATATAATATTCTAGTATTGTGTTTCACACTAATTTTTATATATTCTATAGGGTAATAATTAAAATAAATTAAGAGTTAACTCAAATACTGTTAATTTAAAGAAAAAATGATATATTTATGAACGTATATCTTGCTAGAATCATATTATTTTTTAACTTTCTTGAAGGTATGAGAATCGTGGAAACTCTTATCTTCTATGTATGTTTTTCCCCAAAAATGTTGTATTTAAGAAATATGTAAAAAATAAAATAAAGATTTACAATAACTTAACATATATATATGTAAGAGAAACACATGAATTTGAAAATGACTTTACTCTATCGTCGTCACATATATCTAAATTCCACTGCAAGAAACGGCGTTTTAGCGACAACAAAAGTCGTCGTATTGGTTAAAAAGTCATCGCTTAAGGTAAAAGCAATGATTTATCGTCGCTATTGTGTCGTTGCTATTGCCTAGTTTTCATCGCCAAAGATGTGTTGTCGCTATTGAAAGTTCGTCGCTAAATTTTAGTAGTATTAGCGACGACATATGTCGCTGCTAAAAGTCACCGCTAAACGTCCATTATCGTTGCTTTGTTTTTTAGTTTTTAGCGATGGCAAAAGTCGCCAAAGTTTATTTTTTTATTTTTTTATTTTTTTTTTACTTTTTTCCGGTTTTTCTAGTTTCAAACCTGCTAATTTTTGGTAAACAACAAATCAAAATCAACACAAACATTAACATCAACAAGGTGTTTAACCATAAATTAACTACAATGTCACAAACGTACATCACAATCCAATCATTTTAACCATAATTAAAATATTGTCACTAATTGTTTTACATCATATCCATATCATTGCCGCTTCCATCACCGGCTTCTTCATCATTAGCATATTCATTTGGGAATTTTGTGGAGTCGAAGCCAAATAGTTATGGAGTTCCTCTTGAAACTCCGCATTTTGATATAAACTTTTAAAATAACCATATAAAAATATCAAAATAAACCAAATTAACATAATACAACATTAATCCAATCGCAAACTACCAACATAATAAAATTAAATTTGCAACATTTATATGCCATACATATATAGCCAACATTTACCAAAAAACCAAAGCATCAACATTAACCTAATCCGCAAACTACCAACATAATTAAACTAAATTTACCAACATTTATATGCCAAACATTAACTCAATCCAAAAAGTACCAACATAATAAAACTAAATTTAATTTTATGTCAACATTTACCAAACTACCAAAACATCAACATTAACACAACCATTGAATCTTCTTTCATCTAACGTTCATAAAACCTTCTGCAAAAAGTTGGTGGATTTGTCTATTATCTAGCAATAGCGACGACACACCCAGTGTTGTCGCTATAGCCACATTTTTTGTAGTGTTTGTTGCGTTTTTTTATTTCTTAATTAGTCATATATACATGTTTTGGTAAAACAAAATTTAAACTACCAACTTAATTAAATTAAATTTACCAACATTTATATGCCAAACATTAACCCAATCCAAAAAAGTACCAACATAATAAAACTAAATTTAATTTTATGTCAACATTTACCAAACTACCAAAACATCAACATTAACACAACCATTGAATCTTCTTTCATCTAACGTTCATAAAACCTTCTTCAAAAAGTTGGTGGGATTTGTCTTATTATCTAGCAATAGCGACGACACACCCAGTGTTGTCGCTATAGCCACATTTTTTGTAGTGTTTGTTGCGTTTTTTTATATCTCCTAATTAGTCATATATACATGTTTTGGTAAAACAAAATTTAAAAAAAAAAGTCACATGGGAGGTACAAGTTATCGAGATGGGAGTTCTCACGGTTCTCTCTGACTCAAAATAAATTCTTAAAGTATCCTCACTACAACAAAACAGAGCAATAGCGGCAACTTAAGTCGCCGCTAAAGCTAACGCGGGTCGCTGCTATTGCTAGATAATAAGATAAATCCCTGTGTGGCCGCTAATAAACTTTTTTTTACCTGTTAATTTTAACTTGCTAGTGATATTTAAATACTGAAAAATCAAAAAAAGCATAAAATATTTTACATACGAATCCCAAATTCGAAATTATCATCCTAAAATCGTTTACTTAAACCATACTAAACACATAATATCGCACCTACATATCATAATCTTCATTATCGGTGTTATTATTCCCTTGATCTCCTTCATGATTTTGGTTTCCCAAGTCCGGTGTCGCAGAACCTAAATTTATCATCCGCATCATTTCATTTCTAAATTGCGTGTTTTCCAAAAAACTCGCAATTTGCTCCTACAATAATATCAACACCAATCAAGTTAGCATACTATCTAACATATATATATATATATATATATATATATATATATATATATATCCTAAGGATTTAAGATTATTTATTTCTTCTGGACTTTGTGTTTTCTTAATTTGCCATATTCCTAAAGCTATTGGCCCTAGTGTAGTTTCTAAATATGAAAATATATCCATACTTTCCTTTTGATTTGTTTCCCATAATCTTACCACATTTTGTTCCCATGTCAAAACCTCATCTATCCATAATTAAGGTTTTTGTTGTTCTAGTAACAACATATTTCCACTATATATTTGTCTTATAGGTAATCTTTTTCCTTTTCCTATGTAATTAGACTCTTGTTGATAACTTACTGTAGGTGATGTCCATGGTTCTCTACCATAGGTTTCTTGTGTACCACTATTTTCTCCTCCCCATTCTATTTTTGGTCTTTTCCTATTTATTTCGGCATCCATAAAACTTTGTTATTGTTTGTAAAAATCTGCTATCATAACGTTTCCGTTAATGATATCTTTTACTAGGGGTAAATTGTAATATTCTTGTAGCTTTTTATAACTTTCTTAATAAGTCATTCCTAAATCTGTCATACATTCTATAATCATATCATCTACTTCTTGTTGTGTGTTTAATTCTGTGAATTTTCTGTTTATAATTTGTTCAATTGTTTTATTCGTTTCTTCTATTTTAAAACAATCTGCTAGTTCTTCTTCATAATCTAATAGAGTATAATCCATGTATTCTTCTTGTTCAAATTTTAAAAAGTCTATGTCTATCAAGATCTTTATATTATATTCCAACAACTATATAAAAAAACTACATATATAAAGTAGAATTTATACTAAAAAATTTTAAAGAAGCATAGTAATCATAACACTTACAATGAGATTTGCATAGCGGATAGATGGTAGAGAGTATGCACAGCGGTGGATTAGTAGGTTTTTTTTTTTTTTTATAGTTGTTGGATTATAATATAAGGATCTTGGACAAACTGAAGAATAAGGAGGTTTAGTTAAGGAGCGTCAGAGAGATTTTAGTGTGCCATGAAAGTTAAAAAATAATCCAGAGGATGTTGGCCATTATTAACACAAACATTGGCCTCTTCTTGACTTTAAGATTTATTTAGATGTTTTGTATCTTGTAGAGATGCTCAGTGTCTTGTTGTACAACTGTCTTCCATGTTTGTGTAACGTCACTGCTTACGTTTGCTTCTAGAAATCCCTGTGTGTACTGTCTATTGACTGTGGACTTGAACAGTCTTTTAGGTCCTCATCTTCTGCAAGGTTTATGAAATGTTTTATCTGTAGGGTTTCTCCTTCACCTGAAAAAGGTAAAAGAACACGCCAATTGTCCTTTGCATATACTTGAATATAGTGTCCTTCACCTATTAACTTGTACTGTCTCCATGGCACATTATCTGGAATTGTAGGAGTTTCTTGATGTTTTTTAAAGAAATTTTTTAACTTATACAATGGTTGTTGAGCATTTTGATTTAGCCAGAATATTTCTGCAAAATCTATGTTTTGGTTTACCATGCTCATACGTAACCAAGGACAAGGGTATGTATGATCATCTTCTATAAAAACTCTTTTTCTGGCTGGTCTATAGGTGTATGAATCTGCAAATGCAAATGATGCAATGATTTTGCAACGAATCCTTGGTGCAACAGTTCTTGCTGCGATATTTCTTGCTGTTAATAGAATCTTTTCTCCAAGTTTATTGAGAAGATCTTCTGTCTTTCTGTTATATTTGACTTCTAAATAATCAATCATACCATGATGGTAGAATTGAATTATTTGTTCTTCTGTGATTGTTGTAGGATGAGAAATTTGTAGAACCAATATTCCTGTACCCTTTCCTTCTTCATCTGTTCTTTCTACAACTTCATAACCTTTGTTTTGTTTATCCATAGCAAAAGCAATATCTAGAATTTGATGCTGGAGTTTGTAAAGAATTAAAGGAAATTCTTCACATATTTTTAGTGAAACAAGATGTTCAAATTCTGGGAATCTTTCTATAACAGGTTCCAAGCAATTTCTCCAAGGAGTATCAAGGATCCTGATTTTGAAGGACTCAAAAGACCTGTTTATTTCTGTTTTTTCTTTCTTTTTCTCTAACCTTGGTAATAACTGTGTATTCTTTTCCTCGAGCACTGCAATTTGTTGTTTATATATTTCATTTTCAATTTTATATTTTATACTCTGTGTATTTTTTCCTTGCTGTATAAGTTGTGATTGTAAGTCGGCAATCACTTCCTGTTGTGCTTTAATTATTTGATCAGGCTTTTTATTTGTTATATCAGCAAACGTTTGGACTTCTTCGGGTTCAATATGGAAACTTTTTAACCCAAAGTATTCTCTTGCTGCTTCCATTGCTTCTGAAAATTTTCATAACCTTTGTAAATAGGATTGGGACATTGAATATGTTTAGCAACTGTTTCCCATTTATTAAAAATTCCAATTTTTGTCTCTCTAAAAATAATATAGTGTGTAAACTTGGGTTTATTATGTTTTCAGGTGTTGTAACCGTTTGTTCAGCAAAATAGAAACTTAATGCATTTAAAACTTAGACTTTAAAATGTGAAGCTTGTGGCATGGTTTGAATATGCCAAAGGTTGTCCAGTAAGCACTGTTGTTTTTCTATCAATTTCATTCCAATAACAGGACGAAATTTTTTGTAAGCATCATTGCATATTTGGAGATCATATGTTCCAAATCGAATGCAATAGTTCTGTGTACTTTGTGTTGAAGAAGACGGCCTTGGTGTACGCTGTGTACTTTGTGTATTTTTTGGTGGAGTTTGATAATATTGAGACATATCTTCAACACCCGGATTGTAATATTGAGTCATTTCTACACCTGTAATAGAAGCTGGAAGCCTTCTTTGACTGTTTATTTTTTCAGCTGACTGCTTGTATGCCTGTTGAATTTTTTCTTCCTTTGTTCTAATGGTCTGTCCCATTAGTTTTTTCGTTTCCGAATCAGAGGTCATTGAAGATCTCTTACTCTGTGTAGGCTGTACAAGGATTACTTTACCTTTGCTCTTTTTCCTGTTCATCTGTAATAAGCTATTTGTTTATATTACGAGACAACATATCTGCTATCCCATTATTCTTTCCTTTAATGTGTTCAAAATTTATAATATATCAATTCACTTGAATAATATTTTGTAAATTAACCCATCGAGTCCTTTTTACTCTTTTACTTTGATCATTTTTTACAAACTTTACTATTGCTTCACAATCAGTTCTTATTGTAAATTCTTTATCAAGAAAAAGTTTAAATTTTTCTAAAGCACTAATTAAAGCCTGTATTTCAAAATCTATTGTATTCCAATTTGTTTTATTTTGAAAATTAACGCTTGCATAAGCACAAATTTTCTCTTCTTCCTTCAAACTGTATTTATTTGGTTTACATAGAAGGACCGCTCCCCATCCTTCTTTACATCCATCTGTCTCAATAATTTTATAATCTGTCACTAATGGTAACTCTAATGGCTTAATATTTTTTGCAGCTGTTTTTATTTTTTGTACTAATTTAACATCTTCCTGATTAAAATACCTTTGACCATTTTTAGTTGTTTTACTGTAAAGAGGTCCTACTAGTTTTGATAAATTTGGAATAAATTTCCTAGCATAATTTACCAATCCTAAAAGGGCCTGTATTTGTTTTAAATTTTCAAATTTTTCAGGAAAATTTAAAATTTTTGTAGAAATATGTGGTTGTAATTCTATTTTCCCATTTCCAATTTCTAAACCCAAAAAGGATATTTACATATAATAAAAATTATAGGGAAAACTACAACAAGAATAAGTATGTTAAAAAACCACAAACAAGAAAATGTAGATGTTTTATTTGTGGAGAAACAACTCATTTGGCTAATAAATGTCAAAATAAAAATCAAAACATAGAGAGAGCAAATTTAGTTGAACAGTTACAAGATTATGAAATAGAAGAATTAAAAACAGATAATGATTCAGATAATGAATCCATATATAGTATATACAGTGAAGATGAGAAACCAACAGCAAAGGTAACTTATACATACATGAATACAGAAGAAAACTGTGAACATAATTGGATACAAAATAAAGGAAATAACCATGTCAGTTGCTATAATTGTGGATACTATCCTAGTATGGAAAAAAGATCACAATGTGACATATGTTTTAAAGAAATATGTTTTAGGTGTCTTAAAGAAATTTATAATAAAGAAATAGTTAGTACATCTAAACAACAAGCTTCAAAAAATAACAATGATGACAGAATAGAAAAAATGGAAATAATATCAGAATTACATAATTTAAAACTAAAAAATTTGGAAGGAAGACTAGAAGAAATTGAAAGAATAGTAAAAATAGAAGAAATAAGTAAGATGGCTGAACAACAATTAGAAGAACAAACTTTTATACAAACACAAGGATCTATAAATATGATTAATATACAGTGTAGATTATGGTTTGATAATAATAAATATTTAGATTTAACAGCATTAGTAGATACAGGAGCTACAAAAAGCTTAATCTCTTATAGTTTGGCACCAATAGAATATCATAAAAAACTTTCATATAAACTAACTTCAAAAACAGTTGAAGACAGAATAATAAATATTACACATTGCTTAGAACCAGTAGGACTACAGTTTTTAGATTTTGCAAGAAATTATAGTATTAAGTATGATATGCCACAAGTAAATATTAACCCACCACATATAAGATCAAAAGATTTTGTAATAGGGTTAAATTTTATCTTAGGCTTAAATGGGGCAGTAACAATTACACGTAATGATATAAACATTAAGTAAACATTTATACACAGTTCCAACACTAAGATATTTAAATACTACTGAAATAGTTCAAAAAAGAGGAGATAAAGGTAATATTCTTGTTTTTAGCCTTACTAATTCTTTTATAATATACTCAACTTGAGTTTTAATATAATCTAAATTTTGCGTATAGTTGTTTATATCTTTTGATATACTGTTCAAAAGTTTACTATTATCTAAAGCTTCTTTTTGCAAATTGTTACTTAGGTTTATAACAAGGTCTATTACAGGGTTCAGCTGTGGACTATCTCTTGTATGTAAAATATGCTCACAATTATCTTTAACAACACAATTTATACTAAAGTTTTCTGTATTATATTTTTAACACGACGTTGTTTAGTGAATTCTAGATCTAAAAATTCTAAGCGTTTGATTGTTTTGAGGTTATCAATGATTAATTAATTTCGACTCCTTAACTTTAACTCCTTATTTCCAGTTAATCCTTTATATATTTTCTCATATTCCAACTTTTAAAATAGTATTAAACAAATAAATTACAACTATCCATCCCTTTCTTTTATTATGTTATCAAAGCAACTACTTTTTCCCATAATCTTCACCTAAGAGAGTTCTCCTTTACAAAGGCATCATGCGCCATAAACTGGAGACTTAATTCTTTTTAAATAAATACATATATAAAGTAGAATTAATACTAAAAAATTATAAAGAAGCATAGTAATCATAACACTTACAATGAGATTTGCACAGCGGATATATGGTAGAGAGTATGCACAGTGGTGGATTAGTAGTAGTTTTGTTTTATTTTATTTTTTTTTATTTTTTTATAGTTGTTGGAATATAATATAAAGATCTTGGACAAACTGAAGAATAAGGATGTTTAGTTAAGGAGCGTCGGAGGGATTTTAGTGTGCCATGAAAGTTAAAATTCTATTGCTTTCAATGGTTTTTCTTAGTGTATCTACAATGAAAGAAATGGTTGCCTTTTATAGGCAAACTACAAAGAAACAAAACACTATAGTTCTAACATACATGTATGGTTAACAACTAAAGAAAATAAATGACAAAACTATTTTTACAAAGTTCAAAAAATAATCCAAAGGATGTTGGCCATTATTAACACAAACATTGGCCTCTTCTTAACTTTAAGATTTATTTAGATGCTTTGTATCTTGTAGAAATGCTCAGTGTCTTGTTGTACAACTGTCTTCCATGTTTGTGTAACGTCACTGCTTACGTTTGCTTCTAGAAATCCTTGTGTATACTGTTTATTGACTGTGGACTTGAACAGTCTTCTAGGTCCTCATCTTCTGCAAGGTTTATGAAATGTTTTATCTGTAGGGTTTCTCCTTCACCTGAAAAAGGTAAAAGAACATGTCAATTGTCCTTTGCATATACTTGAGTATAGTGTCCTTCACCTATTAACTTGTACTGTCTCCATGGCACATTATCTGGAATTGTAGGAGTTTCAAAAGTTTTGTTCCTAAATTTTTTCTTCCTAAGGCTTTAACACCTATTACTATTAAGTCTGTGTGTACAAAATGTTTATTTGACCTTTTACTTTTTTCTATAGTGTCTAGTGATAATAAATCTATTGTTACCGTATCATCTACTACCCTTAAACTTTCTTCTCTACTACTGCTGATTAAAGTTGTGTTTATATTTATCATCCTAGTTTGATATAATATTTTTGGATTTAATATGTCTAACTGATATTGATTGTATAAATTTAAATTTCTTTCTAGATCTATTTCTTCTTCTATCTGTACTATACTTTTATAACTATTGGATCTTGATCCTCTTCTAAGTATTCTATTTACTATACTGTCTGATGTTATACAATCATGTATATATATATATATATATATATATATATATATATATATATATATACTAGGTGAAATCCCGTGCGATGCACGGGAAGGCTATATCATTTTTTAAGGTCTGTTTACTAAAGACCAAATTAAGAAGTCAAGCATCTGTTGCAAGCAAAGTCTGTTTACTAAGGTTTGTTCCAGATGAGTGTGTCTGTGTATGCGTATGTATGGATCGTATAACAACAAAGAATGATCAAACAAGTTAGTTTTAGGTGCGGAATCCCTAAAACAATCACAAAATAATAGTCAAACAGATCAAAACAAGTAAATCATCATTTTCAAAAGCTTTTCATTAATTATAAACTCGATTACACGATTAAAGATTGATACAAACAGGGTAAGAACGTGAAAAGAGCTAAATAAACTTCTAGAGAGAATATCAGAAAGTGGAGGGAATAATATGACAAAAAGTTACATTCAAAAATCAAGCTTGACTATTTATAGACTGCACATTCGCCCACTTTGTTCGTACGAATGTGCAGGTTCGACCAAACCAACTGGTCGAACCAAGCTATACAATAAACAATATTCACATTCGTCCAAAACTTCCTCCTTCGCACCTTCTGATCTTCCTTCGCACCAACTAAAGTCTTCCTTCGCACCACATGAAACTCCTTCGCACCTTCGACATTCATCAAAACATGTTTATTGAACAATCCGAAGCACTAGTCGCACAATTGCATCTACAAACTCCCCCGCGACTATTGCTTGGATTGCTGTCGACGTTGTTCATCCATTCTGATGTTCATCAGTTTGATATGTCGTTGAATCTTCTGTTCTTTAGTCAAAACCGGTTCCTGAAATTGCTTTGGCTTCGTCTTTTTCAATTCAGGCACCTTTTGCTTTTCCACAAACTTCCCGAGCTTCTCATCATAGTCACAACCAGCATTAATGTCATACGCAAAGCACAGAAATACCACAAGTTGGTATTTTCCAGCTTGCTCAGCATCCTTCACTTCAGAATAGATCGGATTGTAAAACAACATTATTATATCCTCATGTGAACAGTTGATTAACCACATGGGATCAAAAATGTGTATTTTCTTGTAGTTCTTCTCTCCGTCTTTCAATACAATCACAGCCTCTGCTATCTTCCAATCGTAATACCACCAAATGAAATCTTTGGCGAAGTGTTGTGGGATCGGCAACAATGGAATCTTTTTCAACACTCGCAGTGGTTTATACTTTAACGTCACCTTGGGCATACCTGTAATCTGATCAATATCCTTTTTATGAACAATTCGTTTCGGATATTGTGGTTCAAACAAATCCCACTTGGTTCGGCTTTCTCTCGTCATCTTTTCAGCAAAGTAAGTAATCTAACTATTTGACGCTCCCGTTAAACGGTGACGGCAAATATCACGAATTGCCCAATAGGGAAGAGTCTTCAAGTGATGAAACTTATCAAAATATAAGATCCCCTTCTCCCACTTCACTGCTATGCATCTCAATTCTTTAACAAACTTCCAGGCCAATGCACGACCTTTGAAAATACCACTATGAAGTTTGTAAAAGCTTCCTTGTATTTCAGCTTTCGGACGATTGTTTTCTTTCTCTTTCAATTTCCTCAAAAACTCCTTCAAACTCTCCGATTGCTCGAACCGTGGTTTATCATGCCCTTTGAAAATTTCATCTTCAAATGCTTTGCTCTTCTCTTTAGCTAGTTTCTCGGCTTGGTTTAGCACTTCATCTGAGAATCCAGGAAATCCACAATCTTGATTATTCTTGAAATATTGTGGATATTCCTCACTCGTTATATCTTCCATTTCAACATCTTCAAAAGCAGGAACATCACGGTCATCAGAATGATTCCCGGCTTCCTTCTCAGGTATCTTTGGAATAAAATTATCAGCAAGCAATTCTTCCAAAGTCTTTCCCACCTGTTTGGCTAAACCCTCAAGTATCTCTTTAGAAATCGCCACAGAAACCTCTCCATCTTCAAGATCAGGGTCATCAAACTCCAATTCAAACAGTTTATTGCTCGATTCAAATATTTCTGGAAATCTGCTTGTCATGTCAATCGTCCAGACTCGATCTGTGAGCATCTGGCGATACATGTTCTTGTCTTCTTCCGATAACGACTGCAGTTTCTCATTCCAGAAAATATCGTCATCCACATTTTCACCTGGAGTCTTAGAGCTCTACTCTCCACCCTTACTTGAATCACGCTTTTCATATGTGTACTTTTCAGCGTTGTCATCATCATCACTACTATCAAAAGCAGAGCTGTTTCCATCACTCGATCCACCATCTGAACCTCCATCATCTCCATCATCTTTCTTCTTCTTCTTTTTAGAATCATTACCTGCATCTTCATCAAGTTCTTCATCTTCTTCTTCGTCAGATGGTTCAAAATCGACCTGTTCTTCTTCTCTTTCCTTATCTTCTTCACCAGCTTGAAGTTGAGGAGCTCGAGAGTACAAGTCTTTGATCAAATTATCCATATGCTTGTTACTCTTCTTCAGCTGTTTGTTCTCCTCTTTCAAGACAATAATTCTTCTGGTGTTTCGTTGCTCGTGCTTCAGCAACTTCTTATTCTCTCTTTTCAACCTCTTGATTGTTTTCTTCAAAACTTCATTGTCATCATGGGATGTGACTACGACTTCCAACATCTTTTGATCATTTGTCTTCAATTGCTCGATCTTAGTTTGCTGTTTGTTGATAATACTCATCATCTCAGACAATCTTTGATTCACAGCACTCATGATATCACTATCCACTGAAACCTTCTTCTTCATAGGTGGTTCAACAACATCAGGCAGTTTACCTTTCCTAATCTTCTTGAGCACATTATCCAATGCTTCGTTAAACTGATCAACAGGTAGATCTTCACTCTGTTGTGTGCTCGAAGTAGTCGCAGTCTTTTGTTTCTTTTGTGCTGGTGCAGTAACCGGTGACTTAGAACTAGAAGCTGGTGGTAGTTTCTTACCAGCTATAAGCGATTCAATCTCCTTCTTTCTCTTTAGACTTGGTTTCTCTGGTTTCTTCTTCTTTGACTTATCAGCTTGTACAAGAGAACCAGGAAGATCTTCATCTATATTCAGAATCACTTCATCTTCATCAACTGGGATTGGACTCTTATTCCCTTGATCTTCAACATTCTGACTAGCAGACACACCAGCCTCAGTGGCCTTGGGCGTGGTGGTCTTTAACGATTCAGTCTCCGAGTCCCAATGTTCGTCTTCTTGCGTCTCTTCCGAATCAATCGGCGCTTCATCTACAATATGCAAACCTTTCCTTGCCATCGTCTTGTTTCGTCTTGGTGTGCTTTTCTTCTTCTCAGGTTCCGACGCAACCTCTAACCTTATCTCTTTCTTCTTAACCTTTCCACTCTTGGCACCAACATTCACAACCTGTCTTTTGCGCTTCGCATCAGGATCAACAGGATGTAATGGATTATCAGGATCAGAATCACTGTTTGCATGTCTCACAAGCCCTTCACCTGGATCTGTATAATCTATTCTTGCTAGATGTCCAAATAAACGCCTTACTGGTGGACGTTCATTGACTGACAATCCTTTATACGCCTTCATTCTAGCAAGTGTATTAAGCGACATATGTTCCTGAACAACTATGTGCTTAGGATCCCTTTTCAAGTCTTTATACTTGTTATCAAACACCATCTGGAGGAAACGAGGATATAATAGAAACTTCAGATTCCTCGTGCCGTTCACAGGCTCTAGTAAGTGTTCCATCAGCATGCCTGAAACATTGAACGGTTTGTTCAATACCAGGGCAACCATCATAGAGCTGATACTTTTGCGCATTAAGTCATATCCTCCAGCTGCAGATCCAAAGACATGTATCAAAACGTGTGCCAAATATTTGAATTGAGGGCACAGTTTTCCCTTGTGCAATGAACCGTCAGTGATTGGTCCATTGTATTTCATTCTCAGGAAACACTTTCGCTGATCCATAAAACTAAACTCCTTAGGATCTGTCTTCTCATCTTCTAAGTTCAATGCTTCTCGTAAATCCTGCTCACACACAATAACTCTTTGACCTTGGATCTTGCTAGTCAAGCACGACTCGCAATTCCAGAAATCAAGCTTCGCTCCAGACTAGAATTCTTGCATCATATCTCTGTAAATAATCGTCGGTGTAGCAATTGCATCTATCACCCTGCATCTCTTCAAGAATTCAATGATTCCAACAAACTCCGTGTGCTTTTTCACTTCTCCGAGATACGCACAGCAATGATGCGCATTTTCGAAGGCTAAAAGCTCTTCAGGAACTGTCTTGGCAGGTTGTGAGGATGATCCAGCTTGCTCAGTCGTTTTTTCCTGCTCGGACATGGTTAATTCTGCAAAACAAAACAAAGACACATGTTAAAAATCGACAAAAATTCAAATTTTGAAAATTTTGGTAATTAACATTCTCATTCGCCCAAACGGGGGTGCGAATGAGAAACAACAAGGTACGAATGAGAAATTTTGATGGTACGAATGTATGGATTTTGATAAAAAGTTTCATTCGCCCAACATTTCTTCATTCGACCAGTTGGTTATCTCCTTCGCCCATTCGAAAGGGTCGAAGGAGTCTGTTCTTATTTTGAATTTTCAATTTTGAAATTAATGGATTCTGATCATGTTCCTTTGATTGGAACAACGACTAATAATGCCGATTAACCAATTAAAACCAACAGTTTTATCAAAATCTCATTATCTCTGTGTTTTCATATCAAACCTAGGTTTCGAACTAAAATACTGATCAATTGCACAATCTACTGTTTTTGAAAACTTGGTTTATGAATATTCTCCCCCTAAAACACAGAAATAATGAATCCCCACAATCAATTTTAACAATGAACTAGTTAATGTCAAATTTTAAAAATTAGGGCTCGAAACAACAAAACAGTGAGTAAACCATGAATCCTTGATGGTAACCTGTAAGAAATAGTGGAAAAGAATCAGTAGAATGTGACGATCACAATGAGATTATTCAAAATAACAGGGCAACAAGGTGAGGTTAGAGTGAAATTTTTGAAAATTTTTTTGAATAGGTTCGAATGAGACAGGAATGGTATATATAGGCATCCTCCTTCGCCCATTCTATTCGTCCGAAAGAGAAACTTTTGTCTCCTTCGACCCTAGTTAAAGGTTCGAATGAGCCAAAAGGGTTCGAATGAAACATATGATCAAAAACACTCTCCTTCGCCCGTTTAAAACATACGAATGAACATGAAAAATCCCACATTCGACCAACCGAATGGGCGAATGAGAAATGGGATTTTTATAAATTTTCCAAATCTCAAAAACGAGTCCCGGGCCAATTATTTTCCAACTTTTAAGCATCCAACATTTATATTTTCAAATTTAAAAAGTTACAAAGCTCAAATGGTGTAACAAGGTTTAGAAAATCGACATCAACCACCATCAGTTATTAAAAATAAGATGGAAATGAAAAATCTTTTTGGATTTTCTAAAGTTTATGCTAAAACACACCTAAAATCTTTTTGAGTTTTGTAAATTTTTGACGAGAAAATAAAATGCAGAAATGTAAATGAAAAACTGTAAATGTTTTGGGATTTCTGGTAAAGGGATCATATCAGTTATTGAGAAATCTGATCACACCATTGATCTTTTGAATTATTATCATTAAAGACAATGTGTGATCTGGCAACTGCTGATATTGTGATCCACATAAACTCACATGCAAACTTTTGTGCAGTGCTTTAAACTGATACTAATATTTATAGTATAAACGTAATTGCATGTGGTTCCCACGCACATGACATACTCCCGTATCAAGAAGTAAATATACAAAGACTCATTGTAAAGCGTGATTATGCTTTCGTCATCTGTAATTGTACAAGATATAATGCATAGAGGTATACAGGTCAGCAAATTAATGCAGCAAAGTAACATATGCACGATACCAGGTTGAGGACTGATATTAATCACGATTCGCATCAATGATTAACACGATGTAATAGATAATCTTTGATCATCATATAACATGGAAAGTTCCTCAATTCGGTAACTTTAGGATTTGGCATAAAGCTCTTTTATAAAGACACCCTGTCTGATCTAGGTCCGTAATGACTTACAGCAGAAGATCAGAGAGGTTATCCCCAGACAACTAATAACATAACGACCCTAAACCTCCGAGTTTTGTACAAATACCCTATCAAACGAAATTACGGTACTAAGACCATATGCCCATGAGTAGTTCATCCACACAACAATTCATTTGATATGTATGTATCAGGCACGCAGTAATAGGTCTACGAAGCCTATCAGCACATCGCACAGACCCGGACACACGCCCTATATAGCAGTACATTACTTAGAATGTGTCAGATCCCCACTGATGTACTATCATTTCCCTTTATACTCCAGGAAATCATTTTTGATTATTCTATTTTTATAGATTTTCGAATTTACTGTTCCCAAGGATAAGCTGGATCATTTCAAATATGTGACTGCCCAGATATCGTTTGTTCACAGAAATCTGACGACATTAATCTAAGGGAAGAAGATATAGCAGTCAGCAAAGAAATTTTCTAATTTTTATGGATTTTTGAAATTTTTCAATGTTTTTGGATTTTTGAAATTTTTCTGAAAAGCTATAAAAATTTTAAACTAAAAAGTGATAGACTGAGGTGGTGATCAGTCCTGTTTTTCTTTAATACCATTAGCTTTTAAAAGATAATCAAATCTGGATTTGTCAAAAGCTTTGGTAAAAAGATCTGCACGTTGGTAATCAGTGTGGATTTTGACCATATCGATCAACTCTTTAGCATAACAATCACGGATAAAATGATATTTAATCCGGATATGTTTAGCCTTTGAGTGATTTACCAAGTCTTTTGTTAATGCGATTGCGGCCTCATTATCACAGTAAATAGGGGTTTTAAGAAATTGCAAACCGTAATCCACTATCTGTTGTTGGATCTAAAGAACCTGTGAGCAGCAGCTCGATGCTGAAACGTATTCTGCTTCACATGTAGATAGTGCAACTGCGGTTTGTTTCTTGCATTGCCAGGTCACAAGCCTGCTCCCCATAAACTGACATCCAGCCGTTGTGGATTTGCTGTCTTTGTCACAGCGCCCCAATCTGCATCACTAAAAGCGATTAGGTCAAAATTATCATCATGAGGGTACCAAAGTCCTTTCGATGGACAAACCTTCAGATATCTAAGGATACGCTTGACAGCTGCAAGATGGCTCTGTTTCGGCTTCGATTGATATCATGCACAAAGACATGTCGCAAACATTATATCCGGTCTAGACGCGATGAGATACATCAGAGATCCGACGATTGCTCTGTATGTAAATGGATCTGTCAGCTCCCCCTTAACGTCAACTCCAATCCCGTGATTAGGTTGTATCGGGGTATCCATCGGCGTCGAATCATCCATCTGGAATCGACTCAAGACTTCAGAAACGTATTTCGTCTGGTGAATAAAGATCCCCGTTGGTCTTTGCTCCACCTGCAAGCCTAGGAAAAACTGCATTTCTCCCATTGCGCTCATTTCGAACTTTTCCTTCATAACTTTTTCAAATTCCCTGCATAGAAGTTCATTAGTTGACCCGAAAATAATATCAACATAAATTTGTACAAGAAGCAAGTCATCTCCTGTTCGTTTCGTGAACAGTGTGCAGTCTACCAGTCCGCGTTTAAATCCTTTCGAGAGAAGATACGTGCTCAGCTCCTCATACCATTGTCTCGGAGCCTGGTGCAACCCATAGAGAGCTTTGTTTAACACATAAACCTTATCCCGGTGAATAGGGTCCTCAAAGCCTAGCGGTTGACCCACGTAAACTTCCTCTTTGACCACACCGTAAAGAAATGCGCTCTTTACATCCATCTGATACACCATGAATTTCTTCCATGATGCAAATGCTAGGAACATACGAATATCTTCCAAGCGTGCAACCAGTGCATAGATTTCATTGTAGTCGATTCCTTCAATCTGATGAAAACCTTGAACGACCAAACGAGCTTTGTTTCTCACTATGACTCCTCTATCATCCTTCTTACACTTAAACACACATTTGGTTCCAATTTTCTTTCTTCCCTGGGGCAAATCTGTCAGCGTCCATACACCGAGTTTCTGAAATTGTAACAACTCTTCTTGCATTGCTTCCACCCAGGCATCATCCAAAAGAGCTTCCTTGTACGTCCGCGGTTCGACCTGCGAAACATAACAAGCGAAAGACCAGTCATTTTGAAAACCAGATTTCTGTATTTTGGCATATAAAGCAAGATTGCCAATATTTTCTGGTGCTTGAGCATTTCTTAATTGCCCTCTTGTCATCACGCTGCTACCAGGATCACCAATAACCTGTTCAAGCGGGTGTATCCGATGTATCCGAGATTCTGGATAATCAGGTACTTGTACTCCCGTTTGAGTTGTCAAATTCTCTGTAGAAACCAGATCATTACCCACGTCCGATGTTGAAGCATCAGTATTAGTTCGGTTCACTGGTGGTGTCACTGTAGCATTGTCCAGAATAGCTTCACTTGTTGCATCATCGTCTTCATCTTCTGAATCTGATGAATTAAGCGTTGTAGAAGCTTCTTGGAACACCTCTTCCTCCATCACAGGAGCAGTGGTATCATTAGAAGCTGCTTGGGAGTTTACAGTGATCGGACGCACTAACGGTGAAGTTTCGGCGTTTTCGACCTCGTAATATAAGCGAAGTACAGCTTCTTCAACCATGCTATCTAGATTGAATGATTCAAAGAAGTCTTTGTAATCAAACATCCAATCTGGACCTCCACCCTGTACATTTTGTGTGTATCTTTGTACTTCTACATTAGCCCACTCCTCGACTTTTCTAGTTCTTTTGTTGAATACCCGTTTTAGTGGGGTTGCATATCCAACAAAATAACCTTCTTCAGCCATTGGTGCGAACTTCTCCGGAGGATTAAGCATTGTACACGAGGCACCAAATGGTTCTAGATACTCCAGATTCGGCTTGAGTCGGTTCAACAGCTCATAAGAAGTTTTGCCAAACTTCTTCACTGTTAAAACACGGTTTAGAGTATAACATGCTGCGTAAATAGCTTCGTTCCAGAACATGACTGGAAGATTTGAATCCGCAAGCATAGTTCTCGCCGTCTCGATTAGAGTCCTGTTCTTTCTTTCTGCGACACCGTTCTGCTGGGGTGTATACGAAGCGCTATATTCATGATGAATTCCCTTGTTTGCACAAAGATCCTCCATCTGAGCGTTTTTGAACTCCGTCCCATTATCACTCCGGATTCGTTTGATCTTCAGACCATAGATATTCTCCAGACGTGTAAACAGAACTTTCAGGTTGTCAAAAGTGTCGCTTTTCTGGTGTAAGCACATTACCCATGAAAATCTTGAATAATCGTCAGTCACCACAAGACAGTACAATTCCCCGGCATGACTTTTACGTCTGACTGGACCGAATAAGTCCATATGCAAACGCTCAAGCGGTAGTTCAACAGAATTGACTTTCTTTGGTCTATGGGCCCGTTTGTGCTGCTTTCCCTTTTTGCAACTAACACACTTGTCATTCAAATGGAAATGTTTCACATTAACTCCCGTGACAAGTTCATTCTTCACTAACTGGTTCATCTTTCTCAAATGAATGTGTCCCATTCTCCTGTGCCACATTATAGATTCTTTTTCTGTAGCCTTAGAGAGGAAACACGTGACTTGGCCATGGGTGGTCATTGCTTTGGACATATCAAGAATATACAAATTGTTTACTCTCGGTGCCTTTAGCATCACCCATTCTTTCGGAAGTTCAAACCCCGGTTTCAAGATATAGCAAGATTTGTCGTCAAAATACACAGAAAATTGCGTATCACATATTTGACTAACACTGAGCAGATTGTAATCTATCTGTTTCACGTACGATATCCGCTCAAATGTCACGACCCCATTGCTTACACTACCCTCCATCGTAATGTAGCCTCCTTTATTTTCTGCAAACGCTACGTAACCTCCGTTTATGTTCTTGATATCAAAGAGTAGCGTGAGGTCCCCTGTCATGTGACCAGAAGCTCCACTGTCAACAATCCATAGGCTACTAACAGGGCCAGCTGGAGCTCCCTGCACATATCAAGTAAAGCAGTTAGATCTTTCGGGGGACCCAAGCCTGTTTGGCTTGGGTCTTTAAACGGGTTGTTTCAAAGATTCTTTCGATTCACAAACATCTTGGGTTCTCTCAACCCCTTTCTTCTCACTCTCAACTTTCTTTTTCTCAATTTTCACATTCTGTGAAGTTGAGGCACCTTCGGACTCCTTAGATGACCAAGATTGTTCAGACCTTTTCAAGATCAGGATCTAAGATTTTGAGGTCTCAGCCGGTTTCTTTACTTCGTCTTTAAATGCAACCTTCTTGGTTACCTTCTCTGATTTAACAGAGACAGGTCCAACTGCTGGTTTTACATTTGGTTTAGGAGCAACCTTTTTGTTATCAGCAGTTGAGTTCATCACAGGTTTCTTTACCGGTTTCTCAGTGGCTATCCGGTTGCCATTATCATAAGTCATCGGACGGTTTTCCCTCTTGTTGTAAAAATTGTTTTGATTATAATAAGGTGCTTGTTGAGGGAAATACCGTCTTTGTGGATAACTGTAGTTGTCAACCGGATAATCATGATGTTGCCTCATCTCCACATCGTGCCTCTTGTGTCGTACGTACGGGCAGGTGGCAAGTAAATGTCCCCTTTCCCCGCACTTATAACACGCACGGTATTCTTCATAGCTTTCTTTGATCGGCGACTTGGAAAAACTTGCAATGGGATATCGATCAACCATGCACTGTTTCCTTAAACTCTCAGGAGCTGGTTCCTTCGAGTAAGTCGGTTCAATAAAACTGTTTGCTTTATCAACTGGCAAAACAAATTGTATGACATTGACCTTGGCATCTTTATCCGAATAAATTTTCTCTAAAATTTCTGGAGGAATGTCATTGGTTCTTTCAAATTTTGGAAACCAAATTGTACTTTCCTGCCAGATCATTTCGATTTTGGAATAATTCACAAATTTAATTGGATATTCATCATCAGATAAAATCTTATCGGAGCCTTGCATCCGATAGAAAATTTTCACAGGTTTGTCACACGATTCGTTGCTCATTTCATTAGATTTCTCAGATTTAATCTCAGTTTTCTTTTCAACCGGTTTAACCACATTTTTCTCAGATTTAATTTCAGTTTTCTTTTCAACCGGTTTAATCACATTTTTCTCAACTTTCTTTACCTCTTTCTTTTCAACACTTTTACCAACAGACTTTTCAGTTTTCTTAACAACATTCTTTCGATGAGCATTTGCCATGGGATGAACGATCTGAGATGGTGAGACTGGCTCAGTAGTGATTATATGATTTTCATCAGGGATATCACTTTCATTTTCAACCGTCTCAGATTGTTCATCTTCTTCATCAGAATCATCTGCAGCGACCACACCCTCATTGTTTCCCAATACAGGTCTCACATTAGAATACGGGTCTCCGACACTGGAAGTGTTGGGCTCGTTATCTGATGTGGAGTCAGAATTGACTAAACTCTCCGGTGGTATTGCATGTAAATTATGGTTTTCGAACAACACCGGAGATGGGACCGCCTTATAGTTTGCACTATTCGACTGGGAGGGTTCTTCTATGATATGGTCAACGACATATGCAATGTGCTTATAACTCTCTAACTTCTTATTCACTATTTCAGCGAAGCACTTGATGGTTGCCATTTCTACCTTGGTGTTTTCCATTTCATTAATATAGTTATTAATGGCAAGTTGTTTTATTGACAAAGTCTTTTTGAGTTCAGACACATCCTTTTTATAACCATCAAGAACTTTGTTGAAATCTTTTAAATCTTTTTGATAAATCTGACAGTTTATTTTCGCACTCTCAAGTTGTACCTTGAGAAGCTTATTTTCTTCTGTCAGTTTTTCAAAATCAGCACATTTAACACACACTTTAGATTGAGATTCAGAACTTACTGGTTTAGGAGGTTCTGTCATTGCCATCAACGCGAAGTGAGCTTCCTTCCCTGCGAAGAATTTGGAGTAGTCAATCTTGGTGCACGCATCATCCACCATGCACGACTTGCGGGTCATAAGGAAATCAGCTTCAGCTAGCAATTGATCAATGTCATCATCTAGTGAATTCACACTAGCTTCCGAATCAGAATCACTCTCCATATCCGAATAAGCTGAATCATAATGCTCTCCAACATCGGTGACAGAATCAAGAATCATTCCAGATTTCTTGTCTTCACTCTCAGCAATCACATCCTCATTCACTTCCTCTATTTTCAACTCCGACACTTTCTCAATCACAACCTCCTCTTCAATCTCCTCATGCTCATCCAAACTCATCTTCTGTGCCACACAAGCCACATTTCCAGCGGTAATCTCCTCCACTCCCAATTGCATACCCGTCCAATCAAAACCTTCATCTTTCTGAATCACAAGTGCTTGGTTTTGATTTTCAGTTTGGTTTTGGTTTTGAGTGTTAGGTGTAGAGATAGGAACAATGGTTCGGTTTGGATTCTGTTGAGATTGGTTTTGAGTTGTGGGTTGTCTAGTGTTTGTATTTTGTTGTGTATGTTGACGGTTCTGGTAATTGTTTTGGGGTTGAAAGCTTGAGATGTTGGGACTGTTGTATGAAACCTGATTTTGGTTTTGGTTTTGTCTGTTTTGGTAGGTTGAATTGAACGGGTTTCGATTACCTTGCTGTGCAGGCTGTGTACACTCTCTCTTAAAATGACCCTTCTCACCACAATTGAAGCATGTAACTTTGGCTTTGTTGAAGCCGTATGTGGTGTTAGGAGAAGTTGAAAGGTCAGTTCTTCCAGTCTTTTGGATAAAATCCGTGGCTCTCCTCATTATGCTAGCAAATGCCCACTGTATGTCCATAAGCTCCATCTCCTCTTTATCGATTTGTGCATAATCATCATTAGTGAGATTGTTGTTTCCAATCTGACTCGCAACCAAACCGTTGTATGATGCAACCATAGCAGAAACTAAAGCAACATGCTGTTGAGCAATCTCAACAGTCACATTGTTAAGATTAGAAGTCTCTAACACAATCGGACTTTGATTTGATTGTGCTTGAGTAATCTGCATCTGATTCATGTGAGGAGTATATTGTTGTTGTTGTTGAGGTTGACTTGCTGTGTAACAGGCAGCTTGTTGTAATGGTGAAAAAGGTGGAATAAAGTTTGGTGTTTGATAAGATTGTGGTGTGTATGATGGTGTGTATGATGAAGTTTGGGCAAGATAGTTGATTGGTGCTTTTGTGGGTTCAACAACATTGGATACACATGCAATGTGAGGAGCAACATTTGAAGTAGTGCTTGAAGCAGAGAGAGTTAGATGTACTACTCACATACAAATCTGGATTCTGTGGAATCTGAGCTCTCTTGGCTTTCCTCTTCTCCATTTCTTTGTTTTCCAGCTTTTGAATGAACTCGTTGATAGTCCAATACTGGTATGCATCCTTTTCCTTCAACACTTCAATGTGTTGGTTCCGGTATGGTGGTAAAGCATCAGCAAATTTATCCACCAGTTCTGACATCGGTATGCTGATCTCATAGCTCGAAAGTTCTGTGAGCAAATGGCAATACCAGGAACCAACTCTTTTAGAGTCTCATTGCCCATGTAACTAAAGTTTTCAAATTCTTTCCGAAGCTCTTCCATTCTCAGCTTCCTTGTCTTTTCACTACCATCATGTCGGTTTCTCAGCATATCCCACAATTGTTTTGATGTTGTACACGATCCAAACTGATGCAGCAAATCAGTGTTGATCGCCTGAGATAGCTGAGAAAACGCCTTCTTCTCGATCGCAAACCTCTTTTTCTCATCATCAGCCAAATTCTCCAACGGTATCGGTTCTCCAGTATTCTCCAGAATAGGAGCAACATAACCCTTTACTATCATCTGCCATGCCTCGGCTCCCTCAAGTCCTTGTCCCTCCACATGTATCTTGAACTTTGTCTTCCATGTGTTGTACTCCTTCATGTCCATGAGCTTTGGTGGACGATTGCCGATTCCTGATGATAGATCATGAATAAGTGTGGATATTATATTGGTTGTCTGCGAATGAACGGCAGCTGCTGCTACTCCCCAATAGTTGTCAATTGGTTGTTGTAGTGGTTGCACAACTTGTTGAGGAGCCGAACTAGTCATAGCCATGTAATTGATTGGCTGGGATGGTGGACTAGTCTTCTGGGCTACAACTGACCATGGATCTTGTGTTGTCTGCTGTTGTGGTGCTTGAGTAGGTCTTGGCGTTGTAGGGAAGTTCCACATCTTAACCTGTAAACGTTTAAACATGAAAAGATTAAAAATGTTTTAAAATAGGAAACTCTTTCGTACTATCGGACATGCGAATGAGAAATATTCTTCTCCTTCAACCGTTTTGATTGATACGAATGTGGACTGATATCACAAAATCTCTTTCGACCGCTTTCTTCTCTTGTTCGACCGTTTTCCTTCTCCTTCGATCGTTCGATCAGTCAAATGTAACACTAACGGGCGAATGAACAAAATAAGCAATGAAAGTCTACATTCGACCACTAAAAACACCTCCTTCGACCACAAAATCTCTCTTTCGACCAATTGAACTCACACTTTCGACCACTCTCTCTACGTTCGACCCCTGATAATTCAAAAACGGTTATTCTTTGAAAATCCGTTAATTTTGATCATGTTTATCAGATGTTGATGGATTTTGATGATCTAAATCAGGTTTTGAATCGGAATTGATTTGGAACAACTTTAATGAAGAGAATTATCCAATTTAACCTTGAAATCAAGTTGTAATCAATCAAATTATTATCAAATCGGTTTGTTCAATGAAAACAGAAACTTTTTGATCAAAATTGGGTCCAAATCAACTGAGAAACTATTAATTTGTGGTTGTTTGATCCAGAATGGCTCTGATACCACTTTGTATGCGTATGTATGGATCGTATAACAACAAAGAATTATCAAACAAGTTAGTTTTAGGTGCGGAATCCCTAAAACAATCACAAAATAATAGTCAAACAGATCAAAACAAGTAAATCATCATTTTCAAAAGCTTTTCATTAATTATAAACTCGATTACACGTTTAAAGATTGATACAAACAGGGTAAGAACGTGAAAAGGGCTAAATAAACTTCTAGAGAGAATATCAGAAAGTGGAGGGAATAATATGACAAAAAGATACATTCAAAAATCAAGCTTGACTATTTATAGACTGCACATTCGCCCACTTTGTTCCTGCGAATGTGCAGGTTCGACCAAACCAACTGGTCGAACCAAGCTATACAATAAACAATATTCACATTCGTCTAAAACTTCCTCCTTCGCACCTTCTGATCTTCCTTCGCACCACATGAAACTCCTTCGCACCTTCGACATTCATCAAAACATGTTTATTGAACAATCCGAAGCACTTGTCGCACAATTGCATCTACAGTCTGTTAAGGAAATCTGTCTGAAACAGCTGTTGCAAGCAGACTGTTGAAGCATCATCTTTTTGAAGCAACAGCTGTTTCAGACAAATCTCCTTAACAGACCCACTGCTCTGGAACAGACCTTACTAAACAGACTTTGCTTGCAACATATGCTTTACTTCTTGATTTGAAAAGATAATAAAACACTCGTTTTTTTGTATAGCACTATGATACTCGTTGGAATGATAATAAAACGCACGTTAATTTGGTGTAATGTTTTTTAAAAAAAAATGTCATTTAAAAATGTTATTAAAGTTTAAAAATCAAGGGGGAAAGTGCATGTGCTATGCACATGAGAGAGAAAAAATAACTTAATAGTAGATGAAGTATCCATGACCCATTTAATTGACCCGGTAAAATGAACGGGAAAAACTTATTTAGATGGCCTGAGAATATGCCATGTGTCCAACATTGCTTTCATTTATATATTATAGAAGATATATATATATATATAATGGGTCAAACCTACAAACATACCAATTGGGTCAAAACTACAAACATATATCAAATGCGTCAAAACTACAAACATCTACCAATTTTTTCAAAACTATAAACGCATAATTGAGTCAAAACTACACACATATATCAAATGGGTCGCGACTACAAACATATACCAATTGGGTCAAAACAACAAACATTTACCAAATGGGTTAACACTACATACATATACTAAATGGGTCAAAACTATTAACATATACCAAATGGGTTAAACCTACAAACATACCAATTGGGTCAAAACTACAAACATATACCAAATGCATCAAAACTACAAACATCTACCAATTTTTTTCAAAACTATAAACACATAACAATTGAGTGAAAACTACCAACATGTTTCAAATGGGTCGCGACTACAAACCTATACCAATTGAGTCAAAATCACACACATATGTCAAATGGGTCGCGACTACAAACATATACCAATTGAGTCAAAACTACACACATATGTCAAATGGGTCGCGACTACAAACATATACCAATTTCGTCAAAACTACAAACATTTACCAAATGGGTCAACGCTACAAACATATACCAAATGGGTCAAACCTACAAACATACCAATTGGGTCAAAACTACAAACATATACCAAACGCGTCAAAACAACAAACTACTAATAACTACCAACATGTTGCCGTTATTTCAACATTTACCGAACTACTAATAACCCAAATTACCTGTGTAAATTGTGATGGAAGCGTCTTCTCGGTTAGTTGTGTCGGTGTTAAAGGAAATTCTCTTGGACAAGGTTTAGGGCCAAGCCAGCAGGTATGTCCACGTCGGCGACCGAACACTTTTTCAAATATGCCAATTTTGTTGACCTGTTGTGAGGAACAACCTTCTTCGTTTTCGCATTGATTTTGAGACTCAAACTCTACCACCAACTTGCGCTGTGTTTTACAAAGGTGATTCAATAGATTTATATATATATATATATATTTATTTATATTTATATTTATATTTATATTTATATTTATATTTATAATCAGAATTACATTCTAAATAAATACTTACATAATTTTCTTCATTCTCCGGGCAATCAAAAGGCCCTTCTCTATCATTATGACCAGCACGGTATCCATCATACCGTTCCATGTCCTGTTAACATTAGAACTTAGATTAAAAATTAAATAAACATTAGCGTGTGTGTGTGTGTGTGTATATATAAAGCATTACTTGCTTGTAATAAGTACTAGCATAAGAGGTTGTTCCACCTCGGTATGTATGCAGCTGGTTTTTGCGGACTTCTGCGTTAATACGCGACTTCTGCTGATGTTCTAAGGTCAAGAAATGATCAACTGCCTACTGCCAGTTTGCATTGCTCATATCATCGGGGACACTGGCCCTTGCTTTCGCCACGTCATTATAACCTCCCCGACTCAAAAACTCAGCTTTTGCCTTGGCCTTACGGTTGTTGTATGTCTTTTGGATCTTAGCATTGATGCCACCTTTTTTTTTGCTTGGCTAGAAGATCTTTTTCAAGCGCTGCAAGATTAAAGTTGTCCTAAAAATTAAATAAAACAAGTTAGTCAAGTAAATGAAACAAGTTAGTTAAATATAAAATATTATTATAAATCATTACATTCAGATGCACAAATAAATTATTCATGTAATGTTCAGAGACATTCCTAACCCCTTCTCTATCTAATGGTATGTAGCGCCATATATACTTATCCAACTCTCGACTAAAAAGACCTCCATTTTTTTTCCAATAGGCATATTTGTTGCCTCCTCATCAAACGTGAGATAAAGTATTCAAAAACAAACAATTATGTAATAAACATTCACATCCTAAATGAGATAAAGTATTCAAAACGCAGTTCCGAAATGGGGACTTCCCGAAATCAATTACTAAATCAATTTCGGGTGGGTATTTCTAAGCTCACTATGTTTTAAATGATGATTCAATTCCGGGCAAACACATACATACTTACATACACACATACATGAGACGCCCGGAAAAAAATGAAAAAAAATCAAACTTTCCAAAGGGTTAAACTACACTGCAACAACTTCATTTTTTTTAGGACGCACATTAAGTGATATTTGAAACCGGTCATAAACGACACGGTTAACACAAGTATCAAACATAAAAACAACTCGTTTAATGTGTATTCTTTATCCAGCCCTGTCTATGTAGAATCCCTTGGGTTTTATGTGTGTTCTTTATCCACTCGTGTTCGGTTTTTCGATTACCACCGAATAAACTAACCAATTAAGACATCCATATCCCCTCATATTTTGTGAATGCAAAGAAATAGAAACAAAAAAATAATAAACATAAGGTATTTAGGAATTATACACCCCCTATTTAGAAACCATACACCCTGACCCACATCACACACCAATAGGATGCTGCCACATATCCCAAAATGTGATGTCACAGCCCTATAATGTGATGTCACGGGGTGTATGAATCCCATAACCCTAAACATAAACTTAATATTAATAAATGTGGTTTTAGCTAAATTACGCCACTATCCTAACAATTCTAATCTCTATAATTCAACAACCACAAAATTTCGAATATTATAACACAAACATTATATTAACATTCAGCTATTAACAATTCTAATTTCTGGTTTGGCTATTAAAATAACAAAAATAAATAACACAAACATTATGTCAACAGGGGTTAATAGATTCAAGTCAGATAAGTATCTAGTTGATAAGACCCTGTTGCGTGGTTACTCCTGTGATATTAATTTTACTGGTATGTGTTTTCTCTCTGTTATAAAAACACAAACATTATACCGTTCCATACATACATACACTAAACAGTTTACAAAAAAAATAACAAAAAAAATTATACCGTTCGTTGTCTTCCGGTGATGATGGCGGTGGTGCTGCTGTGGTGTCTTCCGGTGGTGATGGAAGTGGTGCTGCTGTGGTGGTCGTCGGTGGTGGAGAAGGAAGGTTGGGAGGTGTCTTCGGTGGTGGAGAAGAAACGGAAAGGGCAGATCTGTTCGGTGGTGGAGAAGCGGAAGAAAGGGAAGGTGGTGGAGAGGAAGGGGAAGGTGGTGGAGATGAACGGCGGTGGAAAGGGAAGGGTTCGATGGTGGTGGAGTTGAACAGCAGAGGAGAGGAAATGAAAGAAATTTGGGAAGAAAGGAGCGAAGATTGGGGTTTATTTCCCGCTTAGAGCAATAGCGGCGACATGTCGCCGCTACTGATGTCGCTGCTATTACTTTTTTGTACTATTAAATCTCAGCCCTTGGATTCTTTAGTCAACCGACGACCAGATCTGTTTGTTGAAGTAGTGACACGGATTTAGGGCATTAGCGGCGACGTCGCCGCTGCTGATGTCGCCGCTATTGCCCAAATTTCTTGTAGTTGCCATATATGTTACTAATATATCAAAACCTCCTTTATAACAAAATTATAAACCTGTGTATTACACGAGTTTAAGGATATAAGCATATAAGTTAATAATGTATACACAAATTTACAATACACATAAGATGAAGCTGGTAACTTATACAATATACATATACATGTACGTTTTCAAAGATGGCTTTATTGGCATTTAACAAAATATAAACATTTATTCTATAAAGTATACAATTACATAAATCTTATATTTATTGATATATGGTACTTTGGATGTGACGTGGGACCCAAAAACAATTTTTATCAAACTTATTTCTCGTATTTAGTTTTGCATGCAACTACTAAACAGGATGCGAGAATTTATAATAGTATTAACAATTTAACATAATATGTGTTGAGGGAGGAGGTTGAATAAGCATGACAACTTTTGAAGAACTTAATTAAGTGATCCTGTAAAAATAATATTAAGGAAGAGATAACATACATATCAATCTTAACGTGAGAAGCGTAGAAAGCATTCTCAGCTATTAGATATAGATGGTAGCATGATGGTAATTAACAACCCTAATTATAGTCGGGTTAATTTAACCAATGGTAAATTAGAAAAAAAAAAGTGTTTAAATCGTTTTAAAATCGAAACAACAGGGATGCAGCAATAGAGCAACTCCAGACCCAAGCAACTTTTGATAATATCATTTGTCAGACACTAAGCAACACAGAGAAATGCATTATGGGGAATATGGCAGCAAAACAGAAGGCTAGGGACAACATCTTTGGTGGCAAATGATGGATGGGTTGGGGTGATTTTTGTGGTACTGTTTTAAGTTTGTTAATACTTTTTTTATTTTTTATTATGGGGGTGGTTGGATGATGGTTGTTTGTGGTGGTTTATGATGGTGGTGGTGTATGATGGATGCTGTGTAAGATTTTGTTATGATTTGAATGATATAGACGAACTATATATCTACTTTAAACACACTTGTACTAATTGTCTAAACACACCTTATAGATATTCAAATGCATGTACTAAAACATTTAAAAAACAAGCGTGTATCAAAACAAACTGTAAACGCACGTTATAATGTTCGGACGCATGTGTATAAAAAATGAATCTCCAAACTACTCCTGATCAGTAGAATCTTCTAATTCAACATCTTCGTTATCTTCAAAGTCATCTTCAACATTCTGATCCTCTTGTTCAACCTGTGGCTGAGTTGAACCACCATCCCTCTGATGTTTACGTCGATCGTGGCCTTTCTCTCCGCATATCTTACACGTTCTCTTCCATTTACCGACTCGATTAACTTGTTTTTCCATGCTGGACTTGATACGCTTTCGTTTACCACGACTTTTGTTCTTGATCCCATTAGGTAGTCGAATAGTGGGTTCGGCCTCAGATGGTTTCTCATAACCAAGAAGAGAAGCATATTTTTCATACTTCTTCTGGCTAGGTCTCTTAAACCTGCCCCCATCAACCTACCTAACCATCTCTTTCATTTGATCATTAACCAAAGTTATCTCAGATAAATATGTAGTTAAAGTATTTGCAAGATATTCACCAACCAACACTATATCCCTTGCAATCTCTCTAGCTTGTTTAGTCTTGTCTTCACCAAACTCTTCTGTTTCAAATTAATACATTATTTCATTTGGAACATCTTTTGTCTACCTCTTCAGAATATATCTCTTCGAGAGTTTGTTAACTTTGAACATCCTTAGTATAAAAAAATATATGCCTACATAGCAACCCATACTGCTTAAACCTCCTACAAGTACATTGTGAAGTAACATCTTCAACATCCTCATGAACTTCCCTCTTGAAAAGCACCATTAAAAATATTAAAACACATTTGCTAATTTTGGACGCACACAATATCAAATATAAACGCTCACAATATGAAATATAAAAAACACTAAATACCTTAATAAAACCTTGACCATGTGCTTGTGGGTCTCCAACTAAATTCTTTAAAAAATGTTGATCAGCTTTTTGGGTATGAACACCTATTAATCGTTCATATGTGGCATATATCTATTCTTGAATATCAAAGAAAATAGTCCTTGTAAATATATTGAATGCCTCTTCCTCAATAGGATTTCAAGTCCAAAAATTAGGAACAATATTCCTATGGTTGAATCTCTGAGCTTCAAGTGAAGTTTCAAAATGGTTGAAAAACTCAACAAGGGTCAACTGAGAATTTGCAACCTGGCAAAATAAGTGATTTTCACTCTCAAATCTTGATGTTGTCCTCATTAGGCCAGACATAGGTTCATCCCGGTAAAAAGCAGGGATCCACATTGATCTCATGTTGAACATGTCATTCAACCAATTGTTCTCCATTAGTTTGTAATCAACCATAACTACACCCCATTCGAAATCAAACTTCTCTGGGATGATTGAGTCTGTCCATACAATTGCACAAATTCTCCTTTTAAAGTCATCATCACTGCATAATGCACTACCCACCTAAAAACAAAATAGATAAATATAAACGTACGTTGGTTAACTTTGAACGCATGCACAAAAAATAAAGCAAAACGCACGTTTCAAAACTTTGGACGCATGCACTGTATCCTAAACTACTCTGCTACTATATAAACATACCAATGAAATAATCATATGCACAGTTTGAATTTATACAAAATTCATACTGACCTTATCAGAAACCTCTTCATGATGAGCCACATGCACAATCTGTGCCTGTTATTTTGAAAAACCAACTAGATAGCATTTATCATGGCGGGGTCTTGATAGGTTATGTAACACCCGGCCCCTTTCACCACCAATATTGTCCGCTTTGCCCCGATGGGTTGCCAATCCAGAACTCACAAATTTGCTTTTGGTTGCCCAAGTGAAAACTTCCCATCAGGGCACCCATCCTGATACTACTCCCACTTGAGCACGCTTAACTGTGGAATTCTCCTCTCATCCACTAAGATTAAGCCCTAAAACGCGTTGGTGATTTAAGAGGCAAGACATTACTTATGAACCAAGGATCTCTCCTGGCCACGGCCAATATGGGATTTTTCCTAGGATGTCACATCATGTGACATCCCAGGAAAATCCCACATCGGCCGTGGCCAGGAGAGATCCTTGGTTCATATGTAATCTAGTGCCTCTTAGATCACCAACGTGTTTTGGGGCTTAATGTTAGTGGATGAGTGGAGAACTCCACAGTTAAGCGTGCTCAGGTGGGAGCATTTTCAGGATGGGTGACCTCCTAGGAAGTCTCCACCGGGGTACCCAAAAACAAATCCGTGAGCTCTGGATGTGCAACCCATCGGGGCAAAGCGGACAATATTGGTGATGAGAGGGACCGAATGTTACAGATGGTATCACAGCCACTCCTGTGCCGTTCGGGATGGTGGGTGCATACCTAATCAGGGACGATGAGACTCTAACAGGGGGTGAAGGTGACATCCCAGGAAAATCCCACATCGGCCGTGGCCAAGAGAGATCCTTGGTTTATATGTAATCCAGTGCCTCTTAAATCACCAACGCGTTTTGGGGCTTAATGTTAGTGGATGAGAGGAGAACCCCACAGTTAAGCTGTAACACCCCAACCGATGGCGGAAACATCGGGATGTCACGTATTGATGATTGTTCAGTAACTCATGGAAAATAATAGATTTCATTATATGATTTAAATGAATTACATACAATTGTTCTACAAGAATTCGCACATCAAATTGAATAAACTATGCATATATCTTCAAGCATTAAGTCAGATCTTCAAGCAAGTAGAACCTGAAACATGTTAAGTTGAAAATATTTTGGGTCAACAAAAGTTGGTGAGAATTACATAGGTTTTGATAATAGAATAAAATTGTTGTGCAATTCATGTGTCATGGCAATCTAGTCCATATGTGAAAACATACTAGAAGTAAATCGAGTGCATAATCAACCATTGTGACTGTTGTATTGTGGTACATCCCATACGCTCATGGTTCACTCGTTTATATTGCAGTAACAAACACCCACGCAACCTTTGTAGGAGGCACGTATCCGGGTGGGATTGTCAGTCCAATAGATCTATCAATGTATACCGTTTGGCTGATGAATGTTTATGCTAGAATTGTGCTTACCCTAGTCATGTTCAAGACATAATGCAACATAGAAAAACACATAGACACATTTATGATTGAATTGCATAAATGATGTTGTAACATGTTTCACCCCAAAAATGGTGATAAATAGAAAAGGGGCTATGTAAAACTCACCTTAGCAAAATAGAATTGTGTGTTGCCCAAATGTGTCAAGTATCACCCTATAATAAGGTAATAAATATGTCTAAGTCTATCTAGTCTATAAATGTATATGTTCTAGGGCTTCGTATTGGGGATAAATGCTTGTTTGATTATTATTAAAAATGTTTGATAATTGAGAGAATATTAGTAAACAAATAAGCAAAAATCTTTTTATAAAATTTAAATTTAAGATGGTCACAATAATGTGTTTAAAGTATAAAAATAATTTTTACAAAATTATTTTCTTTAAAATAGAATATTAATTCTATTTATAACAAATTGTCAAAATTTAACTTTAATATTTAAAAATATTAAAATTAAAGAATTATTAGTTTAAAATTTATATTTCTGTTCTAAATAACCAGAAATAATTTGTATAAAATTTTGGTGCAAAAATATTAAAAATTGGATTTATTATGATTTAATTATGATTAAAACTGACAAAAATTGATTAAAAATATTAAATAAATGATGTAACTTCCGTATTTTGTTTTAATGAATTTGATGTTTTGAGTGAAAAAAAAATAAAAAAAAAATAAATGATTTTTCAGAATTAAAAATCATTTCAGAAAAGTTTATCATTATATAAACTCAGAATAATTTTTGTGGAAATTTATAAATTTGTTTTGATATTTTAATGGAATTTTATAAATATAATAGAATAAAATTGATTTAATTATTATATATATATTAAATAAACTAATTTTTGAAAACTAAAAATTGTGAGTGAAACTTTTTCAGTAGATTAACTTAAAATAATTTTTGTAGAATTATTAAAAGAGTTTTAATAATTTAAAATGAATTTATAAAATATAAGTTATATATATATATATATAATTAATTTTGATTGAACAAAAATAAGAAAAACATTGCCACAGCCGGGACTCGAACCCGCGTGGCTCAGGCATGGGGCACCAGACACAACCACTTGGTCCAGACCAGTGGTTGTGTTGATTCTTGTTTTGTTTAAAATAAATAATAATGCAGAAATCGTGATTATCCCCAATTTAAACTTACAAGCCCTAGTTTTTCCAATCGAACAATCCACACAATGTTAACCCGATTAATCTTAGGGTTTATGTTGTGTGGGTGCCGATCATTAAAACCCACAAACAAAATTGGACTTACAAAGTTTAATCAAGCACGAATGGACAGTCAACTTGAAAGTCAAAAAACGCGGTCGGATATCAAGATTAGAGGATAATTAAGAAGAATTGGAGATTGAGAGAGATGTAATAGCGAGTTGTAAAGGTCCAGCATTGTTCAATTTATAGTACATAGGCCTGGGTGATCGAATTGGAAACTTTGACCTCGGGTTTAATGTTTGACGCGTTTAAGTGTATATTTGGTATGAATTGATTTATAATTGGACGTATAATGACACATAACAGGCCGATAATCACGACTCCAAGTCAACCCATGATCAATTACGCGTTAATTGAGCCAATTAGACTGGTCAAAAGATGGAAGTTTCTTGTGGTTTATTCTGCTGCTGTTGCTCGTCGAACAGGTAAGGAAGGAGGAGTGGTTTTGGACGCGCATTAATACAATTAGGATTAGGATTATCCAAGTGTGAGGTGTAGCCTAGATGGTTTGGTTGGTGTGTTGTGTGTGGCTTGTCTCCGGTTCGAAACCCAGCAGGAGCACCCTTTTTTTTTTTTAAACACAGCGAAGGGATGGGGAAAGGTTAGTGGGCCGGAATTCTGGGTGGGCCGAGGTTTAACTGGGTTGGGCCGAACATGAAGCTGTTTTACAAAGGTGTTGGGTTCAAAACATTTTGTTTGTGAGTTTTGTTTAGCCAAATCTTTTTTTTTACAAAACTAAACTGATTATTATTATTATTATTATTATTATTATTATTATTACTATTATTATTATTATATATATACATATAAGTTGTGTGGTCGGAAAATATACGTATTAGAACTTGAAAATTTTGCGATGTTACATAAGCGTGCTCAGGTGGGAGCATTTTTAGGATGGGTGACCTCCTGGGAAGTCTCCACCGGGGCAACCAAAAACAAATCCGTGAGCTTTGGATGTACAACCCATCGGGGCAAAGCGGACAATATTGGTGATGAGAGGGGCCGGATGTTACAGGTTACAACCACTTTTAGATGTTTTCCAAAAGATTTGGAAAATGCTTGTAACAACCATGTGTATGATTCAGTTGTCTCAGATGACAACAATCCTGCTCCAAGTGTCACATTCCGACAGTGATTACCAATTCCGGTAAATGGTACAAAAACCATCTTGTACCTACAAACACATTATAAGATTTTTTAATAAACAATGAAAATAATTCAATATGAAACTTTAAAAATTAAAAACATACTTGTTTGTATTAAATGTTGCATCAAAGGAAATCACATCTCCAAATTCCATATAGTTTCTTTTGCATAACGCATCAGCCCAAAATAAACCGGTGAGTGCATTCCTTTCATCCACAGAAACTCAAAAGAAAAATCTGGCAAGAACTTCTTATCCGTAAGCCTTGACACTATTATATCATCATCATACTCACCAATGAAAGTGTTTAATCCACCTTTAAAATTTTTGCAATCAGTAACCGTTGCACCAACTTTCTCAAACCCTCCATACTTAGTCTTCATGATATTAAAAGCTTTGACAGGACCCATGTTCAATGAAGATAGCTGACATATCATCTCATCTTGAGTATGTGTCAGCTTCCTATTAGCTGCTAGAAAATGAATGTGAGTTTCAGATACAAAAGCATGATTCTGACCTTCCACAAAGTCATAAACCTTGAAAGTCTTGCCATCCTCAGAACTTAACTTTACATGTGCCTTACATCCAGTCCAGATAGACGGTCTTTTTCTTGTCTTAACATCTTTCTTAGAATTCTCTGCACCTAATTTGACTGGCTTAAAACCCTCCTTATAGCATATAAAGTATTTGATTCGTAGAACACCTTTGCGCACATCTTAGTAACCCTTTCGAATAGAAAATCCAGCAGCCTTTGCATATTTTTGATAAAACTCATGTGCATGATCAATACTAGGAAACTCCATGTCTATTACAGGTTTGAGTGATGCAGGGATGTCCGGAATGAATAAGTTAATAGCTTACTCTTCTACATGAAAATCAGAGGAGACACCTGCAAAAATAAACGCACTTGATAAAAAAAAAAAACAAGCGCAAGTTGACATTTGATAATTTAAACTATTTAAACGCATGAATGACCATATTCAGGGACGAAGCATTTGAAGGGCCAGGGGTGGCCATGGCCCCCCCTGTTTTTTAGCGCAGTAGTGGAAATTTGCGATTTTTATAGGTAAATTGAGTTTGGGTTAAGTCTGGCCCCCGCCGATTTGCCACTACCGATCGAAAAAAATTGAGTCCGGCCCCCTCCGATTCGAGAAGCAAGCTTCGCCCCTGACCATATTCAAACGCACTTGATAATTTAAACGCATCAAATATTGAAAAACATAACTCAAATACCTTCAATCCTTCTATATTCGTTGATGATCGATGTTCAAACTATGAATATCCACATCCTGTTTAGTCTCCTCTATAATCAGGTCTGAATAATACACAAACAACTTGTTTATGAAAACCAAACTTAAAAAACTAATTGAAAAACTGAAACAAAAACAGAGCATCATGATATATACCGTTAAAAACAATATTATCAAGATCTGGAATCGAATTCTTAACGAAAACGCTCTGATCACTAACCGATAAGTTCAAATCTGATAAACAAAATAAACAGTTAAACATAATTCTAGTGAAAATTGGTTCAAAAACTACTTCTAATACGTTAAATCTTGTAACTACTATTTAGCTTTTTACGACAAGAAAAAGTATAACAGAGGTATTTTTGAGGGAACTAGCAATGGTATATTCCAAATCACTCAAAATTACACTAATTAAAGTTACGTTGAAATTTAGTGGGAGGACTGTAGAAAGAATAATCAAAAACTGTAGAACATGTACTGTCAAGCATCTCTTGCGATGTATTTGCAGTGCATACAATTTTTCTAAACATTATCATTATGTTATTTTCAAAGTTATGTGAACCATAAATCAAGAAAAATAATGGCACACCAATAAGTTTTCTTGATCATTTCGGATTAGTGCTTCTTCTACCCCACATAAACTAAAGTTCCTATCATTCTTGGTTAGTTTGGTACTAATATTATTCCCAGGAGAAAGGAGAAAGAATGTTACTAAATTTTATTATTACACCACACCAGGGTTAGGATAAAATACACAAGACACTTTTTCTAAGAAAGGTGAGAATGATTGTGATCCATTAATCATATATTTGAATAGTTGAGATTAGTTTGTTTGAAAAAAATAAATAATAAATAGGAGGAAGGGCATAAAAGGAAAACCACATTTGTTGACTTTCTCTCTCCACATGAAATGCACATGTTAAATCCCCCCATCATTTTAAAACGTCTATAACTTTTTCATACGACATTTTTTTTTCAAAAAAATTTCACCATATTAACGAGCGTTTTTTTATCTTTAATATGAGTACCACATTGCTACATTAAAATTGAAAAAAAAAAATTCATGCTAAATGGGTTTTCTTCTCCGTTGTGTCTTTCTGCTCGTTCATTGTGTTATAGTATGCATGCGTGCTTTATAAATATGTTATTTATGTTTTTTTAGTCTACACATGATTTAAATTTGTCCATTGTGTTTTTAGTATGCTTTTAATTATGTTTTACGCAAATGAGTTTTGTATTTAGGTGTACATTGTGTTTTATTATGTTCATTGTGTTTAAGTCTATTATTCATTGTGTTTTAGTGTTCTGTTCATTGTGTCTTCATATGTCGTCCATTGTGTTTTACACAATTGGTTTTTAACTTTTTTTTTTTCAAAAGTATTCATTGTATTTTAGTCTTCTGTTCATTATGTCTTTCGTATGTCATCCATTGTGTCTTACGCAACTGGGTTCTCAACTTTTTTTTTTTCAAAAGTATTCATTGTATTTTAGTCTTCTATTCATTGTGTCTTTAGTATGTCGTTCATTGTGTTTTACTAGACTCTTGAAGTGTTTTATACCCTATATTTAATTGGTGTTCATTGTGTTTTATATTCCATTGTGTCTTACGCAAGTGGGTTTTGAATTTTTTTTCTAAAGTATAGCAATATGGTACTCATATTAAAGATAAAAAGACACTCAATTTTATGGTATAATTTTTTTTTAAAAACGGATGACGTATAAAAAAGTTACGGGCATTTAAAAATGAAGGTGGAAATGGCATGTGACTTGCATGTGCATATGTTTTTGACAAAATTACCCCTCCCACTTGTTAATCCTTTGGACACATGTCATTTTCTAGTTGCTTCTCACCCTTCTCATTTTTTATAGCCTTTGTAGAATAACCCAACCCTATTACACCATTCTATCTATAGTTACGTTCGCACATTATCTTATTATTTTCGTATTATTCTTTTATTGGTAGTTATTCTCATGCGTTATTTGCAATTAGTCACGCACTAGTTATTAGTAGTTATTCTTACAACACTGATTTTGAGCAATAATTTAACTCGTTTACTTTCATTTTTTTGCAAATTGTGGGATTTACTCAATTTACGTTATACTATTCTTTCAATTGAAATTTTATGCTATATTTATATACTTACATGAACGCATATTTGGTATGCATAATTTTTTCTGTTGTGAGCAAAACCCTGTTATACTTTACATTACTTTGTTCATCATCATGGCCAACGAATATACTAGTTGATAACTCGTATGAGATCTAAGCCAGTGCCCTCGTACGACTCGGATTAGAGTATTTCTTCAATCCGAGGGGAACGGTGTAAACCTCAGAGTCTATCAATATGAGTGTTTAGAGACAACGATGTGAACAGAAGTTACCGGTTAAGGGTGAACCCGAATGGGAAGAACCTCTAACCATGTATATTACTTACATGTTACTCTCATTACGGTTAAAGGGTAAACCCGAAAGGGAAGGACCTCTAACCATGTCAATGTTTCATTGCAGTACCAATTAATTAACATATCCTGATTGCACGCATTTGTTTCTGGTATTACTTAGGATAGGGTTATGAAAAATATAACACCCTAGTGTAAGGTAAATCGATGATTACGGTCCGGAACACAATCATGGGTTTACAGGTACATAAGGGTGTTGTGTAATTCTAATTAGGTTATCGGTTGACAATCAATACGAGTCCAAAGTATCGAGAGTGTGGTGGGTCATCTGCGGTACACCCTATATATAAGCATAAACGATACTGCGGGAACGGACTAGGAGTCTAACCAAGAACCTACCCATTACCCATTACTACATTTTCATTAGATCGTTGACTAATAGCTAGCATTTTCGATAAGAACATTTTACATAAGCTTCAATTAGTTTTGTTGGAGCCTTCCTTGTTGACCACCTCTACAGAAAACCTTAAACTTGGTATACTCTTACACTCTCTGTTAGTTGAAATCATGTTGCATGTTATTAATCAAGATCTAATCATACTCTTTCTAAAATAGGGGACACTGCTTCATCAATGTCTCTGCCCTCACCAGTTACACACATTCCCAAATCCTTACTCCTTGTAAACTCTTAACTTTCTAACCTCGGGTTAAATGTCAAGATTTTGAAACTTTTACCTTGGAGACAACTACTTTAAATTTTGTCAAAACATGAATCATGCAAATTTAATAAAAAAAAAAACCTACTTGACTTTTACAACGCCATTTGCTTCATAGTAACCTCCACTTGAAATAAATTTCGAGACGAAATTTTTTAAAGTAGGGGAGACTCTGACAACCGTCACCCTCATCTTTTAGCAAGTTGTCAATTTTAGTCTTTCGTGTACTTAAATGTGTCTATTTTAGTCCCTGTAAATTTCATTGTTTTTGTAACAACCCGAAATTTTAAAAGCAATAATACAAAGTTTGTAATTATGTTATAGATTTCGAATTTATTTTTTTTAAATGAATGATCATTGATGTTTAGTGCTTGTAATTGATAATTGCTTTTAATAGAATTTACTAGACAATTGCTTTAATAGAATATATTTTATTATAAGTCGATAATTGAGATAAACTTCATTTGATTTTCTACAAAATTAGTTATCTAGAAACAAAAAAAGGGTAAAACCATAAGATTTAAATAGAATATTAACATCTTTTATTTAAATTGCTTGTGTTATAATAGTCTAAGAACTTATACTATTTAAACAAAGCTAAGGTTGTTTGCGTAGATTTTCTTATCATGGAAGCAGTGACAATTGAGACTTTGGAATAAATCTTGTAACGTTTTCTTTGCACTTAGAACATCATTTCCTTTAAGTCTAAACCAAAAAGTCATCGGTGCCATTATAAATTCCGTAACCGGCGTGAAGTAATTAGCCACATGATTCATTCAAGTTTGTAACTCCTAATCATTATATATATATATATATATATATATATATATATATATATATATATATATATATATAGGTTTAGGATCCTGTACAAAGTACTTTTTTTGTGAGAAGTGTGAGAAGGACTAAGAATTGACATGTAGACATCATGTTTTGGATTTAGGAATGATGTTTTAGGTTATCTTAACTTGAAAAACACCAAACACAACAATCTAAAACACAATACAATGTATTATAGTCATTAAATTTAAAAAACAGCTAAAACACACTACTTAACGCTTAAAACACACTGCTACTGTTCTTAGCATGGTGTTTTAAGTTTTAAGCCTAAAATACATTGTTTTCGGTTTTTAATTGTTAAGTTTGATGTTTTTATAGGCAAAACAATCCAAAACATCACGACTAAGTTCAAAAAATGATGCCTAAGTATCAAATTTTAATACTTCTCACACTTCTCACAAAAAAACCACTTTGTACACGATCTTGACCCTATATATATATATATATATATATATATATATATATATATATATATATATATATATATAATAGCAACTCATAAGATCAATCGGTCACTTGGAAAATAAGAAAACAACCGCCTTTATCGATCCCGAACCATGGACCACCACCATTTGCAGCACCACTGTACATTATCCAAATCGATACACCGCCACTGTTAAACTCCACAACCAGCCGCCAAACGACTTGTAACATTACTCATTTATACTTGTACGTTACACGATCATTATTAATAAAACGTCAAGTTTCTGTATTTATGTGTGTATTTAATTATTTTTGTCACATTTTTTGAAACCCTAATACTACATATTATATATATATATATATATATATATATATATATATATATATATATATGGTTTATGTCTTGGATAATTATCAAAAAATAGGTGCTTGGGCCGGGGATCGAACCCGCGCCCAAGACCGGCCCAACAACACAACACACACACAACCAGCTGGGCTGGCACTCTTGTTTGTTTCAAACCCAGCTTGAATTCCTTTTAACCCGTCCAAGGTCTGTTCACAGTTGACATGGAAAGTCAACTGTGACAGCCTATAACCATAATAATCAACATTAACTCGTAATTGATTCACGAATGGAATGGAATCACAATTATCGGCCTATTATGACTAGGATACACGATATTTGATCGTCAATTGTTGCCAGAATTACCATATACGTGTATAACATTCATTGTATAGTCAACTCTTACCATTTCATCAATCCAGAGCTTAATACTATAAATTGATCATTCACGAGCAATCACAACTCGCCAATACATCTCTCTTAACCTCCAATTCTTCACATAAACACTATGATCTTGATTTGCGATCGTGTTTTGACTTTCGGGGTTGACCACCCAATCGTACTCAAAACGAATTTGTAAGTATAATTTTTTTAGTGGGATTTGATCATCGGCATCCACACATCAATAGCCCTAAGGTTAATTGGGCTATTGATGTGTGAATCAATCGATTGGAAAAACTAGGGTTTGTGGGACGATTTGGGGATAAACTTGATTTTTCATAGTATATTTATTTTAAATAGAACGGAAATAATCACAACCACTGGTCTGGACCAAGTGGTTGTGACTGATGCATTGTTCCTAAGCCACCCGGGTTCGAGTCCCGGCAGTGGCATTCTTTTTTGTCCCTTTTTCATTAATGCTTTAAAACAAATCAAATAAATATATATTATACATATAATCTTATAAATTCATTTTTAATTATTAAGATTCTTTTATAAATTATAAAAAAAATATTATTTTTAACTAATCTGATGTAAAAGTTTTACCCACAATTTTTAGTTTTCAAAAATTAATTTATTTAATATATATAATAATTAAATCAATTTTATTCTATTATATTTATAAAATTCCATTAAAATATCAAAACAATTTTATAAATTTCCACAAAAATATTTCTGAGTTTGTATAATGATAAATTTTCTGAAATGATTTTTAATTCTGAAAAATCATTTATTTAATATTTTTAATCAATTTTTGTTAGTTTTAATCATAATTAAATCATAATAAATTCAATTCTTAATATTTTTGCACCAAAATTTTACACAATTTATTTCTGAATATTTAGAACAGAAATATAAATTTTAAACTAATAATTCTTTAAATTTAGTATTTTTAAATATTAAAGTTAAATTTTGACAATTTGTAATAAATAGATTTAATATTCTATTTTAAAAAAAATAATCTTATAAAAATTATTTTTATACTTCAAACACATTATTGTGAACATCCTAAATTCAAACCTTATAAAAAGACTTTCATTTATTTAATTATCGAATTTCCCTTTATTTATTAAAACATTTTATTATAATTCAATAAATGGATATCCCCAAATCGAAACCCTAGAATATACTTGTAGACTAGATAGACTTAGACTTATTTGTTGCCTTATACATAGGGTAATACTTGGCAATCTATTGGGCTACACTCATACTATTCCTCAATACCTAATACTATACCAAGGTGAGTTTACGTAACCATGTTTATGCGATGCCTTATACTTGCAACATTTTATTTAAGCAATTCAACATGCATGTCTAGTTGTAAACTTTATTGCCTCATGAATTAGTCAACAACAGTTTCAACGAGTTTCAACATTACATAATCATTAGCTATGGCCAAGCCGGCGATACTCAATAATAGATCTATTGGATTGACAACCCCACCCGGATACGTGTACCTCCTACATAGGTAGCGTGGGTGATTGTTATCGTTCCAACATATTACTAAGGTGAACCGTAGATGACGGGATGGACCTAAACTAGTCGGAGGTTTGATTATGTCGATTCAACATATTATGCTTATTCATGTAGACTTAAACTTACGATAGACATATGAATTGCTAAACTTTTATACTTAAACTATTCGCTTAACATGGATTATGTATTCTCACCAACTTCTAGTTGACCCCCCATTTTTACAACTCAACAGGAAATAATGATGCATGAAGACTAGAGTATTTTCATGAAGACAATATGAAGTATATGCTTGCTTGATCTTTGTGATGTATTAGATTTCCACATTAAAACTCATTATGTATTTCTATTTTTGGATATTTGCACTTTAAATTTATTTCAATTAAAATTTGGTTACCATGTGCCACTGTATACTCATTCTTACGTGACACCTCGATGTTTCCGCCATCGGTTGGGGTGTTACAGATTGGTATCAGAGCCTTGGTTATAGGGAATTAGGTTATTAGAAAATAATCTAGACTATAACCTTAGGGACTTAAACAGTACTTGCTCCTGTTACTTGTAACCCTAATTGCTTCCCTAATCCTATCCTTATCCTATACCTTATATAACCCTAAGCCTACATGTGACTACTCTTATTCGTCTGCTGCAATCCTGATCCACCATTAGATTAATAGGACCAAATCCTCAGGTTTAACCTGAACCCCCTTGAGATCTCGTCGAAGTTCTAGATTTTAATAACGAACACGTGCAATCTGGAAGGGTGAACGCCTGTATTCTGAGTCTTCTGTCTAGGCTGGCATTGCGCATATATCCCAATCAGACGAGGGACCCGGATGCCTACCTGGGAATTCTCGGGATGAATGTTCACTTATAGGCTAAAGCATGTCTTCATATGTTATTAGAATTTAGAATCTTTGATAAGTCAACGTTTTCGTTTATTCGTTTTAAATAATGAATAAATGATTACATTCCTTATATAATCTCATTCATTTCATTGTGTCTATTACAGATCATGCCTCCACGTCGCAGCACTCGCAACAGCAATGGTGAGAACCACGAAGAAGGTGGTGACAACCATAACCATATCCACGGTCCTAACCACAACAACAATGGTGTCGATGCCCAACTGGCTGCGATCATTTCTCAACAAATGGCGCAGCAAATCGCAACTCTGGTTCCCAATTTACTCGCACAAGTCATCCAAATGAACGGCAACAGGAACGGTAACGGCAACGGGAACGGGAACGGCAATGGTAATGGAAATGGAAACCACAACGGGAATGGAAATGGTCTCCCATCCTGTACCCTTAAGCACTTCAATTCTTGTAACCCTCCAATGTTTAGTGGTGAAGAAGGAGCTACAGGACTCCTCCAATGGTTTGAGGGTATTGAGAATACCTTCATCAACAGTGAATGCCCCGACAACTTCAAGGTTCGTTACGCCATGAGTGTTCTCCACAAACGAGCACTCACTTGGTGGAATGAGGAGAAGTGCACTCGTGGGGCCGAAGTTGCTCTTGCTATGACATGGGACCAAGTCAAGGAGGTTATGAAGGAAGAGTTTTGTCCTCGCAACGAGGTTAAGAAGCTTGAAGATGAGTTCCACACCCTAGCTCAAGATAGTGGGGAAAACCTTGCCTACAACACCCGCTTTCATGAGCTTAGCTTATTGTTGCCTCACACAGTCACTCCCCTGCCGGTAGCCATCGAGAAGTACATCGGTGGTCTGACCATGCAAATCCAGGACACCGTTTGGGGAAGGAATCCTGCAACTTTGGAAGAGGCCAAACGTCTAGCGGCCACTCTTACTGATAATCACGTGAAGAACGGTACTCTCTTCCGCAAGGGCACTAAGAAGACGGTTGCCAAAGACACTCCCCAGCCCGCAATTGAAGTCAAGCCTGAGACCTCAAGCAACAAAAAGCGCAAGGCTAGGAACTACATGGTTGCTACCACTCCACCTACTGCCCAAAACCCAGCCAAGAAGCCGTATGGCGGGACTCACCCTCTCTGCAACACTTGTCAATACCATCATCTTCCTGGTAGACCGTGCCGCCAGTGTAATAATTGTAAACGGTATGGACACTACACCAACGCCTGTCAAGCCCCTGCTGCCCAAAACAACCAAAACAACCCAGCCAGAAACAACCCAGCTCCCAACCAACAAAACAACAGGCCTGCTCGTGGTCAATGCTACGAGTGTGGCAGCCCTGATCACTATATCAACAAATGCCCTAATCGTAACCAGAACCAAAACCGCAACCAAAACCAAAACCAGAACCGCAACCAGAACCAAGGTGCTCGAGGTCGCACCTACAATCTCAATGCTAACCAGGCTCGTGACAACAACGAAGTGGTGAATGGTACGTTTCTCATTAATAACCACTATGCATCCATATTATTTGATTCGGGAGCTGACAAGTCATTTGTGTCACTGAAGTGTGAACCTTTACTTAACTTACCCCACACTAATCTAGAGGAACCTTTAGTGGTAGAGGTAGCTAATGGGAAGTCTATTTCGATCGACTCTATTATTCGTAACTGCTTGTTGAACCTCGACGATCATACCTTCTCTATCGATCTCATTCCCATGCATCTTGGAAGTTTTGATGTTATAGTAGGCATGGACTGGTTGTCAACCCATCGTACCGAAATTCTGTGCTTTGAAAAAGTCATACGCATTCCTCTCAAATCTGGTGAGATTTTGAAGATCTATGGTGAGAAACCCTGTGACGAGCTTAAGCTCATGTCTTGTACTACTGCCCAAAAGTACTTACGAAAGGGGTATACAGCCTTCTTAGCTAACGTGATAGAGAAGAAGGACAAAGGCAAAAGTATCCAAGACATTCCAATTATTCGAGACTATCCTGAAGTCTTCCCAGAGGATTTACCTGGTTTGCCTCCTGCTCGACAAGTGGAATTTAGAATTGATCTTGTTCCTGGTGCTAATCCTGTCGCTAAAGCTCCTTATCGTCTTGCACCCTCTGAGATGCAAGAACTTGCCAGTCAATTACAGGAACTTTCTGATAAAGGGTTCATTCGCCCTAGTTCTTCTCCATGGGGAGCCCCTGTCTTGTTCGTTAAAAAGAAGGATGGTTCTCTTAGAATGTGTATTGACTACCGTGAACTCAACAAACTCACCATCAAGAATCATTATCCACTGCCTAGGATTGACGATCTCTTCGATCAACTTCAAGGAGCAACCCACTTCTCGAAGATTGATCTTCGTTCTGGTTATCATCAGCTTAGAGTCCACAATGAAGATATTCCCAAGACAGCTTTTTGCACACGTTATGGTCACTACGAATTCATGGTTATGCCTTTTGGATTGACCAACGCTCCCGCAGTGTTTATGGATTTGATGAATCGGGTTTGTAGACCCTACCTCGACAAATTCGTGATCGTTTTCATCGATGATATTTTGATTTACTCTAAATCAAAATCCGATCACGAGCAACATCTTCACTCCATCTTGGGTCTCCTAAAGAAAGAACAACTGTATGCCAAGTTCTCGAAATGTGAATTTTGGCTTAAGGAAGTTCAATTTTTGGGACATGTCATTGATATGAACGGAATTCATGTTGATCCCGCAAAGATCGAAGCTGTGAAAAATTGGAGTGTTCCTAAAACTCCAACCGAAGTTCGTTCTTTCCTTGGTTTGGCTGGTTATTATCGTCGATTCATCGCCAATTTCTCCAAGATCGCTGTTCCTCTCACTACCTTAACTCACAAGGGTAAACCCTATGAGTGGGGACCAAAGAAAGAGGAAGCATTTGAAACTCTTAAGCTGAAACTCTGTGAAGCTCCTATCTTGTCTCTACCTGATGGTAATGATGATTTCGTGGTCTATTGTGATGCATCAAACCAAGGTCTTGGTTGTGTTCTCATGCAACGAGGAAAGGTTATTGCTTATGCGTCTCGACAACTCAAGACTCACGAAAAGAATTATACCACCCATGATCTTGAATTGGGCGCTGTTGTCTTTGCTCTCAAGATTTGGAGACATTATCTTTATGGGACCAAATGTGTGGTGTTCACGGACCACAAAACTCTCCAACATGTCTTCGACCAGAAAAATCTTAACATGAGGCAACGACGTTGGGTTGAGTTACTTAACGACTATGATTGCGAAATTCGCTACTATCCTGATAAGGCGAATGTTGTGGCTGACGCACTTAGTCGTAAAGAGCGTATCAAACTTCAATGTGCGAGAGTCCGTACTGATCTTCAAGATTGCATTCTTCAGGCTCAACATACATCAGTCACCCAAGGTAACATGTATGATGAAATGACTTGTGGTGCTGAAACTCAACTTGAAACCAAACCTGATGGCCTACTTTATTTTCTCAATCGACTGTGGATTCCCAACCGTGATGATCTTCGTACTTTTCTCATGAACGAGGCTCATAAGTCTCGTTATTCTATTCATCATGGAGGTGACAAGATGTACCAAGATCTTCGTTATTCTTATTGGTAGCCTGGTATGAAGAAAGACATTGCTCTCTTCGTTGCAAAATGCCTCACTTGTTCAAAGGTCAAGGCTGAACATCAACGACCATCTGGTATGCTTGAACAACCAGAAATTCCTATATGGAAATGGGAAAGCATAGCTATGGACTTCATCACCAAACTCCCTCGTACACCCAAAGGTTTTGACAGTATTTTGGTAATTGTCGATCGTTTGACCAAGTCAGCCCACTTCTTACCCATTCGTAAGAAGTATTCTGTGGAAAGGTTGGCAAAGATGTACGTAAGTGAAATCGTATGTCGTCATGGTATACCTTTGGACATTATCTCTGATCGCGATGGTCGTTTCACCTCTCACTTTTCGGATTCTCTGCAAGATGCTTTGGGTACCAAGTTGAACCTGAGTACTGCTTATCACCCTCAAACAGATGGTCAGACTGAACGGACCATCCAGACACTTGAGGATATGCTCAGGGTGTAACCTCACGAATTTTCCCATTTATTTTGCATTAAAGTATTTCCCAATCCATGATATAAAGTCTAATTTATTTCTAAGTATTCTTATCTTTATCCGTGCACTCTATTTTTCTAAGTTCCTTTTATCATTGTACTTAAAAAAAAAAAATCTTAAATCATGACATATGTCCTATCCTAATTCTATTTATAAAATTGTCATTTTATAAGACGGTGTTTTTTTTTATTTTCTAATTCAAACTAATGATTTTTTTTTTATTTTTTTTTCTTAAATAAAGCCTTGAGTCAAATAGTCAAAGCCCTGGTCAAAGTCCTAGTCAAAGTCATAGTCAAACAGTCAAAGTCCTAGTCAAATAGTCAATTCATCATAAAACATTACTTTATGGTTTAGACCAATTTTAATGGCTAATTGAATCCAAAACTAGTATAAAAACCCACCTATGAACTATTACACTTGCCACCTCTAAATCGAATGTTTCAATCCGATTAAACTTTCCCTCATACTTTTCTTCTATAGTCTATTACTTCTACAATTGAAACTTTGATTATAAGCTCTTGTAATTGGCAACTTTGGGGCTACACATATTCTATTTCTCGAGACTTAATACTTTGCTAAGGTGAGTTTACGTAACCATGTTTATGCAATTCTTCATACTTGCAACATTATACTTAAGCAATTCTACATGCATGTCTAGTTGTAAACTTTAATGCCTCATGAATTAGACAACAACAACAGTTTCAACGAGTTTCAACATTACATAATCATTAGCTATGGCCAAGCCGGCGATACTCAATAATAGATCTATTGGATTGACAATCCCACCCGGATACGTGTACCTCCTACATAGGTAGCGTGGGTGATTGTTATCGTTCCAACATATTATTAAGGTGAACCGTGGATGACGGGATGGGCCTAAACTAGTCGGAGGTTTGATTATGTCGATTCAACATTTCATGTTTATTCATGTAGACTTAAACTTACGATAGATATATGAATTGCTAAACTTTTATACTTAAACTTATTTGCTTGACATGGCTTATGTATTCTCACCAACTTCTAGTTGACCCCCCCCCCATTTTTACAACTCAACAGGAAATAATGATGATTGAAGTCTAGAGAGTTAGCATGAGGAGACAATTTGAAGTTTATGCTTTGTTTGGCTTTTTGATGTATTAGAATTCCATTCAAGACTTGTTATGTATTTTCAATTTTGGATATTTTTTTTACTTTAAATAAATTTCAAATTAAAACTTAAATACCATGTGCTACTGTATACTCATTCTTACGTGACACCTCGATGTTTCTGCCATCGGTTGGGGTGTTACAGATTGGTATCAGAGCCTTGGTTATAGGGAATTAGGTTATTAGAAAAATAATCTAGTCTATAACCATAGGATTATAATCAGTACTTGCTCCTTTTACTTGCAACCCTACTTGTTTCTATTCTCTATCTCCCTCCTACTTCTTATCCTTACTTTAGTCCCTACAAGAAGAGTGCTCTCCATTACTGGATCTACTCTTAGACTAATAGGACAAAATCCTCAGGTTTAACCTGAACCACCTTGAAGATCTCGTCGAAGTTCTAGATTTTAATAACGAACACGTGCAATCTGGAAGGGTGAACGCCTGTATTCTGAGTTTTCTGTCTAGGACTGGCATTGCACATAAATCCCAATCAGACGAGGGACCCGGATGCCTACCTGGGAATTCTCGGGATGAGTGTTCACTTATAGGCTAAAGCATGTCTTCACTATGTTATTAGAATCTAGAAGTTTTGATAAGTCAACGTTTTTGTTTATTCGTTTTAATTAATGAATAAATGATTACACTCACTTTTCTTAAACTAAGCTCTAAGATCTCAAAATTTTACAGCTTAAATCAATCTCATTTCATAACCATCTATGGATTTCACAATCACACTTCACCTTACCATCTTAGACACTTTTTAAATATTCAACACCCTACCTAAATCATATTATTTCATTTATCCACATGTTACTTATTTTTAAAAACTATAACCTCATACCTTAGCACAAACTAAAGATTTCTAAATCCTGTTGTATTTTCATTACCTAGTAACTTTACAAAGTACATATTTTTGTCAAAAGATGTCCTCGAACTTAAATTCAATTGTTTATTTATTGACGTAACAAACAATTTTCTATATAATGCTTTAAACTATTAAAAATCACTTAATAGAACCTTGATCTTCAAAACCTAATGTCATGTTTGAAATCTCCAACTAACGGGAATATTTTAATCAAAAGCCCACTTAGCTTGTACTATTTAACGACTTTTGCTTTATGTATAAAACCAATTTTGAAAATAAGATTTTTTTATCCATAGGAATAATATCTAGTCTCTAAATTCTCCATCGACACTTACTCATTTTCAACTTGTTCAAATTTTTACAATATTTGGCATATATCACAATCATGTTTTCTTATACATTTGATTATAACCTTTAATCCAAACCCCACAAGTTACACTGCTACATAATCTCCTTACTATAAAATAAACTCCTTATCAACCATCTTCACATTCACTATCTCTCACAACCTTGATTCTGCTTCAAGATTTTTCATCATCCTCTCAAGAACTAAATTCATATCCTTCACCTTCTCACACATGAGCTAGTTACCCATGATAACCAAACTATTGAAACTTGATTATGTGTTGCATCAAACTTAATCCTTAGTTATACATGAGGATTCGATTATCTATCGTATTTGAACATTTGAAACTAGAATTCATGGAATATAAACTATTTGCTATTGTAACAACCGGCAAAAAATAAGGTAATTCCGTACAGATTAATTAGTATATGATTAACGTAATTAAATGCAATTATGTGTGATTTAATTATCAAGGCCTTAGGAGATAGCAATTTCCAAATAGTGCATAGGAATGCATACGTTTAATGGTAAAACATGATTGGATCATGTGCGAATAAGCTATCCGGTATGGACGTTGGCAATTACCCGGTAATAATTAAATAAACGAAACTGATCCCGGACACCCAGGATATAAAATAAAAGGTATTTTCACAAAATATAATGAGTTTTGGAACTCCAAAACCATAAGTGGAAACGTCTTATACAAAGCTCCCGGTAACGAATAAAATGCGCGTACCGCACCCGATACGCGTATAACTCATAATTTCACCCGGCAAGAGCCTAAATAACCAATCAACACTTAAATTAGACTATATTTAAGGGTTATTAAAGGTATTTTTAATGTCCGAATAACGCGTGGTTAAAACCCGAAAAATACCCGAACGACACCCGAACGACGGGGGATTAAACTTAACAAAACAATGGGTAATTATTTGGAATTGTGGACCCCACCTAAACCACAAAAGGGGCCGGCCTTAGTGGCCATGTTATGTCCATGCATTGTTTTTTTTACCCTACTAATCTAGATGTTAAGCATGCTAAAGCAAAAGACAAAAGTTAAAGTGTATGATTACAAAGTACAAAGCATGCCTAAATCTTGTCCCTCCCTTGGTAAATTTTCGGCTCAATGGCCATGTAATCCAAGACACAAACTAGTAATGATGCCTTAGCACATGCACATGCCTAATATCTATGGAAAGGATCTAGTATAAGATTATGATAAATCTCAAATATTTGGTTAAGATTTGCAAGCAAGCTCCCACCCAACCCCTCTCTATCCCACGGCAATACACACACATATAATATCTTTGTAATCTATCATAAGTACACAACTCAATCTTCTATAAGATTACTTGGATCTTTGGAAATATTACACATGATAAGATTATATATAACATGTGTTAGTCATTAGAAGAAACCAAGCAAAACTCTTCTTCTTTTCTCTCTTGTGGCCGTGGGATATTGCACACACACACACATCATTCTTTCAAGTTCAACACTTCTAAATCACTTCCAAATATCCATTCATCCAAACCCCTATTGTGTGTTTCAAGCTTGGAGCTTAACCACTAAGGAAGAACACACTAAACCCCTCTCAAAATCAAAGGTTTTGTCTTCCCTAGCCTTGTGCTAGTAGTAAGCTTCTTAATCTTGTTTTTGATTGTTATTATTCATGTATGTGTTCTTAGAAGCAAGTTGTACATGAAGGGTTTAAAAGGTGGTTTTGAACATAATCTTTAATAGGTTTTACATGTGTAAAATGGAAGATTAAAGATAGGAAAATAAACCATGGGTTTGATAATGATGATGTATTAATCTTGAAAATATGTAAAGTTTGCATCAAAAACTAAGTAGGATGATGTTTTGGTCAAAATTGTAGAATAAACTTGAATATGTTAAGAGTAACTTTAAATCATCTTATTATGATCATACATGGTGTAATATGTGGTAAAACATGTTAGAAGCTCATGAATGAAGATGATGGAAAATCTAAGTTAGCTTACTTAGATGAATGATATTTTGTTAAAATGGACAAATACATAAAACACACACATAAGTAGTCTTCCACATGAAATACAAGACTAACATAAGTGTTTTGATACAAGAATAACTTACCAATAAAAAGTTTAATCTTCAAAGTTTACTATTTTGAGTGAAAAATGTTAACTTTGGAAGCTAGAGTGGAAAAATGCAACTTTTGGAAGTTAAGGGACTAAAGTTGTAACTTTGAAAGTTAGAGGACTAAAATGGATATTTTAGAAACTATTAGTCCAAAAATACAAGTATGGAAAGTTCGGTGTCAAAAATATAAGTAATAAAGTCTAAGGATGATTTTTGTAAATACTTGGGTATTTTGTATAAAAGTGTATTTTTGAAAGTTATAAAATACAAAGGGTTTTAAAATAAGGATTTTTATAAAATAGAGATTTTATAAAAATGTTAAGCAAACTTGAGAAACTTATACAAAGATGAATACTTTTATATAAATGGGAATATAAAAGTATTGGAAGCATTTTTGTATCTAAGTTAACAAGTTGGGCTAAAATACAAACCTTCCAAGTAACATGGGTTAGAAATGGGGATAATATTTCTATAAAGCACATGTTGGGAAAGACTTGGAAGAATTAACTAATCGAGTTAAGATATCGAACTAAGACGCGTTAACGAGCCGTACACGGACAAATCATGAGAAAAATGCCATTACGGCAAATATATATTTTAAGAAGTGAAATATATATATATACATTGGGTGAAAACTAATAAACACTTTCCTAAGTGTTAAGAGAATTATTCGTGGGAGAAAACACATGACCTAAACAAATAAGACGTTAAAACAAACGTATGTACTTAACAAGAAAAACTACACATTTATATATATGTACGCTCGTCTCGGCAAAATTCTAGTATATCTACTTAATGGGAAAGTAGATATGTGGGAAGGAAAGCCGCGACGAGTAGACAAAGATATACATGTGTATGCCGTACCAACAAGATCCTAGTATATTTATTTGAATGGGAAAATAAATATACGGTATGGTGAGTTGAATCGGGTGTTAAGAATATACAATCGAACGACAAGATCTTAGCATGTTTGTTTAAATGGGAAAACAAATGTGCGGCAAAGTGAGTCGGGTCGAGTGTTGAAATATATATTATATCGAGCGATGCGATCTTAAGTATAATTATTTAAATGGGAAAATAATTATATGTTAAGTGAAGTCGAGTCGATGATAATAGGATACAAGTTAAGGAAATATTAACAAGAGTAATATATAACTTGTAACACAAAGGGTAATGTAACGCCAACGAAACCTAGGATACGCGCTTAATTAAACGGGATTTGGAATAACTTGTGGTCGGGAGTTGGGTGTACAACTTGCCAAGGCACATGCACTATAGGAATAGTGACTTATACGTCTAGAACGTTTGTAGGTGCGAGACCCTCTTTGCTATCTGCCTAGTAAGCCAGACAGAGTTTCAGGTGAGTTTCACGGCCCCATTTTACTGTTTTAACTGGGGGAAAGATATGTTGTCAAACGTTGTCACATGTTGAAATGTTTTCAAAGGTTAAAATGTGATAAGTGGTATGATGAGTATTTGAGCAGTGATCGCCACTCGGGGTTGAGTCCTCTCTTCCGTAATCATTAATTCAGGGAAATGAAACCGAAAGAATATTTGGATAGTACTATTGGTGCCTGACAAGGCCCACCCCTAATCGATAGCGTCGATTATGCATTAGGTTATGCCTGGGGTGCATATATTCTGAACTTAAGTCGTGGGAAACCGAGTAACGACTTGGAGCGGGGCATTATTATCAGTCTTGGTTTGGTTATGGGGCTCAAGGGATCGCTCATCATTATAGTTTGTAGGAGCTAGCTACTCCTTACAAAGGCCACAAGTTGTGCAGGTTTCGCACAGGTTGTAAAAACAGAATATCGATCGACAAGATCCTAGTATAATTACTTAATGGGAAAGTAATTATACGGTAAAGTGAGTCGAGTCGATGGTTGTGAAAATGTTATTGTTGCGTAACTAAAACCTGTGAACTCACCAATATTTTATATATTGACGTCTTTTTAAACATATCTTTCAGGTAACTAAGTGCTGGATAGATATGGGGCTAGTGCGGTGGAATTCGGAATGTCGGATACTGATCGGGGTTTCATTCCTTGTTACCATCGGGTTGGAATATACGGAAATACCTCACATTGAAACTTAATGATTATCGTTTTGTGTAATGCATTGTGCAATAATGGAACGAGATACTCATTTTCGACATTCTAATAAATGGACCTTTTCTAATTAAATATAGTTTGTGTTAATCTTGACTTTGATATGCTTTCGAGCGTTGCGCCACGTGTTTCCGCCATTGACGTGGTGTGACAGAAGTGGTATCAGAGCCAAGGTTGTAGCGAACTAGCATTTTTGAAAAATCTAGACTATAACCGGTATTGGCTCGAAAACGAAGTTTTCAAAAATAAAACACAACAAAATATTTTTAGAAAAGAAAGAAATTGTACATGGGTTGTACAAAGGGGAATTCCGACCGACTAGCCATGCGTGTCAATATATGAAGTATTAGAAAATGCGGATAGGATGTCTATGTTGCATAGGAATCCGATTTTCTAAGATTAAGTTAATACATATACGTAGTACGGATATTTTGCCAGTAAGGTTGTTGTGTCACGCTTCACATTAGTCCACACTCCTGCACCGATCACCGGTACCAGCCAAGAGGAAGGATACTGTGGTCTACGAGGAGCCTACCTGCTTGCCTGTAGACGGGATGATCGGAAGGACTAATCTCTATCGCGTTAATGGATGTCGCCACGTTGTTTATGATTTGGAGGGTCAAGTCTTGTTGTATGAAATCTCGGTTTTGGATCAGGAAGCTCGGAACTAGCGGGCAACAAGATTACCTGGAAACACAAATTATCATTACGGGTGCACACGTAATAATAGTTTGGGGTGCACGGTAACCTTGGTGGGCGCTAGGGCCGGGATTGGTGATCACTCCTTGTCTTCGTTATTCTCGTTCTTTAGAATCAGTCTTAGTCGACCAATGGGTTAAATGGGAGGTCTCGCCGATGTCCCTTCATTTTGATCCTAGCTAACCTAATAAGCTTTCTTCGACATCACCTTTAAGGTACGAGCACGGAAGAGCTCGAACGTCTACTCATTTGAGCAATCTGACGTACATCTTCGCATCGGATAGAGACGGGAGACGAAAACTTCCTTGCATAGGAGTTAAATGCCTGGAACGATGCGAGGAATGCTAAACTTGGAACCCAGTGAAGACTTAGGGTGCGTCCCTGCTAGACTAGTGCGTCTAGAGAACGGGACCCTGCGTGGATTAAATATGAGACTCGTGGCCGTGTGCTGCGGTGTTATCATGGTGAATAAGTCATGTTCGACCTAACGCATGCCCAGGTTGTCTTCAAGGGTTGGATATTTTTCTTCTCCAGTAGGAAGACAGAATCGAAGTTACGGGATTGGGAAGCTTGATCATCGTTATTCTGAAGGCTCGATAGCCTCGGCTGAATCAACAGTATTGGTTGCTTCCAGGCAGTCATGGACGGACAGTGAAATCGGCATGTCGCCTCACACATCCGCGAGTCATAGTGCTTTGCTAAAATTTGATGATGTCAGAATTTCGACCACTAATCATGACTGCGACATGGTTTGCCAGTGATAAGATGACGGCGTGCAGTAGAACAGCAAGCCCCAGTAGGCGTTTGACAATGGACTCACTCGGAAGTGCATACGATTAACCCGTGGGAAGCCACTACTCGGTGTATTGAGTATTCAAGTATGGATTAACAACCTTTGCAATAGCGCTGGATCTTGTTCGGAAGATGAATGGTGATGGACTCGGCATGTTGGTACTTATGTCATACTACCTTCCTGAGGTGCAAAGGTTATCATAAGATTCCTCTATCTACCTCCTGTTCGTTTTTCAAGGATTGTTGGTGGTCTCGCTACAGTCGAGGAACGTCAGTGTAGATTCGTTACATGTACTGTGCCTGAATCCGTCATAAATCCTAGAGGGTGGAACCACACTTTGGGAATCGTAATCGTAAGAGTGTTCTGTGATTGTCAGAATGTTGCAAGACGCTTATTGCTGACATTAAATTCCCCCTCGAAGATCAAGTGGCGGACTACTAAATGTGGTCACGTTATTCTGTTAAAAATTAAACTTACCCATGGGACGACAATTCCATTGCCCTTGTTGCAATATTGAATGTCCATCACCGTCGTCGCGGTATCGAGACTAGTTAATTATTGGTCGACGATTGATGGAAAGTGTTTTGTCAATCCCCGAAGTTAATGAGACGTTGCGTCCTCTCGTTACGGTGATCTATAAACTAAGGTTGCAAGGTCCATTCGTTGTGGACACGGGGACCTGTCTAAACTCTTGCCATATTTCGAAACTCTCACGGCGTGGCTTATCAGGAAGAAAGTTCCCCGGCCTCGCTTGAGTGACAGAGAGGCATTCCGGCTAATTCCTATCGGTGCTAGATAGCATGTAAGGAGACCCTAATGAGAAGAATGACTCGGCTGGTTTGCCGGAGCCGGTATCGTTTTCATTTTATCGTGGTGTATCGATAAATCGTGATCCTCCTACTTTCTATACTCGTTGTGACCACTATCCTTGTTATCGGGAAAGATGTAGGTTGGTTTCCAGGTCCTATGGATACCAGTCACCACACATATAATAGCTACGACGAGTCTAAGGCTCCAGTCGAGCCTGACATTGTTGCTCCTATTATTATCCTATGGCTCAAACGAGTCCTGACGACGCTATTGAGTGTAGCTCTCGCTGAGTTTGTTGTTATCAGTGGTTCGATAGCACTCATCGAGCTTGATATCATCGTTTCTTTATTTGTTGTTGAGTTCATTGTTGTCGTTGTCTGTACAGTCCATGTTGGGCTTGATGATGTTGTTCTATGGCTCTGCTCAGGATGACGTTGTTGATATATTTGAGGCTCCTGCAGAAGTAAATGATATTAACGAAGACGTCTCTATGACCCTTTCCAGGCCGCTATGACCATCTATGTGTCTTTGTGGGGTTTGTTGTTATTAATTCCATTCCCTTTGAGGCTTTCATTGAACTACTAGTTATCATTCCTTGGGCTCTTAGGAAGCCTAACATCGTCAATGGTTCTCAAGCCTCAGTGGAAACTGTCGATGTTTCTGTTGCCATTGTCTGAGTGACTCATAACAAGCCTATGGTCGTTCTCTCCATGAACAATATCGGCTTGAGAAGTCAGCTAAATTATGTGGAACCCGTCATTCCCATCCATGTTATGACGATTGATGCGCCGGCCAACCCAACCATTCCTACCATTGGGCCTATGGAGGATAGACTCGAGGCTGGAAGTACGAATGCAAATCCCACCTCCACAAGTGATCTGAGACGCACGGGGATGCGTGCTCACCGTAACAGAGCTTTATGGTGGTGTAGACTATGGGTTCTCCATGTTGAGCGTCATATTGTCGCATGCATTCGTGCTACTGTGTTACCCCCCAGCCATTGTGCATGCTCGCGGTTGCATTATTTTGCTAGTTGCGTATCCAGGTGGTTACGCTGCATTGTCAATAATGCATTCCTGTTGTTTACTGCTCCTGCAGTAGTATAGCCTTGCCGTCGTATTTCTCTGTGTCATGCGGTCCTTGTTACAGTGTTGCCTTGTCGTCATGCTTCTCGATTTTCGTGTCACTCCCGGACGGTGTACCCTAGTTGATGTGCTTCGTGGATATATTGCTGGCATTGCCATGTTGGTTCTACTGTCGTGCTGCTCAGAGGGCGTATTGCTACAGCCGTTGGATCACCTCGATGACGTGACGGTTTGTCATTTGCATCGCTCTTGTTTCTCTCGGAATGGAGACATCGCCTAAACCCCTCGTGCCGTCATTGTTCTATTTGTTTGATTGTGTAGTGCCGACATTGATTATGTAAGATTTCCGGTGTCCAACGGACTTTTTTTTCAAAGTCGTGCTTAGACACTCTAGCCTTAGGGGTTACATGTGTATTCCCCTAAAGTCTGAATCTCGTGGTCGCCTGAGTAAGTGACCGAATCATGTGCCGACCCCTGTATATGCTCACGCATTTCGTGAACAGTACATCTTCGGAATCTGAGGCACCAGTGACGATATGTCCATCCCTAACCTTTCACGTGCAGTTTGGTCGCCCAACGATCGGTTATGCAAATCAATGTCGGGAAGAAACCCTGTGATCTACACGTGACAAGGCAAGACTTGCCTTTGTGATAAGGGATTTCGAATACGTCTCGAACCTGAAGGTATCGAGAATTTATGAGCGACAATATGATCTATACCCTTGGGACTAGCAGGAGTTGAAAGGTTCAAATCATTTATTGCTCGCACCAGTAGATTCATTCGGAGTCATACGTACCATACCGATGGTTATGGGAATACCATCGTGGACCCATCCATGGGCATGCATTGGTGAAGTCCCTGATACATGATTAAGAGGTTTATGAACCCTAAATCCAGAAGGGCGTGCAGCGTTATCTACTCTTTAGAGGTGCCACACTACTGGGTTAAGATGGTTGATCGTCTCGACCCAATCGATTAATGTTGTTATTCCTTTAAACGGAAGGTTTATCCTACCTTGGAGTCATTGGGTATATTCTTGGAATAGTCGAACTCTTTCGAGTTTGGGTTGATAGTGGTGTCCCCAATTATGCTTTAACTAGCATTACTCACGCTAGAGTAAAATACTCGGTCCTCAACAGACACTGTTGGAGACACCCTAGTGATATGAGCTGCCAGGTCAGGGCATGTGGCACCGGATCTAATCAGAACGAGCTTGAAGGCTTACATATTCCGCCCATATGTGCGACTACGGAGGCATTGAAGGGGATGCCTTAGGGGAAGGCTCAGGACTATTACTTGTGGCACGATATCAGTCGCTCGCTTGTTTAAGTAACGACTTGAGCACATGAAGCCGTCAAGCCAAATGTGAAATCTATGCTAAATGCATGCGTCTATGACCCGATTTCACCATTTACATAACAAGATTCCGAAAGGATGGAACCTTCGATGAATGAGGGTTTTGGTTTCGGAACTCCTTTCACTCAGATCTCTGCATAAGATCTGAAGGTCAATGTAAGGGCATGTGGCCTGTATTATTCGGAACTGACTTACTAGGTTGCTATTGACGATAGAACACTAGTGCCCATGAAACACATATAACAGAACTGGTACCGGATACCCATGGTTTGGGTAGCTACTGGTGTTCTGTATACTTGTCGCAATGGGGGCCAACGTGTTGATAGGTCATAATAAACCTTATGCGTTGTTCATTGCGACAACAATTTATGATGTTTCATATATCTCTTTTCGGTGTAGGCCTATGTGCTGGAAGCATCTTAGCGTTGGTGTTTGAGTCGGCTAGTAATACTCGAGGATTGTGGAATTGTACGGCCCGGGCGCCATGTATACACTGCTTAATGTAAGGGAACTGAGGGGTGAAAGCGACGCAAAAACTCTCGACCTCCATCAGTCCATAATAAGCGTCCTAGTACCATTAACCACAATTACTCAGGAGGAAAGCAGCAATTCAATACCCAGAGGATTCTACGGAAATAAAGTCCCAGTTTGAATATGATTGTTCGGTCGACAAGAACCTAGTATATTTATCTTAATGGGGAGGTAAATATACGGTAAGGTGAGTCGAGCCGAAGGATAAATAAAATGGGATACCCGACGAGGTTTCCAAGGGGACTTTTATGTGGTGCGGTAAGATCGCCTGTTTGACATCACCATGACGCCCGAGGTGTCCCGGGGTCAGATGTGACCCAAGTAATGAATGATTGTTGCTTAGAGCCCTCTCATTCCGTACTCATCTGTGGCTTCGAGATGAGGCATACGGACAGTTACCTATACTCTCGGAGAGAGTTGTGGCTAGACACCGAATTGCCAACTTACATTATATCGGATTGTAGTAGTCACTCTACCTCTAGTTCGACAAACTCTGTACACAAGCATGGGATACTCAATTTGAGACGAGTATGGCTTGTCATTCCCGTACAAATTGAATGTACTTGACGGAATTGTTCCGTGTTGACACGATCGATGTTCGTGGCAGATCGAATCCATGAGCTTCCTCACCAAAATTTCCTATGTGATAGGAATTAGCATCCCAGTGTTCGGGGTATACTACTCAAGGCACTGGGAGGGCATACGTGTAAATCTCCAGTGCGTCGATTGACAGACGGAGATAGATACATAACCTGGTTTAGGTTATCCGAGAGATGGCCAGTAGATCTTGCAGGTTAAAGACTGTTTGGATGAGATGCGAACCTATTAAGAAGTCATACAGACAAGGCATAGGCCTTGAGAACTTCGGTCTAATAATAGGTTTTCACGGAGAATCATACTCCGAGAAGGTGTCAATAAGCTTAGAGATTGTGGTAGACCAAGTTCCTAATACTTCGGTGATACGGAGATATCAATCGAAATTGGTCTCATAATGATTAAGCTCGGACCATCGTAAGAGCTTGGTGGGACTCTAGGTGAATCCTGCAAGCCCAGACTGAGGAAGTTTTGGTCAATCCCTCGACCGGCGGAAGTCCGGTTGACAATAAGCCCTACTATTGCGGGAAACCGATAGGTGTGGGATGACCAAGAGCTTAGTCGTAGTTGAACTATGACATTGTGTTTGTTAGAGCACTAAGCATGAGCCGAGCATGAATCTGGGCTCACTAGGAAAGAGGAGATCTCATGAAGCGCAAACACCTCGCCCTGTTCAACGTTACTATTGTGATGGGTAACTTGAATTGTATTCCGGGACGGAATTCTCTTAACGGGGGGAGAATGTAACAACCGGCAAAAAATAAGGTAATTCCGTACAGATTAATTAGTATATGATTAACGTAATTAAATGCAATTATGTGTGATTTAATTATCAAGGCCTTAGGAGATAGCAATTTCCAAATAGTGCATAGGAATGCATACGTTTAATGGTAAAACATGATTGGATCATGTGCGAATAAGCTATCCGGTATGGACGTTGGCAATTACCCGGTAATAATTAAATAAACGAAACTGATCCCGGACACCCAGGATATAAAATAAAAGGTATTTTCACAAAATATAATGAGTTTTGGAACTCCAAAACCATAAGTGGAAACGTCTTATACAAAGCTCCCGGTAACGAATAAAATGCGCGTACCGCACCCGATACGCGTATAACTCATAATTTCACCCGGCAAGAGCCTAAATAACCAATCAACACTTAAATTAGACTATATTTAAGGGTTATTAAAGGTATTTTTAATGTCCGAATAACGCGTGGTTAAAACCCGAAAAATACCCGAACGACACCCGAACGACGGGGGATTAAACTTAACAAAACAATGGGTAATTATTTGGAATTGTGGACCCCACCTAAACCACAAAAGGGGCCGGCCTTAGTGGCCATGTTATGTCCATGCATTGTTTTTTTTACCCTACTAATCTAGATGTTAAGCATGCTAAAGCAAAAGACAAAAGTTAAAGTGTATGATTACAAAGTACAAAGCATGCCTAAATCTTGTCCCTCCCTTGGTAAATTTTCGGCTCAATGGCCATGTAATCCAAGACACAAACTAGTAATGATGCCTTAGCACATGCACATGCCTAATATCTATGGAAAGGATCTAGTATAAGATTATGATAAATCTCAAATATTTGGTTAAGATTTGCAAGCAAGCTCCCACCCAACCCCTCTCTATCCCACGGCAATACACACACATATAATATCTTTGTAATCTATCATAAGTACACAACTCAATCTTCTATAAGATTACTTGGATCTTTGGAAATATTACACATGATAAGATTATATATAACATGTGTTAGTCATTAGAAGAAACCAAGCAAAACTCTTCTTCTTTTCTCTCTTGTGGCCGTGGGATATTGCACACACACACACATCATTCTTTCAAGTTCAACACTTCTAAATCACTTCCAAATATCCATTCATCCAAACCCCTATTGTGTGTTTCAAGCTTGGAGCTTAACCACTAAGGAAGAACACACTAAACCCCTCTCAAAATCAAAGGTTTTGTCTTCCCTAGCCTTGTGCTAGTAGTAAGCTTCTTAATCTTGTTTTTGATTGTTATTATTCATGTATGTGTTCTTAGAAGCAAGTTGTACATGAAGGGTTTAAAAGGTGGTTTTGAACATAATCTTTAATAGGTTTTACATGTGTAAAATGGAAGATTAAAGATAGGAAAATAAACCATGGGTTTGATAATGATGATGTATTAATCTTGAAAATATGTAAAGTTTGCATCAAAAACTAAGTAGGATGATGTTTTGGTCAAAATTGTAGAATAAACTTGAATATGTTAAGAGTAACTTTAAATCATCTTATTATGATCATACATGGTGTAATATGTGGTAAAACATGTTAGAAGCTCATGAATGAAGATGATGGAAAATCTAAGTTAGCTTACTTAGATGAATGATATTTTGTTAAAATGGACAAATACATAAAACACACACATAAGTAGTCTTCCACATGAAATACAAGACTAACATAAGTGTTTTGATACAAGAATAACTTACCAATAAAAAGTTTAATCTTCAAAGTTTACTATTTTGAGTGAAAAATGTTAACTTTGGAAGCTAGAGTGGAAAAATGCAACTTTTGGAAGTTAAGGGACTAAAGTTGTAACTTTGAAAGTTAGAGGACTAAAATGGATATTTTAGAAACTATTAGTCCAAAAATACAAGTATGGAAAGTTCGGTGTCAAAAATATAAGTAATAAAGTCTAAGGATGATTTTTGTAAATACTTGGGTATTTTGTATAAAAGTGTATTTTTGAAAGTTATAAAATACAAAGGGTTTTAAAATAAGGATTTTTATAAAATAGAGATTTTATAAAAATGTTAAGCAAACTTGAGAAACTTATACAAAGATGAATACTTTTATATAAATGGGAATATAAAAGTATTGGAAGCATTTTTGTATCTAAGTTAACAAGTTGGGCTAAAATACAAACCTTCCAAGTAACATGGGTTAGAAATGGGGATAATATTTCTATAAAGCACATGTTGGGAAAGACTTGGAAGAATTAACTAATCGAGTTAAGATATCGAACTAAGACGCGTTAACGAGCCGTACACGGACAAATCATGAGAAAAATGCCATTACGGCAAATATATATTTTAAGAAGTGAAATATATATATATATACATTGGGTGAAAACTAATAAACACTTTCCTAAGTGTTAAGAGAATTATTCGTGGGAGAAAACACATGACCTAAACAAATAAGACGTTAAAACAAACGTATGTACTTAACAAGAAAAACTACACATTTATATATATGTACGCTCGTCTCGGCAAAATTCTAGTATATCTACTTAATGGGAAAGTAGATATGTGGGAAGGAAAGCCGCGACGAGTAGACAAAGATATACATGTGTATGCCGTACCAACAAGATCCTAGTATATTTATTTGAATGGGAAAATAAATATACGGTATGGTGAGTTGAATCGGGTGTTAAGAATATACAATCGGACGACAAGATCATAGCATGTTTGTTTAAATGGGAAAACAAATGTGTGGCAAAGTGAGTCGGGTCGAGTGTTGAAATATATATTATATCGAGCGATGCGATCTTAAGTATAATTATTTAAATGGGAAAATAATTATATGTTAAGTGAAGTCGAGTCGATGATAATAGGATACAAGTTAAGGAAATATTAACAAGAGTAATATATAACTTGTAACACAAAGGGTAATGTAACGCCAACGAAACCTAGGATACGCGCTTAATTAAACGGGATTTGGAATAACTTGTGGTCGGGAGTTGGGTGTACAACTTGCCAAGGCACATGCACTATAGGAATAGTGACTTATACGTCTAGAACGTTTGTAGGTGCGAGACCCTCTTTGCTATCTGCCTAGTAAGCCAGACAGAGTTTCAGGTGAGTTTCACGGCCCCATTTTACTGTTTTAACTGGGGGAAAGATATGTTGTCAAACGTTGTCACATGTTGAAATGTTTTCAAAGGTTAAAATGTGATAAGTGGTATGATGAGTATTTGAGCAGTGATCGCCACTCGGGGTTGAGTCCTCTCTTCCGTAATCATTAATTCAGGGAAATGAAACCGAAAGAATATTTGGATAGTACTATTGGTGCCTGACAAGGCCCACCCCTAATCGATAGCGTCGATTATGCATTAGGTTATGCCTGGGGTGCATATATTCTGAACTTAAGTCGTGGGAAACCGAGTAACGACTTGGAGCGGGGCATTATTATCAGTCTTGGTTTGGTTATGGGGCTCAAGGGATCGCTCATCATTATAGTTTGTAGGAGCTAGCTACTCCTTACAAAGGCCACAAGTTGTGCAGGTTTCGCACAGGTTGTAAAAACAGAATATCGATCGACAAGATCCTAGTATAATTACTTAATGGGAAAGTAATTATACGGTAAAGTGAGTCGAGTCGATGGTTGTGAAAATGTTATTGTTGCGTAACTAAAACCTGTGAACTCACCAATATTTTATATATTGACGTCTTTTTAAACATATCTTTCAGGTAACTAAGTGCTGGATAGATATGGGGCTAGTGCGGTGGAATTCGGAATGTCGGATACTGATCGGGGTTTCATTCCTTGTTACCATCGGGTTGGAATATACGGAAATACCTCACATTGAAACTTAATGATTATCGTTTTGTGTAATGCATTGTGCAATAATGGAACGAGATACTCATTTTCGACATTCTAATAAATGGACCTTTTCTAATTAAATATAGTTTGTGTTAATCTTGACTTTGATATGCTTTCGAGCGTTGCGCCACGTGTTTCCGCCATTGACGTGGTGTGACAGCTATAGACACACCTAGAGTCATTAACCTTGTTTAGGACAACTCTATTACAACTCGTATGCTATACTTGATACTTGATTGCTTACATGTACATATTATCAATTTGCAATTCATGTGTGTAATAATTGGTACACTTAATCAAACAACTGGTAGAGGATGAAGTACTTGCTCAACAGTTAGTAGAGTACCAAATAACCTACTCAACCATTGGTAGAGGTCATCATGCCTGCTCAACAGTCGGTAGAGGCCCTACAACCTGCTCAACGACTGGTAGAGGCTATCGCACCTGCTCAACAATCGGTAGAGGTTCTTACTCACTGACTGGTAGATGTCTTTTTCCTACTCAACAGTTGGACTCATTTTTGGATACATTGTATACGATTCAATCACAAGGTTATTTTGCATTACTTACATGTGTGTTTAGAGTCATAGAAGGACACAAAACCCTAATGTAAGGTAAATTGGTGATTACGGTCCGGAACGTAATCATGAATTTACAGGTACGTTAAGGTAGTGTGAAATTCTATCAAGGTTTTTGGTAGATAACCAATTATAAACTCTAGTTACCTGTTTAGTATTTCTATAGTCAATTAACTCATGCATTTCTTTTTAGGATTCCTAAAACTTAAAGTTTAGTGTTTTGCTAGATTCTTATTCTCCTTGCTATTTTAGACGAACCTAATCCAACCCTTAAAACCCACACCTATCAAACCTCTTACCAAATTATTCGAAATAGTTTATTCTATTACCTATAAATTCATGTCATGTCTTAACACAAATTTTCCAAACCACAGTTGCCCTAATTTCTACCCAATCACTGTCAACCCGGTGTTTTTTTTTTTATAACTTCGGGACGAAGTTTCTAAAAGTAGGGGAGACTGTAACCTCAAGAATTTTCCCATTTATTTTGCATTAAAGTATTTCCCAATCCATGATATAATGTCTAATTTATTTCTAAGTATTCTTATCTTTATCCGTGCACTCTATTTTTCTAAGTTCCTTTTATCATTGTACTTAAAAAAAAAAAATCTTCAATCATGACATATGTCCTATCCTAATTCTATTTATAAAATTGTCATTTTATAAGACGGTGTTTTTTTTATTTTCTAATTCAAACTAATGATTTTTTTTATTTTTTTTTCTTAAATAAAGCCTTGAGTCAAATAGTCAAAGTCCTAGTCAAAGTCTTAGTCAAACAGTCGAAGTCCTAGTCAAATAGTCAATTCATCATAAAACCTTACTTTATGGTGTTGACCAATTTTAATGGCTAATTGAATCCAAAACTAGTATAAAAACCCACCTATGAACTATTACACTTGCCACCTCTAAATCGATTGTTTCAATCCGATTAAACTTTCCCTCATACTTTTCTTCTATAGTCTATTACTTCTACAATTGAAACTTTGATTATAAGCTCTTGTAATTGGCAACTTTGGGGCTACACATATTCTATTTCTCGAGACTTAATACTTTGCTAAGGTGAGTTTACGTAACCATGTTTATGCAATTCTTCATACTTGCAACATTATACTTAAGCAATTCTACATGCATGTCTAGTTGTAAACTTTAATGCCTCATGAATTAGACAACAACAACAGTTTCAACGAGTTTCAACATTACATAATCATTAGCTATGGCCAAGCCGGCGATACTCAATAATAGATATATTGGATTGACAATCCCACCCAGATACGTGTACCTCCTACATAGGTAGCGTGGGTGATTGTTATCGTTCCAACATATTATTAAGGTGAACCATGGATGACGGGATGGACCTAAACTAGTCGGAGGTTTGATTATGTCGATTCAACATTTCATGTTTATTCATGTAGACTTAAACTTACGATAGATATATGAATTGCTAAACTTTTATACTTAAACTTATTTGCTTGACATGGCTTATGTATTCTCACCAACTTCTAGTTGACCCCCCCCCCCCCATTTTTACAACTCAACAGGAAATAATGATGATTGAAGTCTAGAGAGTTAGCATGAGGAGACAATTTGAAGTTTATGCTTTGTTTGGATTTTTGATGTATTAGAATTCCATTCAAGACTTGTTATGTATTTTCAATTTTGGATATGTTTTTTACTTTAAATAAATTTCAAATTAAAACTTAAATACCATGTGCTACTGTATACTCATTCTTACGTGACACCTCGATGTTTCCGCCATCGGTTGGGGTGTTACACAGGGCATGTATCATCGATTTTGGTGGCGCATCGGATTCTCATCTTCCTTTGGTTGAGTTTTCATACAACAACAGTTATCACGCCAGCATTAACATGGCTCCTTTCGAGGCACTCTATGGTCGTAAATGTCGTTCACCTGTCTTTTGGACTGAGGTTGGTGAAGCCCGTATCACTGGACCCGAACTAATCCAGGAAACCACAGACAAAATTCAACTTATTCAGGATAATCTTCTCAAGGCTAGAAGTCGTCAGAAGGGTTCTGCTGATAAACGTCGTAAACCCTTGGAATTTCAAGTTGGGGACCTTGTACTACTTAAGGTATCCCCTTGGAAAGGAGTAATTCGTTTCGGTATAAAGGGAAAACTAGCTCCTCGATACGTAGGCCCCTTCAAAATTCTTGACAGAGTTGGAAAAGTGGCTTACAAACTTGACCTTCCACCTGAGCTAAGCAATGTTCACCCGACCTTCCATGTTTCGAATCTCAAGAAATGCTTAGCAGATGAGAACCTTCATGTCCCTCTTGAGGATGTGCAAATTGATGAAAGCATGCACATTATCGAGAAACCCGTTGAGATTGTTGATACTGGAGTCAAGAAACTCAAGCGCAGTCGCATTCCGATCGTTAAGGTTTGTTGGGAATCTAAACGTGGCCCAGAGTTCACTTGGGAACGTAAAGACCAGATGAAGTCTAAGTATCCACATCTTTTTCCACCAGACTCTCCAACTCCAACTTCGGGACGAAGTTCCTAAAAGTAGGGGAGACTGTAACATTACGCATTTATACTTATACGTTACACGATCATTATTAATAAAACGTCAAGTTTCAGTATTTATGTGTGTATTTAATTATTTTTGTCGCATTTTTTGAAACACTAATACTACATATATTATATATATATATATGGTTTATGTCTTGGATAATTATCAAAAAATAGGTGCTTGGGCCGGGGATCGAACCCGCGCCCAAGGCCGGCCCAACAACACAACACACACACAACCAGCTGGGCTGGCACTCTTGTTTGTTTCAAACCCAGCTTGAATTCCTTTTAACCCGTCCAAGGTCTGTTCACAGTTGACATGGAAAGTCAACTGTGACAGCCTATAACCATAATAATCAACATTAACTCGTAATTGATTCACGAATGGAATGGAATCACAATTATCGGCCTATTATGACTAGGATACACGATATTTGATCGTCAATTGTTGCCAGAATTACCATATACGCGTATAACATTCATTGTATAGTGAACTCTTACCATTTCATCAATCCAGAGCTTAATACTATAAATTGATCAGTCACAAGCAATCACAACTCGCCAATACATCTCTCTTAACCTCCAATTCTTCACATAAACACTCTGATCTTGATTTGCGATCGTGTTTTGACTTTCGGGGTTGACCACCCAATCGTACTCGAAACGACTTTGTAAGTATAATTTTTTTAGTGGGATTTGATCATCGGCATCCACACATCAATAGCCCTAAGGTTAATTGGGCTATTGATGTGTGAATCAATCGATTGGAAAAACTAGGGTTTGTGGGACGATTTGGGGATAAACGAGATTTTTCATAGTATATTTATTTTAAATAGAACGGAAATAATCACAACCACTGGTCTGGACCAAGTGGTTGTGACTGATGCATTGCTCCTAAGCCACCCGGGTTCGAGTCCCGGCAGTGGCATTCTTTTTTGTCCCTTTTTCATTAATGCTTTAAAACAAATCAAATAAATATATATTATACATATAATCTTATAAATTTATTTTTAATTATTAAGATTCTTTTATAAATTAAAAAAAAAATTATTTTTAACTAATCTGATGTAAAAGTTTTACCCACAATTTTTAGTTTTCAAAAATTAATTTATTTAATATATATAGTAATTAAATCAATTTTATTCTATTATATTTAATAAATTCCATTAAAATATCAAAACAATTTTATAAATTTCCACAAAAATATTTCTGAGTTTGTATAATGATAAATTTTCTGAAATGATTTTTAATTCTGAAAAATCATTTATTTAATATTTTTAATCAATTTTTGTTAGTTTTAATCATAATTAAATCATAATAAATTCAATTCTTAATATTTTTGCACCAAAATTTTATACAATTTATTTCTGAATATTTAGAACAGAAATATAAATTTTAAACTAATAATTCTATAAATTTAGTATTTTTAAATATTAAAGTTAAATTTTGACAATTCGTAATAAATAGATTTAATATTCTATTTTAAAGAAAATAATTTTATAAAAATTATTTTTATACTTCAAACACATTATTGTGAACATCCTAAATTCAAACTTTATAAAAAGACTTTCATTTATTTATTTATCGAATTTCCCTTTATTTATTAAAACATTTTATTATAATTCAATAAATGGATATCCCCAAATCGAAACCCTAGAATATACTTGTAGACTAGATAGACTTAGACTTATTGTTGCCTTATACATAGGGTAATACTTGGCAATCTATTGGGCTACACTCATACTATTCCTCAATACCTAATACTATACCAAGGTGAGTTTACGTAACCATGTTTATGCGATGCCTTATACTTGCAACATTTTATTTAAGCAATTCAACATGCATGTCTAGTTGTAAACTTTATTGCCTCATGAATTAGTCAACAACAGTTTCAACGAGTTTCAACGAGTTTCAACATTACATAATCATTAGCTATGGCCAAGCCGGCGATACTCAATAATAGATCTATTGGATTGACAACCCCACCCGGATACGTGTACCTCCTACATAGGTAGCGTGGGTGATTGTTGTCGTTCCAACATATTACTAAGGTGAACCGTAGATGACGGGATGGACCTAAACTAGTCGGAGGTTTGATTATGTCGATTCAACATATTATGCTTATTCATGTAGACTTAAACTTACGATAGACATATGAATTGCTAAACTTTTATACTTAAACTATTCGCTTAACATGGATTATGTATTCTCACCAACTTCTAGTTGACCCCCCATTTTTACAACTCAACAGGAAATAATGATGCATGAAGACTAGAGTATTTTCATGAAGACAATATGAAGTCTATGCTTGCTTGATCTTTGTGATGTATTAGATTTCCACATTAAAACTCATTATGTATTTCTATTTTTGGATATTTGCACTTTAAATTTATTTCAATTAAAATTTGGTTACCATGTGCCACTGTATACTCATTCTTGCGTGACACCTCGATGTTTCCGCCATCGGTTGGGGTGTTACACGACTGTTGTTTGAGACACCAATCAAGGCCTACGCCCTGCCATAGTTGCAGCCGATAGTTACCTGTTACATCTATTGAATTTGGCACCCTACATCCTTTCGATCGATCTTACTCTTACATTCACACATCAGGTAACTAAACTAATTCCCAGCTCTCTCTAGTGCTTGTATGAACATGATCTTAATTTGAATCAAAATCCGACGGCTATTTATTAAAGCTAAACGGGTAAAATGAACGACCTTTCTTTTATTTCCAAACATGTGATTGCATACACTTTTTATTAGATGCATATTGACTGTGTAATGTCAACACAATTTTCCTACATAGGCCTATGTCTATTTAATTACCAAATAGATGAAACGATGGGTAAGAAGTAGATATATTTTCTTTGATGAATATATCATAATTAAGTCATCATTAAATATGATTTTTTTGTGATAATTATGAGTAATTGATTACATGGGATTTTTATTTTAATATGATCTACGTTGATACTAAACTAGGATGTTATCAAATGGATGGGTATAAAAGAAATACTTATAAACCTAAGATATATCTTCGCTTATAACTAACCTAGTTGATATTTTTATTTTAGTTCTATGAATATGAAGGTACCAAACCACTTTATAATGTTTTGACAATTAAATTATTAGTAACCTAAATTCATTCTTCGCTAATTATTAAAGGATATAAGTTTTAACCCAAAATCATGGTCGCCAGAGAATGTTTACGAACATGTAGATTGGACGAGTAAATTGTCATGTAACTAATTAAGAAAATACGATTTTTAGGTTCGCTTATGAATTGAAGAAGATTCAATTCTTGTGATGTAGTCCCGAAATACTAGATCTTGTTGAATGCAATAGATTGTTATCACTTGGAAACACCTATTAGTTAGGTGTTTCAAGTGATTAATCCAAGAAACAAAGAAAACTAGATGAATATTGAAAGACCCGACACACACAATGAATAACATGATGATTCCATATCTGATTTGAAGATGAATAACCTTGGAATACTACAATAAGTACGCACCTATTCTATGTGTGCTACAAAGATAAACTCCAAAACCCTGAAACCCTAGCTGTGCACATGCACTCTATATATAGCCAAGATCTGGGCCTGCGCACTTAACACAACTGCGCAGGGCCCGTCCATTTAAGTGCGCAACTTAGGGTTTTGCATACTAAACTATGCTATAATTACATGTAAGGTCCTCCAACTATTAAGCTTTACAATAATCATTCAAAAGTCTCTATTCTGGTAATTGTGGTCTCAATATAACCCAACAATACTCCCCCTAGACCACAGCTACCAGTCTTCAATCTTCAGTCTACATCCACATCGCTTTCCTCCCCCTCAACCTGTGCAGGAGGGTCTTGTAAGTACAGTGCGACTGGATCTACTTCAGCTGCTGAGAGAAGTTTGGATAGATTCTGTTGTAGTTCCTTCAGGATTAGCCGCTGATGCAGGATCTTCTGGAAGTACCACTGAAGTAGCAGTTTCTGTAGCAGCAGCAGCTTCAGTTTCTGTAACAGCATCAGCAGCAGCTTGCGCAGCCTTTTCCCTGTCCTCCTTTTCTTTGTCTGCTGCGTTTATCCTGTCGACTATATCCAGCAGCTCACTCTTCAGTTTCAATGCCCTATCCACTGCCCTTCTAAACAGCACGGCTTCTTCAAACAATGTGTTTCCGGCACCAACATTGATCTGATTTGCAAATAACATATTCAGATCTGACAAATTTAGTGCAAACACATCAACCGGATCCAAAATCCTCAGTGCCTCTGAATCGTTTTCCAGCTTGATGACCGCTTCACCAGTGTTGCTGTCATAGAACCATTTTTTGAAGTTCCTTAGCATCACTGGAAGCTCGGGTCTGATCGGAACTCGTGTGACGACCTGAGGAGGGTCTATCACATAAGTTATCATCCCTCTTCCCGTTGCTGGATCGATTCTTGTCTTTGATATTCTTCTTCTGGGCTTTTGCGGCTTAAGGATCTAGAAGTCATTCTCACACTCTTTCCTGATAAAGTTTTCAACCATGGCAGCCTGGGAGTCAAGTGAGGGATTAAGGAATGGGGCCCTGCTAAGCTCCCTGATATCCCATCGGGGAAGAGATTTCAGCTCCTTCTGACCCTTGAAGTACTGGATTACCCCCCCTCTCCTTTTCACAGCATACAGTCTCTTTTCAGCATCATACTTCCACGAGATAATCTTTTCCCGGTGAGCAGACCTGGTGTGATGGATGTTCTGATGTAAGGCAGGAATGGTAATGGGTCTTCTTGGGAACCAAGCTGCTCTTTCAGGGTCCAATTTGTGCCCATCGGATGTCTCATAAATGACTTCTTGATCTGTTCCCATCTCCACAAACCGCTCTGGCATTTCATCTTCGCTAACCTCGTCCACTTCACTTTCCTCTGCCGCTTTTTCATTCTCTTTTTCTGCCTCCAGAAACTTTCCGAAATCGAAAGTTCTATCAAAAGTAGCGCTAGGAGCATCAGTTAACTGCTTCTTCAAATCCTGAAACATGTCAAACATCTCCACTTGAACCTGATGTTGAAACTTAATCAGGTATCTTTGATCTTTTATCACTTTTTCCATTTTCTTGTTCTTGCCTTTGAGCTTTTTCACCTTCTTTCTTAGCTCCTGGTTATTGTGCACATCACTTTTCAGCGTGCAGATTTCCCTGGCCGCAACTTTACCTACCTCCTTCACAAGCTTCTCGTATAGTTCCTGATGCACCAGTTTTCGACGAGGTGCAGCAGGAGCTGATGAGGAAGGTTCAGCTGATCGGTGGGATGGAGCTTTGGGGGCTGATGCGGCAGCAGTGGAAGGCCCTGGCGCTGAAGTGGCAGCAGTAGAAGGTCCTGGTTGGTTCGGTGGTTCAGGCCCAAACATCTGTTCTAAGACCGCTTCTCCCTCAATATCTTCCTGAGTCATAACACGGGGGATCTCAGATTCGGGCAGCTGATCTCTTCTTCGTTTCTTTCTTGCTTCCCTTTCAAATTCAGCCACTGCTCGTACATTTTCAGCGGCTTCAAGCTGTTCGGGTGTCAACGTGTCTCTCCCTTCTTGCAGTAAACCAGCTGGTCTCCTCTTTATGCTGGGTCTTGATGGAGCTGGTTCAGTCGCCACCCTTTTGCCCCTTGATTTTTCTAGGGCAATCTCTTCAGCCGTCGGCTGGGCTGAAGGAGTGGGTTCAGATGATCCAGGTGCAGGGGCAGCTCTGGATTGTGGTCTGGGTCCTGCAGCATCTGATCTTCGCTTCTTGATTTTGTTGTACAGTTCCATAACAACCGGATATCGCTGGGCCACATACATGTTTTCTAGCATTGGTTCCCAGTCCGGTGTGTTGCACTCTGTGAAGAATCGTGCCCCTCTGGTGAATATGTATTCGTCACCGACAGGCAGACCCTCATGCTGAGTGTTTATCATCATCTGGACAAACCTCGGATACATAGCCCACTTCCCTGAACCAGCATCTGCATTCTTTACCATATAGTCGAAGATCATGCCTGACAGATTGAACACTTCGTCCTTGCAGATCTTAATCATAGCTGTCGCCCATTCAGCACTCAGCGCATTGTATCCTCCCTTTCTGTGACATAGAGACATCAAGAATACGTGACTGATAAGTCTCCAGTCTCTAGTAAGCTGACTCTTCTTTATGTCGCCTCTCTTGTCAAATTCACCCTTATAGCCGAAGATCCTGAATTGTTGGTGAATGTCAGCTTTAGACATGAATCTGAAAGTTCCAGGCTGAACTTGCAGCTTTAGCACATTTCGAACCGTGTCCTCAGTAATGATCACAAGCTTGTTTCTGACAGTTGCCTTGATACGCTTGACCCTTGATACTGTTTCGACTCTAGCTGATCTCCAAAAGTCTTCAATGTGGGAGACATAAACTGGTTCAGCGTTCTGCACAGCAAATCCGACTTTACTGCGTCTTATCCAAGCCACGACATCTCTAAAGTTGACATCCTCAGTATCGAGATTCATTGGTTGATTGTGCATGCCCCTAGGATCCCAGTCAAGTGCCATCTGTTTAGCCAAGAGCACGAAAGCCAATTAGATCTCGGATGCTTGACTTTAGACTTAAACTTACACGGACAACGAACTTAGACCTAGATTTTATTAGTATTTTTAGATTTTAAATTTTAACGGTCATTGGATTAAGAATTGATGGATCGGTGTCATCGGTGTCAATGGTACGTTTGAATTTCAGTTGTTAGATTATTAAGGTCCGGTTTTAAGTTCGCAGTCCGTTCAAGTGTCTTAACAGTCAATATGAAAGATGTGTTGTTGTTTAGAGTCCAAGTGTTCAAGAGTGTCAAGTACGCAGTCCAAATCAAGTGCGCAGGTCCAATCAAGGTCAACATAGTCAAGTGCTCAGTCAAGTGCGCACATACTTGACTGAGCACTTGGTTAGTACTCAAACCAAAACAAGTTCGCAGTGTATGTCCACCCGGGCATGGTAACCCCTTAGTCCACACAGTCAAATCTGCGTACTAAGCAAGTACGCAGACACTTGAACCTTCGTTCAAGATTTAAGTCCATAGTTATGTACGCATCCCTTTTAGGGTTTCTGAGCACTTATATGACTATGAGCCAAGTGCGCAGTCTTTATGAGACAAGTTCGCACTTGTTCATAAGTCAAGTACGCAGATCTTCAAACATTCAAAAACCCAATAATACAAAAACAACCAACTGATGCATCTTGATCATGCTATAATACCCTGTAATTTCAATCAGTAAAACATTAGAAACACAAGATCTACCTTAAACAGTAGATGAGAAACAATAACTGTGCAACGAGGTTTGATAAGGTGTGATTAAGGGTGTGATGATGAACGGTGATGATGATGATGATGATTATGAACGATGATGATGATGATGATTATGAACGATGAATTGGGTGATTAGGGTTTGTAAAAAGAAATTTGGGATGATAAAACTTTTTTTTTTTTGACCGTTGTTGACCAGTATATATATACATGAGCTAATGGGCCTGCGCACTTGAGTTAAGTGCGCAGGGCCCAACAAGTACGCAGATACCCATACTTTGGCCCAGAAATTGAAATTAAGGCGCAAATCCTTTAGATAAAGGGGGTTTTACCAAATCTTACCTTCTGCATTCAAGATCATACTAACCATACCTGCCGGAACCCGTTTCAACTTCCTGTTGGATAGCTGCAGCCTAAGAACAATTGTCGGTATGCTTGTCCACTTAAATCCATGCCTTTTCTCTTTCAACATGTGTTTGGTGATACTGTTTATCATGTTTTTCGGTAATATTGACGAAAATTTTATGGACCCCACAGTGTGCTAGGTATTGGCCTACCGTTCCTCAAGGTTTATTGAAATATAATGATGAGAGCTTCAGGTCTATGTTACCATAAGCAGAGAAGATGATCATTATCTTGATCAGATGATGAGAGCTTCAGGTCTATGTTACCATAAGCAGAGAAGATGATCATCTGATCGTTTGGTGAGCTATCTATGTATGTTTGCACGTCACTAACATTGCGTGTCTTTTGCTGCTCAGTTTCAAAAAAAAAATTTTTCTTAGCCCCGCATTGGTAGCTTGCACTCTTAGGTGTCTTTTGATTTACCTATGCACAAAATTTTCTGTGTCTTTTAATTTCTCAACCTATGTATGACCGGACTCAGCTTGTGCAGACCTAAAGCACAGTGGGAATCCAGCTTTCCGTGTAGATCTTCATTGTTAATCACCTAGTGGCAGTTTACTTGATTTCAGGCTGAATCTACCGACACATCGTTTCTTGAGGCCACAACATCCTCTGGGTCCTATTCACATGCTGACGAGATATGATTAGTTCCTATCATTTCCTGAATTAATTTTGCAATAAGAATAGACCGGTTTACTTTCTCCCCCAAAAATCTTGTTTTAAAAGAAAAGAAGATTTTTTATAAAATATACAAATTTTTTTTATTTTATTTTTTTATTCAAATTTTATCATCTCAAGCCATGAAACCAACTGATGAAACCGGGTTTTATCAAAAGCTTTTGTAAAGATACCTGCCTTTTGATCAGCAGTATCGACAGGCAACACCTGTATGTATCCTTTGTCGTGTGCATCGCGAATTGAGTGAATCCGAATTTCAATGTGTTTGGTTTTAGAATGATCAATTGGATTCTTCACGATGTCACGACATGCATCGTTATCAATAAAAATAGGTGTATGCATGACATTCAAACCGTAGTCCAAAAGCTGATTTTGGATCCATAACACCTGACAGCAACAACTGGAAGCAGCTGTGTATTCGGCCTGAGCAGTGGAGATTGACACGGTGGTCTGCTTCTTGCTCTGCCAAGACACTAGCCGGTTACCCAGAAATTGACAGCCACCAGAGACAGATTTTCTGTCTATCCTACAACCTGCATGATCACTATCAGAGTAAGCGATTAGATCGAAGTTATCGCTCTTAGGATACCATAAACCAAGTTTAGGTGTTCCTTTGAGGTAGCGGAAGACTCTTTTTACTGCAGTCTCATGCGATTGCTTAGGATTGGACTGAAAACGCGCACAGCATCCAACTGCCCACATTATATCTGGTCTGCTAGCTGTAAGATACATCAGGGAGCCAATCATTGAGCGATATGTATGAGGATTCACTGAAGGCCCCTGAAGATCTGGTACAAGTGTTGTTTGGGCCGCAAAAGGAGTATTGGACGGCTTGCAGTCGGTCATGTTGAATTTTGCCAGAATGTCTCTTGTATACTTTGCTTGATGGATGAGAATTCCGTCTTCCTTTTGCTGCACTTCCAAGCCTAAGAAAAACGATAATTCTCCCATCATGCTCATTTCAAACTGAGACTTCATGATGCTTTCAAATTCCCTGCACAAATTTTCATCAGTGGAACCAAAGATAATATCATCAACATAAATCTGAACAAGGATAGAGTGTTTGTTGACTTCTTTGGTGAATAAGGTCATGTCGATCTTCCCTCTTGTGTACCCATTCTGCAGCAAGTAGGACGATAACGTCTCATACCAAGCTCGAGGAGCTTGATGAAGTCCGTAGAGAGCCTTATCTAGTTTGTAATACTTGTTGGGATGATGGGGGTCTTCAAAACCTGGGGGTTGACAAACATAGACTTCTTCTTTGATCTTCCCGTACAGAAATGCACTTTTCACATCCATCTGAAAGACTTTGAAGTTCTTGTATGAGGCGTAAGCCAGGAAGATACGAATGGCTTCAAGTCTAGCAACTGGAGCGAACACTTCCTCATAATCAATGCCCTCCTGTTGACGAAATCCCTGAACGACTAAACGAGCCTTGTTCTTAATTACCACACCTCGTTCATCCATTTTGTTGCGAAAAACCCATCTTGTTCCAATAGGATACTTTCCTTCATGTAAATCCACAAGTTCCCAAACCTTTAGCTTTCTAAACTGATACAGCTCATCCTGCATGGCTTCAACCCAACTTGCATCTCTGACAGCGTCTTCAATGCTGAAAGGTACCGTCTGAGATAGGAAGGCTGAAAGTGCAATGTTCAGTTTGTCTGCCTGATTTCTAGTAAGAACACCCTCAGAGATTGGTCCAATGATGTTCTCCATAGGGTGATCCTTAAAAGATTTAAATCCCATGTTTGGTTCTTCTTGAATTTGGGAAGGCAGATTTGAAAGATGATCTGTAGGAGTTGACGAACTGGATGGATCATTTGCAGACTGTTGTGCTGAAGATGTTTCTTCTGAAGCTGGAGTAACTTCAGGAGATGGAGTAGTTTCAACAGTTGCATCACCATTTGTGGTCTGAAGGGGAACAATTGGATCAGCTACGAGTGGAGAGAAGCGGGTGGTGAAAGGTGCTGCATCGTCTTCTGAAGAGTAAAGAGTATCTTCAAGAGGAGAAGGATCAGCTGCTTGATTTTCAGATGGTTGTTCATCAATGATGCTGAAATTGTTGAAAACAACATCCACGTCAAAGAACCAGTCAGGACCGGCTCCCGTATTGGTAGAGTTGGATTCCTGCCAATCAACATAAAAAGACTCGAGAACCATTTTGGTTCGTTTGTTGTATACTCTATAAGCTTTTTGACTCGAGGAGTATCCAACAAAGAAACACTCATCACCAACTGCATCGAACTTCATTATGTTCTCGAAATTGTTAAGGAGCGTGCATGAGCATCCAAAAGGCCTGAAGTAGTCAATCAAAGGTTTTCTTTTAAAAAGCAACTCATAACCTGTTTTCCCGCGCGTCTTTACAATTAAGACTCTGTTAAGAACATAACAGGCGGTATTCACAGCTTCAGCCCAGAAAATGATCGGCAGTTTGGAGTCGATAAGCATGGTTCTGGCCGCCTCAATAAGTGTACGAATTTTCCTTTCAGCAACACCATTCTGTTGAGGAGTTCTCGTAGCACTGTACTGAAGATGAATTCCTCTATTGTTGCAGAAAGTCACGAAACTTTGATTCTTGAATTCGGTTCCGTGATCACTTCGGATTGATCTAACTTTTGTCTTTATTATGTTTTCAATGAGAGGAACAAACAGCATCAGAATCTCAGCAACTTCACTTTTGTATTCCAGAAAGTACACCCATGTAAATCGAGAAAAATCATCTGTTATCACCAAACAATAAGATTTTTTAGCTAGACTCTTAACACTAATAGGACCAAACAGATCCATGTGTAATAATTGAAGAGGTGAGTCTATAGAATTCACAGCTTTGGACTTATGCGACTTTTTGTGTTGTTTTCCTTTGGCACATGCTAAACATTTTTCAGAAAAGGGGAATTCCTTAGAAGGAAGACCTCTCACAAGATTTAGTTTTGAAAGCTTATTAATATTTTTGAAGTTAACATGTCCTAATCGCCTATGCCAAAGCAGTGACTCTGACTCGGATGCTTTAGAAAGTAAGCATGTCATTTGACATTCAGACTTTGCATCCCTCATATTTATCACATAAGTGTTATTTTGTCTAGGAGCTTTAAGCATAATCATGTTGGTAGGAGGAATGAATCCTGGCTTTAGAAAGATGCACTCCATGTCATTAAATAACACTGAGATTCCTTTGTCGCAGACTTGTGATACACTCAGCAGATTGTAACACAATTCTGGAACATAGTTCACATCTTCTAAAGTCAATGCATCAGAAATCACGTCCCCTATCCCGACTATCTTTCCGCCTTCTCGTTGCCGGCAAAAGCAACAAACTCTCCATCAATGAATCGATAGTTTTTCAGGAGTTCTTTCAGTCCCGTCATGTGCCTTGACGCCCCGCTATCAACATGCCATAGATATCTCATCAGGGCAATCAACCACTTTTGTAGTTTATTCTGAAAAATACATAAGACAAGAGAAATATACAGATAAATATACAAGACACTATGTACAAACACGACTCAGACCACACCTTAAGTAACTTTTGGAATCCAGGTCTATTTTAGTTTTAATTTGTCGTGATTTTCCCCCGACACAAACTCTTGCCTTTTCCAATTTTTTGTGACCTTAACAAAACTTTTTATAGTTTCTTGAAGATCTTTAATTTGAACTGCAAAAGATTTTTGGTTATTGGTATCAGTTTGTGGTTTGGGTTGTAAATGACACTTTTTAACCACATGTCCTTCATTTCCACATCTAAAACATTTAGAGTGTTTAGGTTTGATCTTTGAAGAAGATCTGGATGATGATGGTTGTGATGTTCTTCTCTTGTTGTTGCTTGAATTGAGGCTGTCTGTTGAACATGCTTCATCACTGTTGTTGTTGCTTGATTCTTCGTTTGTGTTGCATTCTGGCTCGCTGATGTCACTTTCTGTATCACTTTGTGATTCTTCAGAAATTGTGTTATCTGATTCACTTTGTGATTCTTCAGAACATGACATATCTGTTGATGATGGTGTAAACTCAGGAATTTCTTCAGTAAGAAATTTCCCAAACCTGTTTCTTTTTAGTTCTGGAACAAATGGAGATGGTCTATATACATTTTCATTATCACAGAATGCATCATTAAGATCAACACAAACAGGCATAACATTTTCAACGCAAACATCTGATCGTTTGGTAGGATTCATCCTATCATTTGGGTCCACAACACCCTTGAAATCAAGTTTAGAGGTTAAAGTAATACAGTCACCCGGCCTAGATAAACTATTACAGTTATCCATCCTAGATAAACTATTACAGTCATCCAAATTAGTTAAGTTATTATAGTCATCCGAATTCAAAGAAATGTTTGACTTATCATGGCTCCAGATGAACCAATTCACTGTAGAGTAATTGGCTCCTGGGTGACCTAACCCCATTGTTTGACCACCACAACTGTCATCATCGTCCACCTGATCCTGTTGGGTCATATCTGCACTACTTTTACTCATATTAGAGTGTGACTCAGATGTGACACATTCTTTTTCAAAAAGATCATTTTTTGGATGTGGTTTTGGAATGGGTATATATTCACTTTTGCTCAAGGGTAAAAACAGAGATTTTACAATTCCCTTTTTATCCTTATACCCAATTCCATCTTTGACAAAAGATTTCCTTGAACAATCAAGGATATCAGTATGAGCATGCTTGCTTACGTTCCATTTGTCCACAACAATTTGGAGATGATTGGTTTCCTTTCTAGATTTTTCTAGTTTTTCAGTTAAGTCATTTATTAAAAAATCTTTTCTGAGAACAAATTCTTTTAGAGTGTGCATTTCAGCAATTGTTGCATTTAACTTTCGCTGATAGGCTAACTCATTTTCTTTCATTTCAGTATTGATTTTTCGTATGTCATCCATTTCTCTTAAAATTCTCCTATTGTGGGACAAACAGTAAGCAACGGCTGTAACACACCTTGGTGTGCACAGCTTTGATTTTATTTCGAGAGGAATGCTTACCAGGTCTCTCTCTTCAGCTTTCTTCTTCATGCTATGTGATTGCTGATCGTCCTTGCTTGTGGAAGTCTTTTCAGCTACAAAAGCTTCCTCAGCAGCAGTCTCCTTCCCTTTGTTCACACTCAACACGCTTCTTAAACCAGCCTTCTCCATCTCTTCTCTTTTTGGCATTTCAGCTGATGACCCCTCCAGAGAGCTCACACCAAGAGGTGACTTTGTGCAGATCTTTGCCATCAGTGCTTTATTAACTTCAGCTTCTGCCACAGCTACTTCCTCTCCCCAATCGAAATCCTGAACCACAAGCGCCTTCTGCTGGTTGACTTCTCCTCCTTTTGTGATTGCCACCACTCTCTTTGCTGGTTTGGCTTCAACTTGATTCAGAGTTGGACATTCATACTTGAAATGTCCGAGAGTTTTGCAGTTATAACACCTGATCTTAGATTTGTCAAACCCCGCTTTCCCCATGCCGACTCTTCTACCGGTTCTATCTTGAAACCTCTTCACCCTCAAAGTGATCATGGCCATCTGCCATTTCAAATCCATTTCCTCCATATCGTCTGGATCAACTTGATACATGTCCTCAGGGCTCATCATATCACTTTTTAGATCACCAGTCTTTAATGCTTCAAAGCTGGTCATGAAAGCGTTGAAAAGTTCAACGTGTTCAGTTGCCAGCTTTGTCTGTTGAGGATTGAGAGTTGACGGCTGAGGGTTAGTGACACTGGGTTGAGAGTATGGGACAGCTTTTCCTGAACTTGAACTACCACCAATTGTTCCATCAGCATACACGTGAGATGAGCTTGAACCCATGTTGCCCACTGGAGTCATTAACGCTAAGTTCTTCATTGCAGTGATAGGAACTGCCTTTGGATTAGTCTGATTCATCTCTCTTTTTGTAATGTCCATCTCAAAGGACTTCAATGTGTTGATGAGATCAGCCAATGTAGACTGGGCATCAAGATATTCTTTTCTGATTAGCATGCATTGGATGCTCCATTCTTTTGGCAATGAATCCAGCAGCTTCTTGATAGAATTTCTGTTGTTCACAGGAATTCCAGCCTTCTTCATCTTCGTTAACATGCTCATAAACCTATCAATGTGCGAGCTCAGACTTTCCCCACGAATACTACCAAACATATCATATTCTTTTTGCACCATGTCTTGCTTATATTGGCGCATCTCTTCATTCCCTTCGTAGTATTCATTCAATGCAAACCACAGATCATGTGCCGTTCCATACTCTTCAAACATGTTGTAAACATCATTAGATAGGGCCATGGTTAGAGCACCATAGGCCTTATGATCTCTTTGAAGTAATTGTTTGTCAACATCGGTATAGGTGGTTGGATCAGGGTTGAATTCTTCTCCAGTGGCAGTGGTTCTCATGGGAATGTGTGGGCCCAACTGGATAGAGTTCCATTGGGTGAAGTCTGTCACGTAAAAGAATGACCTCATTCTGTTTTTCCAAGTCCCGTAATCTTCAGCACCTTTTAACTTAGGTACTCTTGGAGTAGTTCCGGTTTCTAGGTCTTGTTGTGTGATAGGGTTAACAGTTGATTGATTATTGTTACCAGCCATGATTTAGATGAATTTTAGAAACGTGGTTTAACAGATTTTAATTATCAGTCCAAAAGATTGTCCAAGTCCGTAAGTACACAGCAAGTTCGCAGCTAAGTGCGCAATTAAGTTCACACTTAAGTTCACAACGGTCTGGATAAGTATGCAGCAACCTGTAAGAATATAAACAGCCTTGTCAAGTTGTAGTCTTAGTTAAGTGTGCAGCTCGGAAGTATACGTGTGGCTATAAGTTCGCAGATCAGTCAACACTTGGGCATTATAAGTGCTCAGTGTTTACTGATCAGCCTGCGCACTAAATTAAGTGCGCAGACTCACTTAAACTCTCGTTTAAGATTTTAAGTTCGCAGAAACCCTAGCCAAGTACTCAACACTACACCTTCAGTAAGTGCGCACAAATCCAAGATTTCTGTTTAAGTATGCAGAAACCCTAGATAAGTACTCAAGACAATGAGATGCTATAAGTGCGCAGAGATCAACTTAGATGAACAAGTGCGCAGAAATCAACTTAAATGAATAAGTGCGCAGAAAATTCAAATTAAAGTGCAATAAGTACGCAGAAACCAAATTCACAGGGCAACAAGTGCGCAGAAACCCTAGATGCGTACAAAATGACAAGTGTGCAAAATATAATCCAAGTACTCAAACTAAGAAACAAGTGCTCAGCTTATGAGATATGTGCGCAGGATATATGAAATAAGTGCGCAAATACGAGCTGTAACAAACATAAAATTCAGCTGAATCCTTTCCAAACCATTTTCTGATCAAAATAACATACTTTAAACATTTAGAAACACGATTTTCACAAAATTTGAAACCAAAATATGAGAAAAACACCTAAATTTTAAAGTTTACAAAGAAAATAATCTTGATAATAAAAGCTTAACAAGATGAGGGTTTTGGTATCTTAAAGTAGATACAATCTAGAGCACAAAGGCTCTGATACCAAATTGTAGTCCCGAAATACTAGATCTTGTTGAATGCAATAGATTGTTATCACTTGGAAACACCTATTAGTTAGGTGTTTCAAGTGATTAATCCAAGAAACAAAGAAAACTAGATGAATATTGAAAGACCCGACACACACAATGAATAACATGATGATTCCATATTTGATTTGAAGATGAATAACCTTGGAATACTACAATAAGTACGCACCTATTCTATGTGTGATACAAAGATAAACTCCAAAACCCTGAAACCCTAGCTGTGCACATGCACTCTATATATAGCCAAGATCTGGGCCTGCGCACTTAACACAAGTGCGCAGGGCCCGTCCATTTAAGTACGCAACTTAGGGTTTTGCATACTAAACTATGCTATAATTACATGTAAGGTCCTCCAACTATTAAGCTTTACAATAATCATTCAAAAGTCTCTATTCTGGTAACTGTGGTCTCAATATAACCCAACATGTGATATTCTATAATATAAGAATCAAGTATAATTCATTGACTCTCGTTGACCATCATAATCAAGGTGAGTATATCTTTTCCTTTTTTCATTTTACTTTTGGGCTACTCATGTAGCTACTATCATGTTTCTATTTCCTTTTACTAAAATAGCTATTCTTATATTTGTTTGCTTGTGTCATTTCGTGTATCTATGACTTGTCAAATCATCAACTGTTGCGGCCTAGCATTTCAATGAATAGATTTATGGTATATACCCTTGTGACTCTCTTGAGAGTCCTTGTCATTGCTATGTATTTCATTACTACTAGCGCATACTATATATATCTTTCCTTTCACATGGTTGATTTGACCCGGATACCAATTATTACATTTTGCAAAATAACACATAAATTGCTAAATTTTTCTTACTATATATATCAAATGGGTTTGCTCACCAATACATTTTTGTATTGACCAAATTATTTCCGTACATGTTTCAGGTTCTTATGAGATCACTTCTAAGCTTTTGGAACTTAGACTTAGACTTGAGATTTACTACATTTTATTTTAGATTGTTAGTTCCTAAATGTTGTATTATTGTAACTTCATTTCAATGTAATAAATTAGTTAGTCATTGTATCAAAATTTACATTTCTAGTCCATGAGCTATTGAACAATCGTCACTACGTGACATCTCGACGTTTCCGCCATCGGTTGGGGTGTTACATTAATGTAAATAAATAACCTTCCTTCAATATATAAATTCCAGATTAAATGACATTAAGATTAGAAAACCGTTATTAATGTAAGAAAATAACAATAATTATGACTTAATGCCAATAAATTCGGTCATGAAAATTAAAGAATAATTTTTGAAAATTAAATAGGCATAAATGACACGATAAATTTAGTAAGAGAATAATTGTGTAAGTCCATAATTTAATTCGGTCAAATTATGAGTTTATGAGTAATTCGATTTAATTCGGTCAAATTATGAGTAATATCAATTTATTTCTGTCAAATTTATGTGTAAGTAAACTCATAATATTTACAAATTATGAGTAAGAGAATAGTTTTTTTTTTTTTCAAATTATGACTTATAAATAAATTACACTGTAAATTAACGTGTAAGTTACAATATTTATCACAGATATTGTAAATATTGTAATTTAACGGTTGGTGTTGATTTAGGATTTAGGAGAAAACCAATTAAATTATGGATTTATAAATATTTTTTTCTGGATTTAAATAAAAATATTGTAATTTGCGTTCAAAAACACATTTATCACAAATTTAGTATTTGGTAAATTGACGTTCAAGTTTAAATATAGAAGGAAAAATCAACATTATTGACACAATAACATTTTTCTAAATTAGTCGGCGATGAGTTTTAAATGAGGTATTTGTTTTGAATGTTATATATATTGGTTTTTTAATGAAACATGAAGTTTACAGGTGATATTGTGGCTAAATAATACTTTCACAACATTTTAGCCTTTAAAAAGTATAAGTATTTGTATAATAATCAATGACATTCTTTATTTAGTCAAAATAACATTAAATAACAATCTTTGGGGTGTTAATATAAATTCGGTAAATTGTTAAAAGATAATAATAAATGTCATTAACTTTGGTTAACATATAAATTAATGTAAATAAATAACCTTTCTTTAATATTTAAATTACAGATTAAATGACATTAAGGTTAGTCAACTGTTATTAATGTAAGTAAATAATAATAATTATGAATTAATGTCAATAAATTTGGTCATATAAATAAATGGCATTAAACAAAATTTCGAAAACCATTGAATTATTACAATAACATTAAATATAAATTCGAAATACAATAATTCAAATAAATTACATTATAAACATTAAAAATTGATACACAACATTAAAAAATAAAGAATAATTTTGAAAATTAAATAGGAATATGTACATGAAAATAACAAACATACCAAAACTGTTGCCGGAGGGTCATGCAATACCTTGAAAAATTGTGAACCGTTATGATAAGACATAATAGCTTTTGTGTGTTCAGATCAAATCCTGTTTTTCAAAATGTTAAAACATTTATTATTAACTAAATCCGATAGATATATATGAAAAAAAACATGATGACAAAAACAAAATTACCACAAATACCATTGAATACTAAATACGATTCAAACAATAACAAAATCCATTTGATATATTTGTTTTTTATGTTCTTTACATTCTGTTTTGGTTTTCAAATAATCAAAATTAACATAATAGGATCAAATCCGGTTTCTTGTGTCATATTTTGAATCGGAGGATTCAAACGAATACAATAAATAAACAGAATCGCTTCACTCTTGAAAAGGATTTAGACAAATGAATTTCTGAAACAACAAACTAATACAACTCCAGTTATATCAAACGTATACATTTCAAAAAAATCAGATTCATTTAAATAAAGAAAACAGAGTAAACACACGATCTAAATAAATCGTTTACAATCTTTCGTCGCTGATATAACTACATAAATCGATGATATACCTGGATAAATCAAAAATAAAATTAAAGAAATTAGAAATAAAATAAATCAGAAACAAAACAAAAAAATAAGATGATATAAGTGCATAGATCATAAATAAAACAAATCAGAAATCAAACACAAAAGATAGGATGATATAACTGTATAAATCGAAAATCAAACAAAAAAAATATGATAATTTGAAGAAATAAAAAATTTGAGGTTTTATTATAATGTTAAGAATAGAAAATGAGTAAAACCGATGCAAGATTACCTCGAAGAAAAAGAAAAATAAAGAATGAAGATTGGAAGAATTCTTAAGGAAGATTGAAGATTGAAGGAAGAATGAAGAAAAGAAAACATAACGGCTTTTATAGGTACAAAGCTGGAGCTTCATATACCTACTTGGATCCTAGAGGCCCTCTCTAAGGTCTCCATTCGACTCGAGAGTTACTCAATTATTATATAGGTATACTAGCTTATACCCGGGGAACGTCCCGGGTTGAGAAATCTAAGTAAAGTGAATAAAATTAGAAGTATATAAACTATAAAAATGGCATCTATGTATCAACTTACATTAGATACTTTAAAAAAAATATACCAAAAAATCCATTTCACCTTACAACATCAACACCTAAAACAGAATATTAAGATCCCAAGCACTTCAAGGGGATAGAGATTGTTTAGCGCCAATACATTCAGTCAAAGGTCTTTAACTGCATACAATAAGATTTGAGCTATTTCAGAATATGGTAGAAAAAGAAAACATATCAATTACCTGTTGGAGAGCGTTCCGGGTTGAAATGTCTAATATGACATAATAAAATATCTAATATGACAATATAATTAATGACTTACCAATATATGATTAATGAATATTATTATTATTATTACTATTATTATTATTATTATTATTATTATTATTATTATTATTATTATTATTATTATTTTAAACAAATCTCTGCCATAAGTTATCATATTCTAATATAAAAAAGGGTAATTGGGTCGGGTATCACCTAATCTCAGGCCCGATCCAAACCCACAATTTTTTTTAAACTAATTCCAAACCTGACACAATACCTGTCGGGTTACAAAAAATAGTCGTTTTTTTTCTCCGTTTTTTATATAGCACTATGGTACTCGTTGTAAAGATAATAAAACAGTCGTTAATTTGGTTTAATTTTTTTCTTTAAAAAATGTCGTATATAAAAGATAAATGAATAACCTGAACACTTTGTGTTTTTTTCTGTACGAACAAAACCACACAAAAAATAGTTGTTTTTTTTCTCCGTTTTTTAAATAGCAATATGGTACCCGTTGGAAAGATAATAAAACGCTCGTTAATTTGGTGTAATTTTTTTCTTTAAAAAATCTCGTATATAAAAGATATTAACGTTTAAAAGTTATGGAAGAAAAGATTAAAGATAAAAATCTAATTTTGTTTTTAAATTTTAAATTATTATTTTCCTAAAATAAGGCCTTTGTCACATGAGATTACACATGTCACACTCAATATGAAGAGAATACCCTCTTTGAATTTCTTGTCATTAAAATGACTTTGGTTTATTATATGTATAGATTTTTTTAAATTTACGGCTATTACTTTACACAGTGTTTTTATATTCCTTTTTGTATACTCTTAACGGATGAGTACATTCATCATGTCGAGTTATTTCTTTGAATTTATATCAAACCTAGACTTGGAATGACCTTCGACTAACACTATACCTTAGAATATGTAATTATTGGTGACCCAACTACATATGTCGGTGAATGATCATTGATCGAAAAAATAAATAATTGTATAAAAATAAAGGATGTGTAAAAATTCTACGACCCTCCAACGAAAAGTTATAGTTCAACCAATGGCTACAACGCTAATTGACATTTCAAAAGGGTCCGTCTATTGGCACCCCCCACCTTCTATTTTCACCTCCTCAAAGCGCCTCTCTTAGGCCTAAGCGAGGCGCTTTGAACTCATTCCGAGGAGGTCAGTACGAGGGGGCAGAAAAAACTGATTTTTAATTCGAAGTGCCTCGCTTAGGCCTAAGCGAGGCGCTTCATATGTCGGTGAATGATCATTGATCGAAAAAATAAATAATTGAATAAAAATAAAGGATGTGTAAAAATTCTACGACCCTCCAACGAAAAGTTATAGTTCAACAAATGGCTACAACGCTAATTGACATTTCAAAAGGGTCCGTCTATTGGCACCCCCCACCTTCTATTTTCACCTCCTCAAAGCGCCTCGCTTAGGCCTAAGCGAGGCGCTTTGAACTCATTCCGAGGAGGTCAGTACGAGGGGGCAGAAAAAACTGATTTTTAATTCGAAGTGCCTCGCTTAGGCCTAAGCGAGGCGCTTCGGATCAAATTTTTTTTTTTTTTGATCTTTTGAGTTAGTTTTTTGTTTTTTTTTAATATAATTATTATAAAAAATGTTCTTTTGACAAACGTCTGGCTAACCTGAAGTTCCTTTGGATTAAAATGTCAACTTTTTCCTGCCACCCTCGTATGGTTTGGCTGACCTGTCCAGTTATCTATCTCACTGTCCAACAACTGAATTTTACTTGCTTGCATGAAAAGTAATGATCAGGAACATTCCAAATAACCGTCCAATTTCAGCTTTTGTTTAACTCATGATAGATCCACCAAATCATTTCTTCAAGTTCATTTCACCAAAAAAGGCATAACTGTAATGATCAGAAAAATTCCAAATAACTGTTCAATTTCAGCTTTTGTTTAACTCATGATAGATCCACCAAATCAATTATAACCTTTTTGTACCTGTGGCCAAAAGAACTAGGCTTCAAACACTACGGGCATGGCCAGCTCCCATTTCCACCGATATGTACAATGATGTGATTTCTTTTTAGATAAGGAGGTATATGTACAATGATGTCTTTACGCAAAATAAAACTTACACACAACTTTTTGCTCTAGTAGTCTACCTTTTTGAAAAAGACATTTTAGTCCTCAAGACTTCTATGGTTTCGGGTTCCCTTCCATCGTTGACAGATATCTCTCTGAGATGATATCTTCTCTTTAGGTTTTGGAATTAATGAGACAACTTTTCAGTTGTTATCCGAGAGATAGCGGTCAACGATGAAGACAACCTGAAAGTGGATACCATGGATCAGAGAGATTCAGGCTAATTAAACTCATATCTCAAGCCGGTGCAAGTTATGTTGTAACATCTTTGATCATCTTCTTGTAATTACTTTCTATTGTTTCGGGTTCCCTTTCATCGTTGACAGATATCTCTCTGAGATGATAGCTTCTCTTCAGATTCTGATTGCACCGGTGGAATTGGAATTGGAATTAATGAGACAACTTTTCAGTTGTTATCGGAGAGATAGCGGTCAACGATGAAGACAACCTGAAAGTGGATACCATGGATCAGAGAGATTCAAGCTAATTAAACTCATATCTCAAGCCGGTGCAAGTTATGTTGTAGCATCTTTGATCATCTTCTTTGTAATTACTTTCTATTGTTTCGGGTTCCCTTCCATCGTTGACAGATATCTCTCTGAGATGATAAAGGTAGATCATGGAAAGTTGAACTCAAGAAAACAAAGATGAAACCAATTAATGTTCTTTATATATGAATAGTGACCCTCTAGCAATATTTGTAATTACTTTCTATTGTTTAGCGCCGATCCGATTGTTAAAAGTATCAAGACTATGAAATTAGTAAAACAACTGAATTTTACTTGCTTGCATGAAAAATTATTTTTAAATGTTTGGACTTGCAATATTTGAAAATTATCATTTCTTGACATGCTTGGTAACACCTTGATCTGCAATATTTGAAAATTATCATTTCTTGACATGCTTGGTGACACCTTGATCTGTAATATCTGAAAATTATCATTTCTCGAAAAGTAATTAAAAACACTTAAAAATGAATTAAAAACAATTGTTGCGAGTTAGGTTTAGTCGGAGGACCACGTACAATGATTCATCAAAGTTGTACAAAGCTGGATGTTTTTACTGGAAAACCAAAACGAGCAATTAACGAAGCGAAACGGAGAGATATAATTTTCTTGGCTTGGAAACAACTTAAAAGAACCAAAAATGAATTAAAATTATTTTTTGGTGATTAACAGATAATTTTAAAGAATTAAAAGAAATTCAAATTTTTTTAAAAAAAGGCCAAAGCGCCTCGCTTTGGTCAAAGCGAGGCGCCTGTGGTCTAATCAAACCACTAAAGCACACTAAAGCGCCTCGCTTTGACCAAAGCGAGGTGCTTTGGCCTTTTTTTTAAAAAATTTGAATTTCTTTTAATTCTTTAAAATTATCTGTTAATCACCAAAAAATAATTTTAATTCATTTTTGGTTCTTTTAAGTTGTTTCCAAGCCAAGAAAATTATATCTCTCCATTTCGCTTTGTTAATTGCTCGTTTTGGTTTTCCAGTAAAAACATCCAGCTTTGTACAACTTTGATGAATCATTGTACGTGGTCCTCCGACTAAACCTAACTCGCAACAATTGTTTTTAATTCATTTTTAAGTGTTTTTAATTACTTTTCGAGAAATGATAATTTTCAGATTTTACTAATCAAGGTGTCACCAAGCATGTCAAGAAATGATAATTTTCAAATATTGTAGATCAAACATTTAAAAATATATTAACAAACATTTAAAAATAACTTTTCATGCAAAGCAGGTAAAATTCAGTTGTTTTACTAATTTCATAGTCTTGATACTTTTAACAATCAGATTGTTTTTCGAGAGAAAGGAACTAAGTTGCAAATACGATAATAATCAAACTCATATCTCAAGCCGGTGTAATTACTTTCAAGTTTTTTAGAATCATTGAAGACACCACATCATTGTACAAACCGACGATCATTCAAAATTTAAAGTTACCGCTAACCTCTGTGCCATCATCGACTACAGCAAACCGACGATCTTCCTCCACGGCACTCCTAATGGGCCTCTCTTTATTTCACGGTACGATTTGTGTTTTTGTTGCTTTATAAATAATAAGTTTTGTGTTTATCAAACCCTAACGTCTGAGCATTGATTTATTAAATCGTTTTACTAATTTTCGATTCTTGATACTTTCATAAATTGTTTTACTAATTTCCGATTCATGATAATAATAAATTATTATAATAATAAAACAAAGGAACTAAATTACAAATATAATAATAAAAATAATAATAATAATGTAATATAGTCATTGTTAATGCTCAAAAAAGTCAACCTTTGTTGACTCATAGGAGTCTTGAAGACGAAATGAATTTTACAAGATACTTGAAACAAGGTATGGATATGGAGAATAAATCGTTGACAGATATCTGGTCTTCAGAGTTTCCAACCCCTAATACATTCATCAAAGGATATTCATGTGAGAATGATTTCGTACAAGATTCCTATGCAAGCAAATCATCTCATGTTGAATATTTAGTTCTCTCCGAACTTCAGCTTCCAAAATACGACGTCGTTGTAGCTCATATGTTATTATCTCTTCTCTTATTCTCTGTTTCTCTAGTTCTCGATGGATTATTGCTCTCATATCGACTCTCACAATTATTCACAATTTTATACATACAACACACCTTCATCGTTGACCGTACTGTTCTTCTTGATCTTTTATGTATGAATAGTGACCCTCTGGCAAACCTGCCTCTCTTTTGAATTTGTTGCTTCCATAGAGAAGTTATCAATCTCACTGTAATGATCAGGAACATTCCAAATAACTGTATAATTTCGTACAAGATTCCTATGCAAGCAAGTCAAATTCAGTTGTTAGACCAACTTGAGATATGAGTTTGATTAGCTTGAATCTCTCTGATCCATGGTATCCACTTTCAGGTTGTCTTCATCGTTGACCGCTATCTCTCGGATAACAACTGAAAAGTAATTACAAGAAGATGATCAAGGATGCTACAACATAACTTGCACCGGCTTGAGATATGAATTTAATTAGCTTAAATCTCTCTGATCCATGATATGAGAGCAATAATCCATCGAGAACTTGAGAAAGAGAGAATAAGAGAAGAGATAATAACATATGAGCTACATCCATCGAGAACTTGCACCGGCTACATTTCAGTTGTTATCAGACGAGGACTTGCCTGTGTTGCCGCATTTAATGAAATTTAACGCGCATACCGCATTCATTGACTTTACGTGGTTGATGATATCAAGTTTAAGTCATTGACAATGTTGAGGGTTATTACTTTGTTTTTTAAATTTTTTTAACTTTTTATAATTATTAAATTAAAAAAAAAAAACAACTCAAAACATCAAAACAACTACCAAAATAAATTACCCCCTCGAAGCGCCTCGCTTAGGCCTAAGCGAGGCGCTTCGAATTTAAAAAAACAGCTTTTTCTGCCCCTCGTACTGACCTCCTCGAATTCAGCTCCAAAGCGCCTCGCTTAGGCCTAAGCGAGGCGCTTTGAGGGGGTTAAAATAGAAGGTGGGGGGTTTAAATATATCCACCCTTTCAAAATAATAATATATACAATTCGTTAGAGCCATTTTTTTCAAGCTCGTACAAGGTACTTGAATCCTTAAGACCGGCTATGATGTGCATACTCAATTAGTGAAAGTATAAATTGAAACCCCCCTCGAGTTAAGAAAACTAAGAAAACCCTTGTAAAAACCATCTAATTTTTTTTTATTTTTTTTAACAGCACAAACTTTGTTTATTTTTTTTTAAATATCCTATCGGCGCTTTTTTATTTTTTTTGCCCCAAAACGCTTTAATATATGTATGTTACCTTGTGTATTTTTTTCAAATTTTTTTTTTTGTGTTTTAGATAGTTTTTACAAGGGTTTTCTTAGTTTTCTTAACTCAAGGGGGTTTTCAATTTATCATCCCCTACTAAATTAATTGTACATCTTATAAACCAAGTCTTCATATACGCAAACCAGGGGAAAAACTCGATGTCAAAAAACGTGAACTATAAGACGGAGGGGTGTGGGAGACGGGGAGGGCTTACTTGAGCCTACGTGGCACCTCCCTCATTGGACCCCCCCCCCCCCAAATGAAATTTCAGTACAGACGAGGAAACTTCCCACTCCTCGAGCTCTTCTCCCTTCCACTTCTCTCTCTCTCTCTCTCTCTCTCTCTCGCTCTCTCTCTCTCTCTCTCCTGCTTTAGTGATGAGGTGGCATTGGTGCCGATATTGGTTCTCAGAAGTGGTTGGTACCATACCCCATAGCCTAACATAATGCTTTCAAATTAAAGCATAGTTATTAAAAAGGACAAATACATCTGTAGGAACCGTTCGTGCAAAATAAATAAATAATTCTTATTATTTTTACAATACAATAAGCAAAGGAAATAAAATACTATTACAACTGAAAAGAAAGGCAAATACAAGAAGATGATGAGAAAACAGAATAATTGTGGCTGAGGATCGTGTTTGACACTGGGCCCTTAAAACAAATTCCGAGCCTACCGGAGACTCGTTTTGTTTATGAGGGTACAACAGCCGAAGCAGTATGTACTGCCGGAATAAACACTAAACCCGTCTTGTACCTTGATCTTCAGAAGAACAGAGTAGAAAAAGCAAGAGAATTTTAGAGGAGGAGTGATAGAGAAGAATGTCTCTAGTGTGTCTTATGCAATGCCAAGACCTTGGCTTTTATAGGGGCCAATGGTTGTTACAAGTCAAAGGAATTAAATGCCAAATATTAAATGTCATTAAACGTCTTTAATGACATTTAATGCTGCTTTAATTCTCAGTCAAAACTGTTGACTCGTCAGTTACACTGCAGCTCTGAACTGTTGGGAGTTCGCGTGTGCGTCAGATGCACACTGGTGTCTGACCCGCCACGCAGGCACGAGTTACGCGCGCGCGCCACGAAGTCGCGCACCACATAATCCCATTCTACGTCATGAATCCGCCACCCGCGTGCCATGCAGGACAAGACGCCACTTGTCTCTGACTTCCAGTGCCACGCGTAGTGCTGCGTCAGCGGAGCATCCCGTTCTCCGCATTTACGCCAGCGGAAGTCCTCGTTCTCCGCGTCTGCCTATCTTGCTGAACCACCTGTGCACCATCAAAAATACTAAGGCGGCTCGCGGCGACGCGAGTGTGCGAAGTGCAAAGTGCACCATCAAAGCGCCACATTGCGCCTCAGCGCCCACGCCACGCGCGTGTGTGCGAGTGCGAGTTAAGGGTGCTTCGCACCCTTCACGACTTCCATAGTGTGTGATTCTATGGAATACTTAGGATGGGGAGTCCTTCCTTATAAACAAGTCCAAGACTCATCTCCCTTCCAATGTGGGACAAGTTCTCATTGTCACTTTCCATTTCACATTCCCAACTAGTTGTTTCACTCCTCCACTTTTGAGCATCGATATCTCATTCATCTTAGCTCCGTTTTGGACGCGGTTTGGTTCGTTGCGGAGCTCTCACAACATAGAACATAAACCCACAAAGAAATATATAAATAAACCTCAGTTTCATATATATATTTTTGGCCAAAACTTAGGAAAAATCATTTTCCCAAAATTGTGAAAATAGCATTTTCACCTATTTTTCCAACAATCCCCCATATGAATGAAGATCGCCCCGTTCTTACAAGTATCAAAGATACAAGTCGACAGTTGAGCATTGCAGGATAGGTAGGCGTAACCTTTGAACCTTGCTTTGTGAAGCATACTTAGCCTACTAGCGATATGTAGAACTTGATGTCTTTGAACATACCCCCGTTTGTGTAAACGACAATACACTTCACACAACACTCTCCCTAGTTATGCCAACTCCTCATTGTCGTGTCCTTTTATGGTCATGGAACACTGTCCTGGTTCTGCGAGAGCTCTAGGATATGCACCTCCCCACATATCCATTCGAAGCGACCACACTTCTCTATAACATAGGTGATTCAAACGAATCATTAAAAGCATCATGGTTACTCGATTACGCTCAATCATTAACCTGAAAATATGCTCAGCCTTCTCCTCAATGTCACTGATTGGAATGGACTAGGAAGTATATAACTCCCTTTATTTAGTGTTGGGGGTACTCCCCCACAGTGACTCCCTTTTGGTCATATGATTATGTTGTCATATTGAACCTAGATCTTGGGATCTCTAGTCAACTAGGTTAGATTTCCCTCATATTTCCTTTTTCCAAGGGCTTTAGTCCCATTCCTCTTGACAACTTATAAACTTGCTCATTGCTTAAGCCTTTCGTTAACGGGTCCGTAATGTTATCTACTGATTTAATATAATCAATTGTGATAACACCCGTATAGCAGTTGTCGTACCGTGTTATGTCTACGTCGAATATGCCTTGATTTGCCGTTGTACATTGAGCTTTTAGCTCTACCAATTGCTTATTGGCTGTCACAATATATGCAAATAGCAGGCAATGGCTTTGGCCATCTTGGAATATCTTCCACAAATTGACGTAGCCACTCCGCTTCTTCTCCCGATTTATCTAAAGTGATAAATTCAGATTCCCTCGTGGATCTAGCTATAACCGTCTGTTTAGACGACTTCCAAGATATAGCCGCACCACCAAGTGTAAACACGTAACCACTTGTAGATTTGGAATCTTTTATATCCGATATCCAGTTTGCATCAATGTATCCTTCGATCACTGCTGGATGACGGGTATAATGCAGTCCATAATCTCCTGTGTATCTGATGTATTTAAGCACCCTCTTTATACTTTTCCAATGTTCTTCACTTGGATTACTAGTATATCTACTTATCCTACTTACCGCATAAGCCAAGTCGGGTCTGGTACATGTCATTAGATACATTAGACTGCCAATGATTCTTGAGTACTCTAATTGAGCAACACCCTCGCCTCTATTTTTACTTAGATGGTGGGTCGTATCAATTGGACCTCGAGCTATACTCGTGTCTCCTGAATTGAATTTGTCAAGAATCTTATCCACATAATGAGATTGATTTAGCACAAGACCGTTTTGGGTTCTAACGATTTTGACTCCAAGAATCACGTCCGCTCTACCCATGTCTTTCATATCAAATCTCGCTTTTATCATGTCTTTAGTAGATTTTATCATTTTGTCATTACTCCCAATGATAAGGATATCGTCTACATAAAGACATAAAATAACATAGCGTCCTGGTGTGTCTTTCGAATAGACACATTTGTCGCACTAATTTATTTTGAAACCATTGTCAAGCATGACATGATCAAACTTTTGGTGCCATTGTTTTGGAGCTTGCTTCAAGCCATACAAAGAATTGACGAGTTTACATACTTTGCCCTCTTGTCCTGGGGCGGAGAAACCTTCAGGTTGCTCCATGTAAATCTCTTCATCTAAATCGCCATTTAGAAATGCGCTTTTTACGTCCATTTGGTGAACTTCCAAATTTCGTAAAGCCGCTATAGCAAGAACCAATCGAATAGATGTTATTCGTGTGACAGGCGAGTAAGTATCAAAATAATCTAGACCTTCCTTTTGTTTAAATCCTTTGATTACCAACCTAGCCTTATACTTATCAATACTTCCATCAGCTTTCATCTTCTTCTTGAATATCCAACGATATCCAAGTGGTTTACAACCAGGCAGAAGATCTACTAGCTCCCAAGTATGATTTTGCAATATAGAATCTATTTCATTCTTAATTGCTTCTTTCCATTGAGGCCCTTCCGAAGAGGTGACCGCTTCGTGGTAGGTATTGGGCTCACCCTCAACCATGTAGCTCAAGAAGTCTGGACCAAAGGATTTTTCAACCCTTGCCCGTTTGCTTCGTCTAAGCTCACCTTCCTCTATCTCAGGTCGTTTATGTCTTTGATCATGAATATCATCGTCAACCGGTGTGGATGAACTTGAAGGTGCATCTTCAAACGGTATAGATGATGTTCCATGTGTCTGTCCTAACATAGGAAACACATTTTCAAAGTATGAAACAACATTAGGGCTTTCCTCTATGAAAGTGTTTTCGTGGACATCAGGATTTTTGGACTTATACACCAAAAACCGATGTGCACTACTTTCATGTGCGTAACCAATGAAAATACAATCAACGGTTTTGGGTCCTATCCTAAGAGCCTTAGGAGGTGGTACAATCACCTTTGCTAGGCACCCCCACACTTTGAGGTATTTGTACGATGGTTTTCTTTTGAGCCATAATTCATAAGGAGTCTCGTCCCTATCTTTGAGTGGTATCTTGTTCAAAATATAATTAGCTGAAAGAATGGCGTCCCCCCACATTTCGCGGTTCACGCCCTAACCAATCAACATGGCATTCATCATTTCTTTTAATGTGCAGTTCTTTCATTCTGCGGTGCCATTTGATTGTGGTGAATAGGGAGCGGTACACTCGTGTACAATTCCACTTTTTGCGCACAAATCTGCTAAAGGTGCAACATATTCGCCCCCTCGGTCACTTCTAACAACTTTAATTTTCTTTTTAAGTTGATTCTCAACTTTGTTTTTGTACAATATAAACTTGTCTATTGCTTCGTCTTTACTCTTAAGTAAATATACATAGCAATATTTAGTACAATCATCAATAAACGTGATGAAGTACTTGTTTCCACCCATTGTGGGAACCGCCTTTAAATCACATACATCGGTGTGAATTAGATCAAGTGGTTCGGTTATTCGTTCAACCGGTTTAAACGATGATCTTATAAGTTTGGATTCAACACAAGGTTCGCATTTAGAATCGGATTCAATGTGGAATGTAGGTATCCTTTTTAATTTCATTAAACGTTGTATTGAATGAAAATTTGTATGTCCTAGTCTACCATGCCAAACATTAGAAGACTCGATCATATAAGTAGAAGTAGTAGCGTTTTCATTCATTTCATTTTTAACAACCAAAACATTCATTTTAAACATACCATTAAGGGCATTTCCCTTGCCTACAAACATTCCACGCCTAGAGAGAACAAAATTATCTGATTCAAACACAAGAAGAAATCCAAACTTGTTGAGCATCCAACCTGACACGAGGTTCTTGCGTATCTCTGGTACATAGAGAACATTGCTCAACTTGAATTCCTTGACGGAAGAAATTTTCAAGATCACATCGCCTTCACCCTTGATGTCGGCGGTAGCCTTATTTCCCATATAAAGCTTATCTTCACCCGTCAGTTCCTTGAATGTTGAGAAAAGTGCCTTATCTCCACAAACATGGCGGGTTGCACCCGTGTCAACGAACCATCCTGATGGGTTGTTATCCAACACCACGTTGACCTCTTCAACCATAGCTCCGTGCTCGGTTATCATCGCCACTAAAGGCATTCCATCATCATCCACCATATGCACATGCTCGCGCTTTGATTCTTGGATTGGTTAGACCAGTGCCTGATCTCGTTACAGTTGTAACATTTCCCTTGGAAAGATTGAGGTTTCTTTTTCGCATCCTCCTTCTTTGGTCCAAAGTCAACCTTTGCTTTTCCCTTGTTCTTCTTCCCTCCTTTAGCCTTTTTAGCCTTTGAGGATTGCCCATGTTCCACCATATTTGCCTTAGCCTCGGCGCGCACCATGGTGGATTTTTGAGCAATTCTATTATCCTCTTCAATACGAAGACGAACAATAAGCTCCTCAAGAGTCATCTCCTTTCGTTTGTGCTTGAGATAATTCTTATAGTCAAGCCAACTAGGAGGTAAGTTTTCAATCATGGCTGCCACTTGAAATGTCTCACCATTTACCATGCCCTCGGAATGGACTTCGTGTAGTATAATTTGCAACTCTTGGACTTGGTTCATCACACTTTTGGAATCTACCATTTTAAAGTCCAAGAAACGGGCTACAACGAATTTTTTTTTTCGTTCCAGCATCCTCCGTTTTGTACTTTTTGTCTAAAGAGTCCCATAATTCTTTGGCAGTCTTTAGAGGATAGTAAAAATTATACAACGAATCCACGAGGCCGTTTAGAACATAGTTACGACATAGGTAATCCGAATGCTTCCAAGAATCTAGCGTGCTCTGAAATTGAGCATCGTTCTCCCCGTCTTTTTGTTGGGGAGCCAATTCCGTTAAGAACCTCGCAAGGTTCAAGGTGGTCAAGTAGAAGAAAATCTTCTGTTGCCACCTTTTGAAGTGGAGACCCGAAAATTTTTCGGGTCTTTCAGCATGATTCGCCACAGTAGACGCTCCACTGTGACGTTAGGCAAAGGTGTTCCGACAACGGTAGTGTTTTCCGAAGTTGACATTCTGAAATGTAGAAACCAACTAAGTTAATATTTATAATAAAAACGCTGTTTTATATATAAAAAGATAACTTAGTTATTGTCAACAAAGTCTTCTAATTTGATTTAGCAAACTATTTAAAACACCAAAGTGAATAAAATAGAGACCACCCTAAGGTAGGGTCTAATGCTACAACCAAGAAGATGAAAAGAAAAGAAAAATAAATCTCAAGATTTCTTTGTTTCCTTTTCTATAGAAGCCAAGAGATTTATCCTCTAAGTCCAACTTTGAGGAATCACCAAATGGTTCAGTAGCTTTTTTCTAGGAAAACCAAAAGATTTATCCTCTAAGTCCAACTTTGAGGAGTCACTAATTGATTTTTGTAGAAAAATAAAAGAATAAAGGAATTTTTCTCTATTTTATCAAGAACCTCAAAAAAATAGAGAGAAAAAAAAATAAGAACTGATTTTAAAACACAATTCCAAGTGAATCAAAACTTGTTCGAATCACTAAAGAATGGTTTTTTCGTGATACACGAACGGTGTTTTTAAAAAAATTGTTTTAAGATTGTAGGAACCGTTCGTGCAAAATAAAAAAATAATTCTTATTATTTTTACAATACAATAAGCAAAGGAAATAAAATACTATTACAGCTGAAAAGAAAGGAAAATACAAGAAGATGTTGAGAAAACAGAATAATTGTGGCTGAGGATCGTGTTTTACACGGGGCCCTTAAAACAAATTCCGAGCCTACCGGAGACTCGTTTTGTTTCCCAGGGTACAACAGCCGAAGCAGTATGTACTGCCAGAGTAAACACTAAACCCTTCTTGTACCTTGATCTTCAGAAGAACAGAGTAGAAAAAACAAGAGAATTTTAGAGGAGAAGTGATAGAAAAGAATGTCTCTGATGTGTCTTCTGCAATGCCAAAACCTTGGCTTTTATAGGAGCCAAGGGTTGTTACAGGTCAAAGGAATTAAATACCAAATATTAAATGTCATTAAACGTCCTTAATGGCATTTAATGCTGCTTTAATTCTCAGTCAAAACTGTTGACTCGTCAGTTACACTGCAGCTATGAACCGGTGGGAGTTCGCGTGTGCGTCAGATGCACACTGGTGTCTGACCCGCCATGCAGGCACGAGTTACGCGCGCGTGCGCCACGAAGTCGCGCACCACATAATACCGTTCTACGTCACGAATCCGCCACCCACGCGCCATGCAGGGCAAGACCCCACTTGTCTCTGACTTCCAGTGCCACGCGTAGTGCTGCGTCAGCGGACCATCCTGTGCTCCGCATTTACGTCAGCGGAAGTCCTCGTTCTCCGCGTCCGCCTATCTTGCTGAACCACCTGTGCACCATCAAAATTACCAAGGCGGCTCGCGGCGACACGAGTGTGTGAAGTGCGAAGTGCAAAGTGCAAAGGGCCACATTGCCCCTCATCGCCCACGCCATGCGCGCGTGTACGAGTGCGAGTTAAGGGTGCTTCGCGACTTCCATAGTGTGTGATTCTATGGAACACTTAGGATGGAGAGTCCTTCCTTATAAACAAGTCCAAGACTTATCTCCCTTCTAATGTGGGACAAGTTCTCATTGTCACTTTCCATTTCACATTTCCAACTAGTTGTTTCACTCCTCCACTTTTGAGCATCGATATCTCATTCATCTTAGCTCCGTTTTGGACGCGGTTTGGTTCGTTGCGGATCTCTCACAACATAGAACATAAACGCACAAAGAAATATATAAATAAACCTCAGTTTCAAATATATATTTTTGTCCAAAACTTAGGAAAAATCATTTTCCTAAAATTGTGAAAATAGCATTTTCACCTATTTTTCCAACAACATCAACATAAACTAGTAGAATAGATTGGCATGCATTGTAACAATTTGCATGTTATTATTCAAATGTATTGGTAACCATTTCTCAGCAAACTTTTCACGCGATTAGCTTCTGATATATATTAAAAGTAAAGCCACTAATTACGTGAAGTTGCAAGCCTTAGCCAAGAAGGTACAACCGAAGTGACGATCTCTCTTTTTTTTTTTTTTTTTTTTTTTTTTTTTTTTTTTTTTTAGATAGGAGTGGCTATCTTGTGGTAGTAATTGCAAACATCACTCCCCTTCTCTTAGTGTGTATGTACACTTTGATTATTGGAGTATTTTAACTTATGTTGGATCTCAACTTTATTTCACTAATGCATATCTCGTAGAATTTCCTAAGCTAAGTTATTTGTGTATATACATGACTGTAGGGGTGTTCAAATTCAGATAATCCGAATTTCGGATATCCGAAATTCGGATTCGGATTCGGATCATCCAACGGATAATCCGAAACTTAAAAAAAATAAAAAAATTAATAAAAAGTAATAAAAAAAACGTTCTCCTTTATGTCTAAAATGTGAACCTGTTAAAAAAACAAAAATCGAAGTTAGATAAACGAAACTTGAACAAAAAAATGTAAAAGAAATTTACCGTTTGTTGGACGGAGGTTGTGGTGGTCGGAGACGAGATGGACGGGGGCTGTTATAGAGAAGAGAAAAGGGAGCGGCTGCTATGGATTGGAATAGTATGGACTTAGGGTTTAGGAGGATTAGGGATTTAGGATTGTGTATTGTGTTATGTAGTGTATATAATATTATATATTTATATATTTTTTTTAATATTCGGATTCGGATAATCCAATTATCCGAAAATTTTCAAAATCCGGATCCGAATCCGAATCCGAAATTTCGGATTATCCGATTTTCGGATATCTGAAAATCGGATTATCCAAAATTTCGGATAATTTGGATTCGGATTATCGGATTTTTCGGATTCGAATTCGAATTCGGATTTTTTTGAACACCCCTACATGACTGATATAAAGTATAAACGCACTTGAACAGCTATACTTATTTCCAAATAATCTAGAAAAATAAAAAGTCGAATAAAATAGTTTCAGTTGAAGGAATAATCTATATATCTATATCTATATATCTATAATCTATAATAACTTATAATAAAAGAATTAAAAATTGATTAGTTCTCATTCAATTTAAGCCTAAGAAAGCCATTTTAATGACATGGCATTCAAGGACACATTCTTCTCCTTAGGTGTGTCATGTGTCATGCCATGTGACAAATAAAAAAAAATAATAATATACTACCTAATCTGTTAAATGTAAATTGAGTTATTTTAAAAAAAAAAAATTAAAAACAAATTTAAATTTTTCTCTCTTATGTTTTCTCCCATAATTTTTAAATGTTAATATCTTTTATATACGAGATTTTTTAAAGAAAAAAATTACACCAAATTAACTAGCGTTTTATTATCTTTCCAACGAGTACCATAGTGCTATATAAAAAACGGAGAAAAAAAAACGACTATTTTTTGTGGGGTTTTGTTCATACAAGAAAAAAAAAACACAAAGTGTTCAGGTTATTTATTAATAATGTTTTCTTTCTTTTAAACTAGGTTTTTATCTACGATGTTGAAATTCACCCCAATTGCCATGCTTTCATTGGAATTTTACTCTTTTAAAGATGCATAGGTATACTTCATCAAGAGGAGCTAGGAGAAAGAATCGCACAACACTGCAACACATGGTGTCACCTTATAGCAAGGTTATTTTTTTATTTATTTAATTACAAGAGTAATAATTATTAGTATTAGTATTATTAGAATTATTATATTTTTCAACCTCGGGACGCTCCCGGGATAAAAGCTAGTATGTATATATTACAAAGGGATTAATCCTACATGTCATACTCTTATAAAATCTCTTCTTTAAGAGATGCCATATAGGATGTGATGTGGCAAGTGTAAACCAATTAAAAAAAGGAATAAATATGATTTAACCTAATCTATTATAATCTTTAACCTAATCTACTAAATCCGAATATTAAAACTTTATAATTTGTTTCTCTCATGTTTCCTCCCATAACTTTTAAACGTTAATATCCTTTATACACGAGATTTTTTTAAAGAAAAAAATTACACCAAATTAACGAGCGTTTTATTAGCTTTCCAACGAGTACCATAGTTCTATATAAAAAAACGGAGAAAAAAATGACTATTTTTTTGTAACTCGACAGGTATTGTGTCGGGTTTGGGATTAGTATAAAAAAATTGTGCGTTTGGATCGGGTCTGGGATTAGGTGATACCCGACCCGATTACCCGAAACAACATACCCAAATACTCGAACTATATACCCGATCATATACCCATGAATTTTTTAGCGCATCACATAACCCTTAGACTAATGTATTCGATATTTCAATAATTAACTTTTTTTTTCTTATTTCATGTTAGTTTTTTTAGAATGATCGATTATAAACTTCCGAATTCATTTGTAATGGCACTAGATTTATACCCTGGCGCAGAGATTTGTTTTTTTTTTTTTATATTTGAATATGATAACTTATGGAAGAGATTTGTTTAAAATAATAATAATAATAATAATAATAATAATAATAATAATAATAATAATAATAATAATAATAATAATATAGTTTATTATGTCATATTAGATATTTTAACCCGGGACGCTCCCAAGATAAAAACTAGTTATACTTATATTTATGTATCATCTAAAATGAATAGTACTTTCAGATTTTGCATTAATTTATTATCATTATGTTGATGTTGTAAACACATGTCATCTTCTCCTTTCCCTTCCTTCACACACCTCTTCCTCTACTTTTTGACAGCTTATCCCACCATTCTCTCTCCAAACTTTCCATTCTCTCTCTCTCTGTCTCCCTCTTTCTCTCTCTCTCTCTCTCTCTCTCTCACACACACACACACACAAATCTGTGTTCTCTCTGTATTTGAGATTAAGATTAGGGTGTCTCAGAATCCACACCGTCGACACACACCAACCATTGTTCTTCGACGGTACTGCCACCAAATCCACCGTCGCAACAAACCCTAGGTTAAACCCAAACCCAAACCCAAACCAAAACCAAACCACCCTTAACGAACTAAACGACGCCGTTCACCTCTTCTGCAACCTCCCTTTCACCTCCTCGTCTTCCTATGTTTCTTTTTTCACCTTATTTTGGATGCAAGTCCTAAATATATTATGTTTACTTATCTGACATTCTTCAGATCTGAAAAGAAGTGGCCAGTGGTTTTTAAATCTGAAGAAGAAGATAATAGTCGGTGTTTGTGTTATGGAAAAGAAGGTAAAATGTGGACCGGAGGTTTTGTTTCTTTTTTATACATTTCTTTGACAAAATAGAGGGGATCGGATTGATGGTAGCTACAAATGGTGGGTGGTGCTGTCAGTTTCGATCTATGTGGGTGGTGGCATTGGTTAATCTCCGCATGCCTCTTTCTCTCTCTCTCTCTCTCTCGATTGGTCGGCGCCACCGGCGGCCATGTTTGGCTGCCTTGGGTGGCGTCACCACCACCAAGGAAGCCACCATCTGCAGCCACCATCAACGAACTCCGCCGCTCACCATCACCATTTCCTCCATTCCCAAACCTCTTCACCATTGAAAACCCACTGTTTTGGGTGAGTTTTGCTTTATTGAATTTATGTTTTGATAGGTTTGTAATTATTTTATAACAGCAAAACAAACCAAAATATGTAAAAAAAATCGTTCAAAACAAAGGTTTAGAAAAGCAGATAGCAAAATTACAACAATAGAAGCAAAACCGTACAATTTTAGACCTTTCAGCTAACAAATAAACAAAAATAGATAAATCGAAAGTATTTTAACAGTCGGTCAACATATTTAAGCTAATAAAGCAGCCGATTATACACATGCATTTATGTACAGAGAAAAACCTGTAGTTTTAATGAGTATTTTATTTTATTTTAAATATATAAAGGAAAATGAACAGAAATATGTTCAGATGAAGAATATTTCAACAAAAGAAGCTATTATAAGTGAATAAGAGAAAAATGTGTATCAATGTTTAATAAACCCTTATCGGAACATACTATTAGCGATCGATGATGAATTTATATTGAGAGAGAGAGAGAGAGGAGAGAGAAGGGTTTTGCAGGCGTTTTGGGGGAGAGAGTATTGGTGTGTGTGTGCGCGTGCGTGAAGGTTGTTGACAATAATATGCTATTGTTGTTGCATATGAAAATGATGCAAAATGTAAACTTAAATTAAGTAAAAAGTTTATTACTAGTGTTTGTTTATGTCATGTTATATAGTATAGGTTATTTGTTTAGTGTTAGGTGTGGAATGTGTTGGTTTGAATATTGATTAATATGTTATTCATTGAACATTGGTTTTATTGTTTTAGTTTGGAAGCATACGATTTGGGTTATTAGGTTAAATTTATATTGATACTACTGATTTTACATCATTAAATAATTGTTAGACATTGAAAACTATGCAGAACAGTTAAGCTAATAACAAAGATGTGTTGTTTGATAGTTGTTACATATGTTTGTTGGTTTAATATTAATTTTAACTGTTTCATTTAATATGTCGTTTTGTGATGTTGAGTACAGTGTCATAGGAAAGTGGTGTTCCATCAACGTTGCCGGTGGCTTCACAGCTTATATTAAAACAACAGTTTATGAACCTGCAACCCCCATGCAGCCAATTATTTCAACAACTATGAGCCTAAATTTTCGATTTTTAATTTCATTTTTTTGACTTTTACTTCCTTTGTGTTTTGCTGACTTTGTTGCATGTGAAGTTTGCAAAAGTGATGGAGTGCTGATTGTTGATATTATGGTTAGTATTATGACTTTATTTTTAAGTTAGGCGAAAAAATGCTACCATAATGTTCTTACTTTATGTTCATGTTAACTGTCACAGGTTGGTGTTATTTCTCTGCAACGGTTGGAGCCGCTACTTCAAAGCATTCATGATTGTTTGACGAATGCTGATTGGGCAGCTCGAAAGGCAGCTACGCCAGCTACTGATGCATTAATTTCCTAGGCATTGCACTCAACCAACTTGATCACTGGAAAAACAGGTCCCACAATAACCGTCCTTTAGGATTGTCGCTTCGATAAGGTACTTTTGAAATGCTATAGTTAAACTAAAGAGGTCAAATCAAACCCCCCTTTAAACTCAACAAAACAAACATAACGTTCTTTTGTTTGAATTTCTATAGATAAACCTGCAAGGGAGAGCATGGTAGAGGGTTTGCAACAGTGGCAACGTCTTACGGGAGGTTCTGAAGATAAAAAGGGATAAGGTCAAGGTGAGAACCAAAAGAAAATATTACCGTCTTTGATGTTTGCTCAGTCATCTACCAATAAGTAGGTTAATTGAGGTTATATTTTATCTTTAAGTGGATAAGGTGGGTGAAACACATAAACTAAAGGAAACAGGATTGTGTTTTTAAAAAAAATAAGTCATGTTGTTTCAACAAAGTTTTTATCTGGACTGGATGATGCTTACTTTCTTGGTTTTCCCATCACGCAAGGTGTCCGACACAATGGTCGAGTCCTACAATGCCACCTTATTGGTGCATGAACTGGTCGAGAATGCAGATGAATACATGGTTCTTGACAATGAGGCTTTTGTATGACATCCTTTTCCGTGCACTCAAGCTCACTACTCCCAGCTGTAAGTTCATCTTCTTGACATATTCCCAAAGATTAAAAAAAAAATAAAAAAAGAGAAAAAAACAAAGAAAGAGAGCTTATACAAGTATGTACGCACAGGACGCTTACCTAGGCGCACATGCGCAAATTCAGCCAAATTCTGCAGAAACTAGTAGGGTTTTAGACCGTCCGGAGTGGGGGCGGGGAAATGGGCGGGAAGGGGGGATCACCGCCGCCGGCCGACGTGGAGAGGGGCGGGAAGGGGGGGGGGGGGCTTGGGTGCCTTGTGGAGGGTTTTGGTTGGATGCGAGTGTTTTGACCGTTGAAAAAAACACAAATTAAATATTATAACCGTTAGAAAGCAAATGGTCAAAAATCTTTTTTTTTTTTATTAATTACCCTCTCCTCACTACAAAACACCCACTTTATCTTATCTTCACCATTTTTATACACTTCTTCAACAATTTTTTTACAGTTCTTCATATATTTTCATACTACTCATCCTACTTTGTTAAAAAAAATGAACCTATTCAACCGAGGCTTTGACTCAAACAACTTATACAACTTTGTCCCAAACCCGAATACACCACCGGTTCGTCCGACCCCAAACCGTCCACCCATTCCTTCACCCTATCCCGACTACGCGGGTTATGCGGGATACATTAGTGGGAAAATTTATCCTAATTTCCCATTCAATGATTCTCTCGTTCCTTCACAATTGTCACTTCATATGACGCAACAAGAAACCGTACCCGAATCACAACAACAAAATGTTGAGGGATCATTTTCGGGTAAAAAAGCCCTCTCTAAAAAGAAGTCACAGGAAGAAGACGCCGGCGGAGAAAGCATTAACTACCGCTAACCGCCAAGCGATTAAGTGGACACCCGCTGAAGAGCTTGCGTTAACGAAAGCATGGATAAGCGAGTCGGAAAAAGAGCAAGGTAATTTTTTTTCTAATATTTCTAATAATTTGGTAAACATGATAATTTTGTTGTTTTCTAATATTTCTAATACTTTTTTTTTTGTAGAAACTAGTCGCCACAAAAACGACTTTTGGATCGACATAAACAATGCCTTGCATATGTTGATGGAACGAGAGTTCTATTGTGACATCCAGGAACCAAGCACACATTACTAAGCTGGCAGTTTACTTACTGAATTTTGGGACGAAATTCTCTTCAACTTGCGGATGATGTGATACCCCGCAATTTCAGGTTCTCACTTTAACTAAACTCTAGTTACACTCCTTGTATTATACTTAACTAGGGTTAGCTAGATAGGACACACGTTGCACAGTTATAGGTTAATAACTGCATGAAGTGGTAATTCGGGGAATTAGCAAACTATATACATGATTAGTGAACCTCGGACGTTGGTGAACAATGAAGTTAAATAATTGTGAGTAAATTGATTGAGATTGGTTGCAATTACGTGCTTCTATGATACTCTGTGAAACTATGTGCAAACTGTATATGATTACGTGAACTTAAACCGAATACGTTAATAAAAAACGTTAAAGGTGGATCATTAGGATGGTTGGGGTCTTAACACATGGGGATACACTTATTATGGTCCAAAATAGCGAAAAATTCGAAGAAAACACGCTATACAACGAAGCAGGCCACCCGGTGCAGGCCGAAGAGGAGTGAGCGACCGCTCACTCCCTCCAAGCGGCCGCGCGCGGGTGACAGACTTCAGCAAACCGACTTAAACTTGTATTTAAGCAACCTTAAGCCTCTTGTACCTCCTAAACTCAAACCCTAATCGCCCTTACTGCACTATTTACGAAATATTAACCCCTAAACACCTGCTAAGGCGCAAGAACATTGATCGGGAAGCTTGGAGAGCATTCGGTTGATTGTTTTGAAGAGCTTGCGGTATAACATTCAATCTTTTGTGTTTTAATCTTCCTTAATATGTTATAAAAACCTATAACTAAGTTTGTCCAGGTCTGAAACCTTTTCATAAAGATTAAAACTTGATGTTTATAAAGATTGAATGGGTTAAACATAATCCTAGGCGATTAGAAATTGATAGGTTGCATGATTATGCATGTTCTTGATGTTTTTGACTCCTAGGGTTTATGAATGATGATGTTTAGGATGTATCATTAGGGTTTTTATCAGATGTGGCTCTTATTGATGTTGTGTGATGATTATTAGGTGTTATTGATTGATAATATGCAACTAGGGTTTGATATAATTGATAATATTGCATGATTAGAATCTGGACAGAATCTGAATGTCGACTTGTAGGGTCTGTTACGTGACATTAAATTGTTGATTTTCATCGATTCTTTGCATGAATGGATCTTACATGCTCTTAGCTTTTTAGAATGGGTAAAATCATCTGATTTGGATGTCGTTTGATATGTTTTTGGAATTTTCTTTGATTAAAGGTCATATAAGATTTTCGGATTAACAAACCGAGTTTACTTTAAACACTCATAACTCAAGTTTTACAAGGAATTAAGTTATGAAATTTGGACAGTAGGTTAACATTGAAATATCTCGGCTTTTCCAAGTGGATTCATCCCGTTTGGATGAATACACGATTTGTAGGAATTTTTCTACTAAACTGATCTGTTGTGTGTATTTTCTGAACGTAGCTGTGTTTAGTGAATTTTCATTATTTTTGTACAAGGTTTTCTCACAAAATAAAAATACGGATTTGTCCATTAGACCCCCTAGAATATTTATTAAAATTTTGGGAGTCTGATTCACTAGATAAGTATTTTTAATAAATTAGTTTTCATGGCGCATAATTTGTCCTGAAAACACAGATTGTGTATTGTGAGTTTATGTGACTAATTGGAGTCCTATGTGGTATGTATATGACATGTACTTGAATAGGCACTTATATGAGATGCATATGAAGTATAAAACTAATGATAACCAACATATTCACCAACGGGTCCGTAGGGTTTACTTATGCATGTAGAATCACTAGGTGTCACTTACACAATTTTGAACATTTAAACGTCTTGGACAAACGGGTTATATGGTATAATGGTATTACACATATACTCACTTAGTGACACATATACTAGGGAGTCGGTAACACACCCTACTTCGGAGTTTGGATTTACTTGCTTGCATACTAAGGTGAGTTTCACTACTCTTTTTCTCAAAAGCATGTGTCTCGGGTTTGAGATAACGTACTCAACATTTTCTAGTCCGGTTTGGGACTACTTACACATCCCGGGTTGGGATGCTATGACTCCTTGTGTGGGTCAGGTTTTGACTCCTTGTGTGGGTCGTGTTATTACTCCTTGTGTGGGTCGGGGTTTTTGCTAGTTCGCAAACTGTGTCCTTGATGAACTAAACCAACACTATCACTGTAAGTCCTTCACATACCGAATGAGTTGCCGGGTTATGGCAAGCGGGTTATTAGTTGATAGCGCTATTAGGTCTGACAAACCTCACACCGGCTCGGGGGAGTGCGAGAGTGAATTATAACTTAACAGATTATCATTGTTGATAGGCAATGATGCAAGGCAAACTGCTCACATTTGTGACAACACGTACATTAGCAGTTCGGTATATCGGTGTTAATTATCATGAATGGGTTAGCTACCCTTGGCATGCAATGAACTAGTGGTTACACGGTTTTTGGAACCAACTTAATTACTTACGTTTTTACATGGTTACGTGGTTTTGGAAACCAGCGCATTTACTTACTCACCTTCTTTACTTTGTGAACTCACCAACATTGTTTATCTGTAACACCCCAACCGATGGCGGAAACATCGAGGTGTCACGTATGAATGATTGTTCAGTAGCACATGGTAATACATATGTTTAAATAATCCTTTATTTCATTACAATATTGAAATACATTAATTGTCTTGAATGAAATCTAATACATCCAATAATCAAACAAAGCTTAAAACTTCAAATATCTTCTCATGCTAGCTCTAGACTTCAAGCATCATAATTTCCTGTTGAGTTTGGAAAAATGGGGGGGGGGGGGGGTCAACTAGAAGTTGGTGAGAATACATAAGCCAAGTCAAGCAATTAAGTTTTAAAAGAATAAAAGTTTAGCAATTCATATGTCTAATGTAAGTTTAAGTCTACATGAATAAACAACAAGTTTAGTATGCACATAATCAATCCTCCGACAAAGTTTAGGTCCATCCCGCATCCACGGTTCGCCTTCATATAACGTTGGAACGATAACAATCACCCGCGCTCCCCATACAAGATGGTCAACGAATCTAGATAGGGTTGTCAATCCAATAGATCTATCATTGTATACCGCCGGCTTGATCAGGGTTAATGATTATGTAAGTTGAAGTTTAAGTCTAACAGTCTTTGTCTAAGTCATGAGGCATTAAAGTTTACAACTAGACATGTATGTAGAATTGCTTAAGTATAAAGTTTCAAGTATAAAGAATTGCATAAACAAGGTTACGTAAACTCACCTGATGCAAAGTTGATACACAAAGTTTAAAGACCTCAAGGTTGCAAAGAATATCCTAATAATAGCGTGCAACATAAGTTCTCAAAATACAAACATATTTATAGTAGTTTATTATTTTGTTTAATTCCTAAATAATTAATAATACCCATTTTGTCTCCTCCCAAAACTCTTAGTTACTAATATGTTAATCATAAACCAAAATCATGTAGTTATTATTATTACTATTATTTTTATTATTATTATTCTTATTATTATTATTATTATTATTATTATTATTATTATTATTATTATTATTATTATTATGTTTTGAAATAAATAAAATTTAGACATGGCTAGTCTTGTACAAAAAGTTTAATATAAGTAAAGTGGTGATTTTACAAATTTAATAATTGGAAAAAATACGCGATGTTACAGTCTCCCCTACTTTTGGGAACTTCGTCCCGAAGTTATTAGAAACATAAGGTTAAGAATGATTGGGTAGAAATTAAGACAAGTGTGGTTTGGAAAATTAAGGCACGACATGAATTTATAGGTAACAGAGTAAACTGTTTCGAATAATTTGGATAAGAGGTTTGATAGGTGTGAGTTTTAAGGATTGGATTAGGTTCGTCTGAAGTAGTAAGGAGAATATGAATCTAACAAAACACTAATTTAAGTTTTAGGATTTCTAAAGAAATGCATGAGTTGACTGACTAAAGAAAGACTAAATGAACTATCAGGTAACTAGAGTTTATAATTGGTTATCTACCGAAAATCTTAATAGAATTCCACACTACCTTAACGTACCTGTAAATTCATGATTACGTTCCGGACCGCAATCACCAATTTACCTTACATTAGAGTTTTGTGTCCTTATGACTCTAAACACACATGTAAAATAATACAATTAACCTTGTGATTGAATCGTATACAACGTATCCAAAAATGAGTCCAACTGTTGAGCAGGAAAAAGACTTCTACCAGTCAGTAAGTATGAACCTCTACCGATTGTTGAGCAGGTGCGATAGCCTCTACCAGTCGTTGAGCAGGTTGTAGGGCCTCTACCGACTGTTAAGCAGGCATGATGACCTCTACCAATCGTTGAGTAGGTTATTTGGTACTCTACTAACTATTGAGCAAGTACATCATCCTCTATCAGTTGTTTGATTAAGTATACCAATTATTTCACACATATATTGTAAATTGATAATATGTACATGTAAGCAATCAAGTATCAAGTATAGCATGCGAGTTGTAATAGAATTGCTGTAGACAAGGTTAATGACTTTAGGTGTGTCTATAGAAAATAGTTTGTATTCCATGACTTCTAGTATCAAATGTTCAAATATGGTAGATAATCGAATCCTCATGTATAACTAAGGATTAAGTTTGATGCAACACACAATCAAGTTTCAATAGTTTGGTTATCATGGGTAACTAGCTCATGTTTGAGAAGGTGAAGGATATGAATTTAGTTCTTGAGAGGATGGTGAAAAATCTTGAAGCAGAATCAAGGTTGTAAGAGATAGTGAATGTGAAGATAGTTGATAAAGAGTTTATTATAGTAAGGAGATTATGTAGCAGTGTAAATTGTGGGGCTTAAATCAAAGGTTAGAATCAAGTGTATAAGAAAACATGATTGTGGTATATGCCGAATATTGTAAAAATTTGAACAAGTTGAAAACGAGTGAGTGTCGATGGAGAATTTAGAGACTAAATATTGTTCCTATGGATGGAAAAAATTTATTTTCCAAATTGGTTTTATACATAAAGCAAAAGTTGTTAAATAGTACAAGCTAAGTGGGCTTTGATTAAATATTCCTGTTAGTTGGAGATTTCAAACATGACATTAAGTTTTGAAGATCAAGGTTCTATTACGTGATTTTTAATAGTTTAAAGCATTATATAGAAAATCATTTGTTATGTCAATAAATAAACAAATGAATTTAAGTTCGAGGACATCTTTTGACAAAAATATGTATTTTGTAAAGTTTCTAGGTAATGAAAATCCAACAAGATTTAGATTGCTATGTGAAACGAACGGATTTGGATGTGAAAATGGTATGATTGCATTTGGTTAGGGTAGACATGGTCACCTGCTGTGATTCATGACTTTTTGTGATGTTTTCGGACTGTTTTAATGAGATTTTGTCCTTTTTATGCGTTCTGCAGCAGTTGGGTCGAACCAAAATCTCATTCGACCCATCGAATGGTCGAACTAGATTTTTGGAACCCATTCGACCCCTCAAAGGGTGAACCAAATCCCTGTATACCCATTCAACTCTACAGGTTAGCACAAACCAAATTTACAAACTTTCATTCGACCTTTCGACTGCAGAAATGGAAATTTGATTCAAACTAAGTGTTTTATGTACAATTCTTGTATGTAAACTATATATACTTGATCAACTAGTGTAACGGGTCACCAACGGGGTGTCGAGTCTATCTTATGTGTCGAGTCAATGTTCAAACACATTTTCAAAGATACGTCGACAATCGGGGACTAGTTAACCTATGGGTTATTAGTCACAACACTCATACACACGTTATGATAGGTCGCCGGTATTAGGGGCTATCATCGCATTGTTAAACTATTCTATTTCAAGAATGCAACTTAAGGTGAGTTTCACGGCCCCACTATCATACACTTTCTCACGGGGGAGAAACATGCTACACAAGTTGGATACATATACATCATGTTATACTATGGTTATCTTTTGTTTACTATGCGACTCATCTAAATCCCAAGAAAACCACTAATATGGGTATATAGCGGGGAAATGTGGATAGATCTATTGGGCATGAAAAACCCCACCCGGGTTGACTGGAGGTCGGACAGATGCATATTGTCTCAAACACACAGGGCTTTCTGGGGATGACGGTAATCCGATGGGTACACACTATTGGAAACACAGTCAGCAATGGTTTCAATCGTAATATTAACATACTTAACGTCTAGCTAACGTTCATATAACATAGTAGTAACGGGAATGATCTACGTTACTTATGGAAATCGTTTTCATAAAACCAGTGAAGTCACCAGCATATTTTGTTGACACATTTAGCATGTTTTCTCAGGTTGCTAAGGTAGCACGGTCGGAGTAGGCGCACGGAGTCCACGCCGTCTAGCATCACTTGTATGTTTTGAGTAACTTTTAAACTTTAATATATTTTGCTTGGAGTTGTAAACTATGGAGCTTCCACTGTGGTTGTTTTATACTTTTAAAACTATTTGGTTGGTTGTGTTACGTTATGTTCATTACATATACTTTTCGATTATTATGACTGTTGACTTGGATCCTGGTATGTCGCGTCTCGCGGTAAAACCACACAAGTGAAATCTGAGGGTGTGACATTAACAAAAATTGGCATAAGTAAATATAATCCAGAAATAAAATATTATCATCGAAGGTTATTTAAGTAATTTTAACTACTAAAAACTTGTAGTTTTTCTTAAATGCCAGTAGTAGGAGCGCTTCTATATGTAATTTTTTATCCTAATTAAAAGCTTTCAACTCCTTCGACCAATAAAGACTTTTTATTTAGTATGAACTTTTATTTTAAAAGCTTAAAGTTATAAGCTCTCTACCAAACATATCCATAAACAGTTCGGTTGTCTTATGGACGTTTATTAGTAGATGTATTTTATTTTGTTCGGACTGTTTTATGCAACTATTGATGAAAGTCATTTTGCTAAAAGCCTTCTTGCTTCGCTTCAAAAGCCTCGGTTCCACGCCCTTGGATGCATTTTTCATGTCAAGTTACGACATAATTTCAGCCAAGAATCGTCTGAACATGTTTGAATTATTATAGGAATCCTAAACAAGTCTAGAATCAACCAAAAACAACCTAAACTAAACTTAAAAAAGCGCCTAAAACATAACTATAAAACCCCTAAAAATGTATTTTTATACTGCGTGTCTCGCTTATAAGCATTTGTGCCATTAACAACTATGAGTGAAACACAAAATCCGTAGGTAGACCCTTTTAGAATTTTCTTGTTGTGAACCTTAAAATGGAATCATATAATGCGGTGAGTGGGAGAGTTGACCGATTACAAAATGCATGTATGTGTCCATGTTGGCTTTTATGGATATATATATTCTAATTTTATACATGTTGATAATGATTATAATCTCAATTATTGGCATGCAAGATCACATGCATGAAAAAAGTATAGTTTTATCATATAACAACTACTTGCAACAATATGTGAATTGTACACATTAAAAAAATAGTTCAGTATATTATATTGAATTGTTTTGACGAGATGCCACATTTTTAAATGTAATAATCATTTCTTCCTTTCCATAAGGTTACTATATTTGAACCACATAAATCCATTTATTAACAATTATTACTGTTACAAATAATACTTATGATGTTTGTTTATTATTATATTCCATAAAATTTTAGCTTAGCTATTACTAAAACATGTCTTATTTAAACCAATGTTTATCCAAACAACACATGCATTGTTTCCTCTACGAAAAACCACTTTCAAAATTACATAATTTCTTAATGTAAATGTCAAAGCAATAATTAAGTTTTATCATTACTCGACCTTGGTGACCGGCCAAGGTCATTCTTAACCACTTAAAACTTCTATTTTATTCATGCATCATGAATTTAAAGAAGAAAACTAGCATGTAACGTGTACACATACAACATATGTCGCGTACCGATTATATAATGACGTAGCTGTCATGAAGTCTTAATTGATGCCTGTGGTATATAATTTAACGGGATGATACGTTATTGTTTTAAACATAACTTTGATTAATTTTACTTGTCAAGAATAAAACTTCACGACGGTGCATGAAAATTGAAGTTACCTAATTAAATATTTAAAAAGATTGAATGAGAGATAAAATTGCAACTTTGAAGGATCGGACGTACTTTGTGAATTGTGAAATTCAAAATTTTACACTTATTAATTGAAGAATGGACTTGGATTTTATAAGAGGATATTTTCAGCCAATATATAAAAAAGTCGATGAAATTCTTGCAAACATCTTTGTTGGAGCACCCGTAATCGGAAAGGTGGTTTGAAATCCAAACATCTTTGTCATTTCAAATCGCAATCCTTTTAAACCCATTTTTTCCATACAATTATGAATCATTTCAAACTTTCACCTCATCACCCATTTTTACTTTTTATTTAACCTGTATCTAAATTTATATACTATTTAAAACCACAACCTTTCTAAATCCACTTTTTCCTACAACTATAAACCATTTTAAAAGACCATGATAAGAAAGGACAAAATTTTCAAATATACCCGATTGCTGCAAAGAAAAGTATTGTAGCTTAGGAAGGACAGGGTTTCAATTCAACATCCTCTGTTGTATAGATCATACTACCCTATCATACTCCCCAGATGAAAAGAAATGTCGCAGGTTTAGATAAATGTGAAAGTGATAAAAGATGGAGAAAACAAACTCACCAGATTCTTATAAGCCTCCAAAAATCCAGTATCAGAAGTGATTGACTGTCTATAGTGGTTAATTGCCATGTCCAAGTTACCTTGCTCGTAAGTCAGATATGTAAAGCATTGTCTCAACTTTTTTCAACGAAAACGATACATCAAGAATCGCCTTTAGAAACTTCTCAACCAGACCAAGCTTGACAAGTGTGTCATCTTTATACTCTTATAGCTTCCTTTCTTCTTCTTTAAGTATATGCTTGATTTACTACAAAGAAAGAAACAAAATGACATCATAATAAACTACAAACATATTTTCGAACGCCTTGGGAGCATGACAAAAAATCAAAACACATACAAGATTAAATCATGAATAACACACAAACATTCAATGAACCACCTGGCCCACCGAATCATCATCATCATCAATTCACTACTCACCGTTACCAAAAAGATCAATATATTATACTCCTTTTTTTAATTTCATATAAAAATCAAATCTTTCTTTTATTTTCAGATACCCAATGTCACACCTCGCCTAAGACGGAAACACAGGGTGCAACTGAAATGATTTCCAAGCACAAAAGTCACACGACCATTATTTAATAAAACAGGAATTACCATTTAAAACATTCAAGTCTTACAAAACATAACATTAATTGTTTGGATTAGAGACCATTGTTAAAGTGTTTAGATCAAAACATCACAACAATAGTTAAAAAGATGGTATCCCTTAAATGCTCGCACGCGACCTTCCCAAGTTCCATTCTCCATACTAATTTCCTGAAAAAACATGCATGAAAAATATATGGGTCAACATAAAGTTGGTGAGTTCACGGGTTTTTGTATGTTGGACCTGTAATCCCAAATCCGACTAAATTACTGCCTAGCTAGGGCCATAATCAATATGTGATATGACATGAGCCCATAACCAAACCTTAACATGTTGTGCCTCGCCCATTGTACACTCAAGAAAATGAATAAATGTGAAATACTAGCACTCTTTTGATATCTGTCATCCGGTCAGAGCGACTGACCAAGAGTGGGGTGTCAACCCAATAGATCTATTCTGGTGTTTCATGGCTAAGTCCATAGCTAATGGTTATGGTATGATGTATGACACGAGGGCTTAATGGATCCTGAACCTTGATGTCTCATGTTCACATAATAGTCATGTATGTAACTGGAAACTGTACGCATGTTTTCCCCCTGAAAAATGTAAAAACAGTGAAAAGGGGGCTGTGAAACTCACCTTATGGTATGCCTTGGAAATAAAGTAATGGATCTGAGCTAGAGAGATTGACCTACGGGTCCTATGTCAAAGACACATTTTAGTTATACGTCACTTGTACTGTTTACAAGTTGTTCTCTTGTTACGCTTGTCCTTGTAACTTAACTCTTTAAGTTAAATGTGTCTTTGATGGAAAGATTTACATATTTAATGACTTAATTGTCAAAGGATACAATGTTAACCCTTTTAAATGTTCCACATTAGGGTTCCTAATGTAGTATTTCCCAAAATATGAACTTTATGGCTTTATGTTGAAAGATTCACCTTCTTTATGTATCTAGTGATCTTGACAAAAAATAGCTTAGTTTTCGGGAAAAACATCACATTTACTTGTGAAAACATGTATGCTATACACTTTGATGTGTTCATGTATTGTAGGTTTTACAACTTTTATCATGACATGTGTATAGATCTACCGTATTTAAGTATGTTTAACTTATTATTTTCATAACTTGGCAACTTTGTGAAAATAGTAATATTTCATGTCAAAATGTTCCTTTCTTGAAAACTCGTGGATTTTTGTAAGCTTTGTTATAAACTAACAACTTCCAACACTATGTCTTATGTTAATGAGTTTAGAAAACATATAAATTTTCTTATAAAACTTTTGGCCCTTATGGATATATGTTTCGGCCCTAAGTGGGTGTAAACACATACATTTACCAACTAACATAATGTATTTTAAAGCATGAGTTCACTCACTTGTTTGGTTTAGTTACAAGAGTAAACATACTAGTGAACAACTTTGCATTTAAAAGACTATGTAAAAATAAAGACACAAGTTTAAGAAAGCAAATGTTATACCTCCTAGTGTCTTAAGAAAAGAGGGAGTTATGGTCCTTTTACAACCTTGATTATGCTCCTTGTACCCCTAATGATTCGTTGAAAGTTAATGGTTATTGTTAGTGACTTGTGTGTGAGTGGTGGCTTGTGGTGGTGTGGTGGCCGAAAGAAAGAGAGGGATGAGTGGAGGGGTTGTGTTAGTTGTTTTGGTGCACTTGTTCCTCTAAACTGTGGCCCTATTTATAACAAATTAAATTGGCAAGTCATTATGGTTTAGGAAAGGTGAAAGAGAGCATCTTTCTAAATATGGATTAGGATCTTATATAGGTGATTTTGGTTGGATTTGGAAGAGATTATGGACTTGATGTTAGCTTGCTTTTTTGGTTAGAATAGGCCAAAAATATGAGGGTGTTAGGAGGTCATGGATTAGTCAACCTCATAAGGATTTGAAGCATGATAATCATGGTGCCTTGGGTGATTAGAGGTGTCTTAGGTTGACTTGGTAGGATCTTGCATGGAAAGTGTGGAATGGTAATTCTAGTAAGTCAACACCTAAGCTTTCCTAAGTGTCATAAGATGCTTTCCTTATTAGTGTAACATCTAAGAATGTGATGGAGGTGACTAAAGTTTGTCTTAGGAAACCTTGGTGGAAGAATAAAATGAAGGGACTTGTGTAAGAGTGAAGGACACAAACACTACACACATGTGTATATGTGTGTCATGTATATATGTATGTATGTGGAGGTTACATATTTTTGGCAAGTCAACTACCATGGAATGAATACAAGGTCCAATGTTTAACTAATTATGGTGGAATCTTAGTGATGGAAATGATGGTTCATTAAAGGTGTAGGAGTTTAACATTGGAAAGCACATACACACATATGTATGTGTGTGTGCCGTCGCATATATACACACATGCATATATATTATTTTTTTTGAACATTTTAAATTCATATCTTGTACAAATACATATTCACATGTTATAATTAGATGTTAAGTGTGATCTTTGTACAAGTTTAGGTGCCACAAAAATAATATATAATTGTGCGTTCAATATATATTTTTAACTAGTTGTATTACTAGTCACATGTGGGCGTTGTGTTTGGGTGATTCCTTGTATATGGACATTGTTTGATTTTGTCCTTGATTGGATCACAATTGAAATTTTATGTTCACTTGTATGAGTTTCCCAAACTAGGGTGTTTGGTATGATCTCTCTATAGCTCATGGTAACTACTTAACTAGTTATGAAATTGCTCATACTAGTGGACCTACTGCTAGACTGTAAGCATTGAAATTGGCTTGTTGAGACCCTGTATGGCTCAATTGTAATAAAAACATGTAAAATGTGATGTCTTGCACAATGTTTACGTGTAACTAATATACGGATATGACCTGTGATTTCGACGGGTGTCACATTCTCCCCCTGTTAGAGGAATTTCGTCCGCGAAATATTCGGTGCTGGTTATCTGAACTGTGGGTCTCCTGGAAGAGATGTGGGTACTTGCGTTTCATTTGTTCATCACGCTCCCAAGTGTACTCGGGTCCGCGCTTGGAGTTCCAATGCACCTTGACTAGTTTGACCTTACTGCGACGAAGTTTCTGAATCTTCCAGTCTATTATCTATAGTGGCGCTTCTATGAAATGGAGTCTCTTGTCAATGTCGATCTCCTCTGGAGGGATGATCAATGACTCATCAGCAAGACACTTTTCGAGATTCAAAACGTGAAATGTGTCATGCACTCCACTGAGTTCTTTGGGTAGTTTGAGCTTGTATGCAACTGGTTTGATTCGTGCAAGGATCTCGAATGGACCTATGTATCTGGGATTGAGTTTCCCACGTTTTCCAAATCTGGGTACTCCTTTCCATGGAGATACTTTGAGCAAGACTCTGTCACCCATTTGAAACTCTAAGGGCTTACGCCTCTGGTCTGCATAACTTTTTTGCCTGTCCCTAGCAGCTTTTAGTCTGTCTCGGATCCGAAAAATCTTGTCAGTAGTCTCCTGAATGAGTTTGGGACCTGTCATCTGCTTGTCCCCTACTTCTTCCCAACACACTTGGGATTGACACTTGCGTCCGTACAACGCTTCAAAAGGTGCTGCTTTGATACTAGTGTGATAACTACTATTGTAAGAAAATTCGTTCAACGGCAAATGCGTATCCCAATTTCCTCCAAAATCGATCACACACGCACGAAGCATATCTTCCAGTGTCTGAATGGTCCATTCGCTTTGCCCATCGGTCTGAGGATGGTATGCGGTGCGTAAATCCAGACGGGAACCAAGGGCTTCTTGCAATGATTGCCAAAACCTTGAAGTAAAACGACTATCTCGATCAGAGATTATGGAGATAGGCACACCGTGTCTGGACAAAATTTCATTGATGTATATTCTGGATAATTTCTCCGTCTTGTCTGTTTCCTTGATGGGCAAGAAATGCACAGACTTTGTCAGACGATCGACAATTACCCAGATTGCATCATGACCACGAGGTGTCTTTAGCAATTTAGTGATGAAGTCCATGGAAATTCGCTCCCATTTCCAAACAGGAATCTCTGGTTGGTGAAGCATACCTGAAGGCTTCTGGTATTTGGCCTTGACCTTTGAACATGTTAAACAATGTTTGACATAGGTTGTAATGTAACCCTTGAGGTTAGGCCACCAATAGAACTCCTTGAGGTCCTTGTACATCTTATCCGCACCGGGTGTATTGAGTGCTTGGACTTGTGTGCTTCATCCAGAACTATATCACGCAATCCTCCATACAATGGAACCCATATTCTATTCAGGAAATATTGTGTCCCATCAGGTCTTGTCTCTAACTGATCAACCTGTCTGTATAGAGCTTCATACCCGATATTACTATCCTTGAGAGCTTCTTGTTGAGCTTAACGAATACGGGCTGTGAGATCGGTATGAATGGTCATGCCCAACACACGGACACGCAATGTCTTGGCACGCTCCTTTCGGCTCAATGCGTCTGCCACAACGTTTGCCTTCGCTGGATGGTACTTGATCTCACAGTCCTAGTCATTGAGTAGCTCAACCCATCGTCTTTGACGCATGTTCAGGTCTTTTGGGTCAAAGATATGTTGTAAGCTCTTATGGTCAGTAAAGATAGTACACTAACTCCCATAGAGGTAGTGTCTCCAAATCTTGAGCGCGAACACTACTGCACCCAATTCCAACTCATGGGTTGCGTAGTTCTGTTCGTGCACCTTGAGTTGGCGTGAGGCATAGGAAATAACCTTATTCCTCTGCATTAGAACACAACCGAGACCTTGGTGAGATGCATCGCAATAGACTACAAAATCTTTAGTTTCCTCTGGCAACGAGAGAATCGGTGCGCTGCATAGCTTGTGCTTCAAAGCTAGAAAGCCAATTCTTGCAGATCTCCCCATTCGAATTTCTTATCTTTTTGGGTCAAGACTATTAGGGATTGGGCTATTTTTGAAAAGTTCTCGATGAATCGACGATAATAGCCAGCTAACCCTAGAAATTGTCGAATATCGATTAAGGTATCGGGTCTAGCCCAATTTTTGATCGCTTCAATCATGGCTGGATCGACATGTATGCCTGTTAGGATCTGAGTTTGATTGTTTTGACATATTTAGAATAAGATGAGAAATGAATGATGTAAGTATATATGGAAAGTGCAGCGGAATGATAAACTATAATCAAAACAATAGGAATAAATGTTTTCTTAATCGAATGCTTTCATTTATTGAAAGATTACAATCAAATACAAGTACTCCCCCTCAGCCTGATCACACAGTGATTGTTTGTCTGAGAGAATGTTTGTGTGTGATGTGATAGAATAGTACAAGCACTGTTCTATTTATAGACAACCCTAAACCACTGGTGACCTGTGCTGACGTCACCTAAGATAGTGACCTCTAACAGAATAACAACATAAAACATCTGCCCTATACAAACTACTGTTGTATTACAAAACACTGTAAAGTAAACTGCTGTTGAGGGAAAACTCTGATGGTCTTGCAACATCTGTTGGAGTCTAAGTGTTGTTGACTCCAACAGACCTTTAGTCTTCAGTACTTGATCAGCAGTTATTTCTTCATCAGACCTTTGGTCAGCAGTTGTTCTCTATCAGCTGTTCTCTAGCAGTCCTTTGTATCAGCAGTTGTCATAGTACTTGTTTTGATGGAACAGTTGTTAGGGTCAGCATCCTTTTGGGAAGAGTATGTTGTAAAGACTGTTTATTTGTGGAATCAACTGTTAGCATATTTTGGCTTTTCAATCATCTGTTCTTCTCCAGGTCAGCAGACCCAACAATCTCCCCCTAGAACAGATGATGCCAAAACTAAGCTTTATTATTGATCTTTATTTCTCATCAGACTTTCTCTGATTTGTCCTTTGAATTGAAGTTCAAATTCCAAGGCAAATAGGTCTTCTACATCTCTTTCAAGCTCAAGGTTTGGCAGTGTTTGGAGGTTATCTGCACACAGGCTATATGCATCATCCATGCTTAGCTTTTGAACTTTTCCATCTGACCTGAGCAAAGTCAATTCATGGTTGTCTTTATTGACCTTCCATTTTAGAATTTTTGAGTCAGTGGATTTGCTGAGATGCACTTTTATTCTTGATGAGTTTGGTGATGGAGGTCTCCCAATGAGTTCTCTGAGCTTATCAGTAGTGGGATCTGAGAAAAAGTGCACTTGATTGAAGAGGCCCTCTTTTATGTAAGTATCAGCAAACTTCTTCTAATCTTCTTCAGACATTTCTTTCTGTTTCTTGAATTGTCTTCTAGCAGCAGTTGATAGATCAGAAGTGTCCAGTAAGCTGTCCAGAGTAAAAGCCTGTTAAGGTCTCTTCATCAGTGGTTCATCAGAGTAGACAGGTTTTCTGGGTAGGCTGGGATCTTTCTTCCTGTTTTCTTCTAATCTCTTGTATGCTTCAACCAGCCTCAGCTCAGACCATCTTGCAACAGACCTCATTTCCCCATAATCAGCAGCCACAATTTCTTGTCTCATTCTCTTAAACTTCAAGGCTCTGGCTGGATCTCTGCCTTTACCAAAATCAGGGGCAGAGACTTTAGCTTGGGGATTCTTGGCCAACTCTTCAATTCTCAAGAGTTCTTCTCTAAGTGCATGAGTGGTCCAGCCTGCAAACTGTTTCTTCTTTGCTTTATAAGGCATGGTTGCCAAGATCTGTTCCAGAAGAGATTCCCTAACCTCCTTTTTCATGTCACTGCTGAGAGGCATGGTAGACATGGAGTTGCTCAGGGTCTTAGAAAAATCTTCAATCCTTCTCAATTTGCTAAGTTCTGCTGAATGGATGCCCTGAGCAGTCTTGTCATCTTTCCCTTTGCATTTCTCTTTAATGATGGCATCTGCCTGTTCAGCCTTGTATTTAAGATATGTGTCAATGTTTAGGGGAACAGGAAAATGTGGAAGAGAAGGGAATGATCTATTAGATGGTTGTTCAGTATTATAGAAGGATTGCATTTCCCCCTTGAGTAGATCAAGTTCAAGGGGATACTGAACAGCCAATGGTGTAATGGTTGGTGGTGGTCTATGGGATTTTAATTGTGATGTGTGTGGTGAAAATGATGAGAGTGGAATGGCTGATATAGGTGTGGATTGTGTAGTTGAAGTGGTGAGTGGTGATGTATGTATGTTTTCATCCTGTACAACAAAGGTTGATTTCCTCTTCCTTTTGTACAAGATTTTTGGTGATGGTGGTGTGGAAGCAGTGGTTGTGTTAACATCTGTTGGCTCCTTAGTAGGACCAGCAGATGTTTGGGATTTGGGTGGTGATGTGATTGTAGGTTCAGATGTAGGTTTGGTGGTTGTAGGTTCAGATGTGGTTGTATGTTCAGGGGTTGTGGTTTTATCAGTGGTTTGGGTAGCAACAGTGGTTTTATCAGCAGAGGTTTTAACAGCAGTGGTTTTCAGTTTAGATGGTGGTTGTCTGACATGTTTAGCAGGCATTTTCTTCCTTTTTGAGGATCCCACATCTTCAACTTCCTGCTGTTGTTCCCTTTTATGTTTTACCAGCAACTCTGCCTTGACTTCCAAAGTGTCAGCCCTCTTTTGCTTATCTTCAGCAGCTTTTCAGCTTCTTTATTGGCAGAGTTGTCCACTTCTTTATCTTTGCTGGTTTGTTGTTGTTGTTGTGGTGTTGTTTGAGTAGACCCTGGTTTGTTGGCAGACTTTGATTTACCTTTTTGTGAAGGTGGACAACCAAAGGGATCTAGCTTTGGCAATCTATCTCTGCCACTCTCCCCCTTTTTGGCATCATCAGCTGTGAATGCATCATCATCTACATCCCTGAGAATGGTGGTAGGGGCAGAGCCAGTAGTCTTCAGCAAATGGTCTTTAATGGCTTGAATATCTGCATGGGTATCTTTGTACCTAGCATCTACCATGTTTCTGATTTCTGCCATGTTGGTTTCATGAGTCTGATCTGCTAGTTTTCTGTGAGCTATGATGATGGGGGAAACAGATTTCCATAGCTCACTAGCAATATCAGCTGTGGATGGTTGACTCTTGGAGAGAGTAGCCAAGGATTCCAATATTAACTTGACATCAGTTTTGATATCAGCAACAGAGGTTTCAATGGGTTGGACTCTGGCCGTCAATTCTTGGTATTTTAACCCATCACCTAAGTTAATAGGATCATCTGAATTCCTACCAGTGGTAGTTTTAACTGATTCAGTCCTAGGAGGTGAATCCAAAGGATGAGAACCAGATGCCCCTTTTTCTTGGTTCTGGGAACTTCCAACTGATTTTGGGGACACTATAGTGGCCTCATCAGTTGTTGCCTTCAAGGGAGTCTTAGTTATGTAACCACCGTCCTGGTGTGAGACAATGGTCTCTACATCAGTAATGGCTGCTCCACTTGAAAACTCACCTAGAGTTGCATTGAACTCTAGGGGTGTAACCTCCTCATCTGTTTGTGGGATGACTGATTGAATTTCCTGAGTCCCAGTCACTTGTGTTGTGGTTTTATTAGTGGTTTGGGTAGCAACAGTGGTTTTATCAGCAGAGGTTTTAACAGCAGTGGTTTTCAGTTTAGATGGTGGTTGTCTGACATGTTTAGCAGGCATTTTCTTCCTTTTTGAGGATCCCACATCTTCAACTTCCTGCTGTTGTTCCCTTTTCTGTTTTACCAGCAACTCTGCCTTGACTTCCAAAGTGTCAGCCCTCTTTTGCTTATCTTCAGCAGCTTTTCAGCTTCTTTATTGGCAGAGTTGTCCACTTCTTTATCTTTGCTGGTTTGTTGTTGTTGTTGTGGTGTTGTTTGAGTAGACCCTGGTTTGTTGGCAGACTTTGATTTACCTTTTTGTGAAGGTGGACAACCAAAGGGATCTAGCTTTGGCAATCTATCTCTGCCACTCTCCCCCTTTTTGGCATCATCAGCTGTGAATGCATCATCATCTTCATCCCTGAGAATGGTGGTAGGGGCAGAGCCAGTAGTCTTCAGCAAATGGTCTTTAATGGCTTGAATATCTGCATGGGTATCTTTGTACCTAGCATCTACCATGTTTCTAATTTCTGCCATGTTGGTTTCATGAGTCTGATCTGCTAGTTTTCTGTGAGCTATGATGATGGGGGAAACAGATTTCCATAGCTCACTAGCAATATCAGCTGTGGATGGTTGACTCTTGGAGAGAGTAGCCAAGGATTCCAATATTAACTTGACATCAGTTTTGATATCAGCAACAGAGGTTTCAATGGTTTGGACTCTGGCCGTCAATTCTTGGTATTTTAACCCATCACCTAAGTTAATAGGATCATCTGAATTCCTACCAGTGGTAGTTTTAACTGATTCAATCCTAGGAGGTGAATCCAAAGGATGAGAACCAGATGCCCCTTTTTCTTGGTTCTGGGAACTTCCAACTGATTTTGGGGACACTATAGTGGCCTCATCAGTTGTTGCCTTCAAGGGAGTCTTAGTTATGTAACCACCGTCCTGGTGTGAGACAATGGTCTCTACATCAGTAATGGCTGCTCCACTTGAAAACTCACCTAGAGTTGCATTGAACTCTAGGGGTGTAACCTCCTCATCTGTTTGTGGGATGACTGATTGAATTTCCTCAGTCCCAGTCACTTGTGGAGGTATACTCTCATTGACAGGTGAAAGAGAGGAACTGGGATTTTCCTGAGTTTTGTCAATAGCCTCAAACAGAGGTTGCATGGTTTGTTGAACATGTGATGGTGAAGGTGGAGGGGTAAAAAGAGAATTAGCCCTGGGAGAGGGGCTTGTGAACATATGGCCAAGTGACTCAAATATATCATGATGTGGTTCCCTTTGGCTTACAACATGATCCTTTTGGGAGGATGCATGAGGAGTTTGGTTAGGTTGAGATATTTCCAACTGTTGTGAGGAAGTACCAACAGTGGTTTCTAGTTGCTTTTGTGTTGCAACAGAGTTATCTTCTGGTATCTCATCTTCCAGAAGTCTCTTTTGTGGTTGAGTGGTGGTTTTTGTGGATGGACGTTTTCTTTTGGAGATGGCTGGTGTGGGTTTCACAGCACTGGATGTAGTGCCATGATCACCAGGAGCAGTGGGCTCAACAACAGAGGTTTGGACAACAGTTGTTGTCTTAGTCCTCTTTGTTTGTGTTTTTGAAACTTTGGACACTTTTGATACTTTTTCTTGGGTGTTTGAACCCAGCATTCTTGTGAAAGTTTCATCAGTTAGACTCTTCATTTGCATAGACTCACCCTTTTTGAAAACTTTTTCTAGTAAAACCTTTTGAATGATTACACTTCAGATTCTTGGGTAAATTAGAAAAGCATTATTTGACCCAGACTTTATGGCTTTCACATTTGACACTAAATCTATAAATAGTCCCTGGGATAGATTGAAGTCAGAATCTGACAACATAGCATAGCCCAAGTACTGAATCCTCAATGGGATTTCATTAAAGGAAGTGGACTTAGCGGAGACACAGAGAAGAAGGGTATGGAAGAAAAATTTCATGACTGGTGGGAAAAACTTTTTGAAAAGTGTTGACCCAGTCATCTGAGCATCATACCCCCTTTCCTGAAACTCTGTGTGAAGCTCTGTTTTAGGGAAAGAGTCTTTACCTGACAGGTCATTAAGTGAGAAGGTTGTGGATATGAGTTGAGGGGTAATGACGATACTTGTCTCACCAATTTTTGATATAATGGAAGTAGGCTTTTTGTCTTGAAGCAAAAACTCAGCATTTAACCAGAATTCTTGGAGAGTATCAAGATAGATAGGGGCGTCAGCGGTTAGGATTGTCAGGTATTTGGATTTTAGGATGATGTCGATGGTGGAATGGAATAGAGTATTTTCATCTGTTTTTACCAGATATGGAAGATAATTATGGGTGGCTTTGGCTTGAAGATCCATTGTAATGGATTCTGAAGGTGAGAGTGAGTGAAATTTGATTAAGGGTTTGAGAACGAAGAAGGCGGTTCCAGTATTTTGAATATAATGAGACAGTGTAACGACTGTTATGATAAAACAGGGTTTTTATAGGCTCTGGTGAAACCGCTGATGTGGCCAAAACTCTGCTTGTAGGAGCAGACGTGGCAAACATCTGATGGATAAACATTTGGTGGAGGACAGCTGTTTTGGCAAACAACTGATGCAAGCAGCTGTTGTTTTTTTTATTATTATTATAGATATCTGTAAATATATATATATATATATATACATATATATATAGATATGGATAATAAAACAGTTGTTTTATCTGATCAGAGGTCTGAAACAGATTTTTCAACCAACAGTGGATAAAATGGATGAAACAGTGGTTGTTTTATCTTTAACAAATTTTTCAACCAAAAAGCTATTTTTAAGGATGAATTTTGATTTTCTGAAACATTTTAATGTTTTATTGAAAACATTTGTGTTGTTTAATCCATGTTTAGCATACCAATTCTAGAAATCAGATTTGTAAAGGTAGATGTGTCTAAAGCTTTTGTCAACACATCTGCCAACTGATCCTATGTTGGAACATGGTGTAGAGAAATCAAACCTTTTTCATAGCTATCTCTGAAAAAATGATGTCTGATGTCAATGTGTTTGATAGTGGAGTGAGAGACAGGATTTTTGATGATATTTTCAGCAGCTTGACTATCCAACATGAGTGGAGTCTGTAATGCAGTTATCCTAAAATCCAGCAATTGATTTTGAAGCCACATGAGTTGGGCTGTACAGCTTGCAGCAGCAATGTATTCAGCCTCAGCTGTTGAGGTGGAAACAACTGCCTGCTTTTTGCTTTGCCAAGAGACTAAGGCATTCCCAAGAAACTGGCACCCTCCTGATGTGGATTTTCTTGTGGTGTGACAGCCAGCAAAATCACTATCTGATTAACCTGAAAGCTCAATGTTTCCATTAGCAGGATACCAGATACCAAGTGTGGGAGCACCTTTTAAGTATCTGAATATCCTTTTCACAGCAATAAGGTTTGACTTTCTAGGTGAAACCTGGGATCTTGCACAGACACAAGTGGCAAACATAATGTCTGGCCTAGATGCAGTTAGGTACAATAAAGACCCAATCATGCATCTGTAATTTGTTTGATCAACCAGTTCATCCTTGTCATCAATAGTGAGTAGCTTGACTGTACTCATGGGTGTACTACATGGCTTACAGTCATTCATCTGAAATCTTGTTAACAAATTCTTTACATATTTGTTTTGGTTAATGAATGTGCCATTTTTCTGTTGTTTCACTTGGAGACCAAGGAAACACTGAAGTTCACCCATAGCACTCATTTCAAACTCAGCTGTCATGAGTTTCCTAAACTCTTCACACATTTTGTTACATGTGGATCCATAGATGATGTCATCCACATATATTTGAATAATCATTAAGTCTTTCCCTCTCCATTTCAAAAACAAGGTTTTATCAATTTTACCTCTTGTGAAGCCAATGGATAAGAGAAAAGTGGAAATAGTTTCATACCAGGCCCTTGGTGCTTGTTTGAGTCCATACAAAGCTTTATTAAGCTTGTAGACATGATCAGGATGGAATGTGTCTTCAAAACCAGGTGGTTGACATACATAGACCTCCTCCTGAATTTTTGCCATATAAGAAGGCACATTTGATATCCATCTGATATACCTTAATGTTGTGGTTGACAGCAAAGGCTAGAAAGAGTCAAATGGCTTCTAACCTTGCTACAGGAGCAAAGGTTTCATCATAGTCTATTCCTTCTTCTTGTCTTAAGCCTTGAACCACGAGCCTGGCTTTATTCTTGACAACAATACCCCTTTCATTTGTTTTGTTTTTAAAGACCCACTTTGTGCCTATTGGACAAACATCCTTAGGCAGTGGTACAAGTTCCCATACATGTTGTCTTTTGAACTGAAGGAGCTCTTCTTGCATAGCTTCTACCCAACTGTTGTCTTTTAGTGCCTCTTGGTACTTGACAGGTTGTGTGAGAGATAGGAACCCTGAAAAAAGACAGATATTGGAGGATTGACTTCTTGTTAGCACACCCTCTCTGATGTTGCCAATGATCTGGTCTGGTGGATGAGCTCTTAGGTAGATTAGATCTCCCTGATATGGTATGATGGCATTTTCAGGTGAAGGACAGAGGTTTGGTGACTCTGTTGTTGCAACATCTGTTTGCACTTCTGTAGTGCCATCAGATGTTTGAAATGGAAGTGGGGGAATTGGTCCAAGTGGTGTAAAACTGGACTGATTTTTGTCAACAGATGTTAGACTTTTGTCAATAGATGATTGTACAGTGGTTGTGAGAGGTGAAGCAGTGGTTTGAGGGTAAGACTGGCCAACAGTGGTTGACTCAGCTGTGACAGAGTTTGACAGTTGTTTTGAACAGCTGCTTCCTTTGGTGCAGAAGAGATTTTATTATAGTGACTGGGGATCACAACATCTGTTCTGTAATCTTTTTGTGGAGACTGTGGAATACCTGCATTGTTAGTTTTAACAGTGACATCTTCAAATTTGAATTTATCTATATCAAACAGTTTAGCAAAATTTGCTGGGATTTTTAGGGATGAAAGTTCATTGAACTTTACATTCAGAGTTTCTTCTAATGTCTTGGTCTTTGTGTTAAACACTTTATAAGCCTTGGCAGTAGAAGAATATCCCAGAAAATAACCACAATCTACTTTGGCTGCAAATTTTGAAATGGAATCTTTGAGATTTAAGATGAAACATGGGCAGCCAAAGACTTTGAAAAATGAAATTAATGGTTTGATTTTGAACAAAATTTCATAAGCAGTTTTTTGATGTCTTGGGTTGATCAAAACTCTGTTTTGAACATAGCAAGCAGTGTTTACAGCTTCTGCCCAGAAGGACAGTGGCAAACCAGAATCTGCTAGCATGGTTCTTGCAGCTTCTATAAGAGTTCTATTTTTCCTTTCAACCACCCCATTTTGCTCTGGTGTTCTTGGGATGATGTACTGCCTCACAGTCCCTTTTGACACACAGAAGTCATCCAACTCCTTATTTTTAAACTTTGTTCCATTGTCACTCCTGAAGACTTTTACTGGCAAGTCATATTGTTTTTCAACTTTGGTGACAAAGTCCTTCAAAATACCTGCAGTCCCATCCTTAGAATGTAAAAAGTAAGTCCATGTAAACCTAGAAAAATCATCAACTATGACAAGACAAAATCTTTTTCTTCTTAGACTCATGATTTTAACAGGGCCAAACAAGTCCATATGCAACAATTGTAGACATTGAATTGTTTTGGACTCATCAATAGATTTGTAAGAGCTTTTATGTTGTTTTCCTTTTAAACAGGAAACACAATGCTCATCACATTTGAATTCTTTTGGTGGTAAGCCTCTAATAAGACTTTGCTTGGAGAGTGTGTTGATAGTATTAAGGTTGGTATGTGTTAGGACAAAAAGGATTGGTGAAACCACTTTTACAAACCTTAGTCTAATTCACTTCTGTCAAAATATTCTAAGTATAGAACTGCTGAAGAAGAAAGATCAAACTGCTGAAGAAGAAATTCCTCAAGTACTGAAGAAGAAAAGTCATCAGAAGTTCTGAAGTTCAAACCAGACAGTTCTACTGAAGAACTACTGAAGACAAACTACTCATCAGTAGTTTGTCATTCATCAGTAATTATGTGAAGATCTTTTCCACCGCCTTTTTGTATCAGTAGTTTATTACTTTAGTATTACTTTTGCTTTATGTACAAGTTCCAATGCTGCAACTTGTTGCAACTTGTTCTGAACTTGCTTTTTGGCAAGGTTCATGTATTTGTAAAGTCTATAAATAGAAGGGTTCATCCCTCTGTTTTAGACATTGATTTTAATACAGAAATCCTTCAACACATATTATTGTTATTTCCATTTCATGTTTATTGAGAATCTATCTAAGTGTTTCATTCTCATTCAATACTTAGATTCTCAATAAATACTTATCATTTATTAGTTTTTCAATCCAGGGGAGTCATAACTCCTGTTGATAAGTGTAGCTTTAAACTCATAACATTCCGCTGTGCTATCACTGATCAAGAACTTGCTAATCACCTAAGTGTTCACTAGCAAGTTCATCTAAAAGAGCAATACTGATTCAATAAAGGATTATAAGCTCACTTTTATAAACATCCATCACTTTAAGAGATATTTGACAAATCAATACTCTTTAAAATGGATCCTCATAATACTGGTTCTGCCAATAAACCTGCTATGCTAGTAAGAAATGAATATAACATCTGGCAAAGAAGAATGGCACATACATTATCACAGACCAACACAGGTTGCTGGAAATCTGTGATATATGGTCCTCATAAACCAGTAAACATTAATCTTGAAACTAAAGAAGAGATTCCAAAAGACCCAAAAGACTATACAGATGATGATTTCCTAAAACTTGAGCTTGATGCTAAAGCTTTCTCTATGTTTGCAATGGCACTCCCAAATGAAATCTACTCTGGCCTATTACATTGTGATAGTGCCAAAGAGCTTTGGGACTGCCTCAAAGAACAGTTTGGAGGAACTGAAGAGGTGATTGCCAACACCAGAGAAATCCTGGCTCAACAATATGAAACTTTTGCTCACATTAATGGGGAAACTTTAACACAACAATTTGAAAGATTCTCCTCATTAATATCTGAGCTAAAACTAAATGGTCAGACCTACATAACTGTATCTATGCTTCATAGATTTTTAAGGTCTTTACCTGAAAAATGGGAAACATACTCTATAGTCATAAGATCTTCACCAGACTTTAGCTCCCTCACTCTTACAAAACTTCATGGGAGATTACTTACTTTTGAAAGAGAAATTGATCAAAAGAAAAAGTTACAAAGTTCTAGCAAAACTGCTGATGACTATCTACCAGGTAGTACAACACTATTGGGACAAGACTCACCAATTTGTTCAAATAGTTTTGGATCTTTTGACCACATTGACATAACTGCTGGGATCTCATCTGAAAGATCATTCCCAGGTTATTACAATAATGATTTTGGTTAAACTGCTGATAACATGTGTTTTATCATGGATGATTTAAATAATTTCAGCAGTGATGACCTAGAAGAAATGGATATTTTGCACCAACTGGCCATGTTAAGTTTAAAAACAAATAAATTTTACAAAAGGTCAGGAAGGAAGTTTCCAGGACTTAACAGTTCAACAAAAATTGGTTTTGACAAATCTAAACTTAGATGTCACAAGTGTCAAAAGTTGGGACACTTTGCTAGAGAGTGTAAAAGCTCTGGCTTTAACCAATCTCAGTCTGGAAACAATTTTAACCCCAATTATAACAGGAATAATGGAACACAAGGGAGTGCACATTTTGTACAGGCACAAGCTCCACAACACCAATATGTGCCACAAGTACAATATGTACAGATGCCTGCTCAACAGATGCAGAGCCAACAATCAATCCCTCCCTTTCCAGCTGCTCAACAACCTCCACAGCCTCAGCAACCCTCTCAACAAAGTTTATTTACTTCAGGGTATGTTGACTGGAGCAGTCTTCCTTTTGACACCACAGAGTGCAATCCTGATTCATACAACAAAATGTTTGACATCAACTGGGGAGAGCCTGACAACGGCAGAAAGAACTTTGCCTTAATGGCATTTGAGGGATGCACCTCAAAATCTTCCTTGTCACAGGTATCAAAAGAATCTTTGACAAAACTGTGTTCAAATTCTTGCAAAGAATCTTTTGCTCTCATAAGAGAGACAAATGTGCACTTACAAGGAAAAGCAAATGACTCTGAGAGAAAATTCACTCAGATGAAATGTGATTTAGAAAGAAAACTTTCTGCAAAAACAAAAGAAGTTTCTAAATTAACTAACACTGCTATTGAAACCCAAGCACAAATTAAAATCATGATAAATGACCTAGGAAATGTCAGATAAGAGCTTGCTGACACCAAGGTCACATGTGAAAAATGGGTTGAATCTTGTAAGGGGTACCAATTATTGCTAAACAAACAAAGTGCTTCAAATGTTAGGTTTGGTATAGGGTACAATCACACTGAAACACCAACAGATTTTGCCCCCAAAACTACTGAAGATGGGAGAAAAATTGTTTCAGGTGAAACATCTGAAGAGGAAGAATGCACATCTTTCCATGAGAACTTTCTAAAAAATCACAAAGAAAGTTCTTCAGAAGTACTGATTAATTCTGACTTTAAGCCATCAGTAGTTTCAACTACATCAGGAGTTGAGAACCTGAAAACTACTGATGACCTAAAACCAATCAACACATTCAGAAACTTGTCTTTGAAAGAAAAGACAAAAGAATGTGAAATCTGTGGTCTGTTCAACCACAAGACAGAATTTTGTAGATATAGAAAAGGTATTCAGTTAAACAAGAAAAATCAACAACTGGTTGTGGGAAAACAAATCAAAAATGATTTTGTAAAAACTTTTTCTCGCAAGAAACAACAACCAGTAAACACATTTTCTCAGAAAAAGACAAAATCTTAACAAAGGTCTTTTTCTCAAAATTCTCTTTCAGTAGTTAGACCTAAATCATCAGCAGTTTCACAAACTGCTGAGATTAATGATCTTATAAACTGGGTACAACTACTGATGACCAAAGTTGATGGTGGTCCTCAAAAGGATACCACCATTGTTCTTAATGAAAAATCCAATGCCAAAAAGACATGGATTTCTCAACTTGGTCAAGAACAAACTGTAAATGTTCTCAAGAGCAAACCCAAAGCCAAACTAGCTTGGGTTCCTAAATCTAACTGATTTGCTATCTTGTGCAGAGAGTTTCCAGAGGCTTAAATAGCATTTGGTATGTAGACAGTGGAGGCTCAATGCACATGACAGGATGCAGATACCTGATAAACAATTTTATCAGTCAAAGAGATGGATCTGTATCCTTTGGGAACAATGCTAAGGGATATGTGCTAGGACATGGCAATGTCTCCTCTGGCAAAATACAGTTTGACAAGGTCAATCTGGTTGAAAACCTTGAGTACATCTTGCTGAGTGTGTCACAAATGTGTGATAAAGGATATTCTTCCTTTTTCACAAAGACAGCATGCAAGATCATATCACCAGAAGGCCAGAAGTTGATAGAGAAGATCATTGAAGATCACACTTTGTTAATAGCCAAAAGATGTGGCAATGTCTATGCAGTGGACATTGAAAAAGACAAAGTACTGAACAACACTGCCTGTTTCTTCTCAAGGGCATCAACTTCAGAAACTGATCTCTGGCACAGGAGACTTGGCCATGTGAACTTTAAACCCATAAATAAAGTCACAAAAATGGACTTGGTCAGAGGTCTACCCTTAAAAGTATACCAGTGTCAAGAACACTGTGTATCCTGTTTAAAGGGAAAACAACATAAGTCCTCCTATAAGTCTATTGAAGAATCAAAAACAACTGCATGTCTTCAACTACTCCATATGGACTTATTTGGGCCTGTAAAAATCATGAGCCTTGGTAAGAAGAAGTACTCCTTAGTCATCATTGATGACTACTCAAGATTTACATGGGTATTCTTCTTATTTTCCAAGGATGAGGCTGCTGAAATCATCAAGTTCTTCATTCTACAAGTAGAGAAGCAATATTCTCTACCTGTCAAAACCATTAGAAGTGATAATGGGACAAAGTTCAGGAACAAAACTCTGGATGAATTTTGTTTGTCTAAAGGGATTATTAGACAATTCAGTGTTCCCAGAACTCCTGAACAAAATGGTGTGGTAGAAAGGAAGAACATGACTTTAATAGAAAGAGCAAGAACAATGTTAGCTGATTCTGGCCTACCATTATACTTTTGGGCAGAAGCACTTAACACATCATGCTATGTTCAAAATAGAGTTCTTATTGTCAAGAGACATTCAAAGACTGCTTATGAAGTTCTTCATGGCATGAAGCCCCTTATCTCCTTTTTCAGGGCTTTTGGATGTCAATGTTTCATCTTGAACATTAAGGAATCTATTTCAAAGTTTGCTGCCAAAGTTGACTCAGGTTACTTTCTTGGTTATTCTTCAACTAGAAAAGCCTACAAGGTTTTTAACTCAAGAACCAGGATAGTAGAAGAAACACTGAATGTCAAGTTCAATGAGTCAAAACACACTCTCATTCCAGCACATCCTGCTGAACTTTTTGACCTTGACAACTTCCATTTTGGACCTGAAAAGACTGTCACTTCATCCAAACCTACTTATTATGGTGATCAAAGGTTTGATGATGGGGATCCAGCACCATGGACTCCTCAAACAGTCATTAAGTCAACTTCAAAACCATCAGAAGTTTCACAAACTTCTGATTCAACAAATACTGAGGAACAAACTCAAACATCTGCTTCAACACCTGCAACTACTGAAGACACTGAAACTGCTGAACCAGATATAATAGACCTCAGTAGTTTGTTTGAAGAACATGAGCCACCAACACCTGTCAGTGGTTTAAAACAACTGATCGAACACAAAGACCATCCACTTGATCAAATCATGGGTGATATTGCATCAGGTGTTCTTACAAGAAACCAGCTTTCCAACTTTTGTCTCTTCTCAGCATTTATTTCACAGTTGGAAACAAAGAACTACCAGGAAGCCCTCAAAGACAACAATTGGGTGCAGGCAATGCAAGATGAATTGCTTCAATTCAACAAGCAACAGGTTTGGGAAATCTGTCCCTTACCACCAAACAAGCAACCAATTGGCACAAGATGGGTTTTCAGGAACAAACAAGATGAAGCTGGTATTATAATAAAGAACAAGGCAAGACTGGTAGTACAAGGTTACTCTCAAGAAGAAGGAATTGACTATGATGAAACCTTTGCTCCAGTTGCAAGGCTTGAAGCCATCAGGTTATTTCTGGCCTATGTCATTTCCAACAAAATAAAAGTTTATCAAATGGATGTCAAGAGTGCATTTTTGTATGGAATGATAAAAGAGGAAGTGTATGTTTGTCAGCCACCTGGGTTTGAGGATCCTTCTCATCCCGAGTGGGTGTACAAACTAGACAAAGCTCTTTATGGGCTCAAACAGGCTCCAAGAGCCTGGTATGACACACTTTCAACATTTTTACTCAAAAATAACTTCACAAGAGGTGCCATTGATAAAACTCTTTTCATAAAACATGTTGGAAATCATGTCTTACTTGTTCAAATATATGTTGATGATATCATTTTTGGTTCAACAAACACAAAATTGTGTGATGAATTTAAGAAACTCATGCAATCAAAATTTGAGATGAGTACAATGGGAGAACTGCAGTACTTTCTGGGACTGCAGATTAAACAACAATCAAATGGAACTTTTATACATCAATCAAAATATGTTAAAGAATTACTAAACAAATTTTCTTTACAAGACTGTAAATCATGTTCCACTCCCATGACACCAACCACACAAGTTGAACCAGATGATCAAGGAAAACAGGTTGATCGAACCATGTATAGATGTATGATAGGTTCCCTTTTATATCTAACTGCTTCTAGACTAGATGATCAAGGAAAACAGGTTGATCAACATCTGGTGGTTGTCAATTCTTGGGAAACTGTCTAGTGTCCTGGCAATCAAAGAAACAAACATCTGTTGCAACTTCAACTGCTGAAGCTAAATACATTGCAGCTGCAAGTTGTACATCACAGATACAATGGCTCCAATATCAACTTCTTGATTATGGAATCAAAGAGACCAAGACACCATTGCTTGTAGACAGCAAATCTGCCATTAGCATCATTCAAAATCCTGTTCAGTTTTCAAAGACTAAACACATTGAAATCAGGTATCATTTCATAAGAGATTGCTATGAAAAAGGCAAGATTGAAGTGAAACATGTAGCAACAGCTAATCAAATAGCTGACATATTCACTAAACCCCTTGACACATCAACATTTCAGAAGTTAGTATCCATGCTAGGGATGCTAAATTTGTAAGTGTTTCTCTTTACTTTTTCTACACAAATTTTTATTCTTTTTTTTTTTTCACTTACATCTGTTTTCAAAAATTGAAAAACATCTGAAAAACAAACAAGAGAGAAACTACTGATGAACAAAACATCAGTATGGGGATATTTTCTGAAAAAGTGATTAACTTCTGATATAACAACCTTCAGAAGTTATGAATAAAGTATTTATAAAGTATTTCTCATCAGCTGTTCAAAACTACTGAAGAGAAAGTGGGAACTACTGATGACAATAATTCTTCATCAGCAGTTTAGTCAAAAAGGGCAAATCAGACTTTTCCCACATCAGAAGTTGGACCTAGGCGGTTTAAAACTTCTGATAAAGAGGTTTTGACCTAGGCGGTTTAAAACTTCTAATAAAGAAGTTCTAAGCGGTTTAAAACTTCTGATAAATACCTTTTTCAACACTTATCCATTCAAAAACAAAAATTCCCTCCTCTCTCAAGAAAGATCGCAAACCCTGAACCTGCAAAAACACTGTTCGATTCATACACACACAAACCACATGGCTTTAGTTCTAAAACAGGGACACAATCTCAGAGCCTACTTAGAAAAACAAGAAGGCTGGTCCCAATACGATGAGATCATTGATCTCGTCGTCAAATCCCAATATTTCACCGCTCTCACAATAGACCCACCAATACATCCTGAAACTCTCAATGAGTTCTGGGCTAATGCTGAGACAGTGATGGTGGACGATGAGGTAATCTCTCTCAACTCAACAATTAAAGGGAGACAAATGGCCATCACACCGGCCACACTTGCAAACAGACTGGGGTTGAATGATGTGAATGCTCCTGAAAAGTTTGACAACTCTGCAATCCACCTAACCATGACTGAATGTGGTTATCAAGGTACTCTCTCACAAGCTACCATCTTTAAAAAGTATTTTGAACCAAAATACAAAATTTTGTTTCATTATATAATTATGTGTTTGAGTCCTAAAACAGGGTCCTATGACCAGATGCCCTCAACCTTTCAACCAATTTTTCATTCCATTGTGAATGAAACAAATTTCAGGGCATCAAAACTTTTCTTTAATGAGTTGGTGTTACATCATAATAACACTAAAAAGAAGTTTTTGTTATATCCAAGGTTCATTATGCAATGCATAATAAAAGAACTGGGTGATGAGGTGCTTGTGGGTAAAACTGAAATTTTAAAACCCTTAATCTCACAAGCATACTCAAGGCACAACAAACAGGCTGCCTGGCCAGAAGATGACCAAGGGGAAACAGAACCAGTCCCCATGGAACCATCATCTTCCAAACCTACACCCCCAAAGGCCAAGAAACCCAAGGTACAAAAACAAAAACCCACCAAACCTAAAAGAAAAGTTGTTCAGGAGGTTGAGATGCCTGAACAACCTATTATGCAATCTGCACTTCTTAAAGATGTGACTGAAACATCCTCTCCGTCTCATCCATCTCAAACCCAACCTAGAGCACCAATCACAATTCTTTTCAAAAGAAAAAGACTTAAGAAAACCATTCCTATTGATGCTTCTTTTGAAACTGCTGAACCCACTGCCCAAACTAGTGAACCAGCACCCCAACTTTCTGAACCAGATATTGAAATAGCCAAACTTCTCTCTGGGCTAAAAGAGAAAGTCCCATCTACACATGTCAGTCCCCAACAACCACATCAAACAGGGGACATAGCCTCAGAATTTGACATGGATGTGGACACTCAAAGCCCTAACCAAAGAGATGAGGATGAACCAGGGTCTCTAAGCCCAAACTTAGAAACTCTTGGTACTTTTGAGGCTGCTACTACTCATTTACCACCCAGTGGTGGACCTGAGGATAGAAGTAACATAGCTAAGACCTCAAATGTGGCAACTACTGATGAAGGCTTAATGCCTGAGGTAGGAAATCCTCTGAACCAAGAAAAAGAGGTACATGAGACAACTGAGTTGGGCTCAGCTCATGATGTAACTGATACAGTCCTCATTGAGGATGTAATCAAGGATTCAGATGATTCCATTGACTTGGATGATGTTTCAAAACACCAAACTACTGAATTGACGGCTACAAGTGAAGGTCCTGCACCTGGTGTATCTATGCTCAAGAAGCTAGTCACACCAGATCAGGTTAAAGACCACTCAATCCCTGATTCCCCTAGAGTGGCATCTTCTGTACAACAAGAAGATCAACCAAAAACACACCCCTCACTACAAATGCCTACCCAATTCCCTAGGCAAACAAGCATAGACATGAACCAGCTATGCAGCCCAGATGGTCCCTTATACCATATGAGGAACACCCTCATCAAGAATCACTTCCAAACATACACAGCTAACTTGGAGCTGTCCATGAAGAACCAATTTGGTGTGATACAGACAAAGATGAATGATCTGTCCAACAAGATTGACTTCAACAGCAAACAGATTGCTAATCTTACAGGTCAGTTCTCCCAAGCTTCAACATCAAAAACTGATGAAGCCAAAAAGGGGGAGAAAATTAAGGAACCTATGGATACACTTGAAGCCAGGAGAAAGGCAAGAGTTGCTATCCTAGAAAGATATCAAAGAGATCAAGCCAGAAAAGAAAAACTGGCCCAACAATTTGGTGTCTCTATTCAAGAAGTAGAAGATGCTGAAAAGACTGATGAATCCCAAGGGCACAATGAAGAAACCTCTGATGGACAAACTTCTGATGAAGAATCAGAAAGTACTGAAGACAATCCTTCAGTAGTTGACAAACCTTCAGTTGTTGTCAACCCATCAGAAGTTAACACTTCCAAAACTCAAACTGCTGAACAAGAGCCTTCCAGATCAATTGCACCAATTCAACCAACTCCTGTTCCTCCTAGGCCTATTACAACTATGACTGTACTAAACCCTTCTCCAATCTCTTAATCAGCAGAACTTCTTGAGAAGAGTTTAGTGGCAGCTCAAAAGAAAGCCAGAGAAGATCAAATTTGGAAAACACTGGAAGAAAGGGATGACTTAGACTTAAGCCTGGATGAAAAGCTACAGGATTATGAAGCTGAACTCCAAAGGCAGGCTAGCCTAGACAAGATTGCTGAGGAAGATAAAAGATATCAACTGATGTCTTACATTACTAAGAACAGCAAGATCAAAGCCCACACATTGAAGAGACTCTCCATGGAAGAGCTGACAAGAAGAGCTCAACTTATTGCAGACAAACTTGCAACAAGTAAAGATACAAAAGCCAAGAGAGCTCAAGGAAGAGTTAGTATCAAATGGTTATGGTTCAAAATCCTCTGTGTCCAAATGGAGAGAAGAAAGATTAGTGGACACTTATAGAAAATATAAGGCTGCAAGGGCTGCAAATCCAGAGAAGTTTCAAACTGCTGAAGTATCAACTTCAGTAGTTAGAACTTCTGGTGTTCAAAGAAGACCAGCTACTCAGAAGAAGAAATCAGAGGAATATGTGAAGACTGATTTCAAAATGGTACTACTAGAAGGTAGTACAGTAGTCCCATCTGACTTTGACATAGAAGAAAAACCTCTGATCACACAATTCAGGGATCCTTCCACCTTTGCCTATCAAATTCAGAAAACCATCAAAGAGAAACTGCACACTAAGGTAGTAACTGAACATCATTTGCCAACATTTCAGATACCTAATGTGATGCAACAACAACAAGAAAGTGAATCCCACCTGAGAGTCACTGAAGTTGAAAACATCCAACACTCAGGAGAATCCCAGGGTACCACCATGGTTCCCTACACTTTAGACTTTGACAAGTCTGAAGTACCAATCATCAGATGGTCCTTTACTGATAAAAACTCAGTACTTGTGACAAGAAGAGATCAGATAAGCAGAGCCTATAGGTCGATGAATGATCTGAAGAAGCTATCAACTAAAGACCTGCTTACAATCCAACATCTAGAACCACAGAAAGGGTCTCTCACTGATGAACAACTGAACCAGCTGAAGAATTCCATGTTCAAAGGAATATGGAAAATTGTGAAGGACAGAAAAGAATAATAAGGAATTAGTAAGGTTTTGGCTTCATCAATCCAGGGGGAGATTGTTAGGACAAAAAGGATTGGTGAAACCACTTTTGCAAACCTTAGTCTAATTCACTTCTGTCAAAATATTCTAAGCATAGAACTGCTAAAGAAGAAAGATCAAACTGCTGAAGAAGAAATTCCTCAAGTACTGAAGAAGAAAAGTCATCAGAAGTTCTGAAGTTCAAACCAGACAGTTCTACTGAAGAACTACTGAAGACAAACTACTCATCAGTAGTTTGTCATTCATCAGTACTTATGTGAAGATCTTTTCCACCGCCTTTTTGTATCAGTAGTTTATTACTTTAGTATTACTTTTGCTTTATGTACAAGTTCCAATGCTGCAACTTGTTTCTGAACTTGCTTTTTGGCAAGGTTCATGTATTTGTAAAGTCTATAAATAGAAGGGTTCATCCCTCTGTTTTAGACATTGATTTTAATACAGAAATCCTTCAACACATATTATGTTATTTCCATTTCATGTTTATTGAGAATCTATCTAAGTGTTTCATTCTCATTCAATACTTAGATTCTCAATAAATACTTATCATTTATTAGTTTTTCAATCCAGGGGGAGTCATAACTCCTGTTGATAAGTGTAGCTTTAAACTCATAACATTCCGTTGTGCTATCACTAATCAAGAACTTGCTAAACACCTAAATGTTCACTAGCAAGTTCATCAAAAAGAGCAATACTGATCCAACAGTATGACCCAGTCTCCTATGCCACAATTCTGTCTCCTTTGTGGAGGTAGCAGACAACAAACAGACATTTGCCATAGGATTGTCCTTTAACATATCAACAACATAAACATTGCCACTTCTATGAGCAACAAGTTGTGCTTTGCTCTCAGCAATGATGGTATCAATCTTTTTCACCACTTCTGGCCCAATAATCTTACAAGTTTTCTTTGTGAAGAATGAGCCATAACCTTTGTCACTCATTTGTGAAACACTCGGGAGATTAAACTTGAGATTATCAATAAGATTGACATTTTCAAACTTGATTTTTCCAGCTTGTACAGTCCCTAAACCCAACACCTTACCTTTTGAATCATTACCAAAGGATATATCACCCCCTCCATGAGCTAAGAAGTCTAGAAGAAGGCCTCTACATCATGTCATGTGCCTGGAGCCTCCACTATCTACATACCAAAGACTATCTAAACAAGCAGAAGCTCCCTGCACAGCAGTAATGGATTAGTTTTGGTGAGTGTCCAAAGCCAAGTTGGCTTTGGATGGGTCCTCAGACTTTTCAGACTCATGCTTTGGAAGATGATCAGTGGTTTGAACTAATTTTTGAATCAAGTTCAACAATTGTTGCTGACCATTTGCCAGTGCTTGTATGTCAACACTTGGGGCAATAGTTGTTTGATCACTTCCAGACAGATGATAATACCCATAGGGATTTCTGTTCACTCTTGGTTTAGAGGGTCTTTTTGGCTCCTCATAAACATATGACAGATTATGATATGGTGGTTGTCCATATCCTCTTGGGTACTTGCTTGTGGGTGGAGCATCTGTTACTTGGACATCCCTAGGAGCAGATGTTTCAAGACTTTTAGTAACAGATGTTTGGACAGGAGTGAAGGTCTGTTTGGGCTTTCCTTTTGAAGTACTCACCACCTGATTTGCAAGAGTTTTAGCTTTGTACTCTTGTATTTTTACATCAAAATTTTGAGGTACAAGCACTCTTTGGTTTTGTGATTCTTTTTCCCACATATTGAACATGTGGCTTTGGAATCACACACTTGTTCCTTTGTTAATATCATATGCTTTTAGAAGAAAACAGTTTTTAGTGACATGATTCTTCTTTTCACAGAAATCACAGAACAAGTGGACAGTCTTATCTTTCTTCTTCCATTTTTCCACCTTCTTTTCAGCAGATGTTTGAGCATCTGCTGGAGGGTTTTTCAAGGGAATGATCTTTGCCTGAGGTGCTGTCTTACCTTCAGGAGTTTTGAAATCAACAGGTTTAAAATTTTCAAGAGTACCACACTCATCAGACCAAGTAGGTTTAAATTCATACTTTTCAAGTTCAGTGAATGATGAGGAACCTTCTGGTTTTTCTAGAACAATTTTCTTACCATTTGGTTCAGTGATTTTAATCTCTTGACCCTGCAAATTTATTGGTACTATCTCAACAGACTTTTGATCCCTTTTGTCAGTGTTTTCAAAAGCTGGAGCAGTGGTTTCAAACCCAAAACCAAACTTCACATGACTTTTGGTTTGTTTGTTGAGTAGCATTTCAAATCCCCTACATGATTCCACCCATTTTTGATATTCAACTTGGGTGGACTCAAGCTCACGTGTACAACTCTGATATTTTGTTATCATAGTTTGGAGCTGGTCTTTGGTTATGGTTGCTTCATGTTTTAAGCTGCTTATTTCAGATTCTTTTTCAGTTAAACTTGTTTTTAATTCTTTTGAAAGTTTCTCAAATTTAACTTCATCATCCAAAATTATCTTTCTAAGGTTTTCATTCACCTCTTTGATGTTAGCAAATGCTATCACACATCTGTCAGAACATAAATCCTTAAGAATTTGAGGAGATACCTTAGCAGCAGCCATCAATGCACAATCACACTTGCATTCACAATCATCAGATGCACCCCAGAGATCTGAGAGATTCACAACCTCTTCTTCAGATTTTTCACCTGCAACTACTTCATCAACAACATCATCAGTCACAACTTTAGATTCAGTCACCACCTCCTCAGATTCAACTTCTTCTACCATAGCCATGAAACAAAAATTTTCAGGTTCATTTTCAGCTTTGGCAACTAATGCAAAATTTTCATCTGATAACTCATCTGGTAGACTGCTCCAATCAACAAAGCCTTGTGTGAAAAAGCTCTGTTGACTGGTCTCTGCAGGAGCAGAGGAAGGAGCAACAGTCGTTTGCACAGGTGCCTGAGCAACAGGTGTTTGCACATAGTGGATCTGAGGAACAGTGGTTTGGACATACTGGACAGGAACAGTGTTTGAGGACTGTGCAAAATGAGCAGTGTTTTGCACATTTGGTCCAGGGGTATTATACGAATTTTGATAAGTGTTGGTCTGAGGTCTTTGATTTGGATAGGTGATTATAGGTGTACCATGTTGACCCATACATTCCCTAGCAAAATGACCAAGTCTGTGACATTTATAGCACTTTATCTTTTATCCAACCCCACCTTTGATCTGCCAGTTAACCCTGGAAACCTTCTCCCAGTTTTCTTGTAAAAATTGTTAGTTCTTACACTGAGAAGGGCCAATTGGTGCATGATGTCCATTTCTTCCAAATCATCAGGATCAAAGTATTTCAGATCATCATACTCAAAGGATATGTTATCAGATGCCTGGATATCACCACCACTTGCTGTGAAAGCATAGTTTGGTGAATAAGAATCAGAGTTAAAACCTGAAGTTATGTCAATGAAATGATCATAACTCTGATCCTTAGTATTTCCAGGCACCTCATCATGACCCAAAAGTGCTGTATTCTCAAATACATAATCATCAGACACTTTTCCAGAGTCCTGGAGCTTCTTTTTCTGGTTAAGCTCTCTCTCATAGGTCAAGAGCTTACCATGAAGCTGGGTCAGTGATAGGTCCTTAAATCCAATTGAGTTTCTCATAACAATAGCAATAGTGTCCCATTTGTCTGGTAATGATCTTAAAAACCTATGGTTCAAAGTTGAATGAGGGTAAGTTAGACCAACCAGTTTTAGTTCACTAATAAGACAGTTAAACCTCTCAAATTGTTGAGTTAATGACACTCCCTTGACATGACTGAATGTTTCATATTGTTGGTTAAGTATTTCACGATTGTTTTCAATAACCTCTTCAGTCCCACTAAATTGTTCTTTCAGTACATCCCACAATTCCTTTGTACTGTTACAGTGTAACAGCCCAGCATATATATCATTGGGTAGAGCCATGGCCACAATACTGAAGGCCTTAGCATCTAACTCAATTTTCTGAAAATCCTGGTCGGAGTAGTTTTCAAGTTTCTTTGGCTCCTGAACCATGGGATCTTCGGTACTCGGCACCATCGGAACATGTGGTCCGAAGATAACCGACTTCCAACACCCAGTGTTCTGTTGAGCTAGAACATGGCTCATCCGACGTTGCAAGATATTGTATTCAGATCTGACAAGCATCGGTGGCTTGTTGTTCGTGCCAGTGTTATGTGGATCGTGATTGATTGAAGCCATTCTCTGATTTTTCAAAAACAAAGTCTGTTTAAAAACGGTTGAATTGAAAATAAACTATTACTCTGTTTTCAATCTGACAGACAAACGAAATAATTGTGAGATGATATGTTTATATTAAATTGATTGATTAGATCGAATTTAATTGACCAAGCTCTGATACCAATTGTTAGGATCTGAGTTTGATTGTTTTGACATATTTAGAATAAGATGAGAAATGAATGATGTAAGTATATATGGAAAGTGCAGCGGAATGATAAACTATAATAAAAACAATAGGAATAAATGTTTTCTTAATCGAATGCTTTCATTTATTGAAAGATTACAATCAAATACAAGTACTCCCCCTCAGCCTGATCACATAGTGATTGTTTGTCTGAGAGAATGTTTGTGTGTGATGTGATAGAACAGTACAAGCACTGTTCTATTTATGGTGACCTGTGCTGACGTCACCTAAGATAGTGACCTCTAACAGAATAACAACATAAAACATCTGCCCTATACAAACTACTGTTGTATTACAAAACACTGTAAAGTAAACTGCTGTTGAGGGAAAACTCTGATGGTCTTGCAACATCTGTTGGAGTCTAAGTGATGTTGACTCCAACAGACCTTTAGTCTTCAGTACTTGATCAGCAGTTGTTTCTTCATCAGACCTTTGGTCAGCAGTTGTTCTCTATCAGTTGTTCTCTAGCAGTCCTTTGTATCAGCAGTTGTCATAGTAGTTGTTTGGATGGAACAGTTGTTAGGATCAGCAGTCTTTTGGGAAGAGTATGTTGTAAAGACTGTTTATTTGTGGAATCAACTGTTAGCATATTTTGGCTTTTCAATCATCTGTTCTTCTCTAGGTCAGCAGACCCAACAATGCCCTTTTCATTCACAACGTGACCAAGGAACTGAACTTCATGAATACAGAATTCACATTTGGAAAATTTGGCATACAGTTTCTCGCTCTTAAGCAGATTGAGAATTTCCCTCAAATGTTGTTCGTCTTCCTCTTGGGTTCGTGAATAGATCAGAATGTCATCAATGAATACAATCATGAACTTGTCGAGGTAAGGCTTGAACACCCGGTTCATTAGATCCATGAACACTGCTGGTGCGTTTGTCAAACCGAGCGACATTACTAGGAACTCATAATGACCATACCGCGTCCTAAAAGCAGTCTTGGGAATATCCTCCTCATGGATATGCAACTGATGATAGCCCGATCTCAGGTCAATCTTCGAATAGAAACACGAACCTTTCAATTGATCAAACAGATAATCGATCCTGGGAAGAGGATAACGGTTCTTCACCGTGAGCTTGTTTAACTCTCTATAATTGATGCACATGCGAAACGATCCATTCTTCTTCTTGACAAATAAGACTGGAGCTCCCTAGGGTGACGAGCTCGGTCGGGTGAATCCTTTGTCAAGTAGTTCCTGCAACTGGTTGGATAGTTCCTGCATCTCATAGGGAGCTAAACTGTATGGCGAACGGGCTACAGGAGCAGCTCCGGGAATGAGGTCAATACGGAACTTCACTTGCCTCGGGGGAAGGAATCCTGGCAGATCTTCGGGAAAGACTTCAGGAAATTCCCTCACGACAGGGATGTCTTCAATTCTTCTTTCCTCGGGTTTCTTCTCGATCACGTGCTGCAAGAACACAAAATGGCCTTTCTGCAAACACTTCTGGGCTTTCATGCAAGTCATGAGTCGCAACGGATTCTTCCAGCATTCTCCTTGAATAGACAAAACCTCTTCATTTGGCAACGAAATTCGAACTATCCTTGCAAAACAGATGACTTCGGCTCGATTCTTCGACAACCAATCCATCCCAATAACGACATTGAAACTTCCTAACTCGACAGGTAGAAGATCAATACACAACTCATGACCTCCTAGTTCCAATGTACAGTTCTTCAACACTTCATCGGACTCGATTGTCTTACCGTTAGCCAATTCTATCGAGTAAGGTGTGTGCAACTTATTGCACTCTAAACCGAGGGTTCGTTTAAAGTTGGTTGACACAAAACTTAAATCGGAACCGGTATCGAAAAGTACAGAAGCAGCATGATTGTTTACGAAGAACGTACCAGTGACAACGTTAGGATCCTCGCGCGCGTCTTCTGCACCCATGACAAAAGCCCTGCCACGAGCTTTGCCTTTCAGCTTGGGGCAGTCCCTCTTGAAGTGGTATGTGGCTCCACGTTCGAAACATCCCGGTTTCCCATCATTGTTCACAACCGCCTTGGACCACCAATGCACTGTGGGATGTCCCATCCGCTTGCACTTCTCGCACTTGATGCTGTTACACGTTCCCACGCGATGGTACTTGCATTTACTGCAGAATGGGTGGGGCCCGTTGTATGGCTTGCGAGTTTCGGTAGCGGTGGCAGCAAAAACTTTGATGGTTCCGGGCTTCTTGTTGGAATTGCCTTTCGAACTTTTCCCCTTCTTGAAATGGGACCAGTTGCGCTTATTTCTAGAACTTTCAACCTTATTGGATTCCTTTAGGGTCAAGGGACCCACGCAAACTGCATCATGAGTGAGACTGTGCGCAAGAGTGATAGCGTGCTGGATGGAAGCTAGAGCAGCAGTGGTAACCATGCTACAAATCTTAGGAGAAAGTCCCCAGATGTATCTCTTTACCCGCTTGTACTCAGGGGTAGCCATGTGGGGAACCAAGCGAGAAAGCTCATGAAATCGGGTGGTATAGGCTGCGACGTCCGCCCCGCTCATGGATAAGTCCCAGAACTCAGTTTCCAGCTTCTGCAGTTCACTCCGCGGGCAATACTTATCCATCAGTATCGATTTCAGCTCGGTCCATGAGAGAATATAGGCAGTTTCCGACCCAAGGTCTGCACTTGCAGGTTCCACCATATCAATGCTTCATCTTGGAAGGTGAAAGTGACATACTTGATCTTTTGGTCCTCTGAATAACCAATTATATCAAGTACTGACTTGGTTTTCTCGATCCAACGGACTATATCAATTGCTCCTTCTGACCCATGAAAGTTCCAAGGCTTGCATGCCATGAAAGTCTTGTAGGAACACCCATGCACGGTATTCTCTACTTCTGTGGAGTCAGAATGAATGGTTTATCAGTCGATGGAGTCGGCATAAGATAAGATCAAGACTAAGAAGGGATAGGCAAAAGCTTTACCAGTCTCGGGATCCTGGGTTCTGCGTCGGCCTGCTGCGGCCGAACCACCACTGGAATCGGCGCGGTTCGCTTCATGTTGCGCAATAGCCTCTGTGATTACCCTGGCAAAATCCGCTGAGGTGGTTGGAAAAGCTTCCTACTCAGAAGTCGATCGAGTAGTTCTTTTGGGAGGCATGTTCTTCTAATACATAAGATTAAAAGAATGAGACACATATCACTATATAATATTGTCAACAAATGCACCAATCAAAACAACTATACAATAAACACGAATGACAAACACGATCACAAATGCACAACACAACAGTATAGGAAACCAAAATATCGAACTTTCATAGAAAGTTTAACATACTTGATGGGATTTTGTTTCTGCATACAAAATAAATGGCATACTTCGTTACAAGTTTTAAACTACTACTAGTACAATGCATGATAACCTACGGGGATTGGGGTGGGAAAGCAGCAGACAAGGCTGCAACGAATGCAGTCATCCTCGCCTCGAGATCGTCGACTCTAGTCTCAAGCTCGGCGACACGCTCCTCTGCTGCGGGGCGTCCCTGATCTGCCTCGTACATACGCGTACCCAACTCAGCTAGGCGATAGAGGATGCGATCCCTAGTACTACCGGTCAGGTATAGGTCATCCTCGATCCCCTAGACTCTCTCACGCAACACCCCTACCTCTGTTTCGTGATGCCCAATAATGTCCCGAACAGAGTAGTAGAGGTGGCGCACAGGAGTTTTCTCGAAACCAGTGGGTAATGGAGTGTCAGAGGGCGGCTGAGATAACTCACCGATCTCAAAGGTAGAATGGACCTCACTGTCGGTGTCCTCATCGGAATAGGCTAGGAAACCGTCAGCAATCGGCAAGTAAGTCCTCTTATGAGAATGTGATCTCCGGCGTAGCTTCTTCTTAGGTAGCTCTGGTGCCTCTGGTGCTGGGGGCTGGGGATCTGCAGGTGCTGGAGGCTCAAGGTCATCCTGGACAGGAGCCTCAACTAGAGCGATAGGAATCGGTGGAGGAAGTACTCGTTTTCGAGGTGTGTACATCATACGTACACCACCCGGACACGGGCGATAAGAACAGAACGATGGGGTCTTAGGCTCTGGATGCGTTAGTGGTGCATCCTCCTGCTGTGCTTCTCTAGCGGGCACAACATCCTCGTTGTCTGAGACAACGTGGTCCACCTGCATGTGGTCCTCCTCGACATCTGAGTCGTTGGAATCGGGCTCATAACCCTGCTGAATGTCGACGGCTGGAGGGCTGTCTGGTACAATCTCCTCCACAAAATTTGAGATGAGGATAGGGTCCTCGTTGTGTGCCATGATCCTGGAAATCAATGAACACACGTGTGTGTCAGAAAGTATGTGGTGTACTTAGTATATCTACTAATGTGTGAAGTATGTAACTGGCATGGAACTTGCGTAGCACGTAGGGATACTTGTTGTGTTTCTTTCCTTTGGAAAAAAATTTCAAAATCTATTTTTGTTTAGATTATAGTTTGACTCAAAAGAATCTTAGTTCGTGATATGTGTAAATATATATATATAAAAATAACACAAGCTTTAATTAAAACGACTCACCTAAAAACTACACACGCACGGCAAGTGTACCGGTCGCAAAGTAGTAAACAGATAAGACCGAGTATCGAACCCAAAAACGCGAATGCAACTCTAGATCACAACCAATAACGAATACTAGCGTCAATAAATAGATACTTAAATGGGGGGCTAAACTAATAATTATAAACTTAATTAAACTAAATAGATTAAACTTAACTTAACTCGGCAACTAGTACGAACTTAAGGAACTGGAGAAATCAGATAGGAAGAAGGCTGGTTACTTAGGTAAAATCCCTAGACACTAGCAATAAATCCTGAATCTGGTAGTTAACTTGAGACCCTATTCTTATCTAATAAACCTCCTGTTAAGGATAGCTCACTAGACTCAAGGCGGGACAAGTGTAGAAATGCTAAGATGGATCCGGATCGCCCTAGCGTACCGAAATTCCAAAGAAATCAAGTTACAATCTCTCCTGAACCGAAACCTTCTAACTATGAAGTAGACTTAAACTCTACTGAAGAAAACCTAGGAAAACTCTAAACACGGACAAGTAGCGACTCCCGCCCTAGCGCTTGTCAACTACCGAACAATGCCTGGTTAGTTACCTAGCAATCTCGAGTTAGATTTCTCACCCTCAAGAATGGCTGCACGTTTTAATTAATTTATTATATTAGTTTGTTATACTTGTGCCGTACTCCAACTCCAAATACTAGCACGCTAACCTAAGTTGACGAACTAGATTAATTTCAAAACCTAGGAGGTATCTCTACATGCCTAGCTCCACAAACCCAATAAACAAACTTCAAATAAAATCAACACCAACACACATATATCAAATTCAACAATAAAATTAAAATCATGTAATTCTACACATCAAAATTAAAAACCAAAAATCATTAAATAATACGTAAAACGTATCTAGTTCATAAACCTAAGCAACCATAAAAGTCTAGTTCATAGTTATAATCAGAAACATAAATTCAAAGTCTATAAAAAACAATTTCATCATGTTTCTAAATTAATAAAAACGATAAAACAAACCCCCGGGTCTTCAAATAATATTCTTTAACGCGCCCGGACAGTCTCCGTCTCAAAAATATCCTCCAAGACTCCTCTGGTCGTCAACCGTAGCTTCCTGGTCGACTTCCTTCGATATTATGTTGGTGTTCCTGTGCCCTCTCCAAGAATAATCACAATCTCCGCTGCTCTCCTTCTTATATAATATTCTTGTTGCCTCCTCTGCTTGTATCGAAAAGAAGATAATTATCCTCTCTATTTTAGTGGAGCCCTACCTAATATTTTTTCCATGGGTTTTTAATCGTGACAAAGTCACGTTTTTGTTTTTTTATTTATTAATTATTATTATTATTATTATTATTATTATTCCATGTTCCTGACTCGGTCGTTCTTGGCTCGAACAAAGTTGCTCGTTTACGTTCCAACGTCCATGAACACATGCTCTCAAGTGTTCGTGTCTCAATAAAAATTATTTCTTTTTGAACTCAATTTCCACGAACACCTATAAAATAATAAAATAAATAAATAAGTACTAAAAACTAATAAAAACTATACAATGATAAAAATAGACAAACAAACGAATACACCCTAAAACTACTAAAAACCATATACAAAAGACTCAATTATGACTCAAAATACATAGGAGAAATAGTTGTGTTTTACGACACATCAAACATCCCCACACTTGACTCTTTTTCGTCCCTGAAAAAGAATTATGCAATGGGATCACAATCAAATAATCTGGCCTCAAAACATAGGTTACTTTAGTTTTAAAAATCTAATCACGTGCCAACTGCGATTGCAGGAATAATTGTCCTCTTAAACCCAACCATCGGTTTCTAAGCCCCTTATCATGTTAGTTTAATTTTAGGTTCACTTAGTCTACCTAGGGTCTCACACCAAAGAAGCCATAGTTTCATCTAATCCCGCCTCAAGCTTATGAAACAAAAGGAACAACCAATTGACTAATCCTAACAGTTTTATGTAGAAAACCGAGAGAATTTAAAATCATTTGTTTTTTTTTTTTTTTTTTTTGATCTCAGCATACTTAACTCAGAGGGTGTGACCAATCCAAGTCGCTATCCCAGTGGCCAGGCACCTTAAGCTTCAGCATTTTCGCTTTGATTTCTAATTAATTCATGAGCTTTTTTATATATTTATTTTCAAACAATTCTAGAGGGAGTCGAGTCCGGAGTCACTATCCCTAGAAACGACACCATTGGTCTTGCCCGTATTTTATATCCAGCTCTTTTTTTTCAACTTTTGATTAGAAATTCTAACGGTTTTAAACCTATAACGACATTCCTTATCCTATTATTGGCGGTTTCAGCTTCCCAATTTTTTCCTAGATGAGAACCCACAAGGTATCCTAATATATTTAAGTGTATTAGCTCAAAGGAAACTTTTCTACCGGCTGGGCCTACCCACACATCCCAAGTCAACACGCTTTCGATTATTTATTTTTCTAATACATATAATATTTGAAACTAGACACTTGATTTTATCTATCATTTTCCATATTTTATAATGCAAACTTCAAAATCAGGGACATATTTTTTTTCAATTTTTCAATTTTTTTTAAATGACTCTTTATACAGACTAAACGACAGTTTTCCATCCCCACACCTAAACTCTACACTGCCCTCAATGTAGGACTAGAAAACGACTCAAAAAAAAATCCGAATACAAAAATAAAAAGACGAGGGCAAATTGGAAAGGACTTAGGTGGTTAATTTTTTTTCTTCATAAGCTCCAAAACACTAGTCCAGTCCACCTCGATCGTATAGCGTTTTGGTCATGTTCGGCTTTGACAAAATGGTAAATTCTGGGCTTGACTTGATAAACGATAAACAGCTTCGGAATCACCCAAATGGAGATTGAGTACGGATGGTGCAATCCAAACCTGTGCAAAATGAAACAAACAAAACTCGAGCATTGTACCGAACCGCACAAAAATAAAAAGACTCAAACTACTAACTTAGACTCATAAAATAACAACAAACAAGAAAACGTACCTGCTTGGCAAAATGGCGGTGAATGGTGGTAGAACCAAATGGGTAGAGAAAAAAAATTATGGTGCTCGCTCAACGTGAAAGACACTAGTGATCACAACACGCGTTGCAAGCGAAAAAAATATAACTTTCCGGAGTAATAGCTGGTCGCATGAGGCGAACAGGTCAGCCCAGACACCTCACATTACGTGAAAAGTATTTTTTCAGAGAAAGTTGATTATTTTTTTTTAAGAAAAATTCTCTTATTACCCAAACCTTTACCAAAACTCCAACTCATAAAATATATATAAAGATAATACAGGGGATCTGCTCATGGTGAAATTTCCTCTACTTAAGCAAACACGCAAACCTGCAAACAGACTCAAAGACACAAAAAACAAAGATAAAATAGAAAGATAAAAACCTACGAACCACTACCAAAGGACGGACACAAATAAAAAAAATGAAAAGCTAGAAAAAAATAAATAGGTATATATATAAATTTACAAACTCTACAGAGCCTCCCCACACTTAAACTTTATCAGGGGGCTTCTCTTTTATCTGGTCCCGATCCAACCCGTTTAATTCCACTCGGTCGATATAATTTAGAAAAATTACATTAGTGGAATTGAAAAATATTTTATCGAATTTAAATGGGTCGGGTCACCAATATTTAAATTTACCTTGACCAAACCTGATTCTTAGCATGTAATGAGGGGACTTGTTGTCTCTGCAATTCCTGACCCTCACCCTGTGTCGGTCCACGTGCCTCTTCGCCTTCTCCCGTGGTGGTGGCCATTGTGGTGGCACTAGTAGCAGTCTAATATCCAATGCCTGCACGGGCCGGGTGTGGTGTTCTTCTTCTTCTTCCACCACTACTTCTTTCTCATCTTCCTTATTTGGTGACACTTGGTCAAAATCTTTGTCCACTTCTGGAGCTGACAAATCAACCAACTTGTCACCAAACTCTGCTTCCCCATCAGCTGCTTTTTCAAGCAGGTCAGTGGTGTCTTCCTCTTCCACCACTTCTTCCTCAAACTGCCAGCTTGTGGATTCTGAAAAACCATATCTTCCTCAGCCTCCCTCCAGACATCTGCCCCCCCCCCCCCTAAGGATATGCTGCTGAACTAGAGGTCTGGCAAGGCTGCTCATCCTGCTGAACCGAAGGTGGGACTAGGGCGTCCATTATGGTCTCTGGCTCTAACCCTGAATCCTGCAAAATATCATCCTCACAAGACAAGTGTAAAGAATCATATGGGTCAGTTAATCATGCGCGGAATCAGATGGGTAAGGACAAACAGTTTCGGCAACGGACCTAATACAATCAGGTAATGTAAGTGTTACCATCTCGTCTGGATCATCATATGTGAAATAAACCTGCTGAACTGGAGGTGGGACTTCAACGCCCATAATAGTCTTCAGTTCATCCACTTAAGCCTGTAGCCTCTCAAGTGCCGCATTTCGTTCCCTCAAATAGTCGGTGCGCTTGGATAGCAAAGAACACATATCCTCGAGCATGAGCTGTTGATTAATAAGGAAGGCGTCATGATTAGCAAGAAACGTGGCAAAGTCGGGCCTAGTGTGAGACGGGACATCCCGATAATCGGGATGTGGATACAAATGTTGGCTAGGTGGATACTTTGACGAGCTACCACTATGCCTTTCCTCATACATCTCAGCTTGTAGACGATCAGGCCAACTTTTTATTCTATCTAGTGACTCATATGTTGCAGGGTTAAACCACTGGTTAGCCTGTGGGTATGAAGGTTGGTATGACTAGTATGGCTGCGGCGGCAAATACGTGTTAGCATAGTAACCTGTGGAATACCCCGATGAATTTGGCATTTTATAGTAAAATGGGGTCCTCCACAGATCTTACACATGTTAAAAAGAATATATATTACGAATAAAAACAAATAAAAAATAATAAATAATAATAACAGGTAAAAGAAAAAACTATTTACAAAGAAAAAGACCGAACAAACGGTTTGGGAAGTAATCAAGAATGCCAATTGCGTCCCTGGCAACGGCGCCAAAAACTTGATGTGTGTAAATGTGTATATATAAAAATAACACAAGCTTTAATTAAAACGACTCACCTAAAAACTACACACGCACGGCAAGTGTACCGGTCGCAAAGCAGTAAATAGATAAGGCTGAGTATCGAACCCAAAGACGCGAATGCAACTCTAGATCACAACCTCTACCGAATACTAGCCTCAATAAATAGATACTTAAATGGTAAAAATGATAAAAATAGACAAACAAATAGTTGTGTTTTACGACACATCAAACATCCCCACACTTGACTCTTTTTCGTCCCTGAAAAAGAATTATGCAATGGGATCACAATCAAATAATCTAGCCTCAAATCATGTGCCAACTACGATTGCAGGAATAATTGTCCTTTTAAACCCAACCACCGGTTTCTAAGCCCCTTATCATGTTAGTTTAGTTTTAGGTTCATTTAGTCTACCTAGGGTCTCACACTAAAGAAGCCATAGTTTCACCTAATCCCGCCTCAAGCTTATGAAACAAAAGGAACAACCAATTGACTATTCCTAACAGTTTTATGTAGAAAACCGAGAGAATTTAAAATCATTTGTTTTTTTTTTATCTCAGCATACTTAACTCAAAGGGTGTGACCAATCAAAGTCGCTATCCCAGTGGCAAGGCATCTTAAGCTTCAGCATTTCCGCTTTGATTTCTAATTAATTCATGAGCATTTTTAGTATTTATTTTCAAACAATTCTAGAGGGAGTCGAGTCCAGAGTCACTATCCCTAGAAACGACACCATTGGTCTTGCCCTTATTTTATATCCAGCTCTTTTTTCTTCAACTTTTGATTAGAAATTCTAACGGTTTTAAACCTATAACGGCATTCCTTATACTATTATTGGCGGTTTCAGCTTCCCCATTTTTTCCTAGATGAGAACCCACAAGGTATCCTAATATATTTAAGTGTATTAGCTCAAAGGAAACTAGTATACCGGCTAGGCCTACCCACACATCCCAAGTCAACACGCTTTCGATTATTTATTTTTCTAATACATATAATATTTGAAAATCAGACACTTGATTTTATCTATCATCTCCCATATTTTATAATGCAATCTTCAAAATCAAGGATATGTTATAAATATATTACATTAATGTGGTTATCACCTCCTAAATTAGATTAGCTTATTCTCCAAGTTTTATACTCATATATATACCCTTATTGTGCCTCATTGTAAACACACCAAATAATAATAAAAATCTCTTTCTCTCCCTATTATCTTTTCTGATATTCTTGTTATTAGGCTAGTTTCACAACACGTTATCAGCATGAATGTGCTCTCTCTCTCAAAAAAAAAAAAAAAAAAAAAAAAAAAAAAAAAAAAAAAAAAAAAAAAAAAAACCTTATCATAACCACCGCCCCTTGTTTACATGTGATCGTTGATATGCTTTCTCCAAACAACAAAAATTTTAAGCATCCCGACCGACTTCCGCTAGAACGTGATTTGGGTAATAGGTCGACCAGGCTGTTCACCATCAACGGGTATGACTAACTTCATAAGCATCCCGACCGACTTCCGCTTGTTTGTCTGAATTTTAGATGTTGGTTTGGCGGACCAGATGGGCTCGTAATTTATGTAAGCACAATCCGGTTTATCATTGAGTGTTTTACTTTTCAATGGCTTATAATTAGTGAATGTCAGTATCGAATTAATAATATAATAATATTTACATATTAAAGTATAATCGGTGCTTTCATTAATCATATGTAGATACAAAATTTAAAATTACTTTGCTTCTATGATAAATTTTAGAGATTTATTAATTTTCTATGTATCACAAATCAACTTGATACTACAGGAACATTCATTGATAAATATGTTTATTTATTCTTTTCTCTGCGTTGTCGTTTACAAGCTAACTAATATAAATCTTATCTTGAAACTGATTATATAATGTCTAATGGATTAGCATAAAGGAACGTAGCATTTGTATACATTGATTATCAGCCTAATTTAATGACTGATCAGTCACAAATAGTGACGTCCCTGAAAATCCTTGAAAATTTACGTACCCTATCTGAGCGGTTAAAAAATAGGCCCCTAATTAGGCCCGTGTTTAAGTGTTGAATGAGTTATCTAAAAAATATATACATATATATAGGAACTTTTGTTAACAAATATGCCCCCAAAATTTATGGACCTTGTCCGGTTGGCCTTCTCGGACCTCCCCTAAGACGCCCCTGGTCACAAAGTTATCCGTTGTTATTTAAATTTATTAATAGCATATAGGTAGTAAGCAAATCCTAGATTGGAATAACAATATGTCAAAAGAAATCATAAGTTTTATATGTTTTGATGTATGATTTTATGTGTTACATCTTATTCCGTATAACAATTTAATTTTGAGATGGTCTTTGACCTTGGTATTATGGTATACAACTTTTACAGTTTGTTAAAATAACAATTGCAATCAATATATGTGTTATGTTTTATAATAGAGTGAAAAATTTTATGTAGATATGCATGTGAGTGGTTATACCATGATAGGTTATTACAAAAGTCATATAAATTTTTATGTAAATGGTGTCATTGTTGTTGTTTAATGAAAAGTTGGAACTTTCCACAACATGAAATCAGCTAAGATTCTACTATGAATTTCATATGCATGCTTATATAACTCGATTGGTATGCTTGTATGGTGCCTTTCATCATATATCATTTTTTTACATATCAACAATGTTTTGAAAGTCACTCAATTGGTATTGATAAATAGAGAATGATGTATACCAGTTCTAATAGAAAATGATCACTATTCCAATTACATATGATTTGTTTCATTATGAGTATAGATATGGTTAAAAGTGAAACCAAGTGTTATGCTCCCTAAATTTCATTATTCATTTATAAAAGGTCGTTAATTATTAGACCAATAAACATGACTCAATCATGTAATTACTTCTCTAACTTATATCATGTGATGAAAATGATCGGTATAAATTTTAAGATCATGTACATAACTAAGGAAGGTGTAATGATTCCACTATGAAAGTTTTGTGGTTATAATCCATTCCCTGAAGTGAATGTGAATGTGATCGGTATAAATTAAGTTCATGATTATGGTAATTGTGAAAATTGTTATGATGCTCATGTTAATGAGATCAACTTTGTTAATAATATGATGATTACATAATGATTGTTATAGGGGTTATGATCATAGTAAATGAGAAAGTTGTAATGATCATCATAAGATGAACCATGTTAATATTGAATGAGGAAATTATAACGATAGCCAAGTTAATAATGAGATTAATCATCAAAAATGCAATATTGATCATGTTACTAATGAGATTGACCACCACATGTGGCAAATAAAAGGAGTGATTATATAACATGATGGTTTGAACATTGAAGTTACAATACATTCTTTCATATCATATGTTTTGTATTACATACGTGCAAGTATACATATTCGATCATAAACTAGAAGTTTAGTTTATGGATCATAATTATTTAATTAGTTGGCATGACCGGTAAGACCACACCGAGTCGATGATGTGAACATAATGAAGAACTTAAAGATTCTTCAATCTGATACATAGCATGTAATGTTTGTTCTAAGAAAAGTTATATATTTGCCATATAAAGTAGGGTGAGTATCACTATATATTTTGGAATTGATTAAAGGATACGCATATCCTAACATGATACCATTTAGTATTTAAAATCGATGCATCGTCTAAATGGTTTTCAAGTGTGCAACCTAAAGTTTGTGTGATATGGCATAGCTAATAAGATATCAAGCACATTATTCCAAAATGACATATTTGGTGAATTCAATTCCTAAATATTGAAATACTAGTAGCTTATGTTCATACACATATTGCTTTCATTGGGATGATCACTAAAATGTCTACTATTGATTGCAACGTCAATGATCATGAGAGCAAAAGTTCATGTTTATATTTGATTTTACATGCAGTAACATTTATTCACATCAAACAAATACATGGTAATTGTTTCTCCCCATTATAGTTGGTTTTTGGTCATGAACCAAATATTGCCCATCTAAGATTTTTGTTGTGCGACATATATTGAAATTGATCCACCACAACACACAGAGATAGGACCTTAAAAGGTGATTGGGAATATATGATGATTTATAGAGCCTTCAACAAGAGATTTATTTATATGTCAGTTAATTGATATCCATCTCAATGGATTAACATTGCCAACATCAGGGGGAGATAAAAGGCAGTTGGAATTAGAAATGAGTTAGAATGAAATATCATTGTTCCTTGTACTAAACAATGTGAACCAAAAGTTGAAAGGATAATTCATTCACAGAGATTAGCGAATTAATTACCAAACATTAACTGACCTAAATATGATGAATAGCTAATCAAGTCACATATACCAACTGCTAATTCTCCATTTAAGATGAGTGTCCAGGAAGGACAATCATATATTGGCAATAAGCCTACTGCACTCCTGAAGCCAGTGGCGTATATAGAAATGTTTTTTAGTAGTAACGTTTTTCATTTTTTTTCATTTTGGTAGCAACGTTTTCCAAATTTCGTAAAAAAAAAAATCAAATTTTCCATTACGCGTGTGAAGTTGAGCCGCAACGGACGCGGCACCTGCATCTTTATTAGGTCCGCCCCTGCCTGAAGCGTGGTAGACTAGTCGATTCCAAAGAATAAAATCCTCGAGAAATTGGAGCAAGTAATAAAGATGGACAATCATATATTAGACATGATGGTTCCAGAAGAACCTCAGGTACCTGAAAATAAAGAGATCTCGTTATATAGTATCATGTCTACGAAATATATGGAATCGAAATAAAATCGACGTCATTATAAATTTTATGTAATGTAGTGCTTGAAATGAGGATGAAGATTTAAGATCTGCCTATGAATGAATACAAAGAAATGATTGGCCAAAATGGCAAGACGCAAATACGGCAGAGTTGAATTATCTATTGAAAAGGAAAGTTTTGGACCAATAGCCCATACAACAAAAGTTGTAAAACATATAGATATGAAAAGGTCTGTTGTGCGAATCAACATTTGAAAAGAAAATGATATAAGGTAAAATTGGTGGCACAAGAATTTCGCAAAGACCCATAATTGATTATGAGGAGACACATTCTCTTGTGGTGGATACAATGGTTTTCATTATGTTATTAGTCGGTAATGCAAAGTGAGAATTGAAATGCGTCTAATAAATATCATGATTTACTTGACACTGAAAGTTTACATGAAAATACCTGATAAAGAATTTAATGTGTCAAAATCTTGTAACGTAGGTTCTCGAGAACGTTATGATCGGAATAAATAGATTCAATTATGAATACGTTATGTTTGTTATACGATTGAATTGAATATAAGTGGAACTCCTCATAAGTATCCTAAAGCCACTAGGTGCTTAAAAGGTAATATAAAACATCGTAGGTTGTAATTATTATGCACCAATACACCACATGTAATAAATTGAACCTGGTGATTAAGATACTTCAATGTATAAGAATGGTACTATATATATTGGATAAATAGATGTTATTGTTTTTCCAATTGAAGAGTGAATGCACTTGCTTAATTGGTCAAGATGGAAAAGTCCTTGATGGATTGATGATGCTTGCAACATTGCTATCAATACCTTAAGAAGTATTATATAAAGGTAATATAATATGTATGGACTAAAATAAGGGCGTTGAGTGTTGTAAAACTCATGAGATATCCCGATAAAGAGCAACATAAGTTTGATTGTATTATCCAGTTTTTAACAAAAGTTCTCTCTTAAAAGTTCACTCGCAGTTTATAGTGATAATGCCTTAGCATTATCGAGAGACTCTGTAGAACTTTTATAAGGGGGATTTTTGAAAGTCATTGACATAGTGCACTTGTTGCTTGCCTACAATTCGAGTACATGTGTAATGATATGTTTACTAATCCATCAAAGTATATCTTGAAAAGATGGTGAGACATTTTACAGTGGACATAGCTCATACTTAAAGTGCATTAAAGGTTGTCCAATTACTTGATATGGAAAATTATTCATTTCATCTCATACCAAAGTAGAGATTTTCATTCTAGAAGTACCATAGTTAAATGCACATGGGCGTTAGTGTCTTACTAGGTATTCATGATTATTATATCTTCCACATGAACTTATTCTCATAATATATAGCCTATGTCAAGCGAGAAGACACCGGAATGAGTTAAAACAAATATTTCAAGTATGAGCGATATTTGATTATATTTTACTAACCCATGAAAACACGTTTGGTTAGTCTTGTAGATGCAGGGAATATAACACATCACATTTGTTGATCTTGTGACTTTATTTACGAGAAGAAGAGACATTAGTTTTACAAACAGAGTTCAAGTTAAAGAATTGCACTTACGAGAGCAGGGACTAAAAGTTTGGAATGAATATCATACATCAATGTTCGAATTAAAGATTTTCACGTCAAGTGATCAAGACGCAATTTGTTGACTACAAAAGATTTGAGCAAATTCTACGGAGATCTACACCAATCACTTAGAGAATAGATGTTCATATGAGGGAGAGCATTATACATGTTGCACTCTTTTTCCCTTTACTAAGTTTTATCCCATTGGGTTTTCTTAGTAAGGTTTTTAACGAGGCAACATTATCAGGGGGAGACAATACGCGCTGCACTCTTTTTCCCTTAGCTATGGTTTTGTCCCACTGGGTTTTCCTAGCAAGGTTTTTAACGAGGCAACATCTCAAAGCGTATTAAGTTGATAACCAAGGGGGAGTGTTATAAATGTATTACATTAATGTGGTTATCACCTCCTAAATTAGATAGCTTATTCTCCAAGTTTTGTACTCCTATATATACCCTCATTGTGCCTCATTGTAAACACACCAAATAATAATAAAACATCTCTTTCACTCCCTATTATCTTTTCTCATATTCTTGCTATTAGGCTAGTTTCAATTTTCTTTTTCAAACGACTCTGTATACAGACTAAACGACAGTTTCCCATCCCCACACTTAAACTCTACACTGCCCTCAATGTAGGAATAGAAAACGACTCAAAACAAAAAATATATAAATTCAGAATACAAAAATAAAAAGACGAGGGCAAATTGGAAAGGACTTAGCTGGTTAATTTTTTTTTTCTTCATAGGCTCCAAAACACTAATCCAGTCCAGATCGATCGTATAGTGTTTTGGTCGCGATTGGCTTTGAGAAAATGGTAAACTCTGGGCTTGCCTTGATAAACGATAAACAGCTTCGGAATCACCCGAATGGAGATTGAGTATGGGTGGTGCAATCCAAACCTGCGCAAAATGAAACAAACAAAACTCGAGCATATTACCGAACCACACAAAAATAAAAAGACACAAACTACTAACTTAGACTCATAAAATAATAACAAACAAGAAAACGTACCTGCTTGGCAAAATGGCGGTAATGGTGGTAGAACCAAATGGGTAGAGAAAAAAAATTATGGTTCTCGCTCAACGTGAAAGACACTGGTGATCACAACACGCGTTGCAAGCGAAAAAAAATATAACTTTCCGGGGTAATAGCTGGTCGCATGAGGCGAAGAGGTCAGCCCAGACTCCTCACATTACCTGAAAAGTCTTTTTTCAGAGAAAGTTAATTATTTTTTTTAAGAAAAATTCACTTATTACCCAAACCTTTACCAAAACTCCCACTCATAAAATATATATAAAGATAATACAGGGGATCCGCTCATGGTGAAATTTCCTCTACTTAAGCAAACACGCAAACCTGCAAACTGACTCAAAGACACAAAAAACAAAGATAAAATAGAAAGATAAAAACCTATGAACCACTACCGAAGGACGGACGACAAATAAAAAAATGAAAAGCTAGAAAAAAAAATAAATAGGTATAAATATAAATTTACAAACTCTACAGAGCCTCCCCACACTTAAACTTAATCAGGGGGCTTCTCTTCTATCTTGTCCCGATCCAACCCGTTTAATTCCACTCGGTCGATATTATTTAGCAAAATTACATTAGTGAAATTGAAAAATATTTTATCGAATTTAAATGGGTCGGGCCACCAATATTTAAATTTACCTGGACCAAACCTGATTCTTAGCATGTAATGAGGGGACTTGTTGTCTCTGCAACTCCTGACCCTCACCCTGTGTCGGTCCAGGTGCCTCTTCGCCTTCTCCCATGGTGGTGGCCATGGTGGTGGCACTAGTAGCTGTGTAATATCCAATGCCTGCACGGGCCGGCTGTGGTGTTCTTCTTCTTCCACCACTGCTTCATTCTCATCTTCCTTGTTTGGTGACACTTGGTCAAAATCTTTGTCCACTTCTGGAGCTGACAAATCAACCAACTTGTCACCAAACTCTGCTTCCCCATCAGCTGCTTCTTCAAGCAGGTCAGTGGTGTCTTTCTCTTCCGCCACTTAATCCTCAAACAGCCAGCTTGTGGATTCTGAAAAATCCATATCTTCCTAAGCCTCCCTCTAGACATCTGCCCCCAAGGATATGCTGCTGAACTAGAGATCTGGCAAGGCTGCTCATCCTGCTGAACCGAAGGTGGGACTAGGGCGTTCATTATGGTCTCTGGCTCTAACCCTGAATCCTGCAAAATATCATTCTCACAAGACAAGTGTAAAGAATAATATGGGTCAGTTAAATCATGCACGAAATCAGATGGGTAAGGACAAACAGTTTTGGCAACGGGCCTAATACAATCAGGTAATGTAACTGTTACCATCTTGCCTGGATCATCATATGTGAAATAAACCTGCTGAACTGGAGGTGGGACTTCAACGCCCATTATGGTCTTCAGTTCATCCACCTGAGCCTGTAGCCTCTCAAGTGCCGCATCTCGTTCCCTCAAATATTCGGTGCGCTTGGATAGCAAAGAACGCATATCCTCGAGCATGAGCTGTTGATTAGCAAGGAAGACGTCATGATTAGCAAGAAAGGCGGCAAAGTCGGGCCTGGTGTGAGACGGGACATCCCGATAATCGGGACGTGGATACAACTATTGGCTAGGTGGATACTCTGACGAGCTACCACCATGCCTTTCCTCATACATCTCAGATTGTAGACGATCAGGCCGACTTTTCATTCTATATAGTGACTGAGATGTTGCAGTGTTAAACCACTGGTTAGCCTGTGGGTATGAAGGTTGGTTTGACTATTATGGTTGCGGCGTCAAATACGTGTTAGCGTAGTAACCTGCGGAATACCTCGATGAATTTGGCATTTTATAGTAAAATGAGGTCCTCCACAGATCTCACACATGTTAAAAATAATATATATTACGAATAAAAACAAATATAAAATAATAAATAATAATAACAGGTAAAAGCAAAAACTACTTACAAAATAAATGACCAGACAAACGGTTTGGGAACTAATCATGAATGCCAATTGCGTCCCCGGCAACAGCGCCAAAAACTTGATGTGTGTAAATGTATATATATAAAAATAACACAAGCTTTAATTAAGACGACTCACCTAAAAACTACACACGCACGGCAAGTGTACCGGTCACAAAGCAGTAAACAGATAAGGCCGAGTATCGAACCCAAAGACGCGAATGCAACTCTAGATCACAACCTCTACCGAATACTAGCCTCAATAAATAGATACTTAAATGGGGGGGCTAAACTAATAATTATAAACTTAATTAAACAAAATAGATTAATCTTAACTTAACTCGACAACTAATACGAAATTAAGGAACTGGAGAAATAAGATAGGAAGAAGGCTGGTTACTTAGGTAAAATCCCTAGACACTAGCAATAAATCCTGAATCTGGTAGTTAACTTGAGACCCTATTCTTATCTAATAAACCTCCTGTTAAGGATAGCCCACTAGACTCAAGGCGGGACAAGTGTAGAAATGCTAAGATGGATCCGGATCGCCCTAGCGTACCGAAATCCCAAAGAAATCAAGTTACAATCTCTCCTGGACCGAAATTTTTTCTAACTATGAAGCAAACTTAAACTCTACTAAAGAAAACCTAGGAAAACTCGAAACACGGACAAGTAGCGACTCCCGCCCTAGCGCTTGTCAACTACCGAACAATGCCTGGTTAGTTACCTAGCAATGTCGAGTTAGACTTCTCACCCTCATGAATGGCTGCACATTTTAATTAATTTATTATATTAGTTTGTTATACTTGTGTCGTACTCCAACTCCAAATACTAGCACGCTAACCTAAGTTGACGAACTAGATTGATTTCGAGACCTAGGAGGTATCTCTACATGCCTAGCTCCACAAAACCAATAAACAAACTTCAAATAAAATCAACACCAACACACATATATCAAATTCAACAATAAAATTAAAATCATGTAATTCTACACATCAAAATTAAAAACCAAAAATCATTAAATAATGCGTAAAACGTATCTAGTTCATAAACCTAAGTAACCATAAAAGTCTAGTTAATAGTTATAATCAGAAACATAAATTCAATGTCTATAAAAACCAATTTCATCATGTCTCTAAATAAATAAAAACGATAAAACAAACCCCCGGGTCTTCAAATAATATTCTTTAACGCGCCCGGACCTTCTCCATCTCCAAAATATCCTCCAAGACTCCTCTGGTCGTCAACCGTAGCTTCCTGGTCGACTTCCTTCGATATTATGTTCGTGTTGCTGTGCCCTCTCCAAGAATCTTATATAATATTCTTGTTGCCTCCTAGCTTGTTTCGAAAAGAAGATAATTATCCCCTCTATTTTAGTGGAGCCCTACCTACTATTTTTTCCATGGGCTTTTTGTATGCGTAAAGGATTGGCTAATCAACAAAGATAATGATCAAACAAGTTCAATTCAGGTGCGGAATCCCTGAATTGATCCCAAAATGATAATAAAACTTGCAAAACACATAAATCATCATAAACATATTCATTTCTTTCAATAAGATAATCAATTACAATTCAAAATGTTGTTTATAATGATTAAACTTGATTACAGACTCAATAAAAATCCTAGGGAGAAACACACACTGGGAGGGAAAACAAATGACCAAAAGTTAAACATTCAAAAATGAGATTGCCTTATATAGACCTGCACATTCGCCCAAATAGCTTAGTCGAATGTGCAGGTTCGACCGTTCATATAGGGTGAATCTGGACATACATATATACAAATCTTCATTCGACCTCCCAGTGTCACCTTCGACCGTCTGATTCTACCTTCGACCATTCTTTTCACCTTCGACCAGTCGACCAAAAACAAAACATATTGAGATTTGCAATTCAATAGCACTAGTCGCACTTTCGTGTATCTACAAACTCCCCCTCGACTAATGCTTGAATTGCTTCAGCCTTCGCTGTTCATCCATAGTTTTGTTCATCAGTTTGATATGCAATAACGTCTTTTGTTCTTTTGTCATCATTGGTTCATGAGTTTGTTTAGGCTTCTTCTTTTCAACATTCTGAATCTTTACAAACTTCCCTAGTTTCTTGTCGAAATCACAACCCGCATTAACATCCCACGCAAAACATAAGAATACCACACATTGGTATTTGGATGCCTGTTCACTGTCTTTTGCTTCACAATAAATTGGATTATAATAGAGCATGATGATATCTTCGTGCGAGCAGTTGATTAACCACATCGGGTCAAAGATATGAATCTTCTTAAAGTCCTTCAAACCATCCTTCAGAACAATAATAGCTTCTGCTGTCTTCCAATCATAGTACCACCACATGAAATCCTTTGAAATGTTTTGTGGAATCTGCATCAAAGGAATATGCTTCAACACTTTTGGTGGTTTATACTTCAAAGTCACTTTACATAATCCCGTAATCTCATCCTTCTCCTTCTTATGGACTATCCTTTTAGGATATTGTGGGGTAAACACGTCCCATTTCGTCCTGCTCTCTCTAGACATTCTATCTGCAAAGTAACCAACAATATGGTTTGTACTGAAGCACCTGACATTTCATGTCTGTAGATATCACGAACAGCCCAGTACGGAAGTGTCTTAATGTCGTGGAATCTGTTGAAGTACAAATTCCTTTCTCCCATTTTACAGCGATACATTTAAGCTGCCTTAAGTACTTCCAGCCGAGAGCTTTCCCTTTAAGGAACTCATTATGGAATTTGTAAAAGCTACCTTGAACTTCAGTCTTTGGATGGTTAACTTCTTTTTCTTTAAGCTTCCTCAATAATTCTTTCAAGTCATCAGATTGTTCAATATTTGGCTTTTGACAATCTGAATCTTTGAACACTTTCAAAAAACTTCTTACTCTTCTCGCGAGCAAGTTTCTCAGCCTGGCTCAACATTTCATCAAAAAATTCAGGAAACCCAGAATCTTTATCATTCTTAAAGTATTCTGGATATTCCTCGCTAGTAATATCCTCTATCTCCACTTCTTCAAACACTGGGACATCTCTATCATCGGAGTGATTACCTGCTTCTTTCTCAGGTATATTCGGTATCTGTTTATCACTCATCAACTCCTCCAGAGATTTACCAACCTGTTTTGCCAGTCCCTCCAATATCTCTTTCGATACGGCTGCAGAAACTTCTCCATCTTCTAGATCAGGATCATTATACTCCAACTCAAAATGCATATCGTTTGACTCAAATATCTCTGGAAACCTACTAGTCATCTCTATCATCCAGACTCTATCAGTCAACATCTGGCGATATAATTTCTTATCTTCTTCAGATAAGGCTTTTAACTTCTCGTTCCAGAAAATATTATCATCGTCAGTAGTACCACCAGGAGCTTTAGAACTAGATTCTCCTGTGTCTTTTCCCGATCCTCTCTTCTTATACTTATACTTGTCAGTATCATCATCGTCATCACTATCATCTTTCTTCTTCCTTTTAGGAGCATCACCGGCATCCTCATTCAACTCATCATCATCATCTTCTTCTTCTTCTTCATCTGATGTTTCAAAATCAACCAGCTCTTCTTCACGCTTTTTATCTTCATCACCAGCTTTTAGTTATGGAGCTTTAGAATACAAGTCCTTTATCAGATTATTCATACTCTTGTTGTCTGCTCTAAACTTCTTGTTCTTTTCTTTCATAGTGATGTACCTTTTGGTGTTTCTTTGCTCATGTTTTAACAACTTCTTGTTCTCTTTCTGAAGTAGTAATATCTTTTCTTCCAGAGCTTCTTAACGGACAAAATAACCAAAACTTGAAATTTTTGATTTTGAAAAACTACATTCGACCATTCGAAGGTACGAATGTGAAAAATGAGTTTCGAATGTGAAAATCAGTAAGTAAAAGTGTACATTCGACCAAACAGTTCCACTTTCGACCGTTTGAACATCTTCATTCGACCAAAAAGCCACGTTCGACCATTTAAAATTGGGCAAAAGAAGACTGTTCATCTTCTCAAATTGCAGATTTTGATTTAGATAGTTTTAACATGCCATTTTGATTTGAAAACCATCTAATATGGCTGATAAACATTTCCCAATCAACAATTTTGATTATTATTCAATGTTTATGTGTTTTCATTTAAAATCTAGGGTTCGAAGCATTTTAATCATCAATTAATCAATCTAAGTTGTTTAAACACTGGATTTTTGTTTATTCCCCCCCCCCTAAAACACTTAAACATTGAGTCCTTAACATCAATTTTAACAATTAATGGTTAGAAATCATGTTTTGATCTTGGTTAGGGTTCGAACACAAATTCAATGATTGTGACTTTGTTTGTGGATGGATACCTGCAAATGATATAGTGAAATGATCAGCAAGACACGTAGAACATAATGATATGATTTTTAAAGTTCGAGTAACAAGATCACTTAGTCTCAGAAATTTTAAAAGTTTTGAATATGAGGTCGAATGTGCAGATCAGGCATATATAGGCTCCACATTCGACCAAACGACTAGGGCGAATGTGAAAATTTGTCCACCTTCGACCCTATTTAAAGGTTCGAATGTAGACAAATGGTTCGAATGTGAAAATAACACATGAACACTCACATTCGACCATTTGAAAGGTTCAAATGAGCAGGAAAAATTTCTCCTTCGACCCAACGAAGGGGCGAATGAAAATTGGAATTTTTGAAGTTTTTACCAAATCTCAAAATCGAGTCCCGTTCAAAATTTTTCTCAACTTTTAAGCATCCGACATTCATTATTTCACATTTTAAGATGAAAAAACTCAAATGGTCCATCAAGCTTTAGATAATCACCATCAACCACCATCAGCTATAAAAAATAAGATAGAAATGTAAAATCTTTTGGATTTTCTAAACTTTTTGTTAAAACACACCTAAAATCTTTTTGAGTTTTGTATATTTGACGAGAAATGTAAAATGCAGAAATGTAAAGATAAAGCAGTAAATGTTTTGTGATTTCCGGTAAGGGGATCATATCAGTTTTTGAGAAATCTGATCACACCGTTGATCTTTTGATTTATCATCATTGAAGGTGTGATCTGGCAACTGCTGATATTGTGATCCACATAAACTCACATGCAGACTGTTGTGCAGTGCTTTAGACTGATACTATTATTTATAGTATAAACTCAGTTGTCTGTGGTTCCCACGCACACGACATACTCCCGTATCAAGAAGTAAATGCACAAAGACTCATTGTAACGCGTGATTATGCTTTCGTCATCTGTAATTTACAAGATATGAGGCACAGAGGTATACAGGTCAGCAAATCAATGCTATAAAGTAACTTGTGCACTCTACTAGGTTGAGGGCTGATATCAATCATGATTTGCGTCAATGATTGGATACTATGTATTAGATAATCTTTGATTATCGTCATACATTGAAAGTTCCTCAATTCAGTAAATTTAGGATTTGGCTTTACAGCAGAAGATCGGAGAGGCTATCCCCAGGTAACTTTAGTTTTATACAAATACCCTATCAAACGAAATTACGGTACTAAGACCATATGCCCATGAGGAGTTCATCCACACATCAATTCGTTTGATATGTATAAATCAGGCACGCAGTAACAGGTCTACGAAGCCTATCAACACATCACACAGACTCAAACACACGCCTTATATTGCATTACACTTCTTTAGCATGTGTCAGATCCCCACTGATGTACTATCATTTCCCCTTTTTCTCCTGGAAATCATTTTGGGTTTTCTTATTTTTATGGGTTTTTGAATTTTTCAATGTTTTTTGGTTTTTCTGAAAACAAACTCTATCTAAAATGTAAAATATATTTTTGGATTTTTTTTTTTGTGTTTTTCTGAAAAACAATAAAAACTAAAATTAAAAAAACGATAAACTGAGGTGGTGATCAGTCTTGTTTTTCTTTTATACCGTTAGCTTTTAAAAGATATTCAAATCATGATTTATCAAAAGATTTGGTAAAAAGATCTACACGTTGATAGTCAGTGTGGATTTGACCATATCGATCAACTCTTTTGCGTAACAATCACGGATAAAATGATATTTGATCCGGATATGTTTAGCTTTCGAGTGATTAACTAAATCTTTTGTTAATGCAATTGCGGCCTCATTATCACAGTAAATAGGGGTTTTAAGAAATTGCAAACCGTAGTCCACCATCTGTTGTTGTATCCCGAGAACTTGTGAGCAGTAGCTTGATGCTGAGACGTATTCTGCTTCACATATGGATAAGGCGACTGCAGTTTGTTTCTTGCATTGCCAGGTCACGAGCCTGCTCCCCATAAACTGGCATCCAGCCGTTGTGGATTTGCTGTCTTTGTCACAGCCACCCCAATCTGCATCACTAAAAGCGATTAGGTCAAAATTATCATCATTATGGTACCATAGTCCTCTCGACGGACAACCCTTCAGATATCTAAGGATACGTTTGACAGCTGCAAGATGACTCTGTTTCGGCTTTGATTGATAACGTGCACAGAGACATGTGGCAAACATTATATCTGGTCTGGAGGCGGTGAGGTACATCAGAGATCCGACGATTGCTCTGTATGTAAAAGGATCGGTTAGCTCCCCCTTAGCGTCAACACCAATCCCGTGATTAGGTTGTATCGGGGTATCCATCGGCTTTGAATCATCCATCTGGAATCGACTCAAGACTTCAGAAACATATTTCGTCTGGTGAATAATGATCCCCGTTGGTCTTTGTTCCACCTGCAAGCCTACGAAAAACTACATCTCTCCCATCGCACTCATTTCGAACTTTTCCTGCATAACACGTTCAAATTCTCTGCACAGAAGCTCGTTAGTAGAACCAAAAATAATGTCATCAACATAAATTTGCACAAGAAGCAAGTCATCTCCTGTTCGTTTTGTGAACAGTGTGTAATCTACCAAACCTCGCTTAAATCCTTTGGACAGAAGATACGTGCTCAACTCCTCATACCATTACCTTTGAGCCTGGTGCAACCCGTAGAGAGCTTTGTTTAGAACGTAGACCTTATCCCGGTGAATAGGATCTTCAAAGCCTGGTGGTTGACCTACGTAAACTTCTTTCTTGACCACACCATAAAGAAACGCACTTTTAAAGTCCATTTGATACACCTTGAATTTCTTATAAGATGCAAATGCCAGAAAAATGCGGATAGCTTCTAAGCGTGCAACCGGTGCATAAATCTCGTTATAATCTATCCCTTCAATTTGATGAAAGCCTTGTACGACCAATCGAGCTTTGTTCCTAACAATCACTCCTCTGTCATCTTTCTTACACTTGAACACCCATTTTGTTCCTATCTTTTTCCGTCCTGGAGTTAAATCTGTCAGTGTCCACACTCCAAGTTTCTGGAACTGTAATAACTCCTCCTACATAGCCTCTACCCAAGCGTCATCCAAAAGAGCGTCCTTGTAAGTCCGCGGCTCGACCTGCGAAACATAACAAGCAAAAGATCAGTAATTTTGAAAACCTGATTTTTGAATTTTGGCATATAAAGCAAGAGCGCTAAGGTTTTCTGGTGAGTTAGCATTCCTCAGTTGACCTCTCGTCATGACACTGCTACCAGGATCACCAATAACCTGCTCGAGCAGGTGAATCCGATGTATCCAAGATTTCGGATAATCAGGTTCTTGCACTTTCGTCTGAGTAGTTAAATTCTCTGTCAAATCCAGATCATTACCCAAGTTTGATGATGAAGCACCATTTGGATTTGGGTTCACTGGAGGTGTCTCTGTAGAAATATCTGGAACAACTTCACTTGTAACATCATCGTCATCTTCAGATTCCGATGAATTAAGAGTTGTGGAAGCTTCCTGAAATACCTCTTCTTCAGCTGCAGGAGCATTGGTATCATTAGAAGCTGTTTGGGGGTTTACGGTGATCGGTCGCACCAACGGTGATGTCACTGCGTTTTCGACCTTGTAATATAATCGTAATACAGCCTCTTCAACCAATCTATCTAGATTGATTGATTCAAAGAAATCCTTGTAATCAAACATCCAGTCTGGACTGCTACCCTGTACATTTTGAGTATATCTCTGAACTTCAAAGTTAGCCCACTTCTCGACCTGACGAGTTCGTTTGTTGAAAACCCGTTTGAGCGGGGTTGCATATCTAACAAAGAATCCTTCTTCAGCCTTTGGTGCGAACTTCTCAGATGGATTAAGCATTGTACATGGTGCTCCAAACGGTTCTAGATACTCTATGTTCGGCTTTCGTCGATTCAACAGCTCATAAGAAGTTTTTCCAAACTTCTTCACCGTTAAAACACGATTAAGAGTATAACAAGTTGCGTAAATGGCTTCGTTCCAGAAATTACTGGAAGATTGGAATCCGCAAGCATTGTTCTTGCCGCTTCAATTAGAGCCCTGTTTTTGCGTTCTGCGACACCGTTCTGTTGAGGGGTATATGGAGCGCTGTATTCATGATGAATTCCTTTGTCTTCACAAAGAGTTTCCATCTGTGCATTCATAAACTCCGTCCCATTATCACTCCTAATTCTCTTGATCTTTAGACCATAGATATTTTCCAATCGAGTGAACAGAACTTTCAAATTATCAAACGTGTCGCTCTTATGATGCAAGCACATAACCCATGAAAATCTGGAATAGTCATCTATAACCACAAGATAGTACAATTCACCAGCATGACTTTTACGCTTGACCGGTCCGAACAGATCCATGTGCAAACGCTCAAGTGGTAGTTCAACTGAATTGACTTTCTTTGGTTTATGGGATTGCTTGTGCTGTTTTCCTTTCTTGCAACTCACACACTTGTCATTCAAATGAAAATGTTTAACATTCACGCCTGTGACAAGTTCATTCTTCACCAAATGATTCATTTTTCGAAGGCGAATGTGTCCCATCCTCCGATGCCACATTATTGATTCCTTTTCAGTTGCCTTGGAGAGAAAACACGTGACTTGGCCGTGCGTAGTCATAGCTTTTGACATGTCAAGAATGTACAGATTGTTCACTCTCGGTGCTTTTAGCATAACCCACTCTTTTAGTAGAACGAATACTTGCTTGAGTATATTGAAAGATTTGTCGTTAAAGAATACCGAAAACTGTTTATCACAAATCTGAATAACACTGAGTAGATTATAATCAATTTGCTTCACGTACGAAATCTTTTCAAAACTCACTATCCCATTACTTACACTACCCTCCATAGGAATGTATCCACCTTTATTCCCGGCAAACTCTACGTATCCTCCATTTATATTTATGATATCAAACAGTAGCGATAAATCCCATGTCATGTGACCAGAAGCTCCACTGTCAATAATCCAAAGACTGCTTACAGGGCTAGCTGAAGCTCCCTGCACATATAAAGTAAAAAGATTAGATTTTTTGAGGGACCCAAGCCTACTTGGTCTTGGGTCTTTGAACATTGAGTTTCAAAGATTCTTTCTCACAAACAGATTGATTTGAATTGATCTTTTTCTGATCAATTAAATCTTTTTCAGTTTCAACTTTCTCATTCACTTGTGAAGATGAAGCACCTTGAGAACCCTTTGGTGACCAATACTGTTCCGAACGTTTCAAGATCCGGATTTGAGATTTTGGGGTCTCAACCGGTTTCTTTACTTCATCCTTAAAGGAAACTTTCTTGGTTACCTTCTCTGATTTAATAGAGACAGGTCCAACTGTTGGTTTGACTGTAGGTTTTACAAGAACCTTTTTCTTGTCAACAGTTGTGTTCACCACAGGTTTTTTAGGAGATTTTTCTATGGCTATCCGGTTACGACGGTCATATGTCATCGGACGATTATCCCTTCTTTGATAAAAACGGTTTTGATTGTAAACAGGTGCTTGTTGAGGTACAAAACGTCGTTGTGGATAACATTGATTATTGACTGGACGTTGATGATTTTGCTTCACTTCCATCTCGTGCCTTTTGTGCCTAACATACGGGCAATGAGCAAGTAAATGCCCTCTCTCCCCGCATTTATAACACGCACGGTATTCTTCAAAGTTGTTCTTGGCGTTCGTCTTAGCATATGTAGTGATAGGATATTGATCATCCACACACTTCCTTCTAAGACTCTCAGGAGCTAGGTCCTTGGAGTAAGTCGGCTCAAGAAAACTGTTAGCCTTCTCTTTTGGCTTGATAAATTCTGTGACATGAACCTTTGGTTCTTTTGGAATATCCAAATAAATTCTTTCTAAAACCTCCGGAGGTACATCATTTGTTCGCTCATGCTTTGGGAACCAAATGGTACTCTCGTGCCAAATTTTCTCAATTTTGGAATAGTTGGCAAATTTGATTGGATATTCCTCGTCAGAAATTATCTTATCAGATCCTATCATCCGATAGAAAATTTTGACAGGTTTGTCACATTGATCGTTTTTCTCAACAGGCTTAACTGATTGATTCGCTCGATGAGCGTTAGCCATGGGATGCACAATCTGAGATGGTGACACAGGTTCATTTGTAATTATCTGATTTTCAACAGGAATATCACACACCTTCTCAAATTTGTCATCCTCAGAGTCGGAATCATTAGTTACAGCAATCACACCTTCATTATTTAGTCCCAAAATAGGTCGAACATCATAATTTGGGTCTTCCACACTAGAGGTGTTAGACTCATCATCCGATGTCGAGTCAGACTTAACTAAGCTCTCCGGTGTTATTGAATGCAAAGTACAGTTTTCAAATAACACTGGAGATGGGATTGCCTTGTAGTTTGCACTACTAGACTGTGAAGGCTCCACAATGATATGGTCAACAACATATGCAATGTGTTTATAACTTTTGTAACACCCCAACCGATGGCGGAAACATCGGGATGTCACGTATTGATGATTGTTCAGTAGCTCATGGTAAATAATAAGTTTCAATATATGATTTAAATAAATTACATACAATTGTTCTAAGAATTTGTACATCAAGATAAAAAAATACGAGCTACGCATCTTCAAGCATTAACTCTAATCTTCGAGCAAGCTATAACCTAAAACATGTTAAGTTTGAAAATATTTTGGGTCAACAAAAGTTGGTGAGAATTACATAGGTTTAAATGTTGAATAAAATTTGTACAATTCGAGTGTCATGGCAAGTCTAGTCCATATGTGAAAACAAAACAATCGGGTAAATCGAGTGCATAATCAAACCTTGTGACTAGAATATTGTGGTCCATCCCATACGCTCATGGTTCACTCGATTATGTTATAAATTCGATAACAATCACCCACGCTACCTATGTAGGAGGTACACGTATCCGGGTGGGATTGTCAGTCCAATAGATCTATCATTGTATACCGTCGGCTGATCAATGTTAATGATTATGCTAGAATATTGTGCTTACCCTAGTAATGTTTAAGACATAATGCAACATAGAATAACACATAGACACTTGTGATTGAATTGTAAATTGAATGTTGTAACATGTTTCACCCAAAAAAAAAAATAGTGAATGGAAAAGGGGCTATGTAAACTCACCTTAGGTGCATAATGAGTTCGTGCGTTTTATTGAGCGTGCAAACACTTAGTAATAATGCATTGGAAAACTCAGAACTAGCTAGAGGAGATAATGATGGATGAAAACTTTAGTATGTGGGAGATGGGATAATAATGTTTTTTTTTATTGAATGTTATAAAGAGTTGAATGATAGGCTATTGTATTTATAGTGTAGAAATTGAAGTTGTAATTAGGGACTACTTTGACTAGGCTAGAATTTAGGAACAACTTTGACTTGACTAGAAGACCATATTTACTAACACTTTGACTTGACTAGGAGACCATATTTACTAACACTTTGACTTGACTTGACTAAGAGACTACGTTTGACTTTTCAGGTTTGACTAAGGGACCTTGAAAGGGTTTAAGTTTAATTGGTTTTAATTAACATCACAAAACACCAAATGGTGTAGTGGTTTGTGTGGTGTGGTTAAGGTTTAGCCCGCCAGGGACTTGGGTTCGAATCTTGGCTCAGGCAAACATTTTTTTTAACGTTTTTAAATCAGAATTTTTAATAAAATCCAATTTAATGTTGAAAATAAGTCATTATTTAAACAAAAATTTAATAAAATGGATGGGAAAGATAATGTAAACATGAATCGGAAGAATAAACGAGGAAGTTCTATATATATAAAAAAAATTGTGTGATGTTACAGTCTCCTCTACTTTTAGGAACTTCGTCTCGAAGTTTATTAAAAACACGGGGTTGAGGATGATTAGGTAGAAATTAAGTCAACTGGGGTTTGGAAAATTTGGGTTAAGGCACGACATAAATTTATAGGTAATAGAATAATTTGCTTCGAATAATTTGGATAAAAGGTTTGATACGTGTGAGTTTTAAGGGTTGGATTAGGTTTGTCTGAAATAGCAAGGAGAATAAGAATCTAGCAAAACACTAAACTTAAGTGTTAGGAAAGAAATGCATGAGTTGATTGACTATAGAAAGACTAAATGAACTACCAGGTAACTAGAGTTTATAATTGATTATCTACCGAAAAGCTTGATAGAATTCCACACTACCTTAATGTACCTGTAAATTCATGATTACGTTCCAGACCGCAATCACCAATTTACCTTACATTAGGGTTTTGTGTCCTTCTATGACTCTAAACACATATGTAAGTAATGCAAAATAACCTTGTGATTGAATCTTTGTATCAATGAGTCTAATAAATCTTTGTATCAAATTACATGTATGATGTATCCAAAAATGAGTTCAACTGTTAAGCAGGAAAAGACCTCTACCAGTCAGTGAGTAGGAACCTCTACCGATTGTTGAGCAGGTGTGATAGCCTCTACCAGTCGTTGAGCAGGTTATTAGAACCTCTACCGACTGTTGAGCAGGCATGATGACCTCTACCAATCGTTGAGCAGGTTGTTAGGTACTCTACTAACTGTTGAGCAAGTACTTCATCCTCTACCAGTTGTTTGATTAAGTGTAACAATTGTTTTTTTTATTTAACACATAAGTTGCAAGTTCGTAATATATACATGTAAGTAAGTTTGTAAATGCATCAAGTATAGCATGCGAGTTGTAATAGAGTTGTCCTAGACAAGATTAATGACTCTAGGTGTGTTTATAGCAAATAGTTTATATTCCATGCTTTCAAGTATCATGAATAATCAAATGTTCAAGTAGATAATCAAATCCTCATGTATAACTAAGAATCAAGTTTGATGCAACGAACAATCAAGTTTTCAATAGTCTGATTATCATAGGGATCAAGTTCATGTTCCAGAAGGTGAAGAATATGAATTTAGTTCTTGAGAGGATGATGAAGAACTCAAAGCATCATCAAGGTTATGAAAGATAGTGAACGTGAAAATACTTAATAAAGGGTTTATTTTATAGTAAGGAGATTATGTAGCAGTGTAAATCATGGGGTTTGGATCAAAGGTTAGAATCTAGCGTATGAGAAAACATGATTGTGATAAATACTAAAAATTGTAAATGTTTGAACAAGTTGAAAATAATTAGGTGGCAATGGAGATTAAATTTTGTTCATGAGGATGGAAAGATCTTATCATTTTTCTTTTTAAAACTGGTTTCTTATATAAAACAAAAGTTGCTAAATAGTACAAACTATGTGGCTTTAGATCAGAATATTTTAGTTTAGTCGCAGATTTTAAACACGACGTTAGGTTTTATAGATCAAGGTGACATTATATCAAAAATCCTTTGTTATGCTAATGAATAAACATTTGGATTTAGAAATTAAGTTTGAGGATATCTTATAACAAAAATATGTATTTTCCATGGTTTATAGGTGATGAAAATTTTGACAATATTAAGAAATCTTTAGTGTTGGGCTAGGGTCTACCCAGGTTATGAGGTTACAGTTTAGATATATGTAACATGTTGAAAAATAAAATAATATGATTTGGGGAGGGTGTTGAAAATAATCAAACATGTGGCTAAGATGGTAAGATGAAATGTGATTGTGAAATCCATATATGATTAGGAAATGGGATTGATTTAAGCTGTAAAATTTTGAGATTTTAGAGCTTAGTTTTAAGGAAAGTGAGTGTAATCATTTATTCATTAATTAAAACGAATAAACGAAAACGTTGACTTATCAAAGCTTCTAGATTCTAATAACATAGTGAAGACATGCTTTAGCCTATAAGTGAACACTCATCCCGAGAATTCCCAGGTAGGCATTCGGGTCCCTCGTCTGATTGGGATTTATGCGCAATGCTAGTCCTAGACAGAAAACTCAGAATACAGGCGTTCACCCTTCCAGATTGCATGTGTTCGTTATTAAAATCTAGAACTTTGACGAGATCTTCAAGGTGGTTTAGGCTAAACATGAGGATTTGTCCTATTAGTCTAAGAGTAGATCTTGTGATGGAGAGCACTCTTCTTGTAGGGACTAAAGTAAGGATAAGAAGTAGGATAGAGAATATAAACAAATAAGGTTGCAAGTAAAAGGAGCAAGTACTGATTAAAATCCTATGGTTATAGACTAGATTATTTTTTTTCTAATATCCTAATTCCATATAACCATGGCTCTGATACCAATCTGTAACACCCCAACCGATGGCGGAAACATCGGGATGTCACGTATTGATGATTGTTCAGTAGCTCATGGTAAATAATAAGTTTCAATATATAATTTAAATAAATTACATACAATTGTTCTAAGAATTTGTACATCAAGATAAAAAATACTAGCTACGCATCTTCAAGCATTAACTCTAATCTTCGAGCAAGCTATAACCTAAAACATGTTAAGTTTGAAAATATTTTGGGTCAACAAAAGTTGGTGAGAATTACATAGGTTTAAATGTTGAATAAAATTTGTACAATTCGAGTATCATGGCAAGTCTAGTCCATATGTGAAAACAAAACAATCGGGTAAATCGAGTGCATAATCAAACCTTGTGATTAGAATATTGTGGTCCATCCCATACGCTCATGGTTCACTCGATTATGTTATAAATTCGATAACAATCACCCACGCTACCTATGTAGGAGGTACACGTATCCGGGTGGGATCGTCAGTCCAATAGATCTATCATTGTATACCGTCGGCTGATCAATGTTAATGATTATGCTAGAATATTGTGCTTACCCTAGTAATGTTTAAGACATAATGCAACATATAATAACTCATAGACACTTGTGATTGAATTGTAAATTGAATGTTGTAACATGTTTCACCCAAAAAAAAAAATAGTGAATGGAAAAGGGGCTATGTAAACTCACCTTAGGTGCATAATGAGTTCGTGCGTTTTATTGAGCATGCAAACACTTAGTAATAATGCCTTGGAAAACTCGGAACTAGCTAGAGGAGATAATGATGGATGAAAACTTTTGTATGTGGGAGATGGGATAATAATGTTTTTTTTTTATTGAATGTTATAAAGAGTTGAATGATAGGCTATTGTGTTTATAGTGTAGAAATTGAAGTTGTAATTAGGGACTACTTTGACTAGGCTAGAATTTAGGAACAACTTTGACTTGACTAGAAGACCATATATGCTAACACTTTGACTTGACTAGGAGACCATATTTACTAACACTTTGACTTGACTTGACTAAGAGACTACGTTTGACTTTTCAGGTTTGACTAAGGGACCTTGAAAGGGTTTAAGTTTAATTGGTTTTAATTAACATCACAAAACACCAAATGGTGTAGTGGTTTGTGTGGTGTGGTTAAGGTTTAGCCCGCCAGGGACTCGGGTTCGAATCCTGGCTCAGGCAAACATTTTTTTTAACGTTTTTAAATCAGAATTTTTAATAAAATCCAATTTAATGTTGATAATAAGTCATTATTTAAACAAAAATTTAATAAAATGGATGGGAAAGATAATGTAAACATGAATCGGATGAATAAACGAGGAAGTTCTATATATATAAAAAAAATTGTGTGATGTTACAACTTTCAAGTTTCTTGTTGACCTTTTCTGCAAAGCACTTGATGGTAGCCATTTCAAGTTTTGTATTTTCCAAATCATTGATATAGTTGTTAATGGCTAATTTTTTCAAAGATAAAGTCTTTTTAAGTTCTGAAATGTCTTTCTTGTAACCATCAAGCACTCTATTAAATTCTCGTGCTTCTTTCTGATACGATTGACAGTTGATCTTAGCACTCTCAAGCTGAACCCTGAGTTGCTTATTATCCTCTGTCAATCTATCGCATGCACCACAATACTTCTTACTATTCATATCTAAATTAGATTCAGAACTTACCTGCTTTGGAGGCTCAGTAATCGCCATCAGTGCATAGTGTGCTTCCTTTCCAGCAAAGAATTTAGAATAGTCAATTATGGTAAAAGCATCATCCACCATGCACGATTTGCATGTCATCAGAAAATCAGCTTAGCAAGAAGTTCATCAATATCATCATCTAGTGAGTTAACACTAGTTTCAGAATCAGAATCGCTCTCCATATTAGAATAAGCTCAATCATACTGTTCTGGCACATCAGTAACAGAGTCAAGAATCAAACCCGACTTCATCTCAACACAAACATCACTTTCTTTACTCAACTCTTCAATTTTCACCTCAGACATCTTCTCAGTCACCAATTCTTCTTCAACAGATACCGGCTCATCCAAATCCATTCTCTGGGCAACACACGCCACATTACCAGTAGTAATCTCCTCAACACCCAACTGCATACCCGTCCAATCAAATCCCTCATCTTTCTGTATCACCAAGGCCTGGTTATGGTTTTCTGATTGGGTTTGAGTGTTTGGTGTAGAAATAGGAATGATTGTTCGGTTTGGATTTTGTGGTGTTTTGTTTTGGTTCTGGTTTTGTGTAGTGGTTTGTCTAACAGTATTGTTTTGTGAGGTGTTTTGGCGGTTTTGGTAGGTATTTTGTGGTTGAAAGATGGAACTGTTTGGGCTTTGATAAGATACGTGACTTTGTGTTTGACGGTTCTGGTAGTTGGTGTTGAAAGGATTCTTGTTCCCCTGCTGTGCTGGCTGTGTACATTCCCTCTTGAAGTGACCTTTCCCACCACAGTTAAAACATGTCACTTTGGCTTTGTTGAAGCCATATGTGGTGTTTGGAGAAGTAGAAAGATCAGTTCTGCCCGTCTTCTCAATGAATTCAGTCGCTCTCCTTATAACGCTAGCAAACGCCCACTGAATATCAATGAGCTCCATCTCTTCTTTGTCAATTTGTGCGTAGTCTACACTGGTTAAGTTGTTGTTACCAATTTGACTAGCAACCAACCCGTTATAAGAAGCGACCATAGCATAAACCAATGCTACATGTTGCTGTGCAACTTCAACAGTAACATTGTTCATGTTCGAAGTCTCCAGCACAATTGGACTCTGATTAGGTTGACTTTGGTTCATTTGGGTTTGATTCATTTGAGGAATATAGGATTTTTTGAGGTTGGTTTAGACTTGCAGAATAACAAGCAGCTTGTTGCATTAGTGAAAATGATGGGATGTAAGTAGTAGTAGGGTAAGATGGTGGGGTATAAGATGAAGTTTGAGCAAGGTAATTTATGGGGGCTTTGGGTGGTTCTACAATACTTGATACACAAGCAATGTGTGGAGCAACATTAGAACTGGAACTTAAACTAGCTAGAGATGAAGATGTACCACCATGGTATAACTCTGGGTTCTGAGGAACTTGTGCTCTTTTCGCCTTCCTCTTTTCTTCCATCTCTTTGTTTTCTAGCTTCTGGATAAACTCATTGATGGTCCAGTATTGGTACGCATACTTTTCCTTGAGTACCTTGATGTGTTGATTCCAGTATTGTGGCAACGCATCAGCAAACTTGTCCACCAGCTTAGACATTGGTATGTTAATCTCATAGCTTGAAAGTTCAATCAATAAGTGACAGTACCTTGGAATCAACTCCTTCAGCGTCTCATTTCCCATAAAGCTGAAGTTCTCAAACTCTTTTCTTAATTCCTCCATTCTCAGCTTCCTCATCTTCTCATTCCCATCATGACGATTCCTTAACATGTCCCACAATTGTTTAGAAGTGGTGGATGACCCAAACTGATGTAATAGATCAGTGTTAATGGCCTGGGACAGTTAGGAAAATGCCTTCTTTTCCACCGCAAACTTCTTTTTCTCGTCTTCAGCAAGACTCTCTAATGGAATCGGTTCACCTGTGTTCTCCAAAATCGGAGCAACATAACCCTTAACAATCATTTGCCAAGCTTCCGTTCCTTCTAATCCCATTCCCTCAAGATGAATCTTGAACTTGGTCTTCCATGTGTTGCAGTCTACCATTTCCATCAACTTTGGTGGACGGCTTCCACTACCCGAAGATAAGTCATGAATAAGTGTCGAAATCGCATTGGTAGTCTGAGAGTGTACCGTCGGTGCTGCTACTCCCCAGTAATCAGCCATAGGTTGTGGTTGTGGTTGTGGTTGTGCAACTTGTTGGGGCATAGTACTAGTCATCGCCAAATAGTTAATCAGTTGGGATGGTTGACTAGACTTTTGAGTAGCTACCGACCAAGGATCCATAATTGTTTGCTGTTGTGGTGTTGTATTAGGTCGTGGTGTTGTAGGAAAGTTCCACATATCGCTCTGAAAATGATAAAACACGAAACGATTAGAAAAATTTCACAACAGTTTCTACGTTCGACCCTTTTGAAGAATCGCGTGGTCGAATGTACAAATTAGTCCAGGTTCGACCGTTTGACAAGGTTCAAATATAGAAAATAACAGACTTAGTTCACTTTCGACCGATTTATCCCACGTTCGACCACCCGATTGGTCGAATGTATCACTTAAGGTCGAATGAACAACAATACACTAAAACTTTCTAGGTTCGACCAAATATAACTCCACGTTCAACCGAAAAGTCCCTGGTTCGACCTAAATAATCCACTCTCGACCAAATCTCCCTAGGTTCGACCCTTTCATTTTGAAAAACGGTTATACTTTGAAAATCAGTTATTTTGATCAAAAATTTCAAATGTTGATGAAATTTGATGATCTTATGCAGGTTTTGCTTCGGATTGGATTTGGAACAAGTTTAACAAAGAAAATTTTGAATTTCATCCATGAAAACAAGTTCAAATCAATCAATTTAACACCAAATTCAGTTGTTCAATGAAAAATAGAAAGTTTTGATCAAAATTGGGTCCAAATCAGCTGTAATATTATCAAATTGTGGTTGTTTGATCCAAATGGCTCTGATACCACTTTGTATGCGTAAAGGATCGGCTAATCAACAAAGATAATGATCAAACAAGTTCAATTCAGGTGCGGAATCCCTGAATTGATCACAAAATGATAATAAAACTAGCAAAACACATAAATCATCATAAACATATTCATTTCATTCAAGAAGATAATCAATTACACTTCAAAATGTTGTTTATAATGATTAAACTTGATTACAGACTCAATAAAAACCTTAGGGATAAACACACACTGGGAGGGAAAACAAATGACCAAAAGTTAAACATTCAAAAATGAGATTGCCTTATATAGACCTGCACATTCGCCCAAATAGCTTGGTCGAATGTGCAGGTTCGACCGTTCATATAGGGCGAATCTGGACATACATATATACAAATCTTCATTCGACCTCCCAGTGTCACCTTCGACCGTCTGATTCTACCTTCGACCATTCTTTTCACCTTCGACCAGTCGACCAAAAACAAAACATATTGTGATTTGCAATTCAATAGCACTAGTCGCACTTTCATGTATCTACACTTTTTAACCGTGACAAAGTCACGTTTTCTTTTTTTTTATTTATTAATTATTATTATTATTATTATTATTCCATGTTCCTGGCTCGGTTGTTCTTGGCTTGACCAAAGTTGCTCGTTTACGCTCCAACGTCCATGAACACATGCTCTCAAGTGTTCGTGTCTCAATAAAAATTCTTTCTTTTTGAGCTCATTTTCCACGAACACTTATAAAATAATAAAATAAATATATAAGTAATAAAAACTAATAAAAACTATACAATGATAAAAATAGACAAACAAACGAATACACCCCTAAAACTACTAAAAACTATATACAAAAAACTCAATTATGACTCAAAATACATAGGGGAAATAATGGTGTTTTACGACACATCAATTCGCTATAACCTTGTGCTCTGATACCACTCTGTCACACCCCGCCTAAGGCAGAAACACGGGGTGCAACTGAAATGATTTCCAAGCACAAAAGTCACACGAGCATTATTTAATAAAACAGATATTGCCATTTAAAACATTCAAGTCTTACAAAACATAACATTAATTGTTTGGATTAGAGACCATTGTTAAAGTGTTTAGATCAAAACATCACAACAATAGTTCAAAAGATGGTATCCCTTAAATGCTCGCACGCGACCTTCCCAAGTTCCATGCTTCTGATGACCTCGGTCGTCATAGGTCATACAAAACCTAAATAACCTAGGTAGCTAGGGTAAGTAGGGTATCGAATCCAAGGAGCATGTGGTTAGCGTCACACTAGTTGTTTGTTTGTCTAAGCTAGTTACAAATAAATATAAAAATATAATTATGAAGTTTGCTAGTTTTATCTTTTTGTTTGTTTTATAAAAATGTTGAAATGATAACAAAATAATCTAAATAAATAATAAAGATAAATGTAGCTTCCACCCGGGATCCTATTTGTATAATCTTGCAACCTATTCGACTTAACTACAAGAACACCACATAGACATGGCCTTGGCTATCCTGTCACAATAACTATTCAGATTGAAATAATAACTAAGGACAGTTTACTCAATGGTAATCAATTTAGTTATCCTGCCACAATACTAAAGATGATCTTTGATAGTAACCGAACAATCTAGTTATCCTGTCACAATAACTAAATCCGATTTCTAACACCAACCGTGCAACCAAATTATCCCTATACAAATATCAACCAACCTCCCTATGATGCCAGAAATCTCAGTTAATAGATAAATTGAGTCAAATATAAGCAAGGTTTATTCAATCCAACACAAGTAGTAAAAATACTAGTTCATACATAATCAAAACGAGTTCAGAATACAAAATCAATACAAAGATTCACCCGGGGGAAAGTTACAAAATATTTAACTGTGCATCTTGTTCACGCGACTTCTTCTTTTCTGTGTGATCCTCCCTCTCGGTATGCGTGACCTATTCAGCAGCCAAGAAGGCTGCCCTCCGATTAATAATATTGTCTTCCTCCCAATCACATTTTTATCAAGTCCCATCGAGTCTTTGGTCAAACTCCACATCAAAGCACTTGAATAATTATTTTCTAAATTTTCTCCTCATCCCTTTGACTGTGTCGCTTTTCTTTTAATTTAGTCACTCTTCTTTTGAAACCCCCATTTTCTATTAATTATGGGTTTTGACTTTTGGATCGTGACATAAGTTACGGGTCTTTTGTTTTATTATTTTTTATTTATTAATATTATGATATATTATTATTATTATTATTATTAATAGTAGAAGATTCCATGCATGTTCCTTGGTGCTCGGGTCTCGAATATATTTCTAATTTTTTCGCCCTGCTACACACGAGCACCTACCAAAATTATAAAATAAATAAATTAATAGTAAAAGCAACTAGAAAGTAATAAAATATATACAATACTAAAATAATAGAGTACATACATAAAACTAATAAAAATACTATCTAATCGACTCAAAAATATACAAAAGTGACAAATAAATGTGATGCATTTAGCAACACATCACACCCCCACACTTACCTTTTGCTTGCCATCAAGCAAATCTGCTCAGAACATTATCACAAACAAGTAACAAATACATATTAGAAATTATTGTTACCTTAGTTATTAGTTAATTCCAATTTGTTTTTCAAAACAAACAACTAGTGTGACGCTAACCACATGCTCCTTGGATTCGATACCCTACTTACCCTAGCTACCTAGGTTAATTAGGTTTTGAATGACCCGTGACGACCGAGGTCATCAAATGGCGTCTTTGCCGGGGAGCTAGTGCGCTTAGTGTTGCATTGCGTGTGTGTTTGTGTGTATATTTAGTTGTTTTAAAATTCAAAAAAAAAAAAAAATCTTTGTTTTTTTTTTAGTTTTTTTTTTAATTTTATTAGATTTCACTTTGGGTTTTCTAGTTGTCTGTGCAGGATCTTTTTTCGCAGGTAAAATAAGCTCAAGTTTTGACCATGTATGCATATCGCGATACATGTGCGGTTTGTGGGGATCCGCGCCACACTTTAAATATTGTCCAAAGCTTGCATTGAAAAAGGAGGCAGCAAGAAGGTATTTAATTGCTTATGAAATATGGGAGAACACTCCGGTCTTGTACTATGAAGAGCTTGCCCCTCCTCCGACCCTTCAACACTACCAAACACTAGTGAACGCCAAACATAAGCGGCAACTTCTGGCAGATCAAAGCAGAATTGACAAGATTACGAGGAAAGTGCAACTTTCTAAAGTCGAACAAGAATTAGCAAAACCTCATCAATCACGAGAATGTCGGCTAAAATGGCTTAGTTATAAGTACGACATTGTAAGCTATGAAAGAAGAAAGGATAAGGCTTATATCGCCTTATCACCTCATGAAAAATGTCAAGCAAAACAAGAGTGGATTTTGTCACAAGTTGAGGAGGAGGTTGTGGAGATGAATACCGCACCAATCCCTCAAGTGGTTGAAGATTTAAAGATTGAATCCACCATGGCTAAAGAAGAGGTTCCAAGTCTTCCTACAAAAGAAAATGAATGTTTAAACCTTGCTGAAGACACGGTTCCTCAAGAAGAGCTAGTGAGTTTGATGCCTAAGGTTAGGAAGGTTGGCCTGCACGATTTTGGGCAAGTTATTTTGAAGCGGACTCGCAAAACATATGATCTTTACATGCCGATACTAGTCAAGCATCTTTGGACACGACATGTAAACTACCGAGCATACATTGGAAACTCGATAGGCAAATGTTCTTTGAGACCACCATTAATGAGAATCAGGTATGATTGTTGTATATTTTGTATATTTATTTGTTTTATTTATTTATTTTATTTTTATTTTTAAGTGTGTTTGAATCAGTTTTATTTTGTTGGAGTCATGGGATTGCTTGTTTTGATTTGTGTGACATCCGTCACTTTTCCCTATTTTATTTTGTATATAATAATAATAATAATAATAATAATAATAAAATCAGATTTTTCTTTTTTATTTTGTGGACTAAACTAAACTACACATAACCCAAACCAAGCCAAACCCACCTTTTCTTTCCTTGTTTGCAGCCCATCAGCGAGCCTAAGAAGCTAGCCCATCACCCAGGCCCAAACTACCTTTCCCTCTTACCGGGATTCGAACCCGGGCAGGGAGCCGGGCCACCTCAAACACACACCCGCGTTCACCACTTAAGCCACACCACTCTTTTGATTTAATTCCCATTCGATAAATATAAAAGGCTTTCCAGAATCAGATCAGATCTTCATGTCTGCTGCTGATCGAACACACTCAACCACAATCCTTGGTCAAACCTTTCCTAATATCCCTTAATTGACGCATTATCAAGTTGTTGTTGGAAGGTGTTTGACTAATTCGTGACCAACACATGATTATCGGCCATAAACACATCACAATTAAGATCACGACGTAATTATGGATCGTGATTAACGCGTCATCTTCAAACCGAGTCAAAAACTTACCAAATCAACATCCGGACTTGTACCTTATAAATTGAACATCACTACACCATCCCTAATGGCCGATAAGCATTCTCTTACCTTCAATTTCTGATAAAACAACCTGCAAACAAGCATTGAGTCGCGATTGACTTTTTCTTTGACCAGGCTTAATACTGATCACGAGTCTTTGTAAGTTCTCTTTTTTTTGTGGGTTTTAATATTCGGGACTTGGTGAACAATAGCCCAAAAGATTTAGGGGCTATTGAACACGAATTGTTTGATTTTGGAAATTAGGGCTCGCTTGATATAGTTTTAGGGAAGAACACATGAAATAGTTAATCTATATAATTATTACGAATCAATGAATGCACAACCAACTGGTATAGACCAGTTGGTTTACGTGCGTGTAGCTGGAACATGAACCGGCCATAGGCCAAGGGTTCGAATCCCGTTTTTAACATCCTATTTTTCTATTTAATTCAAAAACCAAACATTTAACTTATATAATTAATTACAATCCAATATATTTCGTTCTCAGGGTGTGGCTCAGTTGGTGGTCACGCTTGTGATAAAACCCGAACCGGCCAGAGGCCCGGGTTCGATTCCCATAACCAACATATATTTTTTTTTGCCATTTTATATATGTACTTAACATATTTAATCTCTTAAAATAGTTTTTAAATACTAAAAGTGTTTTATAAATTCTACAAAAATTATCATATGATCTTCATATGATAAAGTTCATCACCCAAATTTTAGTTTTTCAAAAATAATTTATTTAATATATATTATTAATAATACAAGTTTATTCATTTATATTTATTAAATTCTATAAAAATATCTAAACGATTTTACTAAATCTCACAAAAATTATCCTAAACTTGTATATTCTTAAACATTCTATAAAATATTTTTATTTCAGAAAAACCGTTTATTTTATATTTTTAATTAATTTTTGTTAGTTTTAACCATAAATAAATCATAATAAATTAATTTTTCAATATTTTTGCACCAAAATTTTATATAAATTAATTCTAACTATCTAGAACTGAAATACAATTTTTTATTCAGAAATTCTTTGATTTTAATATTTTTAGATATTAAAGTCGTATTTTGACAATTTGAAATCATTAGATTAAATATTCTATTTTCAAGAAAATAATTTTATAAAAATTATTTTCATATTTAAAACCTTATGTTGTGACTATATTCAACTTAAAATTTTACAAAGAGACTTTTATTTATTTATTCATTAAATTTCTTATATTTAATAAACAAATTGTTATTAATCAAATAAACGTTTATCCCCAATTCGAAGCCCTAGAAATACATGTATCCTAGAGTTATTTCCCTTACACATTATCAAATACTTTAGGTTGATCATTTGGGAGTAATCTCAATTCATATCTCGTTGTCCAGTTAAATCTCAAACTACTACGTGAACTGTGAGTATTTCCTATCCCCTTTTTGCTTTTATTCACTTTTGGGGTGTTACATGTACACTTATACAAATTACAAATACAAGTTCACATTTTTACAAATACAATTCTAGTACTATGTGCATTTGCTTACAAACGTGCTTTATGCTTAGACATTACATGTAGAATACATTTGTACTTAGTGAAATCATTAACATTGTACAAGCCGACCTTAACATTGGATAGCGCTATTTGGATTGACAACCCGCCTAGATTGATTCTCCCCCTTTTTCATCGGAGAATCCGTGGCCAGTGTTAAGCTTTTATCCATTTATTGGATAAGTACACCGCCGTTCATACAGTACATTATACAGTCACAGGGTTGATTTCGCTCATTTGTATGATACATAGTTTACATAATTGCACTGTAGCTTGCACTTGAATTGTATAACTTTTTAACCTACTATATATATCAAAACTAGGAATGCTCACCAACATTTCATATGTTGACCAAACCTATTTTTGTACATGTTTCAGGTGCAGTTTGATCTAGTGCTTTAGCAAGGAACATTTAGTGCTTTATTTTAATTAAGTTAATTCAATATTTACATTTCATTTAGACAATTTATTTTCCATTTCCATGTAAGACAATTTTGGATTATTCAATAATATTTACATTTTAGTACCATGTGCTTTTGAACAATCGTCACTACGTGACACCTCGATGATTCCGCCATCGGTTGGGGTGTTACAATTTGAATTGCAAGAATAGATTGTCCCGCCCGTACTCAATCTCCATTCGGGTGAGGACGATTTGGAAATCACTAATGTTTGCAGGAATCCCGATTTGTTTGTTTTTTTTTCTTTCGTGTTTCTTTGTTCCAGGTTTGTTATAGGCTGCGAATGAAATGCTATACGGCCGACATTGGAAGGAATTGAACGGACTAATATGCGTATTGCTTATCCAGGGGAGTCTGTTCCTTCTACTGTTGTATTTTATTTTTTTTATTTGCTTTATTTTATTCCTAGCTCACATTGAGGACAATGTGTCGTTTAAGTGTTGGGGTGGGGAAACTTTCATTTTCATTTGCTTTAGTTAGGTTTGAGTCTAAAAAAAAAAAGTCCTAAAAGCGGTCTGATCGGGAATGAAAGCGACTGTTTCAGTGCTTTCACTATGTCTCTGTTTGTGGTGTGTGGGTCCTTAATCATGGTCCAATTCTTTAGAACAGACATATGAATTGTTTTCAGCAGGTATTTTTGAGAAAATGTTTAGAATTTGCTTGATTAAGTGTAACGAGCTGTCGGTAATAAATGCATACACACATCGGTAACCCTATTTTCCCCATTTTTGTGAGATCTTGAGCCTACTAGATTGTTAGTTGATCTAATATATATTCATTTGTTGAGTGTAGGCCGTATGTTGCTCTGTTTTAGAACTTGTCTGATTTGATACATGCCGAGACTGTGGACTTGATTTATGCACATATATGATAAAGGCAAATTAGGAATCCCTTTTTTTCGTCGTACACCTTTGTTTACCCATCTAACCGAAAAAAAAATTACCCTTAGTAGACTATTTTGAGCCTTTCACCTTTTTGTTTGTTTACCCGAATCTTGGTCTAGACCTATTTTGTTATCAGCTTTATTTGACAATCTATGTGTTTAGAATTTATATTGTTATCAAAAAAAAAAAAAAAAAGAAAGAAAGAAAAAAAATGATAAAAAAACATATGTTAGTATTGTTTAATACGGGTCAAAAATAACCCGTAGTTTTAGTTATTGTGTTCCGCATGAATATAATATTGTCATAGGTTGGTAGTTTCTTTGTTTTTTTTAGCCACTTTATAAACCTAAACATTCAACACCTTTAGCCTAAGCCCAAAACCTGTATGTCCTTTTGATATGTGCAAAGTCTATGTATTACAGTGAAGATTTGATTGTCTTACCAGCTTATGAGTACAGAGTTTCATTTTCGGTTTTGCTTTGAGTGATTTATACTAGCACATTACACGCTAGTCCATATATTAAACCGAGGGGAGTGAACAACTGGGAGGGGTGTGTTGCATGAAAATAAAACTGACAGCATGTTAGACTTAGTTGGGTGAGTTCTGTTTTCAAAATTGTGCATCATGGTTTCCTGTTGAATTAACACATCTAATGCTGATCTATGAATGGAGTATGACTTTGGACCCTAACTAGTGCATGGCGGGGGCGTTGGACGTATTTGTTACATGTTCGTGATAATGTTCTGAGCAGATTTGCTTGAGGGCAAGCAAAAGGTAAGTGTGGGGGTGTGAGGTGTTGCTAAATGCATTACATTTATTTGTCAGTTTTGTATATTTTTAAGTCGATTAGATAGTATTTTTATTAGTTTTAGGCTTGCACTTTATTATTTTAGTATTGTATATATTTTATTACTTTTTGGTTACTTTATTTATTTATTTATTTATTTTATACTTTTGGTAGGTGCTCGTGTGGAGCAGGGCAGAAAAATTAGAAATTATATTCAAGACCCAAGCACCAAGTAAAATGCTAGAAGTTTACTACTACTACTACTATTAATAATAATAATAATAATAATAATAATAATAATAATAATAATAATAATAATAATATAAATCACGGCCCACAAAATAGCAAAACAATAATGGAGATTAATAGTGCCAATAAAAGGTTTTGACCATTATTAAAAAGGGGGAGTCGACTAAGTCAACAGGAGATTAAAGATTTGGAATTTATTTTATTCAAGGGCTTTGATGTGGAGTTTAACCAAAGACTCGATGTAAACTTGATAAAAACGTGACTGGGATGCCTCTAACATCATCTTTCATCCTCCTAATACCTACATACATAACAATTCATCTAAAATCATCATTTAGAGAAGAGATTCAAGCTCCTACAACCATGTTTGGTTAAGTTCCCCTTCACTTCCGGGTGAAGAATTGTAAGTTTCTAGATTTGTAATGTTGTTTTGATTGTGTATTTGTAAGGAACAAGTGTTGTACTCAATGAAGCATTGATATTGTGTTGAAGTTTGTGTATGTTTATGTTGTGCTTGAGCCATGGGGATGAATTCCATCAATTAACTTTTGATGTTGGGTTGGACCTTGTGTATGTTTCTTGTATGCTTAAACCATAGAGATGAATCTTGTCAATTAAGTTTTGCCTCAACATTATCTTTAGACTTGTGAGATAAATCCTATCACTTAAGTTGGGATATTGGGTTAGACTCATTATATGACTAAAGGTTTTTGTATTCTTGCAAATCTATTTGTAATCATGATATCCTTTGTATGAATTAATTGTTGTGCTTAATTGTCTTGGTATTGGGTTGGACTTATTGCATGTTTAGAGACCATTGTGTTTTTTTAAGCTCATAAGATGAATTCTGCCAATTATGCCTTAACTCGACATATAGGATTTGGTGAACTAGATAATGAAGCATACTTAGGGCCTAGTAGCTATTTGTTGATGCCTAAGTCTTGATTCTCTGTCCTAGCAATTCATACAAGTGAAATTGCAAATCTATCATAATAACTCTTGAAGCCTAGTTACTTGCATATCTTAGCCCTGAGTGAATGTTAGTTATAAATTATTGGTACCTTAGTTATTAGCTAATTCCAATTTATTCTTCAAAACAAACTAGTGTGACGCTAACCACATGCTCCTTGGATTCGATACCCTACTTACCCTAGTTACCTACGTTATTTAGGTTTTGTATGACCCGTGACGACCGAGGTCATCAAATGAATGGGGAATGACTTTGGACCCTAACTAGTGCATGTCGGGGGCGTTGGATGTATTTGTTACATGTTCGTGATAATGTTCTGAGCATATTTGCTTGAGGGCAAGCAAAAGGTAAGTGTGGGGGGTGTGATGTGTTGCTAAATGCATCACATTTATTTGTCAGTTTTGTATATTTTTAAGTCGATTAGATAGTATTTTTATTAGTTTTAGGCTTGCACTTTATTATTTTAGTATTGTATATATTTTATTACTTTTTGGTTACTTTATATATTTATTTATTTATTTTATACTTTTGGTAGGTGCTCGTGTGGAGCAGGGCAGAAAAATTAGAAATTATATTCAAGACCCGAGCACCACGTAACATGCATGAAGTTTACTACTACTACTACTACTACTATTAATAATAATACTAATAATAATAATAATAATAATAATAATAATAATAATAATAATAATAATAATAATAATAATAATAATAATAATATAAATCACGGCCCACAAAAATAGGAAAACAATAATGGAGATTAATAGTGCCAATAAAAGGTTTTGACCATTATTAAAAAGGGGGAGGAGACTAAGTCAACAAAGTCAACAGGAGATTAAAGATTTGGAATTTATTTTATTCAAGGGCTTTGATGTGGAGTTTGACCAAAGACTCGATGTGGACTTGATAAAAACGTGTCTGGGATCCCTCATACTTCATCTCTTACACCACCAATCCATCCTTGATTCTAATCATCATCTAATCATCTCTAATCCTTGAAGAATTGAAAATGTTTTCATCCACCATGCTTGGCTGAACTTCTAGGCTCACCCCAATGTAATTTGTAAGTTTGGGTTCTTGAACAATTTGTATACATCACGAACAGGGGAGTCTGTTCCTTTTACTGTTGTATTTTTTTTATTATTTTCTTTATTTTATTCCTAGCTCACATTGAGGACAATGTGTCGTTTAAGTGTGGGGGTGGGAAAACTTTCATTTTCATTTGTTTTATTTAGGTTTGAGTCTAAAAAAAATAAAATAAAAAAAAAGAAAAAAAAAGTTCTAAAAGCGGTCTGATCGGGAATGAAAGCGACTGTTTCAGTGCTTTCACTCTGTCTCTGTTTGTGGTGTGTGGGCCCTTAATCATGGTCCAATTCTTTAGAACAGACTTATGAATTGTTTTCAGCAGGTATTTTAGAGAAAATGTTTAGAATTTGCTTGATTAGGTGTAACGAGCTGTCGGTAATAAATGCATGCACACATCGGTAACCCTATTTTCCCCATTTTTGTGAGATCTTGAGCCTACTAGATTGTTAGTTGATCTGATATATATTCATTGTTGAGTGTAGGCCGTATGTTGCTCTGTTTTAGAACTTGTCTGATTTGATACATGCCGAGACTGTGGACTTGATTTATGCACATATATGATAAAGGCAAATTAGGAATCCCTTTTTCGTTTTACACCTTTGTTAACCCATCTAACCGAAAAAAAATTACCCTTAGTAGACTATTTTGAGCCTTTCACCTTTTCGTTTGTTTGCCCGAATCCCGGTCTAGACTGACCCGTTTTGTTATCAGCTTTATTTGACGATCTATGTGTTTAGTATTTATATTGTTATCAAAAAAAAAAAAAAAAAAAAAGAAAAAGAAAAAAAAAGAAAAAAAATGATAAAAAAAATCATATGTTAGTATTGTTTAATACGGGTCAAAAATAACCCGTAGTTTTAGTTATTGTGTTCCGCATGAATAAAATATTGTCATAGGTTGGTAGTTTCTTTGTTTTTTTTAGCCACTTTATAAACCTAAACATTCAACACCTTTAGCCTAAGCCCAAAACCTGTAAATCCTTTTGATATGTGCAAAGTCTATGTATTACAGTGAAGGTTTGATTGTCTTACAAGCTTATGAGTACAGAGTTTCATATTCGGTTTTGCTTTGAGTGATTTATACTAGCACATTACACGCTAGTCCATATATTAAACCGAGGGGAGTGAACAACCGTGAGGGGTGTGTTGCATGAAAATAAAACTGACAGCATGTTAAATTTAGTTGGGTGAGTTCTGTTTTCAAAATTGTGCATCATGGTTACCTGTTGAATTAACACATCTAATGCTGATCTATCCCCTGGATAAGTAATATGCGTATGAGTCCGTTCAATTCCTTCCAATGTCGGCCGTATAGCATTTCATTCGCAGCCGATAACAAACCTGGAACAAAGAAACACGAAAGAAAAAAAACAACACAAACAAATCGGGATTCCTGCAAACATTAGTGATTTCCAGATTGTTCTCACTCGAATGGAGATTGAGTACGGGCGGGACAATCTATTCTTGCGGTTCAAATAATAACAAGCAATCCCATGACTCTAACAAAAATAAAACTGACTCAAACACACTTAAAAATAAAAATAAAAAAATAAAAAAATAAATATACAAAATACTCCCTCCGTCCCATTAGAAGTGTCCATATTCCCTTTTTTATTTGTCCCATTTCATGTGTCCACTTTAAAAAATTATTAGTCAATTTCCAAATTTACCCTTAAAAACACAACTAAAATAAACAAAGAATATTATGGACCCACATATGACAAGGGTATTATTGTCATATGGCAAGCAAAAAAGACAATCATTTAATGTGCCTAAAACTTTGTGTTTTTCAAACCAAGACACTTCTAGTGGGACGGATGGAGTATACAACAATCATACCTGATGCTCATTCATGGTGGTCTCAAAGAACATTTGCCTACCGAGATTCCAATGTATGCTCGGTAGTTTACATGTCATGTCCAGAGATGCTTGACTAGTATCGGCATGTAAAGATCATATGTTTTGCGAGTCCACTTCATAATAACTTGCCCAAAATCGTGCAAGCCAACCTTCCTAACCTTAGGAACCAAACTCACTAGCTCTTCTTGAGGAACCGTGTCTTCAACAAGGTTTAAACACTCATTTTCTTTTGTCGGAAGACTTGGAACCTCTTCTTTAGCCATGGCGGATTCAATCTTTAAATCTTCAACCACTTGAGGGATTGGTGCTGTGACACCCGGCAAATTCTGGTTAACAACGTTGTCTAGATGAAAGTCTACCTTAGCGAGTCACGCGTATATTGTACTTAACTGGGTTAGTTAAGTCGGGTTATGGTTCGGGAACTATCGGTTTAGTCTAGAGGATCATTGGATGTTGGTCTAGAGGTTCATTAGATGTCGGTCCTTAACCAAGTGTACAAACGGTGACGATTTGTAGGATCGTCAGGGCATACGGAACATACAAGTCTCGAGTCCCGAGAATTGGTGAACGAGTGTGAATATGTGTATTTACAAGTGTTATGTGTTTACAATCATTATGTGACTTGTCGGTATGTGAATATGTGTTAACATATGTTAAAACGGGGTTTAACGCGCAAAACACACGAAACTAGCCCCTATGGGCGATTAGGGGGCTAAATGCATGACTGTTCATGCAATTAGGCCCAAATGCATGACTGTTCATGCGATTGGGGGGCCAATTGCATGACTGTTCATGCGATTAGGCCCAAATGCATTACTGTTCATGCGATTAGGATTCCTAATCGCGTGTAAAGCTGCATAATCGCATGTTACGGGCTGGACGACTAAAAACGACTATAAATACCATACTTGACCTCATAAACCTCATTATACAAACCCTAGTCATCCCATAACCTACCCCAACACACACACAACCTCTGGAACGCGATTTTTGATCAAAACACAAGGATTCAAGCATAATCCATCGTTCCTTCATAATCCTAAGGTTTGGTTTCCATCCATGAATCTTTATAAACGTTTTTAATCAATCCCTAATGGTCCAGACCTGTTCTAAAACGAAAAAGCTTTCTGAAAATCGTTAATAAGGGTTGTTAATCGGATTCTAACTAGTATACATGTGTTATGGGTGTTTATGATTAGAAAGCTAGGGTTTTTATGATTCATAATGATGGATTAACATGTTAATAGGTTAAATCAGAATAATATTAATGTTATGATGATAATATCTGAGTAATTGATTATTAGGGTTATTGTTATGCATGTTAAGGTGATGTTGCATGCTATGTGAATGGTGTTTGGATTACATGATTGCATGCAGGGCTGAAAATACGAGGCAAAACGAAGGGTTTTGGTTGAAACATGTTTAGGATAGTGTTTGGGATGATATTGGGTAGTTACACACGTTCTGGATCTGATTTGGAGCGTTAAACGCGCGAAAAACTGGAACAGCAAGGTTACAGGCGATTAGGATTGCTAATCGCCAGTTTTTCATGCGATTAGGGCCTAATCGCTAGTTTGTTCATGCGAGTAGCCCTAATTGCTAGTTTTTACATGTGGTATAGCCCTAAATGCTAGTTTTACATGTGGTATAGCCCTAAATGCTAGTTTTACATGTGGTATAGCCCTAAATGCTAGTTTTACATGTGGTATAGCCCTAAATGCTAGTTTTACATGTTGTATAGCCCTAAATGCTAGTAGTTACATGTGGTATAGGCCTAAATGCTAGTTTTACATGTGGTATAGCCCTAAATGCTAGTTTTACATGTGGTATAGCCCTAAATGCTAGTAGTTACATGTGGTATAGCCCTAAATGCTAGTAATTCATGCGATTAGCTTTCCTAAATGCTAGTTGACCAACCTAAATGCTAGTTGACTTATCCTAATCGCGTGTACTGCTGCTGTAAGCGTAAATTAGCATTCCGAGACCCGATTTGACATGTAGTAACATGCTAGGAACCCCGTAACATATATAATAACTTGGTAACATATGTTTGGATGTAATTCGGTGATACGTGAACTATGTGCTATAACTTGTTGTGCGTTAACGTATGTTAAGTGTGATTGCATGATTGTCTGTTTGAGAGCGTAAACATAACACGGGGAGTCTCGGGTCACCAATGGGATGTCAAGTCTTGTACTTTGGGTCAGTTAAACAGTCACAGTGTTTTCAAACGAACTTGGTTATGGTCTGGACATCTAGGGACTAATTAACCTACGGGTTATTAGTCTAAGTACTTGTAACTGTCATATGTTAGGTCACCGTTTTACGGGACTAGCATAGCAGCTGAGTTTACTCGGGTTAAGGAGTAACGCAACTTAAGGTGAGTTTACGGCCCCTCTTTTAAACTGGTTTTATACTTTCGGGGGAGAAAACATGTGTTAAAACGATTATTTGGTAACTACTGTCATACTATGGGTTTCTAATGTGTACTACACGATATTTGGAAGTCCCGGGGGGAACCATGAATGCGCGGGTTTGCACAACGGGGAAATGTGAATAGCGCTATTGGGAGTGACCAACCCCGCTCGTCGGCTTGGAGGGTCGGCGGGTGCATATTGTCTCAAACAGGAACAACAGGAACAACAGGGTTACTACATCGGGCACAACATCTGGTATTCGAGTTAGTAATGGTTTTCCAATCGTGGTAGTAACAAAACGTACGCCTAGCTAGCGTATACTGGTTTTCGATTTGTTATAGTATGGACAGGTGGACTTGGTACTTGGATTACAAAACCTGTAAACTCACCAGCATTTTTGTGCTGACGTAAACTTTTACATGTTTTCTCAGGTCGCTAAGGTAGCACGACTGGACTAGGGCGCACGCGTCTGCACGGCGTCTAACTAGGGTTGCATGGTCTTATAAACGTTGAACTATTGTTTCATTGTTGAGATACTGTTTTGAATAAGCTTCCGCTGTAAACGGGATTTTTAAACTATGTTTTGAAATTGCATTTATATTCATTTAGACTTGTTTATTGTGATCGTTGGTTTGGATCCTGGTTTGTCATGCGCCTCGCGGTAAAACTCCGCAAGTGGATTTTGAGGGTGTGACAGATTGGTATCAGAGCCAATGGTTATAGTGAACTAGGACTGCATGTAGAGTCTAGTCTATAGCCGAGTCGCACACACTAGACGATCACATGGTACTAAACATTATGGTGGTTTACGTATGGTCTTGTCGGGGTGTCTCTAAATTGTTGGTCTTTCTACGTTACATCATCCGTTCTATCTTAGGTCGGGTTACGTACTTTCTAGGCGGGGTAGTATATTGGAGTAAATCGTGTACTCTTGAGATTTGTCCAAGGCTCGGACATCTCCCTTTCATACTCCAATAGAAACACTTGCCATAAACTACCGTAGTATTACGGTGTGTAGCTAAGAGTCTATGTTCGGTGATTTGAACTTTGAACTAGGAGAACACTTGGAGGACCATGTAGAGCGGTTTATCATTTTTGGTGCACACAAAATCATAAACCGAAATGCATGGAAGCCCTGGTGAACTCTGGGTTTGAAGGGATAGTCCTGGATTGGATCTAGCTTTGATCTTGTGAACATTAGTGGTTATCTTTATCTGTGAAACTAAATTTTCTCGTTCTTTCTGCCAGAATCATGTCTGGAGTACGAGGAGGACGTGGAGGTGGTCGCAATGGTGGACGTGGTGGTGGTCGCGGTGGTGCTGGTGGTCGTGGTGGAGGTATTAACCTATCGCAGGCTGATCTGAACAACTTACTCCAAGCTGCCTTTCAGTTAGGGCACAACGGTGGTGGTAAGTTGATATATCCATTTTCTTTGCCTCATTGGTGAACCTTGTTTACATTATTCGTGGTTTCTCATACGTTTCATTTCAGGTGGTCCTGTTGACCCACCCCCACCCATGTGTACCTACAAGATGTTCCGGGATTGTAAGCCCCAGGAATTCTCTGGCACTGAGGGTGAGGTGAGCTTGCTTAGGTGATTGGAGAAAGTGGAGTCAGTATGTCTGATGTGTAACTGTCTCCCAGAAGATCGGGTTAAGTATGCTGCTGCGTTATTCCAAGATGTGGCATTGACTTGGTGGAATGGCATCACCCAGAACATGGGTATTGGGGAGGCATATGCTATGCCATGGGAGAATTTTGTGCAGTTGCTGAAGCGTGAGTATTGCCCGAGGGAAGAGGTACAGAAGCTGGAGCACGAGGTGTGGAACCTCAAGATGAGTAGGTCGGAAATTGAGAAGTATACTGTGAGGCGGAATGAGTTGGCAGTGTTGTGTCCCGATCTGCATGTGCCAGAATACCGTAGGATTGAACACTATGTCTCGGGGTTAGTACCGGAAATTGCAGGATTAGTGGCTGCGGGAAATCATCCTACTTACGCAGAGGTGGTTCGATCGGCTCATAGGATGACCAACTTAAAGGTGAATGAGGGTATTTTGCCTGCGAAGGGTTCGACTGTTAAGGCCCCAGAGAACAACAAACGCAAGTGGGAAAATGACGGGAAAGGATCTGGGCTAACACAGCAGAATAAGAGGTTCGATAATGGGGGTTCTTCTTCTTCTTCGGGTAACAAGCAGGGTGGTCATGCGGGGAAACTGCCCAAATGTAACAAGTGTGGACGTCATCATCAAGGGAACTGCGACAGTAACCGTTGTCATCGCTGCCAGCGGATTGGGCATTTTGCTAAGGATTGTCGGGCTACACTTCCATCGACCCAGGCCCCGACTACTAATTCAGCTCCGACTACTCAGGGGACTACAGGAAAACAAGGATGTTACAATTGTGGAGAGACTGGGCATTACAAGAAGGATTGCCCAAAACTGAAGCAGGGTGGAAACAACGGTAATGGGAACAACGGGGGTGGCGGCAGAAATGCACGTGCCTTCGTCATTGGAGCCGCTGAGGCTAGACAGGACCCTGACACAGTCACCGGTACGTTTCTTCTCAATAATCGTTCTGTTAGTGTGTTATTTGATTCTGGTGCCGACAAGAGTTTTGTATCCATGGGGGTTAGTCGACTGCTAGATGTTGTACCCGTACCATTAGAGACCAAGTATATTATTGAGTTGGCTGACGGGAAAACGATTGAAGCTACTAGTATCCTTCGGGAGTGTCAATTAGAGTTGTCGGGTTTATCGTTCCCCATCGACTTTATGCCGGTACCTTTGGGTAGTTTTGACGTTGTGGTAGGAATGGATTGGTTATCTTTGTATCGCGCGGAGATTGTCTGTTACGATAAAGTTATTCGGATTCCTCTCCCTGATGGAGAATTCCTTTCTGTGTATGGTATCAAGGGTGGTGTTCCGCTAAACATCATCTCTAGCATGAAAGCCCTTAAGTGTCTTCGAAAGGGTTATCTAGCCGTTTTGGCGCTTTTATCTGTTTCCTCTAGTGATGAGAAGAAGATCGACGACATTCCGGTGGTACGCGAGTTTCCTGATGTTTTTCCCGATGATTTATCTGGTCTTCCTCCTCATCGTCAAGTCGAGTTCGGTATTGATCTCGTACCAGGGGCTGCTCCTATTGCTCGGGCCCCCTACCGTCTTGCACCTCCCGAGATGCAGGAATTGTCTAGTCAGTTACAGGAACTCTTGGACAAGGGTTTCATCAGACCAAGTTCTTCCCCTTGGGGAGCCCCGATTCTATTTGTTAAGAAGAAGGATGGAAGTTTCCGATTGTGTGTGGACTACAGAGAACTGAACAAATTGACCGTCAAGAACCGTTATCCTCTTCCACGTATTGATGATCTATTCGACCAGCTCCAGGGGTCTAGTTATTATTCCAAGATCGACTTGAGGTCCGGTTATCACCAGTTGCGGGTAAGGGAAGCTGACGTTGCAAAGACTGCCTTTCGAACACGTTATGGCCATTTCGAATTCTTGGTCATGCCTTTCGGTCTCACGAACGCACCGGCGGTTTTCATGGACTTGATGAACCGCGTTTGCAAACCATATCTTGACAAGTTCGTCATTGTGTTTATTGATGACATTCTGATCTACTCCAAGAACGAGACCGAACACGAGGAACATCTGTGGTTAGTTTTGGAACTCTTGCGACGGGAACAACTTTACGCCAAGTTCTCAAAGTGTGACTTTTGGTTACGCGAAGTTCAGTTCCTAGGACATGTGGTTAATGAACTAGGAATTCATGTCGATCCAGCTAAGATCGAAGCGATCAAGGACTGGGAAGCACCAAAGACGCCAACTGAGGTGCGGCAATTCCTAGGCCTTGCGGGCTACTATCGTCGTTTCATTCAGGGGTTCTCGAAGATCGCTCAACCCCTGACCACTCTCACGCAGAAGGATAGGAAATTCGACTGGGGTGAACCACAAGAGTCAGCGTTTGAAGAACTGAAGTCTAAACTGTGTTCTGCTCCTATTTTGTCTTTACCTGAGGGCCCTGATGATTTTGTTGTTTACTGTGATGCTTCTATTCATGGTCTCGGTTGCGTGTTGACGCAACGCGAGAAAGTGATTGCGTATGCTTCTCGTCAACTCAAGGTGCACGAGAAGAACTACACCACCCATGACTTGGAATTGGGTGCAGTGGTTTTCGCGTTGAAAATTTGGAGACATTACTTGTACGGTACCAAATGCACCATTTACACCGATCACAAGAGTCTCCAACATATTTTCGACCAACAACACTTGAACATACGACAGCGTCGTTGGATTGAACTCCTGAACGACTATGATTGTGCCATTAAGTACCATCCTGGCAAGGCGAATGTTGTAGCAGACGCCTTGAGCAGGAAGGAATCGACTAAACCTCGTCGCGTTCGGGCGTTGCAGCTCACCATTCATTCATCACTACCTGATCAACTCCGTTCTGCTCAGTTGGAAGCTTTGAAGGAGGAAAACCTTAAAGCTGAAACTATGCACGGTGCCGACAAGCACCTCGAGCGAAGGCCTGATGGCCTGCACTACTTCGCAGAACGCATATGGGTTCCTTTATTCGGGGGACTACGGGAGCTTGTCCTTGATGAAGCTCATAAGTCCCGGTATTCTATTCATCCTGGTTCGGATAAGATGTACCAAGATCTGAAAGTGCTTTACTGGTGGCCAAACATGAGGTCGGACATAGCCTCATACGTGAGCAAATGCTTGACCTGTGCTAAGGTCAAGGTAGAATACCAGAAACCGTCGGGTCTCTTACAACAACCTGAAATTCCGGAATGGAAATGGGAATGGATTACTATGGATTTTGTCACACAACTTCCTAAATCACCAAGCGGGAATGACAAGATATGGGTGATTGTCGATCGGTTGACGAAATCAGCCCATTTTCTTGCTATTAAGGAGACCGACACCATGGATCGTTTGGCTCGTCTTTACTTGAAGGAAGTTGTTTCTAAGCACGGGGTGCCAGTTTCTATTATCTCAGATCGTGACTCCCATTTTACTTCTCACTTCTGGAAGTCTTTGCACAAGGCTTTGGGTACCCAACTAGACATGAGTACGGCTTATCATCCACAGACTGACGGTCAGAGTGAGTGCACGATTCAAACTTTAGAAGACATGCTGCGGGCATGTGTGATCGATTTTGGCAAGGGTTGGGAAGCTCATCTACCGTTGGTAGAATTCTCGTACAATAACAGTTATCACACGAGCATCAAGGCGGCTCCGTTCGAGGCACTATACGGACGGAAATGCCGTTCTCCTCTTTGTTGGGCTGAAGTGGGTGAGAGTCAACTCACTGGGCCTGAACTAGTGTACGAAACTTCGGAAAAGATCGTACAGATTCGTAACCGGTTGGCAGCGGCACGGGATCGGCAAAAGAGTTATGCCGATCAGCGTCGCAAACCATTGGAATTCCAAGTTAATGACAAAGTACTTCTAAAAGTCTCACCGTGGAAGGGCGTCATACGCTTTGGGAAGCGTGGCAAACTCAACCCACGGTATGTCGGACCATTTACGATCCTGGAACGGATTGGACCGGTGGCATATCGTCTTGATTTACCGACGGAGCTCGGTAACGTACATAACGTCTTCCACGTGTCAAACTTGAAGAAGTGTCTGGCTGACGAGTCTCTCATCGTTCCACTGGAAGAGATCAAGGTTGATGATCGTCTTCGGATTGTGGAAGAACCTGTGGAGATTCTGGATTACAAGATTCGTAGCCTACGTCACAGCAAGATTCGTATCGTTAAGGTTCGGTGGAACTCGAACCGGGGACCAGAGTATACGTGGGAACGGGAGGATCAGATGAAGTCTAAATATCCTCACCTCTTTCCTAAGGAAGCGTTCGAGTCGAGATATGTCTCTTCTGCAGCTGAATGAATCTCGGGGCGAGATTCCTTTTAACGTGCGGATGATGTGACAACTCGGGTAAATCTCTCTTTTGGTTTCTATCTTTTGTTTATTCCCTTCGTTATTTCTTTTGTTCTTTTGGTACTTGTGCAATTTTCGGGACGAAAATTCTTTTAACGTGGGGATGATGTGACACCCGGCAAATTCTGGTTAACAACGTTGTCTAGATGAAAGTCTACCTTAGCGAGTCACGCGTATATTGTACTTAACTGGGTTAGTTAAGTCGGGTTATGGTTCGGGAACTATCGGTTTAGTCTAGAGGATCATTGGATGTTGGTCTAGAGGTTCATTAGATGTCGGTCCTTAACCAAGTGTACAAACGGTGACGATTTGTAGGATCGTCAGGGCATACGGAACATACAAGTCTCGAGTCCCGGGAATTGGTGAACGAGTGTGAATATGTGTATTTACAAGTGTTATGTGTTTACAATCATTATGTGACTTGTCGGTATGTGAATATGTGTTAACATATGTTAAAACGGGGTTTAACGCGCAAAACACACGAAACTAGCCACTATGGGCGATTAGGGGGCTAAATGCATGACTGTTCATGCAATTAGGCCCAAATGCATGACTGTTCATGCGATTGGGGGGCCAATTGCATGACTGTTCATGCGATTAGGCCCAAATGCATTACTGTTCATACGATTAGGATTCCTAATCGCGTGTAAAGCTGCATAATCGCGTGTTACGGGCTGGACGACTAAAAACGACTATAAATACCATACTTGACCTCATAAACTTCATTATACAAACCCTAGTCGTCCCATAACCTGCCCCAACACACACACAACCTCTGGAACGCGATTTTTGATCAAAACACAAGGATTCAAGCATAATCCATCGTTCTTTCATAATCCTAAGGTTTGGTTTCCATCCATGAATCTTTATAAACGTTTTTAATCAATCCCTAATGGTCCAGACCTGTTCTAAAACGAAAAAGCTTTCTGAAAATCGTTAATAAGGGTTGTTAATCGGATTCTAACTAGTATACATGTGTTATGGGTGTTTATGATTAGAAAGCTAGGGTTTTTATGATTCATAATGATGGATTAACATGTTATTAGGTTAAATCAGAATAATATTAATGTTATGATGATAATATCTGAGTAATTGATTATTAGGGTTATTGTTATGCATGTTAAGGTGATGTTGCATGCTATGTGAATGGTGTTTGGATTACATGATTGCATGCAGGGCTGAAAATACGAGGCAAAACAAAGGGTTTTGGTTGAAACATGTTTAGGATAGTGTTTGGGATGATATTGGGTAGTTACACACGTTCTGGATCTGATTTGGAGCGTTAAACGCGCGAAAAACTGGAACAGCAAGGTTACAGGCGATTAGGATTGCTAATCGCCAGTTTTTCATGCGATTAGGGCCTAATCGCTAGTTTGTTCATGCGAGTAGCCCTAATTGCTAGTTTTTACATGTGGTATAGCCCTAAATGCTAGTTTTACATGTGGTATAGCCCTAAATGCTAGTTTTACATGTGGTATAGCCCTAAATGCTAGTTTTACATGTGGTATAGTCCTAAATGCTAGTTTTACATGTGGTATAGCCCTAAATGCTAGTAGTTACATGTGGTATAGCCCTAAATGCTAGTTTTACATGTGGTATAGCCCTAAATGCTAGTTTTACATGTGGTATAGCCCTAAATGCTAGTAGTTACATGTGGTATAGCCCTAAATGCTAGTAATTCATGCGATTAGCTTTCCTAAATGCTAGTTGACCAACCTAAATGCTAGTTGACTTTTCCTAATCGCGTGTACTGCTGCTGTAAGCGTAAATTAGCATTCCGAGACCCGATTTGACATGTAGTAACATGCTAGGAACCCCGTAACATATATAATAACTTGGTAACATATGTTTGGATGTAATTCGGTGATACGTGAACTATGTGCTATAACTTGTTGTGCGTTAACGTATGTTAAGTGTGATTGCATGATTGTCTGTTTGAGAGCGTAAACATAACACGGGGAGTCTCGGGTCACCAATGGGATGTCGAGTCTTGTACTTTGGGTCAGTTAAACAGTCACAGTGTTTTCAAACGAACTTGGTTATGGTCTGGACATCTAGGGACTAATTAACCTGCGGGTTATTAGTCTAAGTACTTGTAACTGTCATATGTTAGGTCACCGTTTTACGGGACTAGCATAGCAGCTGAGTTTACTCGGGTTAAGGAGTAACGCAACTTAAGGTGAGTTTACGGCCCCTCTTTTAAACTGGTTTTATACTTTCGGGGGAGAAAACATGTGTTAAAACGATTATTTGGTAACTACTGTCATACTATGGGTTTCTAATGTGTACTACACGATCTTTGGAAGTCCCGGGGGGAACCATGAATGTGCGGGTTTGCACAACGGGGAAATGTGAATAGCGCTATTGGGAGTGACCAACCCCGCTCGTCGGCTTGGAGGGTCGGCGGGTGCATATTGTCTCAAACAGGAACAACAGGAACAACAGGGTTACGACATCGGGCACAACATCTGGTATTCGAGTTAGTAATGGTTTTCCAATCGTGGTAGTAACAAAACGTACGCCTAGCTAGCGTATACTGGTTTTCGATTTGTTATAGTATGGACAGGTGGACTTGGTACTTGGATTACAAAACCTGTAAACTCACCAGCATTTTTGTGCTGACGTAAACTTTTACATGTTTTCTCAGGTCGCTAAGGTAGCACGACTGGACTAGGGCGCACGCGTCTGCACGGCGTCTAACTAGGGTTGCATGGTCTTATAAACGTTGAACTATTGTTTCATTGTTGAGATACTGTTTTGAATAAGCTTCCGCTGTAAACGGGATTTTTAAACTATGTTTTGAAATTGCATTTATATTCATTTAGACTTGTTTATTGTGATCGTTGGTTTGGATCCTGGTTTGTCATGCGCCTCGCGGTAAAACTCCGCAAGTGGATTTTGAGGGTGTGACAGGTGCGGTATTCATCTCCACAACCTCCTCCTCAACTTGTGACAAAATCCACTCTTGTTTTGCTTGACATTTTTCATGAGGTGATAAGGCGATATAAGCCTTATCCTTTCTTCTTTCATATCTTAGAATGCCGTACTTATAACTGAGCCATTTTAGCCGACATTCTCGTAATTGATTGCACTTTAAACGTAATCTTGTCAAGTCTGCTTTGATCTGCCTGAAGTTCCGCTTATGTTCGGCGTTCACTAGTGTTTGGTAGTGTTGAAGGGTCTGAGGAGGGGCAAGCTCTTCATAGTACAAGACCGAAGTGTTCTCCCATATTTCATAAGCAATTAAATACCTTCTTGCTGCCTCCTTTTTCAATGCAAGCTTTGGACAATATTCAAAAGTGTGGCGCGGATCCCCACAAACCGCACATGTATCGCGATATGCATACATGGTCAAAACTTGAGCTTCTTTTACCTGCGAAAGAAAGATCCTGCACAGACAACTAGAAAACCCAAAGTGAAATCTAATAAAATTAAAAAAAAAACTAAAAATAAAAACAAAGATTTTTTTTTTATTTTTTTTGAATTTTAAAAAACTAAATATACACACAAACAAACATGCAATGCAACACTAAGCGCACTAGCTCCCCGGTAACGGCGCCATTTGATGACCTCAGTCGTCACGGGTCATACAAAACCTAAATAACCTAGGTAGCTAGGGTATGTAGGGTATCGAATCCAAGGAGCATGTGGTTAGCGTCACACTAGTTGTTTGTTTGTCTAAGCTAGTTACAAATAAATATAAAAATATAATTATGAAGTTTGCTAGTTTTATCTTTTGTTTGTTTTATATAAATGTTGAAATGATAACAAAATAATCTAAATAAATAATAAAGATAAATGTAGCTTCCACCCGGGATCCTATTTGTATAATCTTGCAACCTATTCGATTTAACTACAAGAACACCATATAGACATGGCCTTGGTTATCCTGTCACAATAACTATTCAGATTGAAAAAATAACTAAGGACAGTTTACTCAATGGTAATCAATTTAGTTATCCTGCCACAATACTAAAGATGATCTTTGATAGTAACCGAAAAATTTAGTTATCCTGTCACAATAACTAAAGCCGATTTCTAACACCAACCGTGCAACCAAATTATCCCTATACAAATATCAACCAACCTCCCTATGATGCTAGAAATCACAGTTAATAGATAAATTGATTCAAATATAAGTAAGGTTTATTCAATCCAACACAAGTAGTAAAAATACTAGTTCATACATAATCAAAACGAGTTCAGAATACAAAATCAATACAAAGATTCACCCGGGGGAAAGCTACAAAAGATTTAACTGTGCATGTTGTTCACGCGACTTCTTCTTTTCTATGTGATCCTCCCTCTCGGTATGCGTGACCTACTCAGCAGCCAAGAAGGCTGCCCAACGATTAATAATATTGTCTTCCTCCCAGTCACGTTTTTATCAAGTCCCATCGAGTCTTTGGTCAAACTCCACATCAAAGCACTTGAATAATTATTTCCTAAATTTTCTCCTCATCCCTTTGACTGTGTCGCTTTTCTTTTAATTTTGTCACTCTTCTTTTGAAACCCCCATTTTCTATTAATTATGGGTTTTGACTTTTGGGCCGTAACATAAGTTACGGGTCTTTTGTTTTATTATTTTTTATTTATTAATATTATTATATATATTATTATTATTATTATTATTATTATTATTATTATTATTATTATTATTATTATTATTATTAATAGTAGAAGATTCCATGCATGTTCCTTGGTGCTCGGGTCTCGAATATATTTCTAATTTTTTCGCCCTGCTACACACGAGCACCTACCAAAATTATAAAATAAATAAATTAATAGTAAAAGCAACTAAAAAGTAATAAAATATATACAATACTAAAATAATATAGTACATACATAAAACTAATAAAAATACTATCTAATCGACTCAAAAATGTACAAAAGTGACAAATAAATGTGAAGCATTTAGCAACACATCAGCTTCATGCTAATTTCCTGAAAAACATGCATGAAAAATATATGGGTCAACATGAAGTTGGTGAGTTCACGGGTTTTTGTATGTTGGACCTGTAATCCCAAATCCGACTAAATTACTGCCTAGCAAGGGAAATAATCAATATGTGATCTGACATGAGCCCATAACCAAACCTTGACATGTTGTGCCTCGCCCATTGTACACTCAAGACAATGAATAAATGTGAAATACTAGCACTCTTTTGATATCTGTCATCCGGTCATAGCGACTGACCAAGAGTGGGGGTGTCAACCCAATAGATCTATTCTGGTGTTTTATAGCTAACTTCATAGCTAATGGTTATGGTATGATGTATGACACGAGGGCTTAATGGATCCTGAACCTTGATGTCTCATGTTCACATAATAGTCATGTATGTAACTAAAAACTGAAAACTGTACGCATGTTTTTCCCCCGGAAAAAATGCAAAAATAGTGAAAAAGGGGCTGTGAAACTCACCTTATGGTATGTCTTGGAAATCAACTAATGGATCTGAGCTAGAGAGATCGACCTACGGGTCCTATGTAAAAGAGACATTTTAGGTATACGTCACTTGAACTGCTTACAAGTTGTTCTCTTGTTACGCCTGTCCTTGTAACTTAACTCTTTAAGTTAAATGTGTCTTTGATGGAAAGATTTACATATTTAATGACTTATTTGTCAAAGGATACAATGTTAACTCTTTTAAATGTTCCACATTAGGGTTCCTAATGTAGTATTTTCCAAAATATGAACTTTATGGTTTTGTGTTGAAAGATTCACCTTCTTTATGTATCTAGTGATCTTGACAAAAAATAGCTTAGTTTCTGAGAAAAAACATCACTTTTACTTGTGACAACATGTGTTCTATACACTTTGATGTGTTCATGTGTTGTAGGTTTTACAACTTTTATCTTGACATGTGTATATATCTACAATATTTAAGTATGTTTAACTTATTATTTTCATAACTTGGAAACTTTGTGAAATAATAATATTTCATGTAAAAATGTTCCTTTCTTGAAAACTCATGGATTTTTGTAAGCTTTGTTATAAACTAACAACTTTCAACATTATGTCTTATGTTAATGAGTTTAGAAAACATATAAATTTTCTTATAAAACTTTCAGCCCTTATGGATATATATCCATATATATGTTTCGGCCCTAAGTGAGTGTAAACACATACATTTACCAACTAACATAATGTATTTTAAAGCATGAGTTCACTCACTTGTTTGGTTTAGTTACAAGAGTAAACATACTATGAACAACTTTGCATTTAAAAGACTATGTAAAAATAAAGACACAAGTTTAAGAAAGCAAATGTTATACCTCCTAGTGTCTTAAGAAAAGAGGGAGTTAGGGGCCTTATACAACCTTGATTATGCTCCTTGTACCCCTAATGATCCCTTGAAAGTTAATGGTTATTGTTAGTTACTTGTGTGTGAGTGGTGGTTTGTGGTGGTGTGGTGGCCGAAAGATAGAGAGGGAGGAGTGGAGGGGTTGTGTTAGTTGTTTTGGTGCACTTATTCCTGTAAACCTTGACCCTATTTATAACAAATTAAATTAGCAAGTCATTATGGTTTAAGAAAGGTGAAAGAGGGCATCTTTCTAAATATGGATTAGGATATTATAAAGGTGATTTTGGTTGGATTTGGAAGAGATTATGGACTTGATGTGAGCTTGCTTTCTTGGTTAGAGTGGGTCGAAAATATGAGGGCGTTAGGAGGTCATGGATTAGTCAACCTCATAAGGATTTGATGCATGATAATCATGGTGTCTTGGGTGATTAGAGGTGTCTTAGGTTGACTTGGTAGGATCTTGCATGGAAAGTGTGGAATGGTAATTGTAGTAAGTCAAAACTTAAGCTTTCCTAAGTGTCGTAAGATGCTTTCCTTATTAGTGTAACATCTAAGACTGTGATGGAGGTGACTAAAGTTTGTCTTAGGAAATCTTGGTGGAAGAATAAAATGAAGGGAATTGTGTAAGAGCGGAAGACACAAACACTACACACATGTGTATATGTGTCTCGTGTATATATGTATGTATGTGGAGGTTACATATTTTTGGCAAGTCAACTACCATGGAATGAATACAAGGTCCAATGTTTAACTAATTATGGTGGAATCTTAGTGATGGAAATGATGGTTCATTAAAGGTGTAGGAGTTTAACATTGGAAAGCACATACACACATATGTATGTGTGTGTGTGTTGTCGCATATATACACACATGCATATATATTATTATTTTTTTGAACATTTTAAATTCATGTCTTGTACAAATGCGCATTCACATGTTATAATTAGATGTTAAGTGTGATCTTTGTACAAGTTTAGGTGCCACAAAAATAATATATAATTGTGCGTTCAATATATATTTTTAACTAGTCGTATTACTAGTCACATGTGGGCGCTGTGTTTTGGTGATTCCTTGTATATGGACATTGTTTGATTTTGTCCTTGATTGGATCACAATTGAAATGTTATGTTCAATTGTATGAGTTTCCCAAACTAGGGTTTTTGGTATGATCTCTCTATAGCTCATGGTAACTACTCAACTAGTTATGAAATTGCTCCTACTAGTGGACCTACTGCTAGACTGTAAGCATTGAAATTGGCTTGTTGAGACCCTGTATGGCTCAATTCTAATAAAACATGTAAAATGAGATGTCATGCACAATGTGTACGTGTAAATAATGTATAGATATGACATGTGATTTCGACGGGTGTCACACCCAATTCAATAACAATCAAATCTTTATTATCTCTTCTTATATGCAATTCAATAAAAATAAAATACTTATTGTCTTTCATGATACCCAATTTAATAAAAATCAAATATTTATTATCTTTTCTTATGAGGTTATTACTTCCTGAACTAGGGCTGCAAACGAACCGAACGAACACGAACAAGGCCTTGTTCGTGTTCGTTTGTTAAGGAAAATATGTGTTCACAAACAGGTCATGAACACTTTTCGAACGAGATTTTCTGTTCGTCTTCGTTTGTTAATAAAACAATGATGTTCGTGTTTGTTTGTTAATTTTGTTCATGAACGCACATGAACACAAAGAAGTGTTCATTAATAGAAACAAATATAAACGGACATATATTAACTTTCGAATAAAATCGAAGTCACATACATATATGTTTATTTATTTATTTGGGTTAAATAAATAAAAACAAAATAATATTAAGACAAATTATGAAAATTAAAAATTATTAAACTATCGAACATAAACAAACAAACATAAACGAACACGTTACCGGACGTTCATGAACATACATGAACGAACGTGGCCTCTGTTCATGTTTGTTCGTTTAACTAAACGAACGAAATATTTTGTTCGTGTTCGTTCGTTTATTAAATGAACAAACACAAACGAACTTCCCGCTGAACGGTAAATGAACTGTTCGCTGAAAGTTCAATTCGTTTGCAGCCCTATCCTGAACACCATGAAATTGATTTTTTAACAATGGGGTAAACAATGAATCACTGCAAATATGAATTGAAAAGAAAAATGATACAACATAACCTAATCAAAGAAGAAACGCAAAAGATGGATATAGAACCAAAGCAAATAGCCTCATATCCTCCACCAGTGATTCTATAATCGAATCAAACAATAAAAAGTGAAAAAAATAAAATTTAAAACCCTAAAATCTGGTTAATTTTTATTCAAATGCAACAATAAAAGGTGAAAATATGAAAACAAAGATTAAAAACATACAAGGAATCAGCGTTGTTCCTAAGCTGAAATAAAAATAGATCAATGATAATCGAATCAGCACTACAAAAAAATTGCCATTTAGTGACATACAAAAAATGCCACAAAATAACAAAAAAGTGACACTAAAGACCACTGTAGGAATGGGTGGCACACAAAATAAGTGTCACTAGAAGTGCTAACACTAAAACCTTTTAGTGACACTTTTTCAATGTGCCGCACATAGTTTTAGGCTTTTAGCGGCACTTTTTTTTTGCCACAATAAGTAATCCTAGTTATATATCCATACTAGGTTTAGTGACACAAATTTTGTGTAAGTAAAACTTCTAGTTGAAATTATGTACTATTTTTAGTGCCACAAAATCACATTATTTACAGAATAAAATATAAATAAAAGTCCGATAAAATTGTAAATGTAGACACCCTAATATGCGGAGAACGTCTTTTTTAGGTTTACGCCAGTCAATGACCGAGTGATGACGTGACAGGCGTGATCCTGAGGTGGATTAATGCGGAGAACGTCTTTTTGAGTTTTCGTCAAACCAACACGAAGAGATGACATGGCAGGCCTGGTTGTTGAAGTTAAATAAGGCGGAGAACTTTTTTTTGAGTTTTCGCAAACCAGCACCGGCTTATAACATGACAGGACTGGTTGTTGATGTTTAATCTAGGTGGATGACGTGTATCCCCTTTTAGTGTAGTTAATGCGCCGTCATTTTAGTTAATATGGGAATTATTGGAAGTAAATGCGATAAGAATTTGAAAAGTTGTCATAAATTTGGGGGGAAAACCAAGGAGGCGTGTTGAGGAAGTCGAGGAGGTTGGTAGACGTGTCAGATAGCAGAAGGCATATCGTCATGATGGCCGTCAAATCAGGCACATGATAGATGAAAATTTTGTCTGGTGTCAGGCGCGTGTTCATCCACGCGCGCGAGTGAAGCTGTTAGGCTTTAGGATGATGACACGTGGCGACTTCAACATGTCCTGTCTCGAGCATGTGGGAAGCCACACGCGGTTAGGCAGCTGGAAATCTTCAGGATGATGAGACGCTGTCCAGACGTCGTGTGTCAGGCGCTTAGGAGACCATGCACGCGAGTGTAACTTCTCAGTAGCGAGTGAGAGTCGTGGCTTCATCCTAAGCGTCCAGATGAAGAGGCGACTGTTCGTGACTCTAGCTGGGACCCATCTAATTAAATGCGATGGGTATAAATAGTCGTTTCCCTTCCCCCCCCCCCCCCTCTCTCTCTCAACATTTTCCCCAAATTTCTTCAACTTCTCTCAAAATTTTCTAAGTTTCCAGTGGGGATTCAAAGTTTTCGATCGATCTTCAAAGATTCTGACACATTCCCAGAATTCTTCTTCTTCAAACATGTCTGAATCTTCTCAGACTCGGGAGAATCCCACTAAGCAGAATGTGGAGAAGACCAAGACGTCGAAGACCTAGGTAAAAACCACGGTTAAGTGGGTCGAGGCTAGTTTCAAGGAGTTTCTTCGGGATATGGTTTGAGAGCCGGAGTTTCCAGAGTCAGGGAAGACGACCCTGTTGAATCATGAGTGCAAGATAGCTCTGTATGGAGCCCACTTTATGAAGTGTGGGTTCCATCTTCCAGCCACCAAGTTTCAAGTCGATACTTTGGTGGCTTATGGCATCCATATAACCCAACTCAGTGGGTTTGGCATGCTCAGGCTTGTACACTTTGAAGCCTATTGTCGTGCCTTGGATGTTGAACTGACTTTCGAGCGATTCAACGTTTTCTATGTGATGGCCATGGAGCAGTCCCGGTTCAATTTTCCCTACGCTCCAAGACGCAGGTGGTGGGAACTTATCCTCCCAAGTCAATGCATGACTGGAAGGAGAAGTTTTTCTATGTGAAGCGCGCGGTGATCCCTATGGAGATGCCCTGGTAGGTGATTGGGGAGTGCCAAAAGCTCGCCACCTACCCAGTGATGCAAGGTTTTATGGACCAATAGTGGTTTGTAACCTTGACCTCTAACCCCTCCCCCTCCCCCTTTGACACCCATTTGTGTTAGGAGGCGCTGCTCGTGATGCTAGGGATGAGCCGGCTGCGCTTGGTTCCATGGCAGGAACCATACATCCTTGATGAGGGTAAGTTTTATTTCTGCACATCTCTTTTATTGATATTTTAATTTTTTTTGTAAAAAAGAACTAACTGTTTTGCTCTTCTATAGGTGTGACGAAGTTTGGCGCCTTCTTGGCACGTGACAAAGCAAGGTTGGGTAGAGAGCCCCCCCCCCCCGCGGCGGATCAACTTTGTTCATTAATAGTTTGACCATATTCATTAGATATTTAACCTCGGTAGTTTGTGAAATTGTTGATGGTTTGGGTCCAACTACTGAAAAATAATTTAGAGAAAAATGCTTTGGTTGAGATTTAGCCTTTTTATGAGAAAAAGGTGTTATATGGTTGTTGTTGGCTGGGATAGAAAGTGTTTTCAATATCTTGTTTGATTTGTTTTCCCATAACCAGTTGTGTAATCTTCTTATTGTACCGATTTCCTTTTCTATATCTTCAAAATTTTGTTATGTGGTTAAACAGACCACATACTTCACATGGTTTTGCATTTCCTTTCAATTTTAAATTTTCAGGAGTTTTGGAAGGCAAAGTACTGACAGTTTCAGCATTTTAAATTAAGTCATCAACAGTTTTCATGGTCTCAACTGCTGAGGTAGATGAAACTACTGATGACTTAATGTCAGTTGTTTTAACTTCTGCAGGACTTTCTTTTTCATTTTTAAGAAAGTCCTGATGAAAAGATGTGCAGCCTTTCATATCAGAAGTTTGATTTTGAACTATTTTACTCCCATCATCAGCAGTTTTGGGAGTAAATCAGTTGGTGGTTCTGTGTGGTTATACCCTATGCAAAACTTAACATTTGATGCAGTTTATTTGTTAAACAGCATTTGGTAACCCCTACATGACTCAACCCAATTTTCACAGTCAACCTTGGTGTCAGTAAGCTCTTTTCTGACATTACATAGGATTTCTATCTTGCTTTTTATTGTGCTTAGGTTTCAACAACATTATTTGTTAATTTAGAAATTTCTTTTGTCTTTGATGCAAGTTTTCTTTCTAAATCACATTTCATTTGAGTGTATTTTCTCTCTGAATCATTGGCTTTGCCTTGTAAGTGCACATTGGTTTCTCTTATTAAACCAAAAGATTCTTTGCATGATTTTGAGCAAAGATTTAAAAGATATTCTTTTGATACCTGTGATAAGGTAGAATTAGAGGAGCAACCCTCAAAAGCCATTAAGGCAAAATTCTTTCTGCCATTACCAGGTTCTCCCTAATTGATGTCAAATATTTTGTTGTCTGCATCAGGATTGCATTCAGTGGTGTCATATGGAAGACTGCTCCAGTCAACATACCTAGAAGTAAATTAACTATGTTGAATGGGTTGTTAAGCTTGTGGAGGTTGAGCAGCAGGAATGGAAGGAATTTGTTGTTGGCCCTGTTGTTGAGCAGGCACCTGAATATATTGTATTTGAGGCACATATTGGATTTGTGGAGCTTTTGTCTGTACAAAATGAACACTTCCTTGTGTTCCTATATTCCGATTATAACTGGGGTTAGCTTGATTTCCAGACTAAGGTTGGTTATAGCTAGAGCTTCTACATTATCTAGCAAAGTGTCCTTACTTTTGACACTTGTGACATCTCAATTTTGATTTGTCAAAACCAACTTTTGTTGAACTGTTCAGTCCTGGAAATTTTCTTCCTGACCTTTTATAAATTTTTTTAGATTTTATTTTTAACATGACCAGTTGGTGTAGTGTGTCCATTTCTTCTAAGTCATAACTACTGAAATTTTTTAAGCCATCCATTATAAAACACATGTTATCAGTAGTTTGACTATTTTCTTCATTGTCATAAGCTGGATATGATCTTTCTGATGAGATCCGAGCAGTTATGTCAATGTGATCAAAAGATCCAAAATCATTTGAACAAGTTGGTGAGTATTGTCCCAAAAGTGTTGTACTACCTGGAATATAGTCATTAGTAGTTTTACTAGAATTTTGCAACTTTTTCTTTTGATTGATTTCTCTCTCAAAAGTGAGTAATCTCCCATGTAATTTGTGAATGAAAGGGAGTCAAAATCTGGTCCAGATCTGAGGACTATAGAATAAGTTTCCCATATTTCTAGTAAAGACCTTAAAAATCTATGTAGCATAGATGAGTTTGTGTAGGTCTGACCATTTAATTTTAACTCATATATTAAAGAAAAAATCTTTCAAATTGTTGTGTCAAAGTTTCTCCATCAGCATGAGTAAAAGTTTCATATTGTTGACCCAAGATTTCTCTAGTGTTGGCAATCACCTCATCAGTTCCTCCAAACTGTTCTTTAAGGCAATCCCATAGCTCTTTGGCACTCTCACAATGTAAGAGCACATCATATATTTCGTTTAGGAGAGCCATTTCCAACATAGAGAATGTCTTAGCATCCAGCTCAAGTTTTAGGAAATCTTCATCAGTGTAGTCTTTTGGTTATTTTGTTCTTTCTACTTTAGTTTCAGGATTTGTTATTACTAGTTTATGGGGTCAATACATGACAGACTTCCAACAGCCAGTATTTTGCTGTGATAAAGTATGTGTCATCCTCCTTTGCAAGATATTGTATTCATTTCTGACCAGCATAGGAGGTTTATTGGCAGATCCAGTATTATGAGAATCCATTTTTAAGAAAATTGATTTGTCAATAGTTTCTTAAAGTTATGGATTTTTAAAAAAGTGAACTTTTATCATTTATTAAATATCAATAAGAGCATATGTCTGATTCTCAATTTGTTAGATTGATATTTGATCAGATGAACAGTACTCTGATACCAATTGTTGGATCAGTTTCTTTTAACAGTTCCTTATCAAGAACACTTGTTTGGATTTATCAAAGTAAATTGCACAACGGAATAAGTAAGTGTTCTAAGTTAAATCTTCACTTTTAACAGGAGTTATTACTCCCCCTCAGTTAATGAACTAAAGCAGTAAATGAGAGAATCAAACAGTTAATGAATATAGCAGTAGTAAATGCTTTGAATGATTTTCAATATGTTAGAAAAGGTTAACTACGAAAGCTTGTCTAAAATAGTGGGAAAGACCCATCTATTTATAGACAGATTAATAAGTACAAGTGAAGTATTCAAAAGATTATAATAATACTACAACAGGCTATAGTATTGGAACTTGTACAGAGACTTTATTAAAATTAATATAATACTAAACTACTAATGTTAAGGGCAGTGGGAAGCTTCCACAGGAACTGGTGATGAGTGACAAGTTTCTGATGAGTATTCTTTAGAAGTTTGATCTTAAGTAGTTGTTCTTCAGCTGTTTGTCTGGTTCATCTTTAGAACTTCTGATCTTTACTCTTCAGCACTTGTATCAGCTTCTTCATTTCTTTGTCTTCTTTAGTAGATTCTATACTTAGCAAAATGTGTAAAGAGGATATAAGACTAAGGTTCATATTGGCTTGTCAATCACCATCAATTTGTGGGTTCACAACTCTCACTATAAGTACCCCATCTTCTCATGAAGAAAGGGTCAGAATTTTTACACACTCAAACACACACTACACTCTAAGTTTTGTAACAAAGATTGGTTGAAATATTTGTCCATTTGATACTCGTTGTAACTGTCACACAACACTAATAAAATCTCTTGATTTATTTTATATTTTGAGTATTAGTTTAGACTGGTGTTTCTTCATTGGCGCCATCCGTATAAAGCTTTTATAAGAACAATAAAAAACCAAAACGAATTTCTTTATAAAACCATGAGTTCCTAGATGTCTGCATTCCCAGGGAACACCTCTACTGCTGGTGCTGCTCAGTTCAGCACCAATCCGCAAGAGCAGCTCCAAGGAGGGCAAAACCAAACAAAAGCCCCACGTAACACCTCTCCATCTATAGCTGCCCGACAATTGATCTCTTCCATTCATTTCATAACCGAAAACGTTCAAGCGTGACAAAGTTCCCTAACTGATAACGCCACGTCAATGGTTAGTCCAGAGATGTGGTACATTCACCAAAAGGAGGCTTTGCAGCGTCATTACAACCAGATGGTTCGTGAGCAGCGTCTCAAAGACGTGTCCAAAAAGTTGCCATTTAACGAGGTTCGAGACCACACCGTCTCTGAAAGTCTGTTGTGCCCTACCACCAAGCATGAGGGGGTCCCTACGCGGCGACTCCAGAGGAACTGGGTACTACAACGGGAGCAAAAAAAAAAGGACCTCACATGGAGGGAGGACTCAGATGAGTCCCAAAGCTACTTCCAGCGAGACAATAGCCAGTCCCATTCTAACACGATTACATGCGGGCACTATCTGTCCGCCGAGGAGGACCTCACAAAGCCCTACTACCCACCATCGTTAAGTGAAAAGTCAAAGTTCACTCCACGCATCGCGTTGACTCCTTTGTGACCAAAAACTAAATTCCAAGCAACTTCGGGATGTGTGACGGGTCCTCAGACTCCTACAACCACTTAAGAAGCTTTAAGACCGCGGGCAAAGTAGCAGGCTGGACCTTTCCGGCCTCGTGTCACATGGTCCCGCAAACCCTCACGGGTGCAGCGCGGGTATGGTTTGACAATCTACCAGGGTGGAAGCGATTCCACTGATATCTTGCAAGTGTGGATACACGAGAATGAGTCGATTGAAGACTACATAACTAGGCTCAACAAAGACGCGCTGCAAATCGGGCCCATTGGCTTTGAACTTTTAAATGCAGCCTTTAGACAGGGCGTACAATGCGATGCGCTCATCCGCACCCTCACTGGAAAAACAGGTATGCCAGACACCTGGGATGAGATCATGACCACAGCCAAGCTTTATGCGAGAACAGACAAGGAAATATTTGTCTGGAGTAGGATACTTGCACCGCAATATACTGACGTTCAAGCCCAATCCGCAAGAAACAAGCATAACAACATGACACAAAATGGAATGCTTCTGTTTGAAGTAGACTACAAGGATCATCTTAGTCGAATGATCAAAATTCCACCCGGAGGAGTCACAACTCATGGACTCCGCTCACAAAAACTTCTGCATAGGTTTTGGCTACTTAATACATAGACTTCCCCATGCCAAGACTGAAGAAGAAAAGAGAAGGCTTGGATTCCAACAAGTTATGCGCATATCACCAAGACATAGGCCATGATGTAGATGCATTTATGTCTACAGCTTTCGGGTTTAGCATTTAGTTTGTTTGTCGTTTATGTTTTACGTTTGAGTTTGAGTTTGTAATACTTATTCGCTATATCAAAGATGCGAATGAGTTTTTAGGTGTTGCGAATGAGACTGTTGAATGGCCATTCATATGGTAATTTACCCATTAACATACTCGAGTATGCGAATGGGGATGGCCTATATATATGTGATGATGGATAGAGAGTTTAGAGTTTGGTCATTTTGTACACTGAGTCTAGGCACCAAAACCTCTCTGTTTGAACATTCTAGAATTTGTTTATCGAGTCTGTGATCAAGTGATTTCAACTTAATGATTATGATAAACATTAAAAATGATATCTTTCTTGTGATTTGTTTGACTAATATAAATTTTGCTAGATTAAGAGGGATTCCGCACCTCTCGGTTTATAAATCATGCAGATTATATTGTAATTGATTATCTTCAATCCTACAAAGTGGTATCAGAGCCATGTGCTCAATCTTACGATTGTAAATTGATAAACATTTGAAAGATTCGAGCTCAAAATTGTTGAAACCCTAACTGTTTTCAAGGTTTATAAGAAAAACATGGTTTTTGATTGATTTGAAGGTCAATATGTGGTCAATTTCAAAACTCTTTCACAAAAGTTGATCTATTACTGTTTTGAAGCAAAACCTATCATTCTACAATCACTTTCGTGAAATTTTTCCAAAATCAGATCAAAATAACCGTTTTTTTGAACCGAGGAAGAAGATGAATGTTCGAACAGTGTGAATAGCTTGCACTGACCATGCGAATGAGTCTTCTTGATACTCATTCATACACATTTTCATACGAATAGGTCATTTTTGCTAGTCATTCATTTCAGATTTTCCATTCGTATCATATTGGTTCTCATTCGCATATACGTTCGTGCGAATAGGTGTTGGATTTGTTCATTCGAATAGTGACATTGCGAATAGGATTTTCTTTTTCCCATTCGCATCCTCGAAAATTTTTCAGAAAATTTTTCTAACTTTTGGAACTTTGTGATAATGGATAATATTTGGGGTTTTTCTATGACATGACTGGAGCCGAGAAGAAGTATGTTGCTGAGAAGAAGGCTTATTCATAGTTATCCCAAGCTTTGAATCAAGATCTCATACATCAGTTTGGACCGTGTACAACATCAAAGCAATTGTGGGATACACTTCAAAGCCAAAATGATGGGAATGAAAGAATAAAGAATAAAGAGAAACAGAATGGATCAATTGAAGAAAGAGTTTGAGAATTTCAGTTTTGTTTGAAATGAGACACAGAAAGAGTTGACTACTCGTTTTTATAATCTATTATCCGATTTGTCTAACTATAACATTTCTTATCCCATGTCTGAATGTGTAGAAAGGTTTTCAGATGCGTTACCGGTATATTGGAGTTAGTATGTAGAAGTCTTGAAGGAAATGGACACTTTCAATTGTTTAACTTTGACCAAGTTTATTCAGAAGTTGGAGAACAAGGATGCTGAAGAAAGAAGGAAGGCGAAAAGAGCACAGATTCCCCAGAATCCTGACTTGTATTTTGCTAGTTCCTCATCTTCAGCAGCAACAAATGTTGGTATGAGTTTGGCACCACAAACTGCTTTCATTTCGAGTGTCGAACAAACTAATCCGGTGAATTACTATGGGATTCCATCATCTTCCTCGTATATCACACCAATTCTAGCTTCTTTTGCACCTTGGTTAGTGGCTCCATTGATGAACATGAATCAAGCATCTTCATCGAATGCTGGACAAGCTTCTTTAAGTTTGAGTTCTGTTTTATTGGAGACTTCCAACTTGGACAATGTGATAATAGAAGTTGCTCTAAAGCATGTTTGTTTGGTGTCTGCTTTTCTAGCTTCATATAATGGACTCGTGGCAGGTCAAAGCGGGAATAATTTGACTAGTGAAGATTACTCGCAAATCGATAATTGTGAGATGGAGCTTATTGATATTCAGTGGGCATTCGGAAGTGTTGTTAGGAGAGATCATGAGTTCATGAAGCGAACTAGAAGAACCGATATGGCCACTTCACCTAACAAAACATACGGGTTCAACAAAGTGAAGGTTACTTGCACAATTGTGGGAACAAAGGCCACTTTTCCCGTGAATGCACTAATCCTAAACAACAAGGTAACCGAAATCCTTTCAACAACAACTATCAAAACCTAAACCGTCAAACTAATTACCAAAACCAAAACCAACAACTTGTTCCTTTCAATACTAACCAAAGACAAACATCATCACCCCAGCAATCTCAAAACACTCCAAATACTGATAGAACCATTTTCCTAGTAATCACTTCCACCAATCAGAACCAAAATTTTAACAAAGCATTGGTGATACAACAAGATGAAGCGCTTAACTGGAATAACATGTAGTTGGGAGTTGAAGGGTTACCAAGTGGGAATATGGCGTGTTATGCTCAGGAATTCATGAAAGAAGAAACTGCACAAGTAGAGGAATCGGTTGTGGAACCGGTAGTTGGGAAAGAAGAGACTAAGATGATTGAAGAACATGTTAAAGGAGTATCTGATATGCAAGATTCAGATTGCTCAGATTCTGAAAGCGATGCCGATTCTGAAGCAAGCCTGAATTCGCTTGACAATGATGTGGACCAGTTACTAGTCGAAGCCGACTTGCTAATAAGCAAGAAGTCGTGTATGGTTGATGATGCTTGCACTGGATCGTTTATTCAAAATTCTTTTTTGAGAAGGAAGCTCATTTTGTTCTCATCTGGTAAGTCCTAACTCACTTCCTAAGTGTAATGATTGTGTTACTTTGCTAGGAAAGTGTGATAGGTTAGAAGAACAGATTCTCAGTTTGAAATCTAACTTGGCCAGTGCTAAAACTGCAAATGAAAGTTCTTGAAAGAATGAAAAGGTTCTAAATAAAATTCTTGAAAATTACAAAAAGGATGTGTCTGAGTTAACCAAAACTCTTGGTAACAAAAAAGTTGAAATTAATAATTACATCAATGAAATTGAAGACACAAAATTAGAAATGGCCAAAGTCAGATGTCTTTATGAGAAGATTAACAAAAAGTTGGAAAACTATCTCTATGTGAGATACGTGCTTGACCACATTATTGAAGTACCCAACAAAAATGGTGTACCAACTAGCATAGGTTATAAGTTCATTCCATCTCCAGTTTTATTTGAAAATCACAATTATGATATGGTGAATATGGACATTTCAGAAACTTCAACTTCCACATCTGAAAATGAATCAAACATCTCAAGTGTGGGTGATCCGTATTCGGATAGGAGACCGATACTGGGGATAAATAATGAGAATGTGGTAGCAGTTACCAATGATTCTTATTCCGAAGAAGAGGACGAAGCTGAACAAATGTTCAGATTCCTTTGGAAAATCACATTGCTTGTGATGCAGTTCCAAAAGTTCAGGTTCCTCCAAAGGATAAGACAAAACTGAAACCATTAGTTAGGAAAACTGAATTTAAAGAATCAGTAAAGAAAACATAATTTAAAGAATCAGACAAAGGTGTGAAAATCTTTTATCGGATGGAAGGATCCGATCAAATATTTTCTGATGAAGAATATCCCATACAGTTTATCAATTAGTCCAGAATTTTGAAAATCTAGCAAGAAGGTAACATTTGGTTTCTTAAATCTAAACAAACAAATGATTTTCGACCAGAATTAATTCGAAAACTGTATGATGATGGTTCTAAGAAGGCTAGAACTTATGTGACTGAATTTGTCAAACTATCCGAAAGTGTTGGACCGTCTTACTCATTGGAGCTTGCTCCTGAAAGTTTAAGAATGAAGTGTATTGAGAAGAATATCATGCGAGTGTTCATGATAAGCCTATGTTTGAAGAATATCATGCTTGTTTTAAATGTGGGGAGAGAGGACATTTACTTGTTCACTGCCCATATGTAAGACACAAAAGGCATGAAGTTGAGGTTAGAAGGAACTATAGGAATTTGAGAGTTGTTTCTCCTCAAAGGCAAAATGTTCAATCGAAAGGAAAACAACTGATTGTTTATAACAATCGCAATTGAATTGCTATGAATAGAACAAAGGAGAAAGGTCTGGTAAACACAATAAAGGACACATAGATGGTTTATGTGGTAAACCAACTGCTAAACCATCGGTTAAGTCGAATGTCAGACCTTCGTTTGTTAAATCAGACAAGGTTACCAAGAATGCTCAACCAAAAGTCCTAACAAAGAAAAATGAAAATGTCAAAGTTGACAATTCTAAACAAATTCGAATTTTGAAAAGACCTGAGCAAACTTGGTTAACAAAAGGTTCTTCAAGTAATTCTACCTCATCTTCCAATGAGTCGATTAAAGTTTCTGAGAAAGATGTCAATCAAGAGAAAGTTGCTCCAATGATTGATGAACCCAGACGATCCTCAACTGTGAAGGCTTGGGTCCCACGTAAAAACTGAGCATTTATTTGTATGTGCAGGGAGTTCCAGCTGGCCCTGTTAGTAGTCTCTAGATTGCTGACAGTGGAGCTTCTAGGCACATGATAGAAGACATGACACTCCTATTTGACATCAAAAATATTAATGAAGGTTACGTTACCTTTGTAGGTAATAAAGGAGGTTATATCACAATAGAGGGAAGTGTAAGCATGGAATTGTGAGTTTTGAGAAAATATCATATGTGAAGCAGATAGACTACAATCTTCTGAGCGTTTCTCAGATTGGTGATAAGAAGATCTCAGTTCACCTTGATGACAAAGCGTGTTACATCCTAAAGCCTAGTTTCAAGATACCGAAAGAGTGGATTATGTTGCAAGATCTGAGAGTGAACAACTTGTATATTATTGATATTAGCAAAGCAACCACTTCAAAGGGCCAAGTTACTTGTTTCTTGTCAAAAACAACCAAAAAGGAATATATCTTCTGGCATCATAGAATGCGGAATATTCATCTCCGTAAAATGAACAATCTTGTGAAGAATGGTCTTGTTGAAGTTATCAATGTAAAGCATTTCCATCTTAACAACAAGTGTGTAACATGCAAGAAAGGCAAACAACACAAACATTTGCACAAACCCATGAAAGTGAACTTAGTGAGTGTCCCACTTAAACGTTTACACATGGACCTTTTTGGACATGTGAAATGGAAAAGCATCAGCGGGGATTTATATTGCCTTGTGGTTACTGATGATTACTCAAGATTCTCATGGGTTATGTGCATGCAACACAAGAGTGACACGTTTGATAATCTGAAGCTTCTGTTTAACCGTTCAGAGAAAATTTATGGTTTGAAGATCAAAAGAATTCGTAGTGACAACCGGACAGAGATTAAGAATTCTTTGATGGATGCATATTGTGAAGAAAAAGGTATTCATCATGAATACAGTGCACCTTATACTCCACCACAGAACGGTGTTGCAGAAAGATCAGACTGTAATTGAAACAACTAGGAAAATGCTTGTGGATTCAAATCTTCCAGTTATTTTATGGAGTGAAGCGATTCATGCAGCTTGTTACACTTTGAATCGAGTGCTAACGGTGAAGAAGTTTGGAAAGACATCTTATGAGCTTCTTAACCACCGAAAGTCGAACTTAGAGTTTCTATAGCCATTTGGGGTGCCGTGTACTATGCTATAGACTAATGAGAAGTTCGGAGGTAAAGCTGAAGAAGGTTATTTTGTTGGATACGCCACTCTTAACAAACAGGTGTTCAACAAAAGAACGAAGTGCGTAGAAGAATGGTCGAATGTGGATGTTCAAAGATACAAGCAGAATGCTCCTGGAACCGGTCCTGATTGGATGTTTGACTTCAAAGAACTTTTTGAGTCATTCAATCTAGAAAGCTTGATTGATGAAGCTGCTTTACGTTTATATTACAAGTGTGAAAACGTTGTTAGTTCACCACTGGTGCGTTCGATCACCGTAGCTCCTCCTACCACAACTTCTAATGATGTCAATGGTCCTGCTACTACTTCTACAGAAGAAGAAGTGTTTTAAGATGTTTCTAATACTTTGGAATCTTTGGAGATGAAAGACGATGAGAAGTTACTAGTGAAGTAGTCTTGAACCAGAGTAAAGTATCACCTCCAGTAAACCCAAATCAATCTCTTTCTACAGATGTACCTTCTACTTCGAATATGAGTAATGATCTCGATTCAGTTGAGAATGTTAATTTTTTGACGGTGATTCCTATTCCAGCACATCCGGAATCTCGAATCAACACCTATCATCCATTGGAACAAGTCATTGGTGATCCTGGTAGCAGTGTGATAACACATGGTCAACTAAGGCGAACTTCATCCAATGATAATTTTGGAGCCCTTGCCCTTTTTTCAAAAATTTAGAAATCAGGTGAACACAATGATTAGTCATTTGCTTGTTATGTTTTGCAAATTTAGCCGAAATCTTACAAAGACGCTTAGAATGATGAATCATGGGTGGAAGCGATGCAACAAGAACTTCAACAATTTTAGAAGCTTAGAGTTTGGACCTTAACCGATCTACCAACTGGATGAAAGAACATTGGAACCAAATGGATATTCAAGTGTAAGAACGATGATCATGGAGTGATTGTTAGGAACGAAGCTCGATTGGTAGTCCAAGGTTTTCGTCAAACAGAAGGAATAGATTACAATAAAGTCTATGCACCAGTCGCACATATAGAAGTCATTCGGATGTTTCTTATGTACATATCATACATGAAGTTTAAGGTGTATCAAATGGATGTAAAGAATGCTTTTCTTTACGGTGTGGTGAAGGAAGAAGTATATGTAGGGCAACCACCGGGTTTTGAGGATCCTATCCACCGGGATAAGGTCTACAAACTGAACAAAGCGTTGTACAGTTTACACCAAGCCCCTCGTTAGTGGTATGAAATGCTCAACACATACTTGCTTTCTTAAGGTTTCAAATGAGGACAAATTGATTGTACCCTGTTTACGAAGAAAACAAAGGGTGATTTGCTCCTGGTACATGTTGATATGGATGATATTATTTTTTGTTTGACTAACGAATGTCTTTGCAGGGAATTTGAGCATGTCATGCTAGGATAAGTTTGAGATGAGTTCAATGGGAAAAATGCAATTCTTTCTTGGATTGCAAGTGGATCAAAAACCTTTGGGGATTTTCATCCACCAGACGAAATATGTTGCTGAAGTCTTGAGCCTATTCTAGATGGAGGATTCAACACCTATTGCCACTCCCATTCAACCTAATCACGGGGTTAGAGTTGATGCTAAAGGTGAAATCATTGACCCTATCGTTTATAGAGCCATCTTCATATTGTTAATGTACCTGACTGCATCCCGACCAAATATAATGTTCACTACATGCCTTTGGACGAGATACCAGTCGAAGCCAAAACAATCTCACCTTGTAGCAGTCAAACAAATCCTACGTTATCTAAAGGGTTGTGCATCACGCGGGTTATGGTATCCTAATGATGATAACTTTGACCTCATTTATTTTAGTGATTTAGATTTCGGTGGTTGAGATATTGACGCAAAATCCACAACGTCTGGATGTCAATTTCTGGGGAGCAGATTAATAACCTAGAAATGCAAGAAGCAGACGTCAGTTAAATTATCAACATGTGAATCTGAATATGTGGTGGCATCGAGTTGTTGTTCACAAGTGTGTTGGATTCAACAACAAATGTGCGACTACGGTTTGCAATTTCTTAAAACCTCATTCATTGTGATAATGAAGCAGCCATTGCATTAACTAACGATACAGTTCATCATTCTAAGGCTAAGCATATACGCACCCATTATCACTTTATACAAGATTGCTATGCCAAAGAATTGATTGACATGGTAAAGATCCACACTGATTACTAGCGTGTTGATCTGTTTACAAAAGCTTTTGACAAACCACGGTTTAAGTTTTTGTTATGAGCCAATGGTATCAAAGAAAAGCAGTACTAAAATCCTCATTGGTCTATCAAAATTTTTATTTATTTTTTCTCTTCAAAAATTAAAAATCCAAAAATATGTTTTTAATTTTAGGGGGAGTTTCATTTCAGAAAAAAAAACAAAAACATTGAAAAATTTGAAAAGCCATAAAAATCAGAAAAACACAAAATGATTTTTCCTGAAGAAAAAGAGGAGATAATACTACATCAGTGGGGATCATATATGAATATAGCAGTTATACATATGTGTATATAGCAATTATACATATGCGTATATAGCATTTTTCAGCTATACATATGTGTATATTTCAGTTATACATATGAGTATATTACATTATACATATGTGTATAATGCAATTATACACATGGGTATATTGAAAAAAAAAAAATTCCTGCATATAAAGCAGCGATTAAAGCAAAAAAAAAAAAAAAATTCGCCTTAGAGAAATTTGTGGGCCAAGATTGTAATTTTGCCAAGCATCCAACTATTAAAGCAATATGTACAATTGAATTATGCTTATATAATGAGGGTATATATAATTGGAACTTTATGGACATTTAAGACACTTAGAAGGGTAGAATGGTAAATTTAGCATAATCCAATACCTCACATCCTAAAATCTTATCCTGATTCTACCCTCATGTCCAACTTTTGAAACGCAAAATACAGCCTATGATGCATCTTAAATGTGAGACCTTTCAACCCCTTATAATCATCAACCTCTCATAATCATCAACCTTTCATCATCATTATCATCAATTCATTAGTAACTCATTCCTCTTATATATCTATATATTATCTATGTGGGGTCAACAACAACAAGAATCACCACATAAATCACCAAACCTAATTCTTTGGTTTCTCACCTCAAAACCCTTCTATCATCATAGGTCCCTTACCGTATCGTTCATTTTATTTTTCATTTTTCTTCACTATGGCATTTCATTAAAGCTTGGTATGCAAACATTATTTCCTATCCGTATCTTTCATTTTATTTATTGTTTTCTTTTTTCTCTCTATGGCAATTTATTGAATCTTGATACGTAAACATTATTTGTACTGAAGCTTGATACGTAAACATTGTGATGTTAATTAGTATTTTTCTAGGAATCTTGATTTAGTTGGTCAAATAGTTTTTTTTAACCATAAAACTGTGGTAATGGAAAAAAATGAGTTCGTGGATTTATGGTTATTGATGATAATTGACATGTGGGATTAATAGTCTCTAAATGGCAAATGATGGATTCAAGATCACCGGGGATAACGTGAAAGGTCTCATCATCTCCTTATACTCTTATAAAGATTTTCAAAAGCAGAGGTGATTTTTGTTTTAAGTACCAATTTTTATACGTATCAAGCATTTTGTTACCTATTGTTTATAAGACTCAATACGTGTTATCTCATTATGTTTTTATTCCCTTGATTTTGATTCTTGACTCTTTAGTACTTTTCTATCATCATGAATTCTATGTTTTCTTTTTCAAATATCTATATATCTATACTATATTATAAAGCATTTGAGAAAGATTCCAACCAAATTTAAGTAAATACTACATATTATGCTTATGATACAACAACTTAATGAAGTTAGTAAGAGGGCAAAATTGTCTTTCCATATAAATATTGTAAGTGCATAATTCATGTATGTCCCCAGCTAGTGATCCAGTACTGAATGTCGAAGGTTCAGATAATCAGAAAAACGACCAAGGTTTTAGCTTAAAGTTACATTCGACCAGTCGTATGGTCCAATGTAGTTTTCGTTGGTCGAATGAAGATTGAATGTAGTAGAAGGATTCATTCAAACCCTTAAAAGGGTCGAATGAACACCTTCGACCTCCTTAACGGGGCGAAGGTGAAATCCTATATTAAGGGAAAAGTTTGTAATTTTTAAGTAGGGGGTTATCATTTTGAGCCTTTTCCCTAGAGTGTGCATGTGTGTTTTTCTCTGTATTAGGTCTAAGATTTCATTTGTAAACATCTTGATTTGATCTAATACAAAGATTAAAGTTATGGAAATTGCTCGGTGATTCGTTATCTGTTTTCTTCAAGATCTTTATCGTTTATTTCTGAATCATTTTGCACGATCGTTGGGGATTCCGCACCCTACGGTTGGTATTCGTGAGATCACGTTTCTTGATTACGATCCTAAAACGGATTCACAAGTGGTATCAGAGCATAGGCTCGATTTCACGATTGCAAATTGATTTGAATTGATGAAAACTGATTAGAATTCTGGTTTAAAAGTTAAAAACCCAAGAAATTTTGAAGCTTTTCATAAAAACATGGTTTTTGATTAAATTGGAGTTGAATTTGATGTTATTTTCACAAATTCTTTCACAAATGTTTGTCTAAATTCAAATCCGAACAAAACCTATCAAATTTCATTACATTTGGTGAAAATTTTATCAAAAATCGATCAGATTCGTGTTCTTGAGGTTGAAGATGATGAACAGACCTGAAACGGTCGAAGGTGAGATTTGAGGGTCGAACGTAGCATTTTTTGGTCGAACGTGGAGTTTTAGCTGGTCGAATCTAGAGTTTATCAGTGTTATTTTGTTCATTCGACCAGTTTGTCTCATTCGACCATTCGAACGGTCGAAGGAGAAAATCAAACGGTCGAAAGAGAGTTAAAGGGTCGAAAGAGATTAGTGTTTGTCATACTTCTCTTTCGTATCTTTTCAAACGGTCGAAGGAGATCATTTTGGCTCATTCGACCACTCGAAAATTGAAAAGGGTCGAACGTAGAATCTGATTTTCAAAGATTTTCATTTGTAAAAGGTCGAATAAGACTGGTTACTTCCACATTCGAACCTACGAATATTCGGATAATATTTTTCAAATTTTAAGGTGTAAAAAAATTCGAAAATTAGCCTGTTTTTAGAAAATTTTTGAAATAATTTTTTTTGTTGAAAAATGATGAATTACTTGGCTATGTCAAGAACTGATGATCAGATAAAAGCTGCAATGCAACAAAAGCTAACATGGGAACAAGTTGTTGCATCTAAGATTCAACAATCTGTTACACGACCAGCTGTGAAATCAACTGATGAAATGGTACATGTTGACAAGTGTGTTAACAGAGAAGGTGTTAAAAGTAATATTGTGTGTCTTGTCAGACAAGTGGGGAATGATGATTCAAGTGAATTGTCAGAGAGTATCTTGAGTTTTGATACGGATTCAGAACAGAGTGAATCAAGAGAGAGTGATATCTCAAATATTGATGCAAAATCTGATAATGGTAATAAATTAGATGATGAGGTAAGATCTAGTATTGACTGTGCTAGTTGTTCTGAATGTATCAAGTTGAAATGTGAATTGATGACACTTGTTAAGGACAAACAGAACCTAGCAAATGAACTAGAAAATTGTCAAAACCAAAATAAAGTTTTTGAAAAGAATGAAAAAGATTTGTTAAATAAAATTAAATATTTAAATCAAGAAATTTTAGAAATAAATAAAAGTGTTTCAATGAATAACACCACATTAGAGTTGAAAGACATAACATCTTGTGTTGAAGTTTCAAACTCTGAGGTGAAGTCCGATTCTAGTCAGAAAAATAAAAATGTGGTAGTCATTTCAGAATCTGAGTCTTAAGAGAAAACCATATTTAAATTTCCTGATGGAATGGAAGGATCCTATATGTTGGTAGGACATGACAAGTTGATTCTCAATAAAGATTTTCCAATTGATAATATTGAACAATCTTTACTTAAATGTATATATGTTGATAATATCGATTTGTTAAATCAATTTACAAATCAATTTGGGCATTTGTCGTTTGAACTAAATCTTAACCAACATGAGGATCAAAAGAAGAACATTGAAAAGAAAAATGTTGAAAATAAGAAAGGTTCTAAAAGGACCGAAACCAAACAAATCGAAAGGAAATGATCAGATGAAAAACTCTCATCAAAAGAATTCAAGAAATTTTTCATCTAGATCATATGACTCTTATGATTATTCATATACCTCTCGATTTGATGGTTATTGGAGAAACAACTCACCACAGTATTCTCATGGTTATGTTGAATGGAGAAGCTGTTTTGAATGTGGTGAAGTTGGTCATATTGCTGCTTATTGTCCCTACTGATATTGGGATGAAGGGTATGCATATGATTTTGTGGATTATAGGTCTTGTTATAACTGTGGAGAGTGTGGGCATTTAGTTGCTGCCTGTCCGTATGTTAAACAGAAAATGACCAAAGTGAAATTTGCTAAAAATTCAGGCAATGTCAAAAAGTCTGTATCCCCAAAATCAATCAAGAAACAAAAGGGGAAACAGGTTGTGTATGACAATCGTAACAAGATTGCCTTGAACAAAACTGTAGATAGTGAACGGGTTACTAAGGTAAGGGGGCGTTCGAAGGCTAAGCCTAAGAATAACTCTAAACCTGGGTCTTCATCAGTTAAGTCTGAGAAGATTCCAAACAAAGTTCAGAAGCAGGTTTCAAATAAGAAATCTGAAAAGTCAAAAATTAAAACAATTTCAACAAAATCTAAAATAAATTCTGAACGTATTTGGAAACCCAAATCACTTTCTAAATCAATAGCAATTTCTACTTCAAATCAATCTATTGAAAAACCAATTGATTTTTCAAAAGGAGAATGGATTGATGTTCCGAGGATTGATGACCTTGGACGACCCATCATTGTGAAGGGATGGGTTCCTCTCTCGTACTAATTGTTTAACAAGTGTGCAGGTGGTTCCAGACAGACCTATTAGCTATCCTTGATAGTTGATAGTGGAGCATCTGTATACAAGCTATTTATTGGAGAGGTGAAGGTCAAGGAAAGGATTTTGAGAAAGAAAGAATGATGTCAAAAGAAAGGAAAGTGTTTGTCGTTTGTTTCCTACCTGTGAAGCCGGAAAACGTTGCAATCTCATGTAATTGCTCTCAGGTTTTGGATTTCTACAACTACATATGACAAAACGGTTTATTCTAAACTCTCTTATCTTTGTTAATGGTTTTACTAGTTGAAAGAACAAAGTGAGTCAAGTAATCTGAGTGGAAATGGTTTTTGAAACTCAATAAGTAAACCGCATCGGATATCATTTTATTTTGTTTTTCTTCAAAAGTTTAAAAAATCCAAAAATATGCTTATTTTTAGATTTTTAGGGGGAGAAAATTTCAGAAAAATCAAAATTAAAAAAAATTAGAAAATCAAAAATGAGTTTTCCTGGAGAAAAAGAGGAGATGATAGTACATCAGTGGACTGTCAGATTACTATGAAAACAAAATGAATTGATAAACATTGAGTAGCCACTACAATTATATATTGGTAGGCTTGAAATCAAAGTTTAAAGTTCAGCATGGTGATATAAACCTAAAAGCATTAACTGATAATCATGTGGATCAACGTCTCGTTGACATATGGTCTTAGTACCGAAATTTCGTTTGATAGATTGCCAAAATCGGAGGTTTCGGGTCGTTATATTGTTAGTTATCTGGGGATAGCCTAACTGATCTTTTGTCGTATTGATTTACGGACCTAGATCTGTCAGGGTATCTGAATAAAAGATCTTTAATGACAAAACCGTAAGTTACCGAATGAGGAACTTAACATGTGTGATGATAATCAAAGATTATCTAATGCATCGTATCAATACTATGATGAAAATCATGTATGATATTAGTCCTCACCCTGGTTGAGTGCATAAGTCGCTTTGAAGCATTAATTTGCTAACCTGTCACCGCTGTGCCTCGTACCTTGTAACTATCGGATAACTACAATATAATCACGCGTTACAATGTAACATTGTGCAATTCTTGATACGGGAATGTGTCACGTGTGCGGGGACCATAGATTTTTCAGTATCTAATATTACCATAATGTATATGAAGTGCTGAACAATGAATAATGATTTTGAGTTTAAGTGGACAAACATACTGGTAATGGTTGTAGGATGCTCAATGTCAAAAACAGAAAATTGATCAAAAAGAGTTTTGACTGACTGTTTCAATACTGATATGATCCTCTTACCGGAAAATTCACAAAAATATGTTTAATTTACTTTAATGCAATTCCATTTGAAAAATTCAAAAAGATTTTTGGTGTGTTTTAGCATAAAATTTGAAAAATCAAAATATTTTGTTTCTACTTTATTTTCGATAACCGATGATGGGATACTTAATGTGAATACTCAAATACTTAAAAGTTGAAAAAGACTACAGATTTTCAAGTTTCTGGTGCATATTAAAAATGTTTAATAGTTCAGGGGGAGAACTATTGAGGGTCAAAAGGAATGTGAAGAGTACTTCCGAGATTTTTGTCGTGTCTAATGCTGGTTGTAGTTTGTGCAGTTTTTAGAAAATTTTCTGCAGAATCAAACACAACAAGTGCACTACTCAAGATTCATCGACAAAGTGTGTAATTGAAAAAGACCCAAACCTGAACATCTAGAACCAGAACAACAGAAACCAGTCAGAGTTTGTTAAAGAAAAGATTGAAGATTGAAGAATTCAAGATTTGATGTCTGTCTTTATCTCTGGACCAACAAATGACAAAGCCAAGATTTCTTGAGTTTGTCTGAGATTTCGAAGCTTACTGCAGAGATAGACAAGAACTTCGACACAAACGTGCATGAAAATGGAAAGTTTTCAATTCGTTCAAGATGATGATTGCAAGACTTGAAGAATTGATAGCTTTCTGATTTGGTACATCACTAGCTAGGTCCAAGGGGGAGATTGTAAGTGAATAATTCATGTATGTCCCCAGCTAGTGATCCAGTACTGAATGTCGAAGGTTCAGATAATCAGAAAAACGACCAAGGTTTTAGCTTAAAGTTACATTCGACCAGTCATATGGTCGAATGTAGTTTTCGTTGGTCGAATGAAGATTGAATGTAGTAGAAGGATTCATTCGAACCCTTAAAAGGGTCGAATGAACACCTTCGACCTCCTTAATGGGGAGAAGGTGAAATCCTATATTAAGGGAAATGTTTGTAATTTTTAAGTAGGGGGGTTATCATTTTGAGCCATTTCCCTAGAGTGTGCATGTGTGTTTTTCTCTGTATTAGGTCTAAGATTTCATTTGTAAACATCTTGATTTAATCTAATAAAAAGATTAAATTTATGGAAATTGCTCGGTGATTCGTTATCAGTTTTCATCACGATCTTTATCGTTTATTTCTGAATCATTTTGCACGATCGTTGGGGATTCCGCACCCTACGGTTGGTATTCGTGAGATCACGTTTCTTGATTAATTTTTAGATTTTTAGGGGGAGAAAATTTCAGAAAAATCAAAATTAAAAAAAAAATTAGAAAATCAAAAATGAGTTTTCCTGGAGAAAAAGAGGAGATGATAGTACATCAGTGGACTGTCAGATTACTATGAAAACAAAATGAATTGATAAACATTGAGTAGCCACTACAATTATATATTGGTAGGCTTGAAATCAAAGTTTAAAGTTCAGCATGGTGATATAAACCTAAAAGCATTAACTGATAATCATGTGGATCAACGTCTCGTTGACATATGGTCTTAGTACCGAAATTTCGTTTGATAGATTGCCAAAATCGGAGGTTTCGGGTCGTTATATTGTTAGTTATCTGGGGATAGCCTAACTGATCTTTTGTCGTATTGATTTACGGACCTAGATCTGTCAGGGTATCTGAATAAAAGATCTTTAATGACAAAACCGTAAGTTACCGAATGAGGAACTTAACATGTGTGATGATAATCAAAGATTATCTAATGCATCGTATCAATACTATGATGAAAATCATGTATGATATTAGTCCTCACCCTGGTTGAGTGCATAAGTCGCTTTGAAGCAGTAATTTGCTAACCTGTCACCGCTGTGCCTCGTACCTTGTAACTATCGGATAACTACAATATAATCACGCGTTACAATGTAACTTTGTGCAATTCTTGATACGGGAATGTGTCACGTGTGCGGGGACCATAGATTTTTCAGTATCTAATATTACCATAATGTATCTGAAGTGCTGAACAATGAATAATGATTTTGAGTTTAAGTGGACAAACATACTGGTAATGGTTGTAGGATGCTCAATGTCAAAAACAGAATATTGATCAAAAAGAGTTTTGACTGACTGTTTCAATACTGATATGATCCTCTTACCGGAAAATTCACAAAAATATGTTTAATTTACTTTAATGCAATTCCATTTGAAAAATTCAAAAAGATTTTTGGTGTGTCTTAGCATAAAATTTGAAAAATCAAAATATTTTGTTTCTACTTTATTTTCCATAACCGATGATGGGATACTTAATGTGAATACTCAGATACTTAAAAGTTGAAAAAGACTACAGATTTTCAAGTTTCTGGTGCATATTAAAAATGTTTAATAGTTCAGGGGGAGAACTATTGAGGGTCAAAAGGAATGTGAAGAGTACTTCCGAGATTTTTGTCGTGTCTAATGCTGGTTGTAGTTTGTACAGTTTTTAGAAAATTTTCTGCAGAATCAAACACAACAAGTGCACTACTCAAGATTCATCGACAAAGTGTGTAATTGAAAAAGACCCAAACCTGAACATCTAGAACCAGAACAACAGAAACCAGTCAGAGTTTGTTAAAGAAAAGATTGAAGATTGAAGAATTCAAGATTTGATGTCTGTCTTTATCTCTGGACCAACAAATGACAAAGCCAAGATTTCTTGAGTTTGTCTGAGATTTCGAAGCTTACTGCAGAGATAGACAAGAACTTCGACACAAACGTGCATGAAAATGGAAAGTTTTCAATTCGTTCAAGATGATGATTGCAAGACTTGAAGAATTGATAGCTTTCTGATTTGGTACATCACTAGCTAGGTCCAAGGGGGAGATTGTAAGTGAATAATTCATGTATGTCCCCAGCTAGTGATCCAGTACTGAATGTCGAAGGTTCAGATAATCAGAAAAACGACCAAGGTTTTAGCTTAAAGTTACATTCGACCAGTCATATGGTCGAATGTAGTTTTCGTTGGTCGAATGAAGATTGAATGTAGTAGAAGGATTCATTCGAACCCTTAAAAGGGTCGAATGAACACCTTCGACCTCCTTAATGGGGAGAAGGTGAAATCCTATATTAAGGGAAATGTTTGTAATTTTTAAGTAGGGGGGTTATCATTTTGAGCCATTTCCCTAGAGTGTGCATGTGTGTTTTTCTCTGTATTAGGTCTAAGATTTCATTTGTAAACATCTTGATTTAATCTAATAAAAAGATTAAATTTATGGAAATTGCTCGGTGATTCGTTATCAGTTTTCATCACGATCTTTATCGTTTATTTCTGAATCATTTTGCACGATCGTTGGGGATTCCGCACCCTACGGTTGGTATTCGTGAGATCACGTTTCTTGATTAATTTTTAGATTTTTAGGGGGAGAAAATTTCAGAAAAATCAAAATTAAAAAAAAAATTAGAAAATCAAAAATGAGTTTTCCTGGAGAAAAAGAGGAGATGATAGTACATCAGTGGACTGTCAGATTACTATGAAAACAAAATGAATTGATAAACATTGAGTAGCCACTACAATTATATATTGGTAGGCTTGAAATCAAAGTTTAAAGTTCAGCATGGTGATATAAACCTAAAAGCATTAACTGATAATCATGTGGATCAACGTCTCGTTGACATATGGTCTTAGTACCGAAATTTCGTTTGATAGATTGCCAAAATCGGAGGTTTCGGGTCGTTATATTGTTAGTTATCTGGGGATAGCCTAACTGATCTTTTGTCGTATTGATTTACGGACCTAGATCTGTCAGGGTATCTGAATAAAAGATCTTTAATGACAAAACCGTAAGTTACCGAATGAGGAACTTAACATGTGTGATGATAATCAAAGATTATCTAATGCATCGTATCAATACTATGATGAAAATCATGTATGATATTAGTCCTCACCCTGGTTGAGTGCATAAGTCGCTTTGAAGCATTAATTTGCTAACCTGTCACCGCTGTGCCTCGTACCTTGTAACTATCGGATAACTACAATATAATCACGCGTTACAATGTAACTTTGTGCAATTCTTGATACGGGAATGTGTCACGTGTGCGGGGACCATAGATTTTTCAGTATCTAATATTACCATAATGTATCTGAAGTGCTGAACAATGAATAATGATTTTGAGTTTAAGTGGACAAACATACTGGTAATGGTTGTACGATGCTCAATGTCAAAAACAGAAAATTGATCAAAAAGAGTTTTGACTGACTGTTTCAATACTGATATGATCCTCTTACCGGAAAATTCACAAAAATATGTTTAATTTACTTTAATGCAATTCCATTTGAAAAATTCAAAAAGATTTTTGGTGTGTTTTAGCATAAAATTTGAAAAATCAAAATATTTTGTTTCTACTTTATTTTCGATAACCGATGATGGGATACTTAATGTGAATACTCAGATACTTAAAAGTTGAAAAAGACTACAGATTTTCAAGTTTCTGGTGCATATTAAAAATGTTTAATAGTTCAGGGGGAGAACTATTGAGGGTCAAAAGGAATGTGAAGAGTACTTCCGAGATTTTTGTCGTGTCTAATGCTGGTTGTAGTTTGTGCAGTTTTTAGAAAATTTTCTGCAGAATCAAACACAACAAGTGCACTACTCAAGATTCATCGACAATGTGTGTAATTGAAAAAGACCCAAACCTGAACATCTAGAACCAGAACAACAGAAACCAGTCAGAGTTTGTTAAAGAAAAGATTGAAGATTGAAGAATTCAAGATTTGATGTCTGTCTTTATCTCTGGACCAACAAATGACAAAGCCAAGATTTCTTGAGTGTGTCTGAGATTTCGAAGCTTACTGCAGAGATAGACAAGAACTTCGACACAAACGTGCATGAAAATGGAAAGTTTTCAATTCGTTCAAGATGATGATTGCAAGACTTGAAGAATTGATAGCTTTCTGATTTGGTACATCACTAGCTAGGTCCAAGGGGGAGATTGTAAGTGAATAATTCATGTATGTCCCCAGCTAGTGATCCAGTACTGAATGTCGAAGGTTCAGATAATCAGAAAAACGACCAAGGTTTTAGCTTAAAGTTACATTCGACCAGTCATATGGTCGAATGTAGTTTTCGTTGGTCGAATGAAGATTGAATGTAGTAGAAGGATTCATTCGAACCCTTACAAGGGTCGAATGAACACCTTCGACCTCCTTAATGGGGAGAAGGTGAAATCCTATATTAAGGGAAATGTTTGTAATTTTTAAGTAGGGGGGTTATCATTTTGAGCCATTTCCCTAGAGTGTGCATGTGTGTTTTTCTCTGTATTAGGTCTAAGATTTCATTTGTAAACATCTTGATTTAATCTAATAAAAAGATTAAATTTATGGAAATTGCTCGGTGATTCGTTATCAGTTTTCATCACGATCTTTATCGTTTATTTCTGAATCATTTTGCACGATCGTTGGGGATTCCGCACCCTACGGTTGGTATTCGTGAGATCACGTTTCTTGATTAATTTTTAGATTTTTAGGGGGGGAAAATTTCAGAAAAATCAAAATTAAAAAAAAAATTAGAAAATCAAAAATGAGTTTTCCTGGAGAAAAAGAGGAGATGATAGTACATCAGTGGACTGTCAGATTACTATGAAAACAAAATGAATTGATAAACATTGAGTAGCCACTACAATTATATATTGGTAGGCTTGAAATCAAAGTTTAAAGTTCAGCATGGTGATATAAACCTAAAAGCATTAACTGATAATCATGTGGATCAACGTCTCGTTGACATATGGTCTTAGTACCGAAATTTCGTTTGATAGATTGCCAAAATCGGAGGTTTCGGGTCGTTATATTGTTAGTTATCTGGGGATAGCCTAACTGATCTTTTGTCGTATTGATTTACGGACCTAGATCTGTCAGGGTATCTGAATAAAAGATCTTTAATGACAAAACCGTAAGTTACCGAATGAGGAACTTAACATGTGTGATGATAATCAAAGATTATCTAATGCATCGTATCAATACTATGATGAAAATCATGTATGATATTAGTCCTCACCCTGGTTGAGTGCATAAGTCGCTTTGAAGCATTAATTTGCTAACCTGTCACCGCTGTGCCTCGTACCTTGTAACTATCGGATAACTACAATATAATCACGCGTTACAATGTAACTTTGTGCAATTCTTGATACGGGAATGTGTCACGTGTGCGGGGACCATAGATTTTTCAGTATCTAATATTACCATAATGTATCTGAAGTGCTGAACAATGAATAATGATTTTGAGTTTAAGTGGACAAACATACTGGTAATGGTTGTACGATGCTCAATGTCAAAAACAGAAAATTGATCAAAAAGAGTTTTGACTGACTGTTTCAATACTAATATGATCCTCTTACCGGAAAATTCACAAAAATATGTTTAATTTACTTTTATGCAATTCCATTTGAAAAATTCAAAATGATTTTTGGTGTGTTTTAGCATAAAATTTGAAAAATCAAAATATTTTGTTTCTACTTTATTTTCGATAACCGATGATGGGATACTTAATGTGAATACTCAGATACTTAAAAGTTGAAAAAGACTACAGATTTTCAAGTTTCTGGTGCGTATTAAAAATGTTTAATAGTTCAGGGGAGAACTATTGAGGATCAAAAGGAATGTGAAGAGTACTTCCGAGATTTTTGTCGTGTCTAATGCTGGTTGTAGTTTGTGCAGTTTTTAGAAAATTTTCTGCAGAATCAAACACAACAAGTGCACTACTCAAGATTCATCGACAAAGTGTGTAATTGAAAACGACCCAAACCTGAACATCTAGAACCAGAACAACAGAAACCTATCTGAGTTTGTTAAAGAAAAGATTGAAGATTGAAGAATTCAAGATTTGATGTCCGTCTTTATCTCTGGACCAACAAATGACAAAGCAAGATTTCTTGAGTTTGTCTGAGATTTCGAAGCTTACTGCAGAGATAGATGGAAATTTTTCAATTCGTTCAAGATGATGATTGCAAGACTTGAAGAATTGATAGCTTTCTGATTTGGTACATCACTAGCTAGGTCCAAGGGGGAGATTGTAAGTGCATAATTCATGTATGTCCCCAGCTAGTGATCCAGTACTGAATGTCGAAGGTTCAGATAATCAGAAAAACGACCAAGGTTTTAGCTTAAAGTTACATTCGACCAGTCGTATGGTCGAATGTAGTCTTCGTTGGTCGAATAAAGATTGAATGTAGTAGATGGATTCATTCGAACCCTTAAAAGGGTCGAATGAACACCTTCGACCTCCTTAATGGGGCGAAGGTGAAATCCTATATTAAGGGAAAAGTTTGTAATTTTTATGGGGGGTTATCATTTTGAGCCTTTTCCCTAGAGTGTGCATGTGTGTTTTTCTCTGTATTAGGTCTAAGATTTCATTTGTAAACATCTTGATTTGATCTAATACAAAGATTAAAGTTATGGAAATTGCTCAGTGATTCGTTATCTGTTTTCATCACGATCTTTATCGTTTATTTCTGAATCATTTTGCACGATCGTTTGGGATTCCGCACCCTACGGTTGGTATTCGTGAGATCACGTTTTTTGATTACGATCCTAAAACGGATTCACAATTATTAAATTGAATAATGAATAATTATTTAATATACATTATGATCACATTAAGTTTGCATTACTTGACATTAAGATTATTGAATTGCTTTAATTCTTTTCCTTGCTTTGTAACGTAGAAGCCTAAGAGTTGTATGACCATTCAAACAAATTAAAATAAAAAAATATCAAGTTTTGAGATTACAAAAAAAAAAAAACATTAATAAATATTAAGATCAAATATAGTATTTACATTAAACAGTAAGTTCTAAGAATATATAAAAAACCATTAATCTATGTTATCTAAGGTAGTTACATTCTTTCTAAATTAGTAAAAAGAGTTTTGTGTTATCTAGGTAGAGTTCAAGATTATCCTTAGGGATTTTAGCACTCATTACTTATCCCAACCAGACAAGTGTGTGGGATGAAATCTTGTATGCTCGTACCTACCACTTGTTCCTAAATCTTTGCTTAGAGTAAAGATTATCACTAACCTTGAGTAAATGAGGCATTTTTTGCCACCGCTAAGAGGATTTAGTTTATATAATTAATATTTCTTTGTTATAAACATATATATTATGGTGACTATACATATTCTAACTCTTATATACCATTAAGTTTGTATATTAATGTTATGTCTCAATAAATAGAGGCTTATTGTATTTGGTATAACTCATTGATTTAAAAAATAGTATAAAGAGTTTGATATAATAGTGACTATTTATATTCTAACTCCCATATACCATTAAGTTTGTATTCATATTGTATCTCTATAAATATAGGCTTATTGTATTTGGTATAACTCATTGATAAAGAGCTCTCTCATTTTTCATCTTATCTTTCTCTGTATAATCTTTGTTCTTATGTTTACATACCTTGTATAGTGGTTACTAGGAATAACCATTGAGAATACATGAAATGGTAGCATGTTGCGATAAACTTTAACAACTCATATTCCTCATTGAGATATAGCTTAAATGACAAACACGCAGGACGTGAAACAGAGTGTATTACAAGGGAAATTGTGGACAACGATGGAAAATCCGTGCAACATGAAACATGTCAATGACTTAACACAAATAAAAGCACTCTTGTTTTGTAATATGATTAAGCTCGTTGTTTGTTTGATTTCGCATGTATGTTGGTGACAATGGACTCTAGCATCTAGGACAGTTTGTGGTAGTTTGATGTTGTAATTTGAATCTCTAATCTAATTCACATCCATTCGAACTAGATCGTCACAACACGGATAGCTTCCATGTTATTGTTACAAAACCAAATGCATTAACTTTCCTTGTATTCATTACATTTATTACGAGTAAAAGTTACTATAATTTCCTACATACGCTCTCCTCGTCATGTCATGTACAGAGAACAAAACAAAAGTGTAAGTGCATAATTCATGTATGTCCCCAGCTAGTGATCCAGTACTGAATGTCGAAGGTTCAGATAATCAGAAAAACGACCAAGGTTTAGCTTAAAGTTACATTCGACCAGTCGTATGGTCGAATGTAGTTTTCGGTGGTCGAATGTAGATTGAATGTAGTAGAAGGATTCATTCGAACCCTTAAAAGGGTCGAATGAACACCTTCGACCTCCTTAATGGGGCGAAGGTGAAATCCTATATTAATGGAAAAGTTTGTAATTTTTAAGTAGGGGGTTATCATTTTGAGCCTTTTCCCTAGAGTGTGCGTGTGTGTTTTTCTCTGTATTAGGTCTAAGATTTTATTTGTAAACATCTTGATTTGATCTAATACAAAGATTAAAGTTATGGAAATTGCTCGGTGATTCGTTATCTGTTTTCATCACGATCTTTATCGTTTATTTCTGAATCATTTTGCACGATCGTTGGGGATTCCGCACCCTACGGTTGGTATTTGTGAGATCACGTTTCTTGATTACGATCCTAAAACGGATTCACAAAAAGCAAGACTAATTATATTGAAGTGAACAGGTTATTAGGTTAACAAAACAACAACAATAAATACACGACGATACTAACTCTATGTAAATGCTATACACATTGCGTATCTAGGTTTATATTACCAAATAAAATTAATATTTTATTTATATAAAGAAATGTTTAGAAAGTCCACAAGTATTACTGTATATAATATTAATATATCTTATTAACGTAGCATAAAGCACCTATAACCCTCTAATTACTCTACATTTTTTCATAAATTGTTAACACTTACAGCTTATAACTGTTTGATAATCTTCATACTTTTTTAGAACTCATAAACTATAATATTTGGTTAGATATATTATGATAAGCATAGGTAGTGGTTGCATTGTAGGTGATGGCCCAAGAGGTAACCCAACCCACGTTGGGTCAACATACGACATGGGTGGGACAATTCAAACATCAGCCTGGATCTCAGGTAAACATAAACAGGCATTCAACCAAATTGGCTCAACTTCTTCTTCGTTAAACAAAAATGCAGACATCGAAGTTCATTATTTGTTTTTGACATAATTATCAACTTATGTTTGAAACAAAACATTAATAGAGATTAAAAGGTAGGTATCGGTTTCCTATGAAAGAGTCCGATCGCATAAGCCCTTACAAGAGTTAATAAATTGTGTAATATACATACATGGTCTTTTGGCTAATTAAGTAAAATTTTAATTTTAGCCTTTTGGCAAGAATAATTTATATATTCGACCATCATGATAAATTAGTTGCAAAGTCTAACCAAATCAAGTTAAGCAAGCCAACTCGATTTTTGATCAAGCCGAGCTCGAGTTTAAGATTCTAGCTTGATTTTAAATTAGAGTCAACCCAATCCAACTCAGTAGGAAGTGCAAGTCAAGCTCGAGCTAGCCTTAGCTCGACTCAACCTTTAAGTGTTGTGTTCCGGCCGCATTGCGCGGGCACCCCACTAGTTGTTTTATTAAGGAGGAGTGATGGCTAAGATTGTAATTTTGCCAAGCATCCAACTATTAAAGCAATATGTACAATTGAATTATGCTTATATAATGAGGGTATAATTGGAACTTTATGGACATTTAAGACACTTAGAAGGGTAGAATGGTAAATTTAACATAATCCAATACCTCATATTTTAAAATCTTATCCTAATTCTACCCTCATGTCCAACTTTTAGAACACAAAATACAACCTATGATGCATCTTAAATGTAAGACCTTTCAACCTCTTATAATCATCAACCTCTCATAATCATCAATCTTTCATCACTATTATCATCAATTCATTAGTAACTCCTTCCTCTTATACATCTATATATTATCTATATGTGGGGTCAACAACAACAATGATCGCCACATAAATCACCAAACATAATTCTTTGGTTTCTCACCTCAAAACCCTTCTATCATCACAGGTTTCTTACCGTATCGTTCATTTTATTTGTCATTTTTTTTTCACCAGGGCATTTAATTAAAGCTTGATATGCAAACATTATTTCTTATCCGTATCTTTCATTTTATTTATTGTTTTTTTTTTCTCTATGGCATTTTATTGAAGCTTGATACGCAAACATTATTTCCAATGAAGCTTGATATGTAAACATTAATTTTGGGATGTTAATTAGTTTTTTTTTTTTTTTTTAGGAATCTTGATTTAGTTGGTCAAATAGTTTTTTTAACCATAAAAATGTGTTAATGGAAAAATAAAATGAGTTCGTGGATTTATGGTGATTGATGATAATTGACAGGTGGGATTAATAGTCTCTAAATGGCAAAAGATGGATTCGAGATCACCGGGTATAACGTGAAAGGTCTCATCACCTCCTTATACTCTTATAAAGATTTTCAAATGCAGGGGTGATTTTTGTTTTAAGTACCAATTTTTATACGTATCAAGCATTTTGCTACCTGTTGTTTATAAGACTCAATACGTGTTATCTCTTTATGTTTTTATTCCCTTGATTTTGATTCTTAACTCTTTAGTACTTTTCTATCATCATAAATTCTATGTTTTCTTTGGCAAATATCTATATATCTATACTATATTATAAAGCATTTGAGAAGAATTCCAACAAAATTTAAGTAAATACTACATATTATGCTTATGGTATAACAACTTAATGAAGTTAGTAAGAGGGCAAAATTGTCTTTCCATATAAATATTAAATTGAATAATGAATAATTATTTTATATACATTATGATCACATTCATTTTGCATTACTCGAAATTAAGATTATTGAATTGTTTTAATTCGTTTCCTTGCTTTGTAACCGTAGAAGCCTAAGAGTTGTATGATCATTGAAATAAATTAAAATAAAAAAATATCAAGTTTTGAGAATACAAAAAAAAACATTATTAATATTAAGATCAAATGTAGGCTTTACATTAAACAGTAAGTTCTAAGAATATATAAAAAAGCCATTAATCTATAACATCTAAGGTAGTTACATTCTTTCTAAATTAGTAAAAAGAGTTGTGTGTTATCTACGTAGAGATCAAGATTATCCTTAGGGATTTTAGCACTCATTATTTATCCCAACCAAACAAGTGTGTGGGATGAAACATTCTGTGCTCGTACCTAGCACTTGTTCTTAAATCTTCGCTTGGAGTATAGATTATCACTAACCTTGAGTAAAGGAGGCATTTTTAGATACCACTAAGAGGATTTAGTTTATATAATTAATATTTATTTGTTATAAAGATATATATTACGGTGACTATATATATTCTAACTCCCATATACCATTAAGTTTGTATATTAATGTTATGTCTCTATAAATAGAGGCTTATTGTATTTGGTATAACTCATTGATTTAAAAAATAGTATAAAGAGTTGTGATATAATTAATCTTTCTTTGTAATAAACATATATATATATATATATATTATGGTGACTATATATATTCTAACTCCCATATACCATTAAGTTTGTATTAATGTTGTATCTATATAAATATAGGTTTATTGTATTTGGTATAACTCCTTGATAAAGAGCTCTCTCATTTTTCATCTTATCTCTTTCTTTATAATCTTTGTTCTTATGTTTACATACCTTGTATAGTGGTTGCTAGGAATAACCATTGAGAATACATGAAATGGTAGCATGTTGTGATAAACTTTATTAACTCATGTTCCTCATTGAGATATAGCTTAAACGTGAAACACGCAGGACGTGAAGCAGAGTGTATTACAAGGGAAATTGTGGACAACGATGGAAATTCGTGCATCATGACACATGTCAATGACGTAACAAAAATAAAAACACTCTCGTTTTGTAATATGATTAAGCTCGCTGTTTGTTTGATTCCGCATGTATGTTGGTGACAATGGACTCTAGCATCTAGGACAGTTTGTGATAGTTTGATGTTGTAATTTGAATCTCTAATCTAATTCACATCCATTCGAACTAGAACGTCACAACACGGATGGCTTCCATGTTATTGTTACAAAACCAAATGCATTAAGTTTCCTTGTATTCATTACATTTATTACGAGTAAAAGTTACTATTTCCCTACATGCACTCTCTTCGTCATGTCATGTACAGAGAACAAAACAAAAGCAAGACTAATTATATTGAAGTGAACAGGTTATTAGGTTAACAAAACAACAATAATAAATAAACGACAATACTAACTCTATGTAAATGTTATACATAATATTAATATATCTTATTAACGTAGTTTAAAGCAACTATAACCCCCTAATTACTCTACATTTTTTCATAAATTGTTAACTATTACAGCTTATAACTGTTTGATAATCTTCATCATTTTTTACAACTCATAAACTTATGTTGACATAATTATCAACCTATGTTTGAAACAAAACATTAATAGAGATTAAAAGGTGGGTATTGGTTTCCTATGAAAGAGTCCGTTGGCATAAGCCCTTACAATAGTTAATAAATTGTGTAATATACATACATGGTCCTTTGGCTAATTAAGTAAAATTTTAATTTTAGTCTTTTGGCAAGAATAAGTTATATGTTTGACCCCCATGATAAATTAGTTGCAAAGTCTAACCAAATCAAGTTAAGCAAGCCAACTCGATTTTTGATCAAGCCGAGCTCGAGTTTAAGATTCCAGCTTGAATTTAAATTAGAGTCATCCCAAGCCAACTCGGTATGAAATGCAAGTCAAGCTCGAGCTAACCTTAGCTCGACTCAGCCTTTAAGTGTTGTGTTCCCGCCACATCGTGCGGGCACCTGTAAGACCCTGACCCGTAATCACGCAATCAACGCCCAAATCATACGTGTTTTGACCTTACTTAAACCACTCCCGATTAAAACTTAGATATTTAAGAAAACCATAAATTATCGTGATAAATACATTTTGATTTCTACACTTTAACTATTAAAACATATGATGAGATTTCGCAATTTCACGGGAGACTCTTGAATTCTATTGCGGAAGCTTGATGAGTGTTCGGGCGTGTTCGGTTCTTGTCGTGACTTGATCCTTGCTCCGGGACGTCCATCAAATGTTTACCTAGCACCACCACACAAAGAATGGTTAGTGGGTTGTCAATAATACAATTAAACTAGTATGGGAGTCATTACACGTCGAAACGGAACGAACCAGGCCAAACAGCCCTTATTCAGGAGAACAAACTACTGCGACTATTGCGCAGCAGCTGTTCGGATCGCTTTTACCCCTTCTAAAACCCAAAATCCGACTTCGACTTTCAAATAAGAATTGTTCTACGCTCCGAGAGCTTTCCAGACATATAAAGAACGTCTCCTAACGATTTTTCTACGATTTTATATGAAATTTTGAAAATCATGTTGTCAGGCTGTCAATCCGAGCGGCCGGTCGCTCAAACCGCGCGGCCGGTCGCTTAGATGCTGACATTTCTGAGCCCTCTGTGAAGGCCGAGCGGCCGGTCACTCAGCCCGCGCGGCCGGTCATTGCTTTTGTTGCTTGTTTGGTGATTTTTAAGCATGGGAATCATATCGCAACTGCATTTGATGATTCCCGAAGCCTAAGTAATGACTTGCCGACTAAATATACCTTTGTTTGACTGAAATTATGGTCCGGTTTATGTCTCCATGATCCGGTTCTTAGTTTTGAATGTTTATGGCAACTTTTACCCAATTTGACCCATTAAGGCCTTAAATCAAACAAGGCACTTTTGACCACTTAAATTGCATACCGTTTGAGTTGTCAAGTCATTAGACACTTGGTCAACAAAAGCGTTTGTCCGATTTGTTTCATTATGACTTAGATTCTTAGAATCAACCTTTATTAATCCTTTAAATCCCCAAAATGCCGCTCATGACTAAATCTTTCAATTTAGCCATTCGTGGCGAAACTTCTTGTTCCAAATCCAATGTTTTTGACTCAATGACTTGTTTAAAAACCTCTAAGTCCTTCCGGACTTAGAGTTTCATCCTTTCTCAAGTTTTCACTTGTTTAGTCAATTCTAAGCGCATTAGCGCGCATTTGACACAGTTATGAAAATAACTTACTTGATTGGCACCCACACCTCATGTGAGTACTTTTATCACCTATGTTGTTTCGCCCGAAGGCGTGTATTCGACTACGGACTTACCGGGTGGCCTTGACCCATATCCATACCTCGTGTTTATCCTCCATGATTCTTAACATCGAGCATGCACGAGCAAATGCATTTACCTGTATGCTTTCTAAATATATACATTAACTCCTCGGAACTCAAATGGCAATAACTTGCCATTTGACCCGTTTAACTTTATGAATCTTAATGCTTGGAATACAAGCATCAAGTGTTGGACTCACATGGTGAGGACATCACCATTTGACCCGTTTAGACTCATAGTTCATAATACTATGTTACCCAAGTTTCTATCTATGGTTCAAGTGACACAAACTTGACCCATTTAACTTCATGCTTAATGACTCCATTCAATTGATTTAATTTGGATTAAAACATCATTTCTCACATATCTTTATTAGTTGACCCGTTTGATGGATTCCTCCATTTGGTCACAACTCATTATCTCGATTAAGGTCATAAACCACATTTTGTATCGAGTGCCCATAAGGCGACCCACTTAATAGATTATACCCCTTGGGGTTTATCTTTATCTCACACTCAAGATTTAAAACTAATGTTTATAACAATTAAGCTATGTTATAGTACATTGGTGTAAGTAAAACTTACCTCATATTCGTTCTTGCTTCCATACGCATTACTTGCATCCGTTTGACCCATTTGCAACCCTAGTTCTTGTACCTAACTTAGGGACATGTCAAACCTTGTTTTGTTACAATACATTATATGGATTTCTTTCATTATCCATGGCATTCATGTATTCATTTTACCTCTAGCTCAACCTCACATTTCAAGTATTCATGTTTATACATGTTTACACATTTATTTCCTCATTCAAGCATTTTATCAAACTCTTGGTGTGCACTCACCAATTCAATTGATTTTTCATGAGTTTTAAGTTAGCCAAAGCATACCCATTTAGCTAAACATCACCATATCATGTTACCTAGACTTCTTAGTCTAATTTCTCATATTAACAACTCCTAAGAGTCACAAAGATTACTGGATATAAGTTGATTCAACCTGGAGGTTAAACCCCAAAATCTACACATATCCATAAGCATATGATCAAAATCAAATACACATATTAGTGTGATTTGTAACCAGATTATACATGTTTAAGGCTCCCCAAGACTAGGGTAACCCATATTAACCATCAATTCCACGTTTTTAACAAAACCCTAGATTTTCATAAGAATCAAAAATGAATGTAACATCAATTTCTACCAAATAAAAGGTACCTTGATGTTCTATAGGCCTTAGATAACCCGTTTCTTGCGAATGCATCAAAAAGCCCCTTGATTTGGCTTGGATTTGAGCTTGAAATTGGTGTTTTTGGGGTTTGAGGTTCAAGGAGGTAAACCTCCTGATGTTAATAGACATACACACTCAAGTGTGTGTGTTCTCACTCAATTTACCATTACATATTTCTTGTTTGGCTAGATGGCAACTATAGTCCCTCAAGTTATCCCACTGTCATTTTCGTATAAAAACTAACTCATAAGCTAGTTTCAAACACCATTTATTAATTTATAAACATAATATTATTAACTAAGTTATTTCCATGTTAGAATATAACCCATATTATTATCCTCTAAGTCTCGTGTTAATATATTGCTAATCACGCCTAATGGCGTACTTAGGCGAATGAATGGTTTTGGGGTGTTACAGCACCCCACTAGTTTATATATATATATATATATACAGGGAAGGATTAGAATGAAAACCCCAATTATTTGAAGAAACCCAAGGAAACTTCATCACAACCATTAATCTCCAAGATCAATGGCTATCATTGATTCTTGGTTATTTTATTAATTAAAATACTACACAACTGGGCAAAAGGGTATTATAGCCATTTGGCTTTGTTATCTCTGTTGAATGGCAGGTTCTTAACATCATCATCATCATCCTACAACCTATATAACCTACTTCTCTCTCCTCTTTGATCAAAAAATTCAAATTTCCCCAAAAAGCTTTCAAGCTCCATAAACCCTCTGTTCATCAAACCCTCGTCGATCATCAAGCTTGTTTTAATCCCTTCCCTCTACATCCATCATTGACCATCATCAAAGACGTTTAATCGTTGCATTATACGTCGATAAACAAAACCCTGTACGTCAACTACTTCATCTACCCCTGTAGAACGATCAAGATAATAATGAAACCTCTTTTCTGGTCAATGTCTTCAAAGAGAAGACACTGGAAGCTAAAGAAATTTGATCGCATGTATGTTCTTTGGATGTACTGTGAGTATGATTTTATTATTATTTTCTTATTTTTTTACGATGTTAGTGTGTGTGTGTGTGGGGGGGGGGGGTTATGCATGATTATAAAACAAGGGTTAAATGTTATTGTATTACATTGTTCATATACTGTGTTTTTTAGGTAATCGTTGATGATGATCTTAAATAGGGGGGTTGTTAGTGTGTTATAAATAGGGTTTGGGGGGGTTGGGTATAAGCATGATTATTAACACATGGGTTAAATGTTATTGGGGTTGTATGTGTTTTGGGTATGATGATCGATTCTTTCGGGTTGTAGTGGGTAATCGTTCATTAGGATGTTAAATAGGGGGTTGTATGTTAAACAAGGGCTTGTATGTTAAACAGAGGGTTGTAGTGTGTTATAGTTCATTAACATATGTAACACAGTTGTGATTTTTCAAGTAAAAAGGGTGGTGGGTCATTGCGTTCATTGAAAAAATGGTGAAGATAATCAAGGTATGAATAAAAGCGTGTCCTTGCGTATGTAACACTTATATATATATATATATATATATATGCCTAGGTTTATCATAAAAAAGTACGTACTAACCTGAGGCTGGTGTCTTTGTTCTGTGTACATCAACAGGAAAGCATGTGGATGTTTTGGCAGTGTCAAAAAGGGTAATAAGATCTACAGCTAAGGATAATGATACTGTGTATGAGCCAGTTGGACCTAGTAAAAGAAGTAAGCTAAAAAGAAAGCGGAATGGTAAAGCAGCGCATGGAAAGGTTGAACCTGGTAAACAACATATACGAAGGAAGAAGGATGAATGGTCTGGTATACGTATGAGGTCTTCGCCAATCCAGTTTGCAAGGTGCATAAGTATTTTGAGTGAAGAACAACGTCGTGATGTGAAAGAGATGGAGTTTGGTAGACTACTTCACTTCAAGATGGATGGGATACCGTCGAAGTTCGGTCACTACGTTGTTGAGAACTTAGATCCAAAAAGGTTGAAAATCTATCTTCCATATGGTACAATCTGTATTGATGCAGAAGTGATTCGAATACTTCTTGGGATTCCTGATGGCGGGTGTCGTTTAGTTCACTACCACGTTTAAATAAGGTTGATGCGGCCGCTTTGAAGAGGGGATGAAGTACGCGGTCCATATACTTTGTTCGCCGGTGAATTGTTTGAAGCACAATGTTGATGCGGCCTCTTTGAAGAGGGGATAAGTTATGTTGGTTGAAAGACATATTAGACATAGGGTTGGTTGTGTATTTTGCCTAACAAACTATTGTTAGATAAGTTATGTGTGCATGTGTAGGTTAATGGTATTGATTAACATTCTGGTTGGTTTATTTTTGCCTATGGGGAAGTTATGTATGAACGTATGTTTGCAGGTATTAAGGTTAATTACAATGTTGCATGTGTAAACAAAAGATTTAGTGTAAGAGGGTGGAAAAAAGTTGCATATTTTACATGTTAAGCTTGCACATATTACATGTGCTAGAAAAAAAAAAGCATGGTAAGTAGGCACCTGTTACATATGTTAAATTAACCATAAAAATGTTGCAATTGTAACAAAGTGTAGTATGGAAAAAGGTTGCATATTTTACATGTTAAGCTTGCACATATTGCACGTGCTAAAAAAAAGCGTAGTAAGTAGGCACCTGTTGCATATGTTAAATTAACCCTAAAAATGTTGCATGTGTAACAAAGTGTAGTACGGAAAAAGGTTGCATATTTTACATCTTAAGCTTGCACATATTGCATGTGCTAGAAAAAAAAGCATGGTAAGTAGGAACTTGTTTCATATGTTAAATTAACCATAAAGATGTTGCATGTGTAACAAAGTGTAGTATGGAAAAAGGTTGCATATTTTACATGTTAAGCTTGAACATATTGCATGTGCTAGAAAAAAAATGCATGGTAAGTAGGCACCTGCTTCATATGTTAAACTAACCATAAAAATGTTGCATGTGTAACAAAGTGTAGTATGGAAAATGTTGCATATTTTACATGTTAATCTTGCACATATTGCATGTGCTAGAAAAAAATGCATGGTAAGTAGCCACATGCTACATATGTTAATGTTTCATAAAATGTTGCATGTGTAACAAAGTGTATAAACAATGCAAGGTAAGTATGTGATATAGAATGATGCAAGGTATGTATGCACCTGATGCATATATTAAATCTAATTATGGTGTTGCATGTGTTACAATATGCTAAAAGGCGAAAGATTATTATTTTTATAATTTTTTTTTTGCTTGTCGTTTAGTTGACACTTTATGTCATGCATTTGTTATTTGTAAATCAATGTGTGACTTCTTGTCTCTAGTGCCAGATTGTCACACATCCACTTATATATATATATAGGGTCAAGATCGTGTACAAAGTGATTTTTTTGTGAGAAGTGTGAGAAGTATTAAAAATTGATACTTAGGCATCATTTTTTGAACTTAGTTGTGATGTTTTGGATTGTTTTGCCTATAAAAACACCAAACATAACAATTAAAAACCGAAAACAATGTATTTTAGGCTTAAAACTTAAAACACCATGCTAAGAACATTAGTAGTGTGTTTTAAGCGTTAAGTAGTGTGTTTTAGCTGTTTTTTAAATTTAATGACTATAATACATTGTATTGTGTTTTAGATTGTTGTGTTTGTTGTTTTTCAAGTTAAAACAACCTAAAACATCATTACTAAATCCAAAAGATGATGTCTACATGTCAATTCTTAGTCCTTCTCACACTTCTCACGAAAAATGTACTTTGTACAAGATCCTAAACCTATATATATATAGGGTAGGGATCCTAAGAGAACCAACCCCTATTTGGGAACTGAGAGAACCATTCTGGGCCACACATTTCATATAAAGGCAAAATTTTTTTTTTTTTTTTTTTTGCATTAATCGCACGTTTTTATGCAAGGAAAAAAAATTATTTTTTTTGATTTTTTTTTCATTTATACATATATGTATATAGCAGTTATACATATGTGTATATAGCATTTTTCAGCTAAACATATGTGTATACTTTAGTTATACATATGTGTATATTGCATTATACATATGTGTATAATGCAATTATACACATGTGTATATTGAAAAAAAAATAAAAAAAAAATTAAAAAAAAAATTTCCTGCATATAAAGCAGCGATTATAGCAAAAAAAAAAAGGAAAAAAAATATTTTATTGCCTTAGAGAAATTTGTGGTCTAGAATGGTTCTCTAAGTTCTCAATTTGGGAAAAAGTTCTCATTTGAACCAAATCCTATATATATATATATATATATATATATATATATATATATATATATATATATATGGAAGGGTTAGAATGAAAACCCCAATTATTTGAAGAAACCCATGGAAACTTCATCACAACCATTAATCTCCAAAATCAATGGCTATAATTGATTCTTGGTTATTTTATTAATTAAAATACTACACAAGTGGGCAAAAGGGTATTGTAGCCATTTGGCTTTGTTATCTCTGTTGAATGGCAGGTTCTTAACATTATCATCCTACAACCTATATAACCTACTTCTCTCTCCTCTTTGATCAAAAAATTCAAATTTCCTCAAAAAGCTTTCAAGCTCCATAAACCCTCTGTTCATCAAACCCTCGTCGATCATCAAGCTTGTTTTAATCCCTTCCCTCTACCTCCATCATTGACCATCATCAAAGACGTTTAATCGTTGCATTGTACGTCGATAACCAAAACCCTGTACGTCAACTACCTCATCTACACCTGTACAACGATCAAGATAATAATGAAACCTCTTTTCTGGTCAATGTCTTCAAAGAGAAGACACTGGAAGATAAAGAAATCTGATCGCATGTATGTTCTTTGGATGTACTGTTAGTATGATTTTATTATTATTTTCTTATTTTTTACGATGTTTGTGTGTTGGGGGGGGGGGGGGGTTAAGCATGATTATAAAACAGGGGTTAAATGTTATTGTATTACATTGTTTATATACTGTTTTTTTTGGATAATCGTTGATGATGATCTTAAACAGGGGGGTTGTTAGTGTGTTATAAATAGGGTTTGGGGGGGGGGGGGGGAGGTTGGGTATAAGCATGATTATAAACACAGGGGTTAAATGTTATTGGGGTTGTATGTGTTTTGGGTATGATGATTGATTGTTTTGGGTTGTAGTGGGTAATCGTTCATTAGGAAGTTAAATAGGGAGTTGTATGTTAAACAAGGGGTTGTATGGTAAACAGAGGGTTGTAGTGCGTGATAGTTCATTAACATATGTAACACAATTGTGATTTTTCAGGTAAAAAGGGTGGTGGGTCGTCATGTTCATCGAAAAAATGGTGAAGATAATCAAGATATGAATAAAAGCGTGTCTTTGCATATGTAACACTTATATATATATATATATATGCCTATCTTTATCTTAAAAAAGTACGTACTAACCTGAGGCTGGTGTCTTTGTTCTGTGTACATCAACAGGCAAGCATGTGGATGTTTTGGCAATGTCAAAGAGGGTAATAAGATCTACACCTAAGGATAATGAAACTGTGGATGAGCCAGTTGGACCTAGTAAGAGAAGTAAGCCAAAAAGAAAGGGGAGTGGTAAAGCAGCGGATGGAAAGGTTGAACCTGGTAAACAACATAAACGAAGGAAGAAGGATGAATGGCCTGGTATACGTATGAGGTCTTCGCCATTCCAGTTTGCAAGGTGTATAAGTATTTTGAGTAAAGAACAACGTCGTGTTGTGAAAGAGATGGGGTTTGGTAGACTACTTCACTTCAAGATGGATGGGATACTGTCGAAGTTCGGTCACTACGTTGTTGAGAACTTCGATCCAAAAAGGTTGAAAATCTATCTTCCATATGGTACAATCTGTATTGATACAGAAGTGATCCGAAGAATTATTGGGATTCCATATGGTAATATTTTACAAGTTAAGCTTGCACATATTGCACGTGCTAGAAAAAAAGCATGGTAAGTAGGCACATTGTAACACCCTGCCCCTCTCATCACCAATATTGTCCGCTTTGCCCATCCAGAGCTCACGGATTTGTTTTTGGTTGCCCAAGTGGAGACTTCCCAGGAGGTCACCCATCCTGATATTTCTCCCACCTGAGCACGCTTAACTGTGGAGTTCTCCTCTCATCCACTAACATTAAGCCCGAAAACGCGTTGGTGATTTAAGAGGCAAGACATTACTTATGAACCAAGGATCTCTCCTGGCCACGGCCGATGTGGGATTTTCCTGGGCTGTCACATTCACCCCCCGTTAGAGTCTCATCGTCCCTGATGAGGTATGCACCCACCATCCCGAACGGCACAGGAGTGGCTCTGATACCATCTGTAACACCCCGCCCCTCTCATCACCAATATTGTCCGCTTTGCCCATCCAGAGCTCACGAATTTGTTTTTGGTTGCCCAAGTGGAGACTTCCCAGGAGGTCACCTATCCTGAAATTTCTCCCACCTGAGCAGGCTTAACTGTGGAGTTCTCCTCTCATCCACTAACATTAAGCCCCAAAACGCGTTGGTGATTTAAGAGGCAAGACATTACTTATGAACCAAGGATCTCTCCTGGCCACGGCCGATGTGGGATTTTCCTGGGGTGTCACATTCGAAAATTCTTTCAACAGGGGGATGATGTGACACCCGGCATGTTTGGGTCAACCTTTTATAAACACATATGTCTACCTTAGCGAAAAACGTTTATTAAACATACTTGACGGGGTCAGTAGAGTCGGAACACAGTCCGTATTGTCCAGGGTTCAATGATTCGGGAGATCATTGGGTTAGTCATACACACACACACACACGATACGAGTCCCGTTGTTGGTGAATTATATAAACTAATTAAGTGTATGTGTAGACTAATTGTCGTATGGTGGATTATATGCTTAGATGTGTTTAAATGATGTGTAGATAATCATTCGTGCTTAAATATGTTAAACATTTCAGACTTTGAGTTTTACTTATAAGTTGTAATAATACATTTTGCTTCCGCTGTGTTAGAACGGTTTTGAAATTCAATGGTAGTTTACGTTGTTTTCTTAACATATAGATGTCGTTTATTGTGACCGTTGACTTGGATCCTAGTGTGTCACGCGCATCGCGGTAAAACCCCGCACGTGGAAATTTGAGGCTTTGACAGATTGGTATTAGAGCCAATGGCTATAGTGAACTAGGACTGCATGTAGAGTCTAGTCTATAGCCGAGTATCACACACGTTAGACGGTCACACATAGTTACAAGTCGTGTCATTTGGTAAACATACTAATCTTGTCGGGGTGTCAGTGTCCTCATCACACAGTATCACATTATCTATCTTTTGTTATTCCTACCTTGGTTCTATCATCTTCTTCGGGTTTGAAGATGAAGGGGCTTATCGCTTATACTTGGCAGTAGTGTGCATTGGGGTGGCTTCGGCACATTCTTGAAATCTTTCCGGGATTTGGATATCTCCCCTCTATGCTCTAATGTACATACTTGCCTACACACACACTATCATGCACTAGTACTTGCCATAGTACACTCCTGGGTGACTGTTCACTTTGGGATCCTCGTGCGATAATAGTTTCTTTAGGAATGTGGGTATCGGGTGATTTGAAGTTCTAGCTAGGAGCACGCCTAGAGGACCATGTAGAGCGATTTGTTATTTCGGGTGCACACAAAATCATAAATCGAAATGCATGAAAATCTTGGTGGACTTCGTGTTCGGACTAATGGTCATGCTGGAACCACGTTCTGAATTCGTTTGGTCACTTGTATCTCGATCTGTTGGTGGTTTTGAGTGTCTTGTCTCATGTTTGGCAGAACATGTCTGGACGCACTGGTGGACGTGCTGGTGGACGCCGTGGTGGCGGCGGGGGTCGCAATGGCGGTGGACGAGGTGGTGGGAACATCACCGTGACTCAGGCGGAGTTAGAGAACATGTTGCAGCAGCAGTTCAACGTTGCGTTGGCTGCTTTCCAGGCTGCTCAGCAGACCCTGGGAAATACTAATCAGGTGCAGTCTGGGTGCACCTACAAGAAGTTCATGGACTGTAAGCCCCATTTCTTCAATGGGACTGAAGGGGCAGTGGGTCTGCTCCGGTGGTTAGAGAAGATCGAGTCGGTGTTTGCTATGTGTAACTGTCCTGACGCTGATCGTGTCAAGTATGCTTTTGCTACTCTAGAGGGACACGCTTTGACCTAGTGGAACTCCACCACTGCGAATCTTGGCCTGGGTGAGGCCAATGCTATGCCGTGGTCCGAGTTTGTTCAGATGTTGCGAGCGGAGTATTGTCGGAGGGACGAGATTATGAAGTTGGAGCATGAGTTCTGGAATCTGAAGATGGTTGGGTCGGAGATCGAGGAGTTTACTTCTAGGCACAACGAGTTGGCTGTAATGTGCCTCGGTTTGGCTACACCGGAGTACCGGAGGATTGAGCATTACGTTGCTGGGTTAGTGCCGGAGATTGCTGGACTTGTTGCCGCTGCTGATCACACTACTATGTTGGCCACTGTTCGAGCAGCTCACAAGCTGACCAACATGAAGGTTGCTGAGGGCGTTCTACCTCCGAGGGGTGCTGCTGTGAAGGCCCCTGCGGACAACAAGAGGAAGTGGGAGAGTGTTGGGAAGAACGTTGGGTCGTCTCAACAGCAGGTTAAGAGGCAGGACGTTGTGGGAGCGTCATTTGAGCAGAAGACTGGGGGTTATGTTGGTAAGAGTCCGAAGTGTAACACGTGTGGGTATCACCATGTTGGGGGTTGCAATGCGTTTCGCTGTAATCGTTGTCAGCGAGTCGGTCATTTGGCTAAGGATTGTAGGGTCAATCTGCAGCCGAAACAGACTCAAGCGGTTGTCCCCGCTCCTGCTCCTCGGGGAAACCATGGGTGTTTTAACTGTGGGGAGACTGGGCACTTCAAGCGAGATTGTCCTAAGCTGAACCAAGGGACTGCAGGTGGTGCTGGGAACGAAGGTGGCGGTCGAACTACTCGTGGTCATGTTTACGTCATTGGCGCTAGGGAGAACAGGAGGATCCTGATACTGTTACTGGTGAGTGTTCTTTTCTTGATTCTCGTTATGCTCGTATTCATTCTCGTTCACATTGTTTGGCGATTCGTATTCATTGTGTGCATTCAGTTTGGTATTTGGTCATCGTTTTGCATTCATGGGTCTGATGTGGGTCCTTTGGAGATGTTACTTGGACGGTACCGGTGGATCATTTATACCGATCACAGTAGTCTCTAGTAGGCCTTCGATCAGGAGGATTCATTCTTTTGTATTCACTTTGGGGGAGGGCGGTTCCCCGGCATAGAGTATCTGTTGATATCATCTCTCGTTCGTGGTTATCATTTCGTTTGTGTTCTGGGAAAACGTTACTTGGGTTGGGTCGACACTCATTACTGTCGAAGAGTGAATCTCGGGGCGAGATTCCTTTCAACAGGGGGATGATGTGACGACCGGGAAAATTTTTCTTTTTGTCGCTTTGTTCTCTTTGACTTCGGGAAATTTTCGGGACGGAAATTCTTTCAACAGGGGGATGATGTGACACCCGGCATGTTTGGGTCAACCTTTTATAAACACATAAGTCTACCTTAGCGAAAAACGTTTATTAAACATACTTGACGGGGTCAGTAGAGTCGGAACACAGTCCGTATTGTCCAGGGTTCAATGATTCAGGAGATCATTGGGTTAGTCACACACACACACACGATACGAGTCCCGTTGTTGGTGAATTATATAAACTAATTAAGTGTATGTGTAGACTAATTTTCGTATGGTGGATTATATGCTTAGATGTGTTTAAATGATGTGTAGATAATCATTCGTGCTTAAATATGTTAAACATAGACTAAGGTTGCATGCTCGTATGGTAGGGTGCGTTAAAATGCGTTAAACACGACAAATTGGAAAAACTATAAAAAAAACGTAAGTCCTGGTTCGACCAAACGAATGGGCGAACCTGGACAATACTCCTGGTTCAACCCTTGTAAAAGGGGCGAACCTGGGATATGGAATTGAAAGAATTTCATTCGACCAAGTCAGGGTACGTTCGACCCTGTGAAAGGGTCGAAGGAGAGCACATTCGCCCAGGTAAAAGGGCGAATGTGGACATAGTATAAATACCACACTTTGTCATTTTTCACCATTTCACAAACCCTGACCATCTCAAAACACTCTCTAGCAACTTTAAACATTGGGGAAGGAGTTTTTGCCCTTGTTTTCTATAATCTAACCTACAAACATCTTCTACACAAAGATCTAAGGTGTGTTCTTCATTCTAAATCATTTTTAAAGCATTTCAATTCGTTTTTATTAAACCCCAAGAGTCCAGATCTGATACAAACATGTTTTCATGGATAAAAACCTTCCTAATGTCTTTCTAAACAAAACCTATTCATAAATGATGAGTTTTCATACAAATTAACATGTGTTAATGGTGTTTTATGTGATGTTATGTATTGTTTGATGATTGATTGCTGTATAGATGTTATAACAATGATCTAGGACTGTTATTGATGATGTTTTATGATTGAGATAGGTTACAATTGATTATTGATGATGTTTTGTCCATTTTGGGGATTTTGGGTTAGATCTAGGGCTTGTTCATGATGATAGTGATAAGGATATGATTGGGGGTTTATTGTTCATAATAATCTGAGTATATTAAGTTGATTATTGATTGATTTCAAAAAGTTTCCTAATTGGGTAAAGATTGCATGCGTTTGATGTGACATCTCCATAATTTGCTATTTCAGGTAACTTGTAAAACGGACGGATTTCGGGATAAAATTGGTAGGGTTTTGAAGGAATATGTTAATGATAGTTGACTGCTGTGATTGGTGATGTTTCGTGATGTTTTCGGATCGTTTAGATGCGTTTTGGTGTGTTTTATAAAATGCTGATGAAAACGGGCGAATGTGGAATAAAATTGGTTCGAATGGGCGAATGTGGAATAAAACATGGGAAAAACGGGCGAACGTGGGAAAAACGGGCGAACGTGGGAAAAAAACGGGCGAACGTGGCTCAAACGGGCGAACGTGGAAATGGGAAAAACCACATTCGACCATCTGATGTCCGGAATGAGATTTTTGATGCAAACTAAGTGTTTTATGCTTGAAACTTATGTTTTAAACTTATGTGCATGACTAATTGATGTAATGGGTCACCAACGGGATTTCGGGTCGGTCTGGGATGTCCGGTTAACGTTTAAACACACTTTTTAACACACGTAGTCAAGATCTGGACAATCGGGGACTAGTTAGCCTTCTGGTTAATAGTCATCACACTTATGTAAACTCATTGATAGGTTGTCATTAGTTGGGATTATCATACACGTGTTGGAATTCTAGTTATCAGAAGACGCACTCTAAGGTGAGTTTCACGGCCCCTCTTTTATACTCTTTTCTCTCGGGGGAGAAGCATGCCACACGTTTTAACAATGCAACGTTTATGATTTGAAAACGCAACTCTTATGAAACATACCACTTTCAGAAACATAACACTTTTAGAAACATGACGCCTTTTGGGAATGTAACTCTTTTAAGAAACGTGACACGTTTGGCACTTGGCATATTTAACATTGGCACTTGACACTTTTAAACATTGGCATTTGACATATTTAAACATTGGCACTTGACATTTTTAAACATTGACACTTGGCATTTGGCACTTGGCGCTTGCCACTTATTTACTATACGACGAAACCTAAGTCCCTATTGAAACCATGAATGTGCGGGGCACAACGGGGGAAATGTGGATAGATCTATCGGGCGTGACGAACCCCACCTGACGGCTGGGAGCCGGGCGGGTGCATATTGTCTCTACTTGACACTTGACACTTGGCACATGGGCAGCAACTCGAGCAACGTTTGTCAGTAATGGTTTTAGCAACACAGTCATAGTAGTATGGGAACGTTTGTTATTTACTTGGAACTTTTGCACACTTGGCACTTTATGAGAAATCGCTTTACACATGAAAACGTTTACGAACTTAAAACCTGTGAACTCACCAGCATTATATGTTGACATCTTTTTGGCATGTTTTCTCAGGTCGCTAAGGTAGCAGCATTGAGTATAGGCGCACAGAGTCTCACGGCGTCTAGGGATCATATGCATGTTTTGTTAAACATTTCAGACTTTGAGTTTTACTTTTAAGTTGTAATAATACATTGTGCTTCCGCTGTGTTAGAACGGTTTTGAAACTCAATGGTAGTTTACGTTGTTTTCTTATCATATAGATGTCGTTTATTGTGACCGTTGACTTGGATCCTAGTGTGTCACGCGCCTCGCGGTAAAACCCTGCACGTGGAAATTTGAGGGTGTGACACACATGTTGCATATGTTAAATTAACCATAAAAATGTTGCATGTGTAACAAAGTGTAGTATGGAAAAAGGTTGCATATTTTACATCTTAAGCTTGCACATATTGCATGTGCTAGAAAAAAAAAACATTGTAACTAGGAACTTGTTGCATATGTTAAATTAACCATAAAAATGTTGCATGTGTAACAAAGTGTAGTATGGAAAAAGGTTGCATATTTTACATGTTAAGCTTGAACATATTGCATGTGCTAGAAAAAAAATGCATGGTAAGTAGGCACCTGCTTTATATGTTAAACTAACCATAAAGATGTTGCATGTGTAACAAAGTGTAGTATGGAAAATGTTGCATATTTTACATGTTAATCTTGTACATATTGCATGTGCTAGAAAAAATGCATGGTAAGTAGCCACATGCTGCATATGTTAATGTTTCATAATATGTTGCATGTGTAACAAAGTGTATAAACAATGCAAGGTAAGTATGTGATATACAATGATGCAAGGTAAGTATGCACCTGATGTATATATTAAATCTAATTATGGGGTTGCATGTGTTACAATGTGCTAAAAGGCGAAAGGTTGTTCCTCGTAAAAGAAGATTCGGTTTATGTTACGTATGCTACCAAAAATATGTGTTAGTAAATATAAAGCACATTATACAAATTAGTTTAATAGAAAAAATTCACACATGTTATATTCAAACATAAGCTGCATGCAAAAAAGGTTGATAGAGATGCAAGCTTAGCAGGTACATATATAAAAACAAAAGTACCCAACATAGTTAGTTGTTGATCAAAAAGATCTGGCATCCAAAATAGTAACGATATTATGCACTTAAAAGAAAATGATAAGGCCACAAACTGGTACATATGCATAAAAAAACATTCAAAAAGAAGGAGCTTCCCATTGCTTATGCATCATCCGATCGCCCCGCCCCGCTCCTACGACGTTGTGGGGATTTCTCCCTTTTATTTTTGATCCAGCAGCTTCATTGGCTTTCTTCATAGCAATAACCATCTCACAATTCCTAGAGTCAAGGTCAGTAACATACTTCATCACAACCTAATAACCTTCATCTTGATTACATTGAAGAATGAAAACCTATATATATATATATATATATATATATATATATATATATATATATATATATATATGGGAGGGTTAGAATGAAAACCTCAATTATTTGAAGAAACCCAAGAAAACTTCATCACAACCATTGATCTCTAAGATCATTGGCTACCATTGATTCTAGCTTATTTTATTAATTAAAGTACATTACAAGTGGGAAAAAGGGTATAATAGGCATTTTTCTTTGGTTCTCTGTTGCATGGCAGAGCTCTCACTACACATCATCATCATCCTACCTATATAAACTAATTCTCTCTCTTCTTTGATTAAAAAAATTCAAATTTCTCAAAAATCTTTCAAGCTCCATAAAACCCCTTGTTCATCCTTACCTCGTCGATCATCAAGCCTATTTAATCCTTGCCCTGTATGTCCATCATCAAAGATGTTTAATCCTTCATCCTCAAGCTCCCAAAACCTAATAACCTTCATCCCGATTGCATTGAAGAAGCTTTATAAGCTAATAATCTCGAAAGCTGTAGATCACGATACCGTGTACGTCGATCATCAACCCCTGTACATCAACTCGTTCATCGACCCTTGTACAATGATCAAGATTAAAATGCAACCCCTTTTCTGGTCAATTTCTTCAAAGAGACGACACTGGAAGCTAAAGATTTCTGATGGAAGGTATATTTTTGGATGTACTGTTAATATAGATTTTATTATTATTTTTTTAATCTTATGATGTTTTAGGTTGTTGTAGATGGGGTTAGTGTGTTACAAGAGGGGATTTGTATGTGTTTGTGTATGATGATCCATTGTTTATAACATGGGGGTTTATGTTAGTGTGTTATAACAGGGGTTCCTGGGGGAGTATAAGCATGATTATAAACAGGGGTTAAATGATACTGTGTTATAACATTGTATATATACTGTCTTTGTGTGGGTAATCATTCATTATGATGTTAAACAGGGGGTTGTATGTGTTTGTGTATGATGATCCATTGTTTAGTGTTAATTGTTTAGTGTTAACATTATTATAAACAGGGGTGTAGTGTGTAAAAGTTCATTAGCATGTTAAAACTGTCCTCAAACATTTTCTTTGTAGGCTTAACATATGTAACACAGTTGTGATTTTCCAGGTAAAAAGGCCGGTGGGTCGTCGCGTTCACAGAAAAATGGTGGAAGTAATCAAGGTATGAATAAAGCGTGACTTTGCATATGTAACACTTATATATATGCCTGAGTTTATCTCAAAAAAAGTACGTACTAACCTAAGGCTGGTGTCTTTGTTCTGTGTACATCAACAGACAAGCATGTCGATGTTTTGGCAGTTTCAAAGAGAGTAACAAGATCTACACATAAGGACAATGAACCTGTGGATGAGCCAGTTGGACCTAGTAAGCGAAAGAGAAGTAAAAGGACGGAAGCTAGTAAGGAGAAGAGAAAGGGGAGTGGTAAAGCAATGCGTGGAAAGGTTGAACCTGGTAAACAAAGTAAACGAAGGAATAAGGATGAATGCCCTGGTATACGTACAAGGTCTTCGCAATTCCAGTTTGCAAGGTGCATAAGTATTTTGAGGGAAGAACAACGTCGTGCTGTGAAAGAGATGGGGTTTCGTAGACTACTTCACTTCAAGATGGATGGTTGTGTATTTTGCCTAACAAACTAATGTTAGATAAGTTAACGTAGGTTAATGGTGCTAATTAAAAATTCTGGTTGGTTTATTTTTGCGTATGTGGATGTTATGTATGAAGGTATGTTTGCAAGTATTAAAGTTAATTACAATGTTGCATGTGTAAACAAAATCTAAAATTTAGTTAATTACACATATTGCATGTGGGTTAATGGTACTAACCAACATTATGGTTGGTTTGTTTTGCTAAAGGGTGAGGCAACAATTAATTTTAATAACAATGTTGCATGTGCAAAACAACAATAAATAGGTTTAGTGCAAATTAACCCTTAATGCATGTCTGCATTATTTCAAAAAAGTAAAATATGTACATTCTATGTGAGGGGCTTGTATGTGATAAATATGCATATACTAACATATTTTGCAAGTTAAGTTTACCCATATTGTTGCATGTGTAACAAAGTGCAGTATGGTCAATGTTGCATATCTTACAAGTTAAGCTTGCACAGATTGCATGTGTCAGACCATAAATGCATGGTAAGTAGGCACCTGTTGTATATGTTAAATTAACCATAAAAATGTTGCATATTTTACACATTAAGCTTGCACATATTGCATGTGCCAGACCATAAAATGCAGGGTAAGTAGGCACCTATTGCATATGTTAAAATAATCATAAAATGTTGCATGTGTAACAAAGTGTAGTATGGAAAAATGTTGCATATTTTACATGTTAAGCTTGCACATATTGCATGTGGTAGAAAAAAATGCAAGGTAAGTAGCCACCTACTGCATATGTTAATGTTGCATAAAAAAATGTTGCATGTGTAACAAAGTGTAAAATAAAAAATGCAAGGTAAGTATGGGCTATAGAATTATACAAGGTAAGTATCCACCTGATGCATAGGTTAAATCTAATTATGGTGTTGCAAGTGTTACAAGGTGCTAAAATTTGGCCTTGCATGAACTTTTTCATTTTTCCTTGCAAGTATTACACGTTATCAAAACCCACACACCTAATTGATGTACTAAAAAAACCATATTGTGCCCCTCTTACACCCTCTCGATCTCCCCTCAATTTGATATTAAAAAAGACTTTTGAGTTTTTATTACTCAGTTGTACAAGGGATTGCAACATGTGTACTTGGAAAAAGCGGAAAAGGCTACTTATTACTCAGTTGTACAAGGGATTGCAACAGTTGTAGGTGGCATGCAGACTAATTGAAGAGACGTTGAGCTGGAGTGCTGAAAAGAAAAATTGAGAAGGCGAAAGGTTGTTGAACGTAATAGAAGATTCGGTTTATGTTACGTATGCTACAAAAAATATGTTTAAGAAAATATAAAGCACATCATACAAATTAGTTTAATAGAAAATATTCAAACATGTTATATATCATCAAGAGTTCCCATCATTCAATAGAAATGTTCAAACATGTTATATTCAAACATAAGCTGTACGCAACAAACATGGATAGAGATGCAAGTTTAGCACGTACATATATAAAAACAAAAGTACCCAACGTAGTTAGTTGCTGAGCAAAAAGATCTGGCATCCAAAATAGTATCGATGTTATGCACATAACAACAAATGATAAGGCCACAAACTGTTACATATGCATAACAAACATTCAAAAAAGAAGGAGCTTCCCATTGCTTATGCATCAGCCGATCGCTCGGCCCCTAAGACGTTGTGGGGATTCCGCCCTTTTATTTTTGATCCAGCGGCTTCTCTGGCTTTCTTCACAGTAGTAACCTTTTCACAATTCCTAGAGTCATGGTCAGTAACCTTCATAGTAGTAACCTTCTCAAACACGCCACTGAACAACAGAGGTACTTGTGGGTTGGGATACCCAACCAAACCTATGTCTGACCCTTCTTAATAGAAAGCCCAGCCTGCTTGGCGGAAATTGGTGTTGGTTAGTAGATTTCCGGTTAGCTGGTAGTTAAGATTTAAAATCAAAGCGTGAGTAAAAAACGCCTCACTATCGTGGTGCTTCATAATATTAATAATAAAACTACTAAAATATCACACTAACCTTTGAAGGAAGTTTTTTCATGATATGCCACATGCAAAGCCTATGGCGTGCCTCAGTAAACCCTTGTAGGACAGCTTGTAGCATCGATGGGTCCTGATCACTTAAAACTAACCGGGGTTGGGACCCATGTGCCTTTAAAAAGGTCTGAAGTAACCAAACGTAGGATTCTATGGTTTCATTTATTATTAACCCAGCACCAAATGTGACGCACTGCATGTGGTGGTCCACCCCTATGAAGGGGACAAATATCATGTTGTAGCTTGCATTGAGAGCGAAAAATATGAACACAAGTTACATATTGAAGACATAAAAAACATTGTATTATATGTATAGCATGGTTGCATAGCAGTTACATATGTAAACACTTACTTGTTGGTGTGCTAGGTCACATAAAAAGCTATGACATCCCCAAATGCTTTGTAGTTCAGTTTTGAAATCTCATCTGCCCAGAAAACAGAGCGTAACTGCCCATTCGAAACTATGAAATAAAAAAAATACTCTGGCAAGGCCTCGAACCGATCCCGCAAACAATCAAGAAAGAGTTGCGCATCGCGGTCACCAATATAAATTCTGAGTTGTTGGCTAAAGTTCTTAAAGTCAGCAATAGTACCATTGACGTTGTGATGGCCACCGTTAAGAGCAACTAAACACCTATGCGCTTTAACCGGCCCAATCCGGTTAAGGCTCATGTTATGGAAAAGTTGTTTGGTTGAAAAAGAAAGATTGCGGGAAATCTTTGTAAGATCACGGTTGTGGGTCTCAACTAGTTCATGGTTATGTATCTCATTGAAAGTGTGAATGGTAAATTGAGAGCCATCAGGGCTGATGGTAATGAAAATATGAGCTTTGCAATCAGAAACGGTAAAGGTACTTTTGCGGGGCTTAATAGATGACTCATCTAGCGTGTTAAATGTCTTGTTAACCTGCGGTTTGCCGTACTTTGAACAACGGAGGTACTTGTGGGTTGGGATACCCAACCACTGTTTTGTCTGACCCTTCCTAATAGAAAACTCAGCTGCTGGGCGTACTCCTTATACATATCTAATACCGCATTGAACGTGGGGTAAGAATCGCCAACAACTGGTAAAAACTTAGGACTGACATTCAGGATCCAATATTGAGTTCCATTAGGGGTTTAATACACATAGTGAAGTGGCGCGTCTGCAGTAAAATCATGTTTAATAAAGTTAAAAACATGGGTGTTGTATGTGTAACAAATAGTATACCTATTTCATCCATTTAATACAAACACAAATTTATGAGCAGGTTTGTGTGCAACATATATATAATATACTCTACACTTCAGTTACACATATACCACTTGACTAAAACACATTTTAATATGGTTAAACACTATACAAACTTACTTCCCCAACATTTGGCAACAAATAAACGACATTTATAAACAAAAGCAAACGTGGCGCATACCAACAACTTCAATAACTTCAATACATTCAATAAAACCCCCAAAAAAGCAAAAAAAAAAAAAAGACATATTTAACAAAAAGCTTCAATGTTATCGTCGTCTACCACCGATGATGTAGAAGACGACCTAACGTGGTGCATACCAACAAGTTCAATACCTGCGAAAAACAAACAAACAAGGCTTAACAACAAAGCTGGTTACAGAAAAAAAAAACTAATACCTCACGAGTTAAAAAAAACAACTAACCTAGTACACGATCATTTTCAGATGAACAATCGACATCAGGCTGATGATTTCCATGCATTACCGTTTCTGAGTTCATTTCCATTGTGTCTATCGACAGGTTTGAAGGAGAAGAGATGGGTTACTTAAAAACAGGAGAGGGAGAGGATGGTCAGGAGGAGATGGTATGGAGAGGATGATAGCTTAACCCATGTAAATCTTGAAGGAGAGGATGTTGAGAGAATGATCAGGAAGAAGAGAGAGGGGATATTCAAATGGAAAAGAAATGTGAGGTATTAGTGATGTAATGTACTTGGGATTAGTGTAAAATCTTGATTATTGTGTATGGTTAAAAGACTAATATAACCTTATTGTTTTTTAATGATAAAATTGAAAAGGTAAGGTGATGATTAACATGGACCACACATTGGGTTTCTATGGGTTTCTTCAAATTTTTTGGGTTTTCTTCAAATACTTAGCCTATATATATATATATATATATATATATATATATATATATATATATATATATATATATATTTGATCCATATCCATCCACCTGCGTCCCTTTTCATTTTAAAGAAGTGAAGTTTGTTTTGTGTGGACCTAAGATTAGTTAACATGTATTGTTTTTTTAATTATATATTATTAATACATAATAATACCCTATAAAATAATTAACCCAAATATTTTATAATTAGTTTATGATTCTTGGTCTGACTAAAGCCAGGTAGGGACCTGATTGCGTATATCGCGTAATAAGTTAAATTTTGCGTAATAGTTTATATTTATAATACGATAAATGTATAAAATATTTAACCCGAATATTTTATAACATGTCTACGGTGCTCAATCCGTCTAAAGTCGGTCAGGGACCTGATCACGTATTCACACAACAACATTTATTTTCCAACTACTACCAATTCCACGTATGCACATAATTGCATATAGTATCAATTTAGTTATTTCACAATTATTTGTATTGTTATTTCATCAGCGTTCGGGGTTCAAGACTCACGTGTGTGTTTTTATAATTAACCGAATTATCTGTTCGTATCGTTTCATATATATATTTAACCAACTTAATTCATCCGAATTAAATTAAATATATAAAAGTAACCAAAGGTAAGTAGTAAGTGTTTGTAGAAAGTTAACCCGAATTTGCTGGGTGTCACATTATCCCCTTGTTGAAGGAATTTCCGTCCCGAAAATTGCTCAACGTCGCTAACAAAGTGAAAGAAAAATGTCCAGGTTGTCACATCATCCCTTTGTTGAAAGGAATTTCTCCCCGAAATTGAACCTATTTTAACAGTGTTTGGCGTTGCCACCCAGAATGGGTGAGAGTGTTTTAGTTTCATCTGTTCCTCTTGTTCTCATGTGAACTCCGATCCACCCTTGGAGTTCCAACGAATTTTAACAATTAAAGGTTTGCTATGATTATGTCTCTTGACTCCCTAGTCAGAGATTTCACGGGTTTTTCGATAAACACATCTGTTCCTCGACTTGTATCTTTTCTAGAGGAATGACAATTGTCTCATCAGACAGACACTTCTTTAAGTTTGAAATACGAGAGACATTATGAATGCGAGTATGTTTGGTAGGTAAATCTAGTAAATAAAGCCATTGGGCAAGTCCTTCCCATGATCTTGAAAATCCAACATATTCGGGGTTTAGCTTAACCTTGTTTTTCAAAACGAATGACACCCTCCCAACGTGAGACTTGTAAGAGAATGTTGTCACCAACTTGGTAGCTGCAACTGTTGTTAAAACAAGTTACACAAGCTCGTAACATGTCTTCTAGAGTTTAGATTGTTCGGTTTGCTCTGGCCATTAGTTTGCAGGTAGTATGCAGTACTCATATCCAACCGAGTACCCAAGGCTTTCTGTAAAGTTTTCCAGAAGCGAGCATTGTAGTTGGAATTGATAATAGTTGGCACACCGTGCCGAGAACAACTTCTTTAAGGTAAGTTCTAGTTAGCTTCTCCATCTCGCCAGTCCTCTTGATGGATAGAAAAAGGTAGATTTACTCGGGTTGTCTACGATACCCAAAATAGCATCACAACCATTAGGTGATCAGATGGCTTGAATTGATGTCCATTGAGATTTGTTCCTATTTCCACATTAGGATCTGAGGTTGCTGGAGTATACCGGAAGGTTTCTGGTGTTCAACTTTGACCTTCGCACACGTCATCATTCCTTGACATAGTTATCTAATTCAGCTTTCCTATCAAGCCACTAGAAGGGTACCCTCAGAACACGGTACATCTTTTCAGAATCAGGGTGAACAGAGTATCGAGATTTGTGTTCCGCCCATCACAAGCTCTATGAGATTGCCAAGAAATGGAACCTAAATTGTTCCATAAGGAAATGAATACCACTGGATTTAAATTCAAAACGCTTAACAACTCTATGTAGGGTTTCAGCATTAACATTCTCTTCTCTTAAAGCTTCTTGTTGATTAGCACGAATTTGGCCAGCAGACCACTAGGATTTAGCAAGTTGAAGAGATCGAATTCTTCAAGGTTTAGAAGGTTCCTTCCAGCTTATGGCACTAGTCACGTCAGTTACCTTACCAGGATTATGCTTGATCACGCGCTCAGAGATGTTAAGGAATTCGACCCATCGATGTTGTTGCATGTCCGACTTCTTTAGATCGAAGGTATGCTGGAAACCCTTGGGATCGGTGTAACTAGTGCATTTGGTACCGTACAAGTAATGTCTCCACATATTGAGAGCAAACCACTGCTCCTAATTCCAGGTCATGAGTGGTGTGGTTCCCTTAATGGATTTTCGATAACAGAAAGAGTAAGCGATGAATCTCTCGTGTAACCTGAAGCGCAATCGAGACCTTGAATTGATGCATCGCATCAAACGATAAAATCATCCGAGTCCTCTAACAGAGACGGGATATGTGTAGTGCAAGGTTCTAGGTTCAGCAACTAAAATGCAGATTCTTGGAATGTCCTCCCCTTGGATTCTGAGTTAGTGATAACCAAACCCCAGACAAATCTTAGAGTAGAAACTTTACCTTTGAAGTTGATCAGACAGATCAGTTATTCAAGGAAAATGGATAACAATTCTTAATCATCACTTTGTTGGGTTCGCAGTAATTGGTGCATATACGAAGAGTCGTGTCTTTCTTCTAGACGAACAGGACAAGTTTCCCCACGGGAATGAACTAGGTCGACTAAAACTTTTCTATAAAAGTTCCTGCAAGTAGTTAGAGAGTTCCTTCATTTATGAGGGAGGGGATGCAAAAATGGTAAGGAGCTCTAGCAATAGGGGCTGCAAGAGGTGCAATGTCAATATGTAGCTCCACTTGTCACTGCGGGGGTAAGCTGGGTAAGCCATCAGGGAAACATCTCAGAGAAGTCACGAACGATGGGTATATCTTCAATATATTTATCTTTGGTAGGGGTTAAAGTAACGAGTGCCAGAATGGCGGTATAGTCTTCTCATAGGAACTTATAAGTTTTCATGCAAGAGATAGTTTTCGAAGGCATAACACATTTCTCGCCTTGGATGGACAGTACTTCTCTTCAAGTCAGGGTAATGTGGACAATTGTCAAACAAATTATTCCAGCTGGATGTCGGGATAAGCACTCCATACCTATGGTCATGTCAAAACTATCCAGGGTAATCAGTGTATGATCTGCTTCTATCACCTTGATGTGAAGTGTTTTTGGCACTTTGGGGTAGACTATAAAAATCGGTTAACTCAAGTGGTAACAATTTACCAGATTATGACAAGTTTTAAGGAAATCTACTGATATCGTACTGTTTCGGTTCCAGACAGATCCTCTTGAAATGTCCTTCTTTACCATTGTTGAAATACTCCTTCTGTGTTTCAGATTGTTGGTGTTGCTTGGGTTGGAGTTTGACTCCACAGTTTTTGTTAAATAACCCAGTTTGTCACCACGTTGACAATGGATCTTGTTGCAATAACCATGATGGTGAAAACCACACATGTTGCACCTAGGGTTCTTACCGACATAAGCATCCCGTTTCATGTTGGCTTGCGTAGGTGAATTATGGGTATTGGGAGTTCCAAACTTCCATTGCTGAGGTTGTGGCCGCAATGAGTCATCACTGTTGTCCTTCCACTTTTGCTTGTTGTTGGCACCCTTGGGCATAATGGCTTGGGTAGGTAGGGTAGCTTGAGGTTCTGCCAAGGTAGTGTCCAAAAGGTAATGGTTTGATTGTGAGATGGACAAGGGATTAGGAAACATGTCCGTCGCTTGTGTTGGTGATGCTAAGCCAATAAAATACAGAGCAATAAGCTTGCTTGTAGAATTAACTATCGACGGACATAACACAGCCCGTGCATGAATAGTCCACACGTGTCTCATTGGGGTAGGTTGGGGGAGGCGGGACAAGATTTACGCATCGCTTGAATCAAGCTCACGAAGTTTGTTAGCAGCAAGTTGGAACATAGAAATCAAAAGAGTTCGAGTTAGAATGTGGAGGCAATTCAATTAGGTTTTTTCCCAGAGTTTGCCAATGCAGCTCGGGCTTCATTAGCAGTGTCCAATGTTGTGGTGGTGACATTCAGGGCTTCTGAAATTTTCACCTCGTTCAGTCGTGCTCGTGACTTGAGCACGTTCACTCAAAACTTGATTATATGGTAGGCATGAACGATGTAGTTGTGACACTTGTCCATCTCTGCAAAGTCTTGGGTGAGTTTCTCCACAAGCTGAGTCGCCTCATTTTGCGTTGGAGTATGCCAACGATCTCATTAGTTGTTGTCTGCAGATGATGGAACTCGGTGTCGAAGTGTGCCACTAAAGCAACAACAGTCCGCTCAAGCGAGCAAGGTTAGGATGGTAAGGTTGGCGTGTCCTTGGCAGTGTCGGGAAAAGGTAGAGGTGGGACGCATTCAGTGTGAATCCAATTCCGAATAGTGTTGGGATACCAGTGCCAATCATGGGCATCGCCACGGTTATAAATCACAACAGGTTCAAGATTCCTCCTAGAAGAGCTAGCAGGCTCAACACGACGCCTATTTGACCCAGAAGTAGTAGGAATAACAAATGGTGTTGGGGCAGGAGCTGGAACAGTGGGTTCCTGATAAGAGGGTAGGGGTGATGGAGATGATGATGTTGACATATTCCCTGTAATGTTAGTTTTGTGTTTGAGGGTTTTGTTATTGAATAGTTTTGTTTGGAATTGTTGTACTGACATATAAATTCTCAAAATTTATATATGTAAGAGTATCATTGTTTGAGTTGCTTGTAACCGTGTTTGACAGTTATGTATGAATCAGTATCGACTCCTGAGTAACTATAGTGTTTGATCTAGTGTGTGTGGCAGTTATAGACTAGACTCACAATGCAGTCCTAGTTCACTATAACCATTGGCTCTGATGCCAATCTGTCACACCCTCAAATTTCCACTGCGGGGTTTTACCGCGAAGCGCGTGACATACCAGGATCCAGTCAACGGTCCAATGAACGACCTCTATATGTTTTCAAAATCATACTAAATAAACCAGACAGTTCAAGTTTTAAAAGTTTAGCGAAAGCAAAATATAAAACCTCTCGCAATACCTTCACGAGTTATCAAAACCAATATAAAAATTGAAATGTTTGAAAACCAGTTGGTAGTATTTGTATGCATGCAAGTGTGACTCCACGTGCATCCTAGCTGCTGCTATCTTAGACACTTGAGAAAACATGCTAAGATGTGTCAACAATTAAGTTGGTGAGTTCACAGGTTTTAATGTAAGAAATCTGTTTGTCTGTTTGTTTGCATAGATTCACATCTGTTTACTAATTATATCCCAATGCTAGCTAGACATTAACAAGTTACTAAGCGTACATAAACCATTGCTGACTGTTGGTAGTTGTTTGCCTCCCGCCACCGCTCATTCTACGGTGACGAATGTTTAGGACAATATGCACCTGCTCAACCTCCAGTTGACACAGGTGGGGCTTGTCAGACCCAATAGATCTATTCACATCTCCTCGCTATGTTACACATACTATGGTTTACAATGTAAGGACTTAAGAATGAGAGTTATGCTATACAAGTGATATAATAGTACATGTGATCTACAATGTTCGCGTGTTTGTGTAGCATGTTTCTACCCCAACGGGAAAACAGTAAAAGGGGCCATGAAACACACCTTAGCTTTGCGTGCTAAAGTAAAACCAAGCGTTTTGTAAAATAGATATCCCACTACCGGAAACCTATCATACAACAACCTATAAGCATTTGTCCAATGTTTGTGTTTGTCCAGTCAACCGATTGAATTCGATCAATGCTTTAGTTTGTGTTTTACAAAAGTGTTTGACTATGTTTGACTTTGTATGACTAAGTTTGAGCTGCCGACCCATTGGTAACCCGCTAACGTTTCATGTTTGATTAATCCAAATAGACCTAGAATTACATCACATACACAGTTCATGCAATTCCTAGCATCTATCATGTTAGTTGTCACGTAATGTGTCACATATCACAAATGCTTGCAAGTACAAGTTTGCGCATACAACCTACTTCTAACAAGTCATGGATCACACCAAGTCATACAACACATTCCACGCATCCTACAACTTGTATCTTATGTAAACTTTCCAAACTTAGTAAGTTATGAACACCAAGAACATATAACATGCACAAAGTTTCCATCTTTAGTAAGTACATCAACCGAGTTTGGTTTCTACCGAAACAATGTTCTAAAAATCTTTGATAATCATTACTAATCATCTCATATCAATACATTCATCATAACATGCATCAATCTCAATTTCAAAATCCAATTTTAATAAAGTTTCCTATTATGGCAGGTTAAGAACAATAATCCAAATCATGTTAAATCATCATCTAATGCATGTTATCCATCTTAAATAATAATAACCTCGCCATAATAATACATCATGCAAGTTCCAACATCAAGGTTCTAATCACTATGGTTTATATAACATGCACCCTATGATTTTATATATTTAATTCCTCAACAAAACCTATTACAAACACATATTAATCATCTTTTAATCATTATTGGTTGATAAAAATAATTTTGACCAGATCCGAATATTTTTGGGTTTGGACAAAACTTAATAAAAATAATTGAAACAAGTATAAAAATCATTAAAGGTTGGTTACACACCTTAGTTCTTCACTCTCTTTGATCCTAAACCACCTTAAACTCCTAGGATCCTTGGAATGTGTTAATGGCAGAGGGTAGGGGTTTAATTTTCGTATTAGAGGCTGTAGAGACGAATTAGGGTTGAGTTTTTATAAAAAAAAATGGTTAAAAAACGTTTATAAAATAGCTTCCAGCGAATTGGGCCAGTAAAGCCACTTGGGCCGTGTCCAATATTCAAGCAGCCCAGCTGCTGTCGTTGTACATCCAGAGTCCTACCCATTTTGTTTTCTTCCTTTATGATTATTATTATTATTATTATTATTATTATTATTATTATTATTATTATTATTATTATTATTATTATTATTATTATTATTTTGCTTTTCGTTTAGTTAGCACTTTATGTCATGCATTTGTTATTTGTAAATCAATGTTTGACTTCTTGTCTCTAGCGTCAGATTGTCACACAACCACTTATATATATATATATATATATATATATATATATAGGATTTGGTTCAAATGAGAACCTTTTTACAAATTGAGAACTAGAGAACCATTCTGGGCCACACATTTCTCTAAGGCAAATTTTTTTTTTTTTTTTTTTTTTTTTTTTTTTTTGCAAAAATCGCTGCTTTATATGTAAGGAAAAAAAATTTTTTATTTTTTTTGTATTTTTTTTTAGTATACACATGTGTATAATTGCATTATACACATATGTATAATGCTATATACACTTATGTATAACTGAAATATACACATATATATAGCTGAAAAATGCTATATACACATATGTATAATTGCTATATACACATATGTATAATTGTCATATACACATATGTATAAATGAAAAAAAAATTCAAAAAAAATAAAAAAAAAATTTCCTTGCATAAAAATGTGCGATTAAAGCAAAAAAAAAAAAAAAAAAAAAAAAAAAAAAAAAAAATTTTTTTTTTTTTTGCCTTTATATGAAATGTGTGGCTCAGAATGGTTCTCTCAGTTCTCAAATAGGGGTTGGTTCTCTTAGGATCCCTACCCTATATATATATATATATATATATATATATACATATATATATATATAGGAAAAAAATCAAATAGGAACCAAGAGCCTAGTTAGGAACTTAGGAACCAATCTGAGCCATTTATCTTTAATCTTGATCTAGGGGGTAGTTATGTAATTAGACAATTAAATATTATATTTTAATTTAATTAAAAGTTTTATATATGGCAGTTAATTATCTTTCTGCAATTAATATGCAAGTTTTTTTTTACTTTCCTTAAATCCCTCACCCTATTATCATCTCTAATCCTAAATAAAAAAAAACACGTTCGATTGAATTCGATTGAATCGAAATAACTTCCAGTCGAATTCAGAAGATTTAAATTGATTGAATTGAAAAAACTTTCGATTTAAAAGAATCTAAAATCGGCCAACGATTCAGATTTCCAAGTTATAGATAATAATTCTATACATGAAAACATTGAATCACAATCTCATGTGATAGAAGATCATGAAACACAATCACGAGTTTTGTTTCTAAATAGTGTTGAAAATCAAGGTATTTATGCATTGTTTTTATTTTTTTAATTGTTTTTCGTGCAAGAATCATTTTTTTTTTTGTGATTTCTATTTGGATTAGCCTTATAGTGTGGTTTATTATTGATTTGCAAAATAGTTGTTTTGTATTCTGTAAGTCATATTTTACGCACAAAATTGGAATGAGTAAAGAGTTATACACTGGTGTATCATATATAGTTATTGGGGTTGTACAGATACAATAAGATTTTTTCTTAGTTTCTTAGTTGTTATACACCAGTGTATAACAACAAATCTATTAATTATTATACACAAGTGTATTATAGGTGGTAAAAGACGTTATAATAAACTGATAGTATTTTGTTTGACGTTAAATATACACAGGTGTATATTCATTATAAAAAATGGAATGTGCAGTATGACACAGCCTGTGTATTACTCAATATACACAGATGTACCGTATATGACTTGTAGCATGTCTAACTATATTTTTTAAATATTGTAAAATTCATTTTTAATTTTACATTTTTTTATTGTAGGTTCCTCGTCGAGCAACGTATATGAGTCTCCCGGTGGGATGAGATATTGGACGCCTGTTGTACCAGACGATGTTAAACCATTTGTAGGTGCCAAGTTTAGAACGTTGGACGAAGCTATCATAATGTATGAAAATCATGAGTTTCTTATCATAATGTATATCTGTGTTGATGATGTTGAATGAAAAGAAAAAAAAATGATATACATCAATGTCTAACTGATGTACACCGTTGTATATATGTGTTTGATGATGATGATGAATGAACAAAAAAAACTGATATACACCAATGTACACTTCAAAAACGAATATACACCAATGTATATCTGTGTACATCAATGTATATCTGTGTTGATGATGAATGAAAAAACAAATATACACCAATGTATATCTGTGTTGATGATGATAAATGAAAAAACCAATATACACCAATGTATATTTGTGTTGATGATGTTGAATTATGATGAATGAAAAAACGAATATACACCAATGTATATCTTGTGTTGGTGATGATGATGAATGAAAAAACAAATATACACCAATGTACACTGTTGTATAGATACCGAGATATAATTTTAATAGTATATACAATAAATATGTTAGGGTATACCATAAACACTAATTTGTTGTTTCCAAATATACATGAGTTTCTTATTAATTACCTAATAAATGATATTGAACAAAAGACATTAATACCCCTTTATTAAAATAAAAATTAATTAAAGTTTTACTTATTTACATTCATGCCATTGAAGATGGATGGCTCAGATTGGTTCCTATAGTTCCTACTTAAGGGTTGGTTCTTATTTGAACCCTACCCTATATATATATATATATATATATATATATATATATATATATATATATATATATATATAGGGAGTGGATGATATAGAAACCCCAAATAATGAAAAAACCCTGAAAACTCTTTAGTGGACCATTGATCAAGTTTGATCAATGGTCCATGATTATTTGTATATAAAAATCAAAAAGCAAGTGGGCCACTCTAATAAAATATAGGATTAAGGGCATTAAGGTAATTAAGGTAATTTTAAATTAATGTTTTATAATTTAATTTTCTGAATACTAGGTTTAAAAAGATTGATTTGACATTTGTCAAGTCACCTCTCTCCTACTTTATGGCACTTTTTGCAGCACCAATATTAACATACGTTAGTGTTGTGATACGAAATTTTGACCTCGTGTGAGACATCGCTAACATGTGTTAACAGGAATATACTAAAAGAACATAATAAAATAACACATAAAATGTGTATTTATTTAAGAATTGATAAAAATGATCATTACAATCAACACTAAAACATATCAAAAAAACGGTTCATACAAACATAATTATTTGTGAATTTTCAAAAAAAAAAAAAAAAAACTATTATAACATAAAAAAGATCTAGCTATGCTTCATTCTTGATACCTATCTCCATTTTTAACACAAAAACATCTCTTCACCTACAAAAAAGATAACACGTGTTAGTTGGCCTCTCCAAAACACATAATGCAACATCACTGACACGTTTAGTGTATTCTAAAAACATATGTTTTACTGAAATAACGTATGTCATATGAACGCTAACACATGTTATTTGGGCACGTACTAACGTATGTCATATGAACTCTAACACCTGTTAGTTAGGCATATGCTAGCATGTGTTAGCATCACTAACATGTGTATAAAAAACACCAAAAATCTGCAGTGCCAAGTGTATCATACTCTATTTTACAACTATGTTAATACAACTACTCAAATACGATTAATAGGGTTTGAAATCCAACAATAATGAATTTAAAAAATCAAATCATAACCAATCCAAATCCATATACCAAAAAATTATCCTCATATTCATGAAATATATAATATAATAAAAGACATCAGTAGCATGTGTTAGCATATTCTAAAACATATGTTTTACTGAAAAATAGCGTATTTCATATCGACTCTAACAACTATTAGTTGGGTATATACTAGCATGTCTTAGCATCACTAACGTGTGTGAGCATACAAGACTTGGACCGCAAAAAATAGACATGTACCCTATACGAGTTCATAACAATTTCACTTGCCAAAAATTTATTAAATAGAATACAAAAATTATTTAAACACCCTATTCACCAAAAGATTAAAAAGTTATAATCTTTATAAAAAAAAACATCACTTACCACAGCCACATCATCAACGCTGCCTTCTTCCAATAGCCTACTCATGAAAACCAACACTTAAACAGATACACATGTTAGTTTGGGATCCTCAAACACATAATAGGGCATCAGTAACATGGGTTAGCATATACTAACATAAAAAGACTACAAATTTATTCATCAATCACATGTAATTTATCAACCTCATGTCCCCAATCCAATAAAAATCTAACATAAACAAAATAATAATAATAAAAAAATAAAAAAAGGTTAACATAAGTTTTTTTTTTCATTCAAGCATTTGATCGAACACTTGGTATGCGACCAAAAACTATCCCCAAAACTGTTATTATTAATATTCTAACAAAACCCAAAACCTAACAAAATCAAAACGTAACACAAGACGCACAACTCAAAATGAAACAGCTTGTTCTTATTATTCTTCTAACCAAAACTGTTATTATTATTATTCTAAAAAGTAATAGATAAGAGCATAAAAAAAGCAAAACAACAAAAATCAAAATAATAATAATAATAATACTAATAATAATAATAATAATAATAATAATAATAATAATAATAAAAGTGAATGGAAACAAGGTTATCTTCCTTAATCTGACATAAATCTTAAGAAAATAAAGAAAAAAAAAGTCACCAAAAGTTCTTGAAAGTTTGAAATCCATGGTCTTCTCCGGTCTCCTCATTAGAAGCACAAATCTTTAAAACTCTTGACTGCTCATCTTTCATATACACACACTCTTTCCCATCTTATATATTATAATGGTTGCCATCTTTGACTCGTAAATTCAAAGAACAAGAAAAAGAAAAAAAAAGAAAGGGGGAGGCACGAACAGAGTAGACAGAGGGGATGGTAGAGAGAGGAGAGTTTCTATTTATTTGATGCTCTATGGTGGTGGTGGTGGTGGTGGTGGTGATTGTTGTAGAAAGAGACAGAGAGAGAAAGCATGGTAGAGAGAGGGCAGAGAAAAAAATTCTGGATTTGAATTTTAAAAAAAAATGAAGAAAGAGAAGAGGGAAAACAATATTTATAGGTAGAGAGAGAAGGGGGATAGTGGAATTGTCTATATTGCCCCTTTGAATATTATAGAATATTATAATGTAAAGGGTGATGTGGCATAACATGGACCAAGAGATTGGTTTCTTGGAGTTTTTCCATTTTCAAGGGTTTTCCCTATATACTTACACTAGGGTTGGGTTGGGTTGAAATAAAAACCCTCTTGAGTTGTGAAAACCCTAGAAACCCATTTGTGACCATTGATCTACACTCATCAATGGCTGAGATTCATCCAACTTATTTTATTAATTAAAAGTACATGTCCTTTTTATTTAATATCACTAAAAGGGCATAATAGGTATTTTCTCCATTCCTTCTTTCGATACAAACCTGACACTATCAATTTGAGAGATATAAAAAATGGGGTCACAAAAGTTAATAATATTTTAATTGACACAACTTTCAAATATCAAAGACAAAGTACTAGTCAATAACATATTAATATTTATGTTCATTTAAATTGTAAAATTCAATGTTTTTATAAATAAACAACAAAACTAATACAAATAACAATAGTCTTTTTTTTTCAGAAAGGAAACGATTTTGTTACTGTATTACCATTTATACTTTAGTATGTTACAACTTTTAATATTGTGTTACAACTTATACAACTAGTATGTTACAACTTTTGTTACTGTATTACCACTTATACTTTAATATGTTACAACTTTTGTTACCGTGTTACAACTTATAGTACTAGTATGTTACAACTTTTGTTACTGTATTACCACTTATACTTTAATATGTTACAACTTTTGTTACCGTGTTACAACTTATACTACTATTATGTTACAACTTTTGTTGATGTGTTACAGTTTACACTTTCGATGTTAGATTTAGGTAACATAATCTGAATTCAAAGAAAAAAAATACATTTGATTTGGATTCAAAGAAATAAACAATATCAAATATGCTAATGTTTACATGTACATTCGTAGCAAGAAAACACAAAATATAGTAACATGCCCCAAATAAAAAATATTCATTTTAACAAAGCATCACATGCCATTAAAAAAACACAAATCATCACATGTTCTTCTCACACTTCATTAAAAACCCCATCTACACAAAAACAAACAACAATTATTAATCATCAAAACATAAAAACGGATATTTCAAAAAAAAAATGAACTTGTTTTGCTTTCGTCATAATCAATAAAAACCTTATTTTCAGCTTTTCTTTTTCAAAATCATGTTAAAAGTAATCACACGAGGATCTGAAAACAATTACATACATATTAATCATTTTTCTATCTTTACATTTGAGAGAGAAATGAAAGGGTACAAATGGTTATGTGTTATTTTCTTCAATCACACTGACAAAAGCAGGACAAAAGCATGGAAGAGAGTAAAAGTCAAAACTACCCTTAACGCTTCAAATTAAAAGATATACGTGGCTCAATAAGGACCATACAATGGGTTTCTAGAGTTTTCACAACTCACCAAGGTTTTCACTAGATACTTACCCTACTTACACTATATATATATATATATATATATATATATATATATATATATAGGTAAAGGATATATTGGAAACCATTGTTATAGTGAAAACTCTGGAAACTCTAACTTCCCGAGCTTTTTTTATATGAAAATTTTAGGGTATGTAATATTCATGATTTTAAGCATTTTGAGCCAAAAAAATCAAAAAAGCGCCGAGCACTTTTTTAAAAAAAAAATAAATAAGTTTTCGGGTAACACATTGTTAACACGTGTTAATTTCGCTTAACATGTGTTAACAGAAAACTTATTTTTTTTAAAAAAAAAAGTGCTCGGCGCTTTTTTGATTTTTTTGGCTCAAACTGCTTAAAATCATGTATATTACATGCCCTAAAATTTTTAGGCCCTAAAAAGCTCGGGAAGTCAGAGTTTCCAGATTTTTCTAGATAAGGAGGGTTTTCTATGGATCCCTATATATATATATATATATATATATATATATATATATATATATATATATTTATTTATTTATTTATTTATAGGGTCAAGATCGTGTACAAAGTGTTTTTTTTTTTTTTTTTTGTGAGAAGTGTGAGAAGTATTAAAAATTGATACTTAGGCATCATTTTTTGAACTTAGTCGTGATGTTTTGGATTGTTTTTTCTTATAAAAACACCAAACATAACAATCAAAAACCGAAACAATGTATTTTAGGCTTAAAACTTAAAACACCATGCTAAGAACATTAGCAGTGTGTTTTAAACGTTAAGTAGTGTGTTTTAGCTGTTTTTTAAATTTAATTACTATAATACATTGTATTGTGTTTTATATTGTTGTGTTTGGTGTTTTTCAAGTTAAAACAACCTAAAATATCATTCCTAAATCCAAAAAATGATGTCTACATGTCAATTCTTAGTCCTTCTCACACTTCTCACGAAAAATGTACTTTGTACAGGATCCTAAACCTATATATATATATATATATATATATATATATATATATAGGATTCGGATATTTTGAAAACTCCTCTGAGTTGCAAGAACTTGAAAACTCCTCTAACCCAATAATATCATGACACATATGCTTGGTAGGATTATTTTATTGAGGGGCATTTATATCAATTACCATCTACCCTACCCCACCCCACCCCAACCCACCCACACCCCAAGAAATTTGATTTATATTCGTTTTTTTTTTAAATCTGTCTCTTATCACTCTCTCTCACTTTCTCTCTCTCTCTAAAACACACACACTAACCGACTCTCTCTCTCTCTCTCTCTTTTTCTTTCTCTCTCTAAAAAAATCACAACAGGGTCGGCTTTGGGACGATGAACAAGGGACGGTCTGGGACGATGAAGGTGGGTGGTGGATCTGAGGGGTTTTGGAGGTGGATCTGATGGGTTTTGATGGGGTTTGGGGGTGGATCTGATGGGTTTCGAGGTTTGTGGTGGTTCCGGTGTGGCTGTGGTGTTTGATGGTGGTCGGCGAAGGTCGTTCTGTGGTTTGTGGTGTTTGATGGTGTTCAAGTGGTGTTCCGGTGTGGCTGTGGTGTTTCGATTGTCGTTCTGTGGTGTTTGATGGTGGTCGTCTGTGGTGTTTGAAGGTACGAAGACGAAGGTACGACAGGTATTAGGATTTATTATTATTATTAAATTTTATTATTATTATTATTTTTCTGTTATTATTAATATTATTATTTATGTTATTATTATTAATATTTTTTATTATTTTCTGTTATTATTTATTTTTATTATTTATGTTATTATTATTATTATTTCTGATTTTATTTTTGTGCATTAGCGTAAAATTATTAATATTAATTTTTTGGTTTTTGTCAGGAGATGCTGTGAAGATGATGATGTAATAACACCAGTGTAAATATGAAACGTGTAGATGTTTGAGGTATAGATCTTTTGTAGTTTTGGGTTTTTTACACTCATGTATTTTTTTTTTCCTATTTGAGGTGTAGGTTGTGTATATTTTTGGTGAACAAGATTTTTTTGTAGAGGTAGTTTTTAGATGTAGGTTGCATATTTTATGGTGTAACTATGTTTTTACGTTGGTGTTTTTGAATGTATAGATCCTTTTGGTTGTTTTTACAGTGGTGTAATTCGAATGTATAGATGTTTTTGTTGATGTTTTGGGGCATTTTTGCAGTGGTGTAATTCCAATGTATAGATGTTTTTGGTGGTAGATGTTTTTCGTTGGTTTTTACACTGGTGTTAATAATTATACCCGGGTATTTCATGGTAGATTTACACATGTGTAAATAATTACACCAGTGTAAATAATCGTCGTCATAGCCATCTGAATATTTGTTATAAAAAATATATAATAAAAATTTTATATATTTTGAATAATTAAATAAAAAATTAGTATAATATTATATTAATTATTTCTCTTTCATGGTGTTTTTACCAAAACACCCCTTGATGTACTTTATTGTATTAAAATATTCATATTATGAATTAAGTTGCATGTGATGACAAAACTTTTCAAGATTTTAATCTCAACCATTGGATTGAGAAGATCAAAGGTCCACAAGAGTTCCTATGGTTCTCTCAACTAATGGTGGTTTTCAAAGTATCCTAACCCTATATATATATATATATATATATATATATATATATATATATAGTATAAGGTTATATTGGAAACCCTTGTTATATGGTAAACTCTAGAAACTCTAACTTCCCAACTTTTTTTATATGAAAATTTTAGGGTATGTAATATACATGATTTTAAGCATTTTGGGCCAAAAAAATGGAAAAAGCGCCGAGCCATTTTTAAAAAATAAAATAAAAACCGTCTTCGGGTAACAAATGGTTAACACGTGTTAGTTTCGCTTAACATGTGTTAGTTAAAACTTTATTTTTTTAAAAAAAAAAAAAAACTACTCGGCGCTTTTTTTTTTATTTTTTTAGCTCAAAATCCTTAAAATCATGTATATTACATGCCCTATTTTTTTCAAAAATAAAAAAAATGGGAAGTCATAGTTTCCAGAGTTTACCATATAACAAAGGTTTCCACATTATCCTTTCCCTATATATATATATATATATATATATATATATATATATATATAGGATCCGGATATTTTGAAAAACTCGTGTGAGTTGCGAGAACTTGAGAACTCCTATAGGTCAATAACAAGGTGACACATATCCATTTTATAATATTTTGTAATTGTTTAATAAGAGGGTAGTAAAGACATTTTACTTTCACTGCAAGGGGTATTTTAGTAATTGGATTTCTTTCCTGACACATCTCTGATGACTTTTAAATAGCCATTTCTCTCTCTTTTGAGTTTCATCTGCACACTCTCTCTTGTTCCACCTCTCACCCTCTCTCTCACACATATTCAAAGAAGAAGAAGACAGCCCTATGGTTGTACGATGAAGAAGGCCATGGCTGCAGATCCATGGTGGTACGATGAAGAAGACGAACCCTGTGACGAAGACGGTGGTTGGGACGGTGGTTCAGACGGTGGTTGGGGTCGTCTGACGGCGTCTGACGGTGGTGGGGTTTTGAGGATGGTTCAGACGGTGGTTGGGGCTCGTCTGACGGCGTCTGACGGTGGTGGAGGGGCTGTGACGGCGTCTGACGGTGGTTGGGGCTCGTCGTGGTGGATCTATCGTCGGTGGTGGATCTAAATGGTATGTTATTATTTTTTTTAATTATTATTATTATTATTATTGTTGTTGTTGTTGTTGTTGTTGTTGTTGTTGTTGTTGTTGTTGTTGTTGTTGTTGTTGTTGTTGTTGTTGTTAGTTGTTGTTATGTTACCTGTTATGTATTATTGGGTTTAATATTATTATTATTGTTTGTTGTATTACTGTTTATTGTTATTATTATTAAGTTTTTTCTTGGGGGTTTTTGGTGTGTGAAAGAAGATGTTGTTGAAGATGAGGGTTTTTTTTTTTTTTTTTTTTTTTTATTTGTATAAGGTAAATAAAACAATGGTGTAATACTCAAAAATGTGTAGTATGAATTTGTAGAATGTTTGGTTGTTTTACGTTGATGTAATACGTTTTTGTTGATGTTTTTGTGGGGCATTTACCGTGGTGTAATACAATGTTATAGATGGTACTATGTATTTTTTACACTAGCGTAATACGAATGTATAAATTTTACACCAGCGTAATATGAATGTATAGATGTTTGTTTGGTTTTTACACTAGCGTATTTGTTTGTAATAGTTTGTGTATGGTAGATTTTACACTAGTGTAAAGAATTTTTACACGACGTTTTTTTGTGGTGTTTTTACACCATGTATAAATTATGTTTGTTTGGTTTTTACACTAGCGTATTTGTTTTTTTTTTCTCATAACTGTTTTGATTTTCTTCATGTTTCAATGCAGACAGAGCATTTTGTGAGCATTTTGCGAGCATGTTTGTTGGCGGAGAAAAGAAGTTCAATGGCAATTTGGATTTAGCAGAATTCTCATTTTTGGGAAACTCGATGATTTGCAGGTAATTTCTCACACTATGTATACAAGTGAATTTGGAACACTAGGAATTGTAAACTTTGATACAAGTTGAAAAAGGGTCGGGGGCCTGGTTCTTTGTTTTAAAAAAAGCGCGCCTGAGTTTGCCGTAAGCAAGAGAGGCATCCCTTCCGACCGTCTGAGGCGACTTGTTTTCTTTTCTATAAAACCACCACATTACACACTTATTATTATTATTATTATTTTTATTATTATAAAATTACCACATTACACAACTATTTGTTTTCTTTTTTTACACCGATGTAAGTTGTTACATATGTGTGATTTAGTGCTTATTTTTACTAGTTTACACCAACGTAAAAACAGGTTTGTGATTTCGTGGTTTTATTAAATTTGTTAGGTTGGACAACGAAGAGATGCGAATGATGATGATCAACATTTTTGGAGAGCAAGTTCGCGTGTTCAAGTGTTTTTAAGACGTTTTTGTGATGTTTTACACCAACGTAAATTTTACAAAAGTGTAAAACTCGAGGGGGAGAGATGACAGATTAGCAGATGTAAAATTGTTGAATTTTGAAATTTTACACTGGTGTAAAAACTTTTTATACATGGGTTTACTGAATGTATTATTTTTTTAGAAAAATAAATGAATTAAAAAAATAAATTAAAGTTAAAAAAATATGGTTACTTTAATAATGAAAAAAAAATTAATATGATATTATATTAATATTTTTTCTCTCACGTGTCATTTTACTTAAATACCCTTTCATTCATTTTATTACATTAAAAAAATACTTAAACAACATGTCAAGACAAAAAGTCTAATCATTTAATCTCAACCATTGGATCATCAAGATCAATGGCTCAAAAGAGTTCCTATGATTCTCACAACTCAAATGGGTTTTCAAAGTATCCTAACCCTATATATATATATATATATATTTGATTCATATCCATCCACCTGCATCCCTTTTCATTTTAAAGAAGTGAAGTTTGTTTTGTGTGGACCTAAGATTAGTTAACATGTATTGTTTTTTTAATTATATATTATTAATACATAATAATACCCTATAAAATATTTAACCCAAATATTTTATAATTAGTTTATGACTCTTGGTCTGACAAAAGCCGGGTAGGGACCTGATTGTGTATATCGCGTAATAAGATAATTTTGCGTAATAGTTTATATTTATAATATGATAAATGTATAAAATATTTAACCCAAATATTTTATAACACGTCTACGGTGCTCAATCTGTCTAAAGTTGGTCAGGGACCTGATCACGTATTCACACAAAAACATTTATTTCCAACTACTATCAAATAATTCCACGTATGCACATAATTACAAATAGTATCCATTAAGTTATTTCACAATTATTTGTATTGTTGTTTCACCAGCGTTCGGGGTTCAAGACTCACGTGTGTTTTTTTTTATAATTAACCGAATTATCTGTTCGTATCGTTTCATATATATATATTTAACCAACATAATTCATCCGAATTAAATTAAATATATAAAAGTAACCCAAGGTAAGTAGTAAGTGTTTGTAGAAAGTTAACCCGAATTTGCCGGGTGTCACAATATGAATAACCCGACTTTTCTAAGTAGATTCATCTCGATTTGATGAATACAAGATTTTTAATAATTTTTCTCATAAACTAACCTAATGTAAATGTTTTCAGAACCTAGCTGTAGTAAACGATTTTTCTTAATTTTTCAATGAGGTTTTATCATGAATCAAAAATAGTAGCCGCAAGCAACTCACTCACCATTTGCACGGTCAACGGGCCACTCTTAATGATGCATGTGGTTTTAGTAAATTTTAAAAGATGATTCAATGATGTTCTAAAACCAAAGAAAAACAAGATTTTACCAAAACGCTATCGAAGTTTTATATTAATAAATAAAATGATAGTTGCTTATTGATCTAAAACCCACACAATATGAAAACGTACATATTGAGCGTAGTATAAAAAGAGCAAGTACCAAGTATCGAATCCAAAGACACAACTTTTATTACTCAGTTTTAAGTTATTAGAAAAAGTTTGTAAGGATAACGATAAAAGTAACCGAGACAACCAATAACCAAATGAAAGTGTTGCTTCGGGATCCGACTTGTCTTGGTATGAGCTAATAGTAAATGCTAGTCGAGTGATATGTTCCAAAATTATGCATAGCCACTATAACCTTAAAATGATTTATGTTCTTAGTTGTTATTGTCAGGGTCTTCCATCCCACTAAGCTCACCACTTAACCGTGAGGGATGTATTACCCAAGATTGTGTGCACCCAATCCTGAAAAACACACCTCCCATTGTTGCGATATTGACATCCTACCATTCAATTCTTTTGTGAATAACTTCCCAACAGCTGCAGCGGCTAGCAAGCTGCCACTTGACATGGCAAAGGCGACGCAGCCTCCAGCTTACGCTTATCCTTTACTTGAAATAAATAATATTTCAAAAAGTGATTGATCTATTATTAATTATGCGGCAATATAATAATTGAAGTAAATATAGACCGTTTACTTCTAACACTGGTTCACCAATCTTTGGTATGCGCCAAAGCTAACACATAGACCATGAAGATTTGATAATTGATGATCAACCATCAAGTGTGAATGTTTCCAAACACAAATGGGCTAATCACTTCACATGGAGTTAGGTTAGCTTACAAGTGCATGAGTTTTTACACGCAATGGATAAACTCATAAGTCCCTCCACTTCCTACGAAAACACCCACAAGACCAAATACTAATTTGATTAACTAATTAATTCATCAACCAAAGATAGAGTAGTAGGAATTACCAAGAACACAAAACTTCACTCAAAAAGATAAACTATATAAACCTATACCAAGATAGTCTTTACCCTAGCTAGCAACACTCCATGAATCCTAGCCAAACAATGGCATTATAACATGCTCACTGAGGATGATTTTGGGTGAAATCATGGTGAGGGTTGATAGTGGATTTAGAGAGTTTTGGGTGATTGAAGGTGGTTTCTTTCTAGGCTCACTTAATCAATGTGTTTATGGAGTAATCCCAAGCTCCAAAGGTCACTTGCAAGACCCTTTGAAAGATGATTTGAGGGCTAGAGAGCCCCTTGGTGGGAGAAACAAGTGAAATGAGTAATGCCAAAATGAGAAGTGTGGGCCTCTATTTATAAGCAAGCTTGCAGGTCAAGCACGACCGTGCTAAACAGTTTAGCACTGTCCATTGGTACAGAATGTCTTTTCTGGCAGGTTTTGTCTCGAGCATGACCGTGCCAAAGGTTTGAGATGCCCGTACTTGTCCTGATGTCGCAACTGCTTGTCAGTCTAGATCTGCTAAACCTTGTGGTGCACCTTTGGAGCAAGCACGACCATGCCAAGTGATGAGCACGCACGTGCACATTAACTTCTTCATTCTAGTTTACATGGAAATGTTGATTGGTTGACCAGGGCATGAGCACGGCCGTGTGACTCCTGCAGGCTGCAAAGTCTTCAATTTCCTTCCTTGTACACCAATTTTCGCTCCTTTTTGCTTGGTGATTCCCGAAACCTGCATTTATCTCTTAGGAATGATTTAGCTCTGTTTTCTAAGGATAAAAGCATAATAATTGTGCAAAAAGGAGGGTATATACACATGTAAAACATGTGTAAATGGTGGCACATCACTTAACATGGAAGGCTACCTGCAAAAACAAAACAAGTTGACATTAAATACAAAGTAAGAAGCACGGAAACATTCGGTGAAGGACGAGAAACAAACCTGAGGAATGTAAGTATCAAGCAACCACTTGAGGTGATCAATCAGGTCAATAACTTGAGATTCAAGCTTTGCGCACTTATCCTCCAAGCGCAAAGATTTAGCTTCCTGCTTCTTCAAAGACTCAGCTTACTGCTTCTTCAAAGACTCTTAAAGCTTATGAACCTTTGCCCACTGACTCTCAAGAGCCCCTCGGTTCTCCTCCACTAACCTACGTTACATGTCAAGGTCAACCTCCAACTTACTGCATGCCTCTTTTCAATCCGCCTCGTGCATCTTCAACTAACTGTTCGTGGTATCCATCTTGCCGCGATAAGTGGACGCACGCAAGTTGGCATCTCCAAGCATTAAAGTCTCAGCCTGCCACTCCCGATCAAACTTTCTCCTCAACTCCTCAAACCCCATTCTCTCCTCAAAAAACTGCACCTTCGCCTCCTGGAAACCAGCCAACTCGCTGAGTATAGTCGTTGTAGTAGAAATAGCATTAGCAAACGCAAAAGCATTCTCATTCATAAGATCGATGCATGGGCGGGATTCCTAGAAAGCGAGCTCTGCAGCAGGAACGATCCTCGCCAAAAAGTCACTACATACTAACGGGTCAGTAAACCGGCTACCCTCAGTAAGATCCCAGTTCGGTATGTGTCACATGTCCAGCTCAATGGGAGTCAGAGCCTCCACAAATGATGGCCGGTTCACCTGCCCAAAGGATGGTGCGAGCGTCTCTTGAACGGAAGCCTGAGCATTTTCAGTAGATGCTCCACTTTCCTTAGCAACCCCCTTAGGCGCAACCACACCTGAGGTAAGTGCAGCAAACGCCCCTCGACACTTTTTTTTATTTGTTTCCCCTCAAAATGCTTAAATCATGTATATTACAATATGCCCTAAATTTTTCATAAAAAAAAACCTTGGGAGGTCAGAGATTACACAGATTTTACTAAAACAAGGGTTTTCATTGTATACTTCCATTATATATATATATATATAGGTAGAGGATCCGGTAGGAAAATTGTTTTGTGAAGAAAGTGTAGGAAGTATTTTCAACCATTAGATCAAATCTGATTAAATCTTTAGATGAAGGGCATTATAGACTTTTTATCCATCTTTTATTTATTACAAACCCACTAAATTAGCAACTAACATCTGGATATTTATGAAGATTAATCATCCTAAATTAACTAATTATTCATTATTTTCATAAGAATCATAAGATATTCATATCAAATAAGTTGATCAATACCAAAAACTTGTTCGATTCTTCAAACATATAACCCATCTCTATCACTTGTTTGATTAATCTAGTCATGGCAGAAGGTTAACATCAGGAGTGTTTTATAACAACGTCAGGAGTGTTTTATAATGAAAGAGAAACTGGTATGCATTAATAAGGAGTGTTTTATAACTGAAGGTGTTTTATAACAAACAAAACACCATTGAAATGTTTTAATCCACAACAACAACTACACCTAATATACATAAACATTTTATAAAACACTTCTTATGTTTATCCATATAGAACAATCACTAACAAAAGCCTTATATAAAACACTTCTGATGTTACGATTTTATAACAGATAAAAACATTGTTATGTGTTTCTTACACATAAAATGAAGATGAATGTTGAAGATGGGTGCACAATTGATTTTGTTTTATGAAAATAAATGTTTGAGTCTTGAATGATATTAATGAAAATAATAATTAGGAGAAAGAGATGGGGGAGATACCATAAATGTAGAAATCATTCAAACAGTTTCTAAAAATATTGATATAAAATGACCTTGACACCCTCATTTGAAACACATATTGACGATCATACCCTTATATTCTTTAATATATTAATTAAATTTTAAACACAATACCATCTTTTAATCTCAATCATCCATCTTTAAATCTAATGGTTGAAAACACTTCCGACACTTCTTACACAAAACTATTTTCTTACAGGAACCCTACCCTATATATATATATATATATATATATATATATATATATTAAGTTTAAAAATGGAATTTAAATTTTAAATATACTTTTAAGTAACATTGGTAAAATAATAAATGTTAAATTTTGAATATATTAGAAAACTCTGATACAAAGGAAAAAATTAACTATAACTAATACCATTCTTAATTTAAATAGGTAAACATCAATTTTTTTGATGAATCAGATCCACATTCAAAAATTTTGAATTATCTAATTAAATTAAACTTAATATTACCAGTTTTACCTTAAATTCAAAAATTTAGAAATATTATTGATACCAACAGAAATTAAAAAAAAATTGTATATTAAAATTAATTTTGAAATTTATTTTTTAAATATAACATTTGACATTAGCTATGTATTAATTTGGAAATTGATGAATAGTGCCACTCCTCTCTCATTGGTTGAGAGGGGTGGTGGTGTTTAATTTTTTTTATTATAACACCTTTGTTTAATGTTAATTACATTTTGTCTCATAATAAATTATAAATTAGTTAGTAATATAATGATATGATATCCATTTTCTTACTTGGAGTTCACAAGCCCAAGTTTGGGCAATGGCATTTATTTTGTTTTTTTTTTTGTTTCAACAACAATATTTAATGTTAAATATTATTGGTTTCATATTAAATCATAAATTGGTTGATGGAGGTCACAAGTTTACGACCAGGCAATGACATTTAGTATTTTTTTTTTCATTTCCCTAAGGGGAGGTCACAGGTTCGAAACATGGTTTGAGAGAACCATTTTTTCGGACTTTTTTTATTGTCGCTTAACTTAACATTATCGCATTGGTACTTTAATAAACCAAGATAATAATGACAGTGGACATGCGGCAATGCGCGCGGAAACCCTGCTAGTTAGTAATCTAAATCTATTAGAAACTCTAATTAAAAGAAAAATAAATGAACTCTAATTGATATCATTCGTAATTTAAATTTGTAAATTTTAAAATTTATAACTGATATCGATTCAAATTCAAAATTCTTATTATCTATTAAATGTATTAAATTAAATTAAGTTTAATAATTACTATTTTTATCTTAAATTCAAAAATCAGAAATATTAATAGTATTAACTACCGTCAGTTGCTTATCGATAAACGCCATTATGGTCACCAACATCTAACATAAACACCACTATCAACCGCTGGCCATGAACACCTTAGAGACCAGATGGTTTTCGAAGACCAAACCACCAATCACCACCACACCTTTAACCACCATCATTATTAAAGTTCATCGGAGACCAGATGGGTTGTAGGTGGTGGAGCGGGTTATATATGTGAACGAAGTATATGGCAGAGGTAGCTTATAGATGGTGTTTGGTGGTGGTGAAAGAAGTTGGATAGTCGTCGGAGGTGGTAAACGGTAGACAGTTGGGTGGAGGTCGTGAGGTGAAGGTGGAGCGTTGGGTGGTGGTCGACAGTGGTTGCGGTGGCGGGCTCGATCGATTGCCTAGATTGTCTGCTGCTTTGACATCAAGAAAGGGTGAATTGAAGAAACATGTTGGTATTTTAGGGTTTTTATTATCTGGGGATTTATGGGTTTTGTGTTTGGTGGAGGAATAGGAGGGTGGAGGCGGAGGAGGTAGTAGAGAAGAGAGAGAGAGTGAGAGAGAGGGAGAAGGAGAGAGAGACTTTGGATTTGTTTTAAGTCAAAAGAAGAATGAAAAAAATAAAATAAAAAGGTAAAATGTCAAAATTGCCCCTCCGTTAACGTCAAATTTTAACAGAGTTAGCAATATGGACAGAAATAGCACGAAAATCCAAACCTCAAGTTCCTAGTTGCAAAAAAATAATAGACTTTGTTTTACCGGAGCAGCAAACTAAAACAAACCTCAAAGACGAATTAGACAGCTAACTGTTTTGGTATTTTCCGTATCGAACAAATATTTTTCCAATATCTATTTTCTTGTATTTTAAGAAGAAACGTTTATTTTATAGAAAGGGAATTATTAAACTTTTTTAAGATACATCTTTCTTGATATTTAAGTTTTTAATATCTCAATTAAATCTTATTCACCTTAAACTTAAACTGAAGGTGCAATAAAACACCCTATCAAATAATATGGCTAATAAATAAAATTTGCCACAAAATAGTATTTTGCATAAAGAAATTGGAATTAAATAATCCCAACTTTACTATGCTGGAATGCAATAATCCTAACTTAAAAGTTGGAACTTAACAGGCCCAACTTGTCATGGATTTTATTCAATTGGACCAAAACTAACTAGGGTTAACCCAGCTAGTTTTCTGCTGACATGGCGTATGACGTGGCAAAAACTGCCCATTTTGCTGTCACGTCAGCGGAAAACTGCCTAGTTGGCTGCCACATCAGCATAAAAACTGCCCAATTGACTGCCACGTTAGCAAAAAATTGCCTAGTTGGCTGCTACGTCAGCAGAAACTGCCCAGTTAGTTGCCAAGTGTATAGATTTTGACACGTCATATGCCACGTGGGCTGCCACGCCAGCAAAAATCTAACTATGTTAACCCCAGTTAGTTTTGGTCCAATGAAATAAAATCCATGACAAGTTGGGCCTGTTAAATTCCAACTTTCAAGTTGGGATTATTGCCTTCCAACCCAGCAAAGTTAGGATTATTTCATTCCAATTCCCCTTTTGCATAGCGGTATCAATATGTAGGATAGTGTTTTGCCTTTTTATACGGTAAGAGTTAAAAATAATAATAATAAAGAGTCGTTCAAAAACTAAAACAACAAAATTGCCATTAAAAAACATATTACGGTAAGAGTTTATAAGTGGCTTTTTAACAATTAATAGGGCTGAGCAACTCACGGTTCGGAACCGGTAGGACCGAGGAACCGACGCAAAAATGCTAGATCCGAACCGTATTTTTGTATTTAGGGTTCGGTTCCGGTTCCTAAATTTTGGTGAAAACGGTTCCCGGTTCGGTTCGGTTCAACACCGCGGTTCTATTTAAAGAACCGCTAGAACCGGGTGAGGTTAAAACTGTAAATATTATATATAAAACCCTATTAATTTAGTGGGCTTTTCCAAGTATTTCGTATACCGATTATCCATATTTTCAATTCCCATGTTTAATCTTTATAAAGAATACTTTTTCGAGTCATGTTAACTATATAATATCTAACAAACTTGTTGTGATAGGAGTTCCATTTGAATAATGTTATTTCTATAAAAACATATAGGCTACAATAAAGGGAACGAAAATAACTTAAACTGAGAATCAACACTTACAAATTCATTTATAAGGTGCACAGTTTGGCCTCTAATGTGTATCGGACAATGATGTCGTATAACACGTGAGATTAGGAATGCATGACACATATCATTTGTAGTGTCAAAATTACAATCATTGCATATATGCGGTTAGTATTGTGCACTTCTAAACATGTATCATATGGGCCTTATGATAATGATGTGACGGAAAATGCCCCCAAAGAGATATCAACCATTACTTATGTTCTTAAAGGCGGTGGTTTTTATACTTTTAATATAACTAGTGGGAAGCCCGAGCGATGCGGCGGGACCTAACTAACACCAAACAGGACATAGACGTGAAAAGTTGAATCACATGTCACGTGATTGCTATGGTTATTAGAATCAAATAACCCTCATGCTAGGTGGTGTGCCATACGGATATACCTCAATCAGGCCATTGTGTTTAGTACCGAGCTTCCCATAAAAGAATTTTGTAAAGCAAACAAACATCAAAACAATATTTACAAGAATGGAATCTGCTACTTTGTCATTTGTTCATACTGAATTACCACATTGCAAGCTATTCAACCACACATACCCATAAACCAATATTAATGATTTTTGACTAATCATCCAAAAACTACAGTTTGTGTAAACTTTGATATCAAAGTTCTTGCCAATTCGAGGATACAGTTCCATCTCTTAAGATACTAACAAACATAAGATATACCCGAACCAAATCACCAATAATTACTTAAGCAAACATAAATTATGTTCAAAACTATTAGGGTAAATTAAAAGAATTTATTTATAGACAGGGGTATAAGAAAACTTCAAAAACCCAAGTACAAAAAATGTAATTGTAACATTGTATAGAGTTTTAAACCGTAGCATTTTGGCCAACTATAAAGATAAAATAATGTGGTTGGTACATTTCATATTGATTTCAAAGAATTAGAATTTATGTTGCCATATATTTCTCCCAAATGACCATAACGCATAAGCAATTGGTGGAAAATATCATTAAAAGACAACACGCTTAGACATGTTTCTATATGAACGGCATTAAAATACAACCCGAATCGACACGTTTCCATATGAATAGGTTGAACTTCCCACTAAAGAAAGTAGTACTAACAACAAAACTTGAATTTGACATCAACCCACCTGCAAAATTTTGATTAGTAAATTACACAAACACAAAAAAATAAACAATAATAATAATAATAATAATAATAATAATAATAATAATAATAAACACATTTACGTAAACTACATAAAATTCATCACAAAATAAAGATGGACTTAAGTCATTACATCATTTAGTTGAATAAATTATCGGTCAACTAAATAGATTGAAAACAAAACAAACACTTATACAAATAGCCAGGAAACAAAAAACATACCTTGATACAAGCTTATACATCTGAAATAAGATCCCAAAAGTGTGATGGCAAACCCTAGATCGGTAATAAAAATTAATCGGTATAAAACTAACCTTCATTGAAGTTGAAACACTACAAAAGATTAAAAAAAACATACCTTGATACAAGCCATTCGGAGTCAACACGCTAAGCCGTCGACGGTTAAGAAGAAAAAAAAACTAACAGCAGAACATGAAGAATTAGACGCCTAAATTTTTTGAAGGGGATAGTGGTGGGGGTTTATAGTGGTGGTGGTGTTAAGGTTCTAGTCTTCCAAAGAGAAGTAGAGTAGGAGTAGCATTAAAACGAAGAATATGAAGTGAAGAAGAGAGAACCGTTGAACTTTTCCCACTTTTAAAAACATTAACCTCATTATTGATGACTAAAAGGCTCATTTACCCTTATAAAAATGCATCAAGTGTTTGTACTATAAAGATAAAACAATGTAATTGTAACACTGTATAGAGTTTCAAACCATAGCATTTTAGCAAACTATAAAGATAAAATAATGTGGTTGGTACATTTCATATTGATTTCATAGAATTAGAATTTATGTTACCATATATTTCTCCCAAATGACCATAAGGCATAAGCAATTGATGGAAAATATCATTAAAAGACAACACGATTAGACATCTTTCTATATGAACGACATTAAAATACAACCCAAATCAACATGTTTCTATATGAATAGGCTGAACTTCTCACTAAAGAAAGTATTACTAACAACAAAACTTGAATTTGACATCAACCCAACTGCAAAATTTTGATTAGTAAATTACACAAACACAAAAATAATAATAATAAACACATTTACATAAATTACATAAAATTCATCACAAAATAAAGATGGGCTTAAGTCATTACATCATTTAGTTGAATAAATTATCGGTCAACCAAATAGATTGAAAAACAAAACAAACACTTATACAAATAGCCAGTAAACAAAAAACATACCTTGATACAAACTTATACATCTGAAATAAAATCCCAAAAGTGTGATGGCAAACCCTAGATTGGTAATAAAAATTAATCGGTACAAAACCAACCTTCATTGAAGTTGAAACACTACAAAAGATTAAAGGACATACCTTGATACAAGCCATTCGGAGTTAACACGCTAAGCCGTCGACGGTTAAGAAGAAAAAAAACTGACAGCAGAACATGAAGAATTAGACGCCTAAATTTTTTGAAGGGGGTAGTGGTGGGGTTTATAGTGGTGGTAGTGTTGAGGTTCTAGTCTTCTAAAGAGAAGTAGAGTAGGAGTAGCATTAAAACGAATAATATGAAGTGAAGAAGAGAGAACCGTTGAACTTCCTCCACTTTTAAAAACATTAACCTCATTATTGATGACTAAAAGACTCATTTACCCTTATAAAAATGCATCAAGTGTTTGTACTTTAAGCAATTTAATTTGTAATTACTTAAATTTTTCAGGTATCCCTCTTACATGCTTTATAATATAGTATAGATATAGTAAATCAATAACATAAACATCTTATTCAAAGTCAAAGTTTGTAGTAAAAAGTAAACACTTAATGCATGTTTTTTTTTTTTTTTTTTTGAAACAGCTACTTAATGCATGTTCTAAAATGAAAACTCATTTTGTGACAACATTAATTGCCAATTTCTGATGAAACATGCAATGTCCTTCTAGTGAACAAATGTAATAGTGATATCCAGGGTTGGTCAAGTTGATGGTTGCAGGGCCGGTTTTTATGGAGAATCGCGGGTTACCGACATGACAATTATCATAGTCAATCTTCGAAACTTCTGTTACATCATGTGTTCCGGTGAGAAAATCAAAGACCAAAGATTCACCGACAGTGAAAATCCTATGTGATGCCCAGTCGGTGTAGAAATTGGGATTGCTAGGAATAACCCAGCCATTGGCATCACCCACCGCATGTTGCATTGCCAAGCTATTGAATGCCATGGATGCGGCCATGGCCAAAAAAACAACCATGTTGAAGTTGAAAGCACCCATTTTTTATGCTGTGTGGATCTTCGTGTGGTAGTTTGATTGCTTAGAAAATGTGAGGTTAAATAGTCGAGGTTTTAATCTAATTTGGTATTTCTTTTAATGTGGAATGAATTTACTTAGCAAAACAGTTTTCTTGAAAATTGTTTAACCAATTAGTATTTTTGAAAAGAATCGTTTATCTATATATATCACTCTTAGTGGGAATGCACATGCATTGTCATGGATACTTATATTTTTTATGACGCGTTGCGTAATGGGCTTTACGTACTTTATGTAACTTTTTTATTTATTTATTCGTAAATTAGGTGTGGTCCATTAAAATTTGGAGGCCTTCAAATATTTAGTCAGTTAGTGATTTGTGCTTGATGGAATTTACTTAGCAAAACGGTTTCCTTGAAAATTGTTTAACAAATTAGTAATTTTGATAATAACTGTCACTCTTAATTTAATTAAAAAATAAAACTTAATTCTATAATGACTAGTTAGTGGGAATGCACGTGTGTTGTTGTGGGTGATTATATTTTTTAGGACACGTTATGTAACGGGATTCACGTAATTTATTTAACCTTTTTTATTTAGTTATTCGTAAATTAGGTTTTGTCCATTAATATTTGGAGGCTTAAAAATATTTAGTCAGTGATTTGTGCTTGAGGGATATGGTGGTGATGTTTCTTCAATTTATCCTATAGGTAAAAATTTAAACCCTAAAAACAGTATCTGTAGGTGGTTAACAAAAGTATGTGCCTTTCAAAAAAAAAAAAAGAACACAAAAGTATGTTAGGATTAAGAGTCACCTTAAAAAAAATATTAGCAATTTGATATATAAAATAGATGGGCTATGCATTTAGGGGGGAGGCGGAGGTGTTACCTCAGAGCCGTCTTCAAAAAATGTTAAAACATTTTAGGTTTAGGGCCACAAAAAATAAACTGGGCTCACATAATTTAATCTCAATTATCATATATAAGAAAACCATAACATCATCCTCCTCAACATTAGAACATTGAGGTTGTTTTTAAAAGAACTTACTTTGGCTCATTTGTTCCGATCATTGTGGCCTATATGTGCGCCTCTTTTATTCCTCGTTTCCTGCTCTTCACATGGCTAAATTGTTTTTTAAACAACTTTAACTTGTTAAGTGGATTTGGGTTGGGCTTATTATATTAGATTTAAAGATTTTAGACTGAATTACAAGTTTTGTCCTTTAAGTTTGTACCAGATTGCAAGGTATGTCCTTTAACTTTAAAATTGATTCGTTTTCCCTTTATCTTTTAAATCTTGCATGTTATGTCCTTTCAACCTAACTCTGTTAATTTTCTTTGTTAAGTTGGGTCATGTGCAAGGCAAATGAGGGCATTTTAGTCCTTTCATGCCTTTAATTAAAAACCTTCTCAGCCACACTCATCGTCTTCCCTTTGAATCCCTGTATCTCATTGTTCAAGAAACCACCAACACCAACCCAACCTCCATTCTTCTTGCCATCATTCAACAAATGTGGTCCAAATTAAAACCCCTCTCAGCCACACTTCCCTTTGATCCAAATTGACATATTCATACCTATACTCCATCGCATACAAGCCGGGTGGTGTAGGTGGAAAGCAGCCACAGGGGTATTGTGCGATAAGCGGTTCCCAAATAAATTGAAGGGGAAATTTTACAGGACCGCAATTAGACCTGCTATGTTGTATGGGACAGAATGCTGGGCAATCAAGAAGACGCACGCACGCAAGATGGAGGTCGCAAAGATGAGGATGCTTAAGTGGATGGGCGGGCACACAAAGCTAGATCGGATTAGAAACGAGGTTTTTAGAGAGAGGTTTGGAGTGGCTAGGATATCAAACAAGATAAAGGAATGAAGATTGAGATGGTTTGGACATGTGAAGAGGAGAGGAACAACAGCGCCAGTTAGAGCAGTGGAAGCATGCGTTGTAGAGGGGAGAAGGAATAGGGGCAGACCTAAATTGACCTGGGATGAGCGAATTAGACAGGATCTCATAGAGTTGCACCTCTCTCAGGACATGGTCCAAGAAAGGAGTTCCTGGAGACGTAGGATTAAAGTAAGTGACTTTTAGGATTTGACACTTAGGTAGCATAACCGGGTATTATGAGCCCTTATCTATAGGATTTCTAAACCTATTTTGATTCATGTGTCTATTTATCCTGTTTTCTTAAGTAATGTGAAACTTACTTGTGCTTGTCGTCCCGTTTACATGTTTCTATGATGTTCAATGTATTATATTTTTATGCACTATCTTACTAGCTTATTCCTGCATTTGGTCCGTTAGCCGATAGCGAAATATCCCTGGGGTGCTTGTCCCTTTACTTGTATGCTTGCCTGTCTTCTGTTCTCTCTTTTTGAGCCGGGGGTCTCTCTGGAAGCAGCCTCTCTATCCTTATGGGTAGAGGCAAGGTGTGCCTACATCTCACCCTCCCCTGACCCTACTAATAGTCTACTATTCGTGGGATATACTGGGTATGATTGATTGATTGATACCTATACTCCATGTATTTGAAGGTATCACCAGTTAATCACTCCTTCCTTGACTTTTATTATAAACCATCACAGAGAACACAATTAGGCTACAAATCTTAACATAAATCCTATTGCTTCTCTCTCAACTATCAACCACCACTTACAATCGGAACCCTAGAAATCTACCAGTCGTCACCGTTCACAACCACCCGTCAACTAACCTGTCGCCCATGAAACCACACTACCGTCTTCAGTATCGTAGCCGAAGAACACCTCGTTCTAGATCTGTTGAAATGAGTCCGCCGTTGATGGTGGTCTGGAGTGGTGGTGATTGTTTACAATAGGTGGATAGTTGATGTTGATGGGAAAGAAACCGGCTCTTGCTGTCTGATCTAATGTTTTCTGTTTTGGTCAGAAGCTTTGAGGATTCTTTAAGAGTGGGGTGGCAGGTGGTGGAGGGTGGGGTGGAGGGGGTGGTGGTGGTGATGGTGGTGACTGGATTACAAATTTTGTCATTTAGGTATATAGTGTTCTGGAATGTGGTGGTGTAGGTGGTGGTGGAGGGTGGTTCTGGAATGTGATGGTGTAGGAGGTGGAAGGAGGTGGTGGAAGGTGGTTGTCGGCAGCGAGTATTTAGCAGGGTTTTGGGGGTAGGGTGGTTCTGGAATGTGGTGGTGTAGGTGGTGGTAGAAGGTGGTTCTGGAATGTGATGGTGTAGGAGGTGGTGGAAGGAGGACCTGCAATGAATGTGGGTCAATTTACTGATATACCATCGTGTGCAAGTCATGTGCCCAAACTTAACGAAGAAAATTAACAGAGGACAAAATTACACAGATTGTCCTTTATTTATTACTCAAATTTCATCCTATGTCCCTTGTCTTTCATTTGCATTGGTTATGTCCTTTATTTTCTCAATTTGCTACACCCTCTGTCCTTTAGCCTAACTAAGTTAAAAAAGTTGGTTATCTTTATTTTCTAACTTTACACTTTTTAGCCCCTGTAGTTTTCAAGTATATGGAAGTGTTGTATACTTTTAATAATTGAAACAACAAAATCATATTCCATTTTATGTGTGGATTTTCAAAACATGTTTATGTGTTTCAAGCATTAAATTTTGCAATCTCAATCATTTTAGCGATTCAAGTTCCATGTATTTGTATTACACTTGCAGCCAAGTTTATACCAAATCATGAGCTTTGAAAATCTTTAAACTTTTCACATCACATCACCATCTTCTCCGGACAAGTCGCCGGTGATCACATCACCACATCCCGATCCCTTTCTCTATCACCTAACCTACCGATCTTCTTCCGGTCGTTCGTTCTCTCCGGCGACCCAACAACACAACGATCGTCGACCGTTCATCTTATCCCTTTCTAACCGTTTAAATTTTAAAAAAATAATACACTAAACGTTTAAATTTAATTCAAATTACAAATCTTTGATGTTGAAATTACAAATCTTTGATGTTGAAAGTAACCACAAAATGCAATAAGGTGGCCATTGTTTTAAAAAAATAATACACTAAACGTTTAAATTTAATTCAAATTACAAATCTTTGATGTTGAAATTAACCATAATTGGATCTTTAAACTGCTTCAATTCTTTGATGATAGTTTCTTTTCTTGTTCTATTGTTCGAATTTGATTTAAAAAATGATGCAAGATTGCAATCCTGTTAAATTGGGCCTGTTATTAGAATGAAACCTTAAGGACAGAAAAAATATATAGGGGTTGCGGTGAACAACCCAAAAAAAAATTTGGACCACTGCGGATCGGGTTTTGACCCGTTTTTCGATCCGGTTTGTATCGGTTGGATTCGATATAAGTTTTTAACAAGTTTCGGTCTGGTTTCATGTGTGTAGGGTTATGTTTGATGTGAATTTGCTTAACTTCGGTTATATATATGTGTATATTTATATATAAAATGAGTTTTTGTAAAAACAATATATGTTTTCATCAATCGTTTTATTTCAAAATTATGGCTTTCATCGGAATTTGATGTGGTTTAAAAGCCCTATGATTTCTTTTCATGTCGTGCCTTAGTTTCGTAGTTTTATTTGGAGTTAAGGCATAGGAAAACTACAGGGGCTAAAAGTGTAAAGTTAGAAAATAAAGTTAACCAACTTTTTTAACTTAGTTAGGCTAAAGGATAGAGGGTGTAGCAAATTGATAAAATAAAGGACATAACCAATGCAAATGAAAGACAAGGGACATAGGATGAAATTTGGGTGATAAATAAAGGACAATCTGTGTAATTTTGTCTTAACAGAGTTAGGTCGAAAGGACATAACGTGCAAGATTTTAAAAGATAAAAGACAAAACCAATTAATTTTAAAACTAAAGGACATGCCTTGCAATCTAATACAAACTTAAAGGACAAAACTTGTAATTCAGTCAAGATTTTAGTTCTTTGAACAATTGGGCCTTAATAGTTAATACATTGGTTTTGTTGTTACAAAATAATTCATCATATAGGTCTTATTTTATAAAGAAAACATACATACTAACTCAACCCAAGTTGATAGGTTTATTTCTTATACTAAAAGGATCAAAACCAAAGGAATAAGATAAAATAAGCAAAAAAAAAAAATGTTTTGTTCAACTTTGACGTAATTTGACCATGATTCCATAATAGAAAGTTATAAAAAAAAACCATCCAATAAAGAAGCGCGTGACCATTTGTGCTAAATCCCTTGATGTATCCTTTTCACACATTACATGTACCAGTATGGAACCCGCGCATAGCGGCGACGTCGACAATACAAGGCGGCAACATAATTCAAACCTTAAAACGATAAAAAAAATCATATGTAAGTTGTATATATTTATATATAAAAAGCACTCGCGTTTAACGGCAGGGAAGTTTTTAACATTAATTAAGATAGTTACATGATACCATGTTACGTTCTATATACATATTGACAAAAAAAAAATATATGTGGATGGTCTTTAGTTTACACTAAACGGAGGAAGCAGAAATTCTTTTTCAAAATGTGTAAAGTTGTATAAAAAAAGAATTATACTAAAACAATAAAAAAAACATTTTTAACACGTACAACATATATAGGTGCTTGGATGTGCTCTTTAAGTTGGTATTACAACTTGAAGTCACTACAAGTCAATATGACCAATCAAATCCAATAGTTTATTGAAACTAATTGTTAAGATTATTTATTATTGTCTAACCAAATGTTAGTTTAACCATCTATTGATGATTCTAATTATTCAAGTTGGTATATTGAACCCGGTTAATTTCCATTTTATCATGAATGATTTGAACTGCCGATATAGTAGTAACTTATTGTTTTGGCTTCAAGACTATGCCTGCATTTTCACTATTCGCCCCTACCTTAATTTCAGCCTCCAAATAAGATATCCCTGGAAAATGGAAAAAAAAAATTGCATACTTTTTAAACCTTTTAAATATATAAAGGTATGGGATTCTAGAATTAAAAGGAGGGAATGAAAGGGATTTGTAGTATTGAATTGGGTCTTTATAATGAGGGTTACATATTTAAAGGGGGTAGAAATTGTGTATAAGACAATTATACTATTGGCATTAAAGGTTGTACACAAGGGTATAAATGGAAGAAATGTGGTAAAAATTTGGAGATTACACTTGAGACTTTTGGAATGCCATCTTAACTTTGTCAAGTTAGACATCTTTGTTCATTGCTCCCTCTTTATAATGTAATAGAGATAAATATATAAGAAAAGTAAATATTGAGCTGTTACGTATCTAAACTTAGATGAAACTCATCAAAACGACCTAGTTTTGACATAAAACAATTAGAAAATTTAATTCTTTTTATTTGGAGAAACTAAATCTCAATGAATCCCACAGGTTCGTTAGAATTTCCATCTGTAACAAATCAATTTGAAGCACTACCTATTTCATTCTCTACAATTGATCTTCGTCGTAGAATACTAATGATGTAAAAATATTGTAAATTAAATCAACATCAAGTCTTATAATACTAATGATGATCATTCGTTCATGTTTGTTATTGATTCCGTACGGTCCGATCGTATTCAGTAATAAGGTTAGTGCTTGCTTACCAGCAAGTTCATACAATGAACCATTTTTTTATGAAGATGGGTGAGGAGATAAATGTCGTGTGATCAAGCAATTAAAAACAACAATCACCAAAAGCATGCGCAATGATTATTTAACTTATAACCGGAAAGAAAGGAAAAAAAAATGTATTATAGAATTTGTAAACCATTATTCTTGAAGTAGAACCCAAAAAATAAATGATGATTTGTGATTGAATAAGTGTAAAGGAATGAGAGTGAGATTATGCTGAATTTGATGGACAGTTACGATGAAAGAAAGATGGGTTGCATAAAAAGAGGAGTAAAAAATGTGTTTTAGATTTGATATTTTGAGGTTTTAATCAAAACGACGTAGTTTTGAGGGCTTTGCATCTAAGTTTAGGTGTGTGACAGCGCCATATTCACTTTCCCCTAAATATATATCATATTTTTAATATATGTAATTTTTATGAAAAAAAAACTCCGGCCCTCAGAAAAATCGGGCCTAGGCCATCGCCCACGTTGCCCCATGCCATAGTTGACCCTGTGATACCTCACTACCCTCCTAAAGCACCGTAGCTAGTTTCCCGGGTATGGGGGTTCCGGATAGTGCGCACGGGTTGTAGACAACGGACACAAAGAGCGTTCAACAACTCTTTTTTGGACCATTTTAATTCAAAAAAAAAAAATTCCTAAATTAATACATATATAGGGCTGCAAACGAACCGAACGAACACGAACAAGGCCTTGTTCGTGTTCGTTTGTTAAGGAAAATATGTGTTCACGAACAGTTCATAAACACTTACCGAACGAGATTTTATGTTTGTGTTCGTTTGTTAAGAAAACAATTATGTTCGTGTTCATTTGTGTTCATTTGTTAATTTTGTTCATGAACGCACATGAACACAAACAGGTGTTCATGAACAGAAACAAACACAAACGGACATATATTAACTTTCTAATAAAATTGAATTCACATACATATATGTTTATTTATTTATTTTTGGGTTAAATAAATAAAACAAAAATAATATTAGGACAAATTATAAAAACAAAAAACCTTATTAAACTATCGAACATAAACGAACACCTTACCGAATGTTCACGAACATAAACGAACGAACGTGGCATTTGTTCATGTTCGTTCGTTTAGTTAAACGAACGAAATATTTTGTTTGTGTTCGTTCGTTTATTAAACGAACGAACACAAACGAACTTCTCGCCGAACGGTTCATGAACTGTTCGCTGAAATTTCAGTTCGTTTGCAGCCCTATGCATATACACTAAATCTCTAACCCATATCAAACAGTTTACCTCATCCATTTAGTATACTTTATCTCAACCAATTCAAATATTTTCATCCAGAAATCATACACATTCAACCATAATGGATCCAAGAAAATTTAAGGGGTTGCAAACAAAAATCAAAAGGAGCGGGTTCAAGTAGTAGAGGAGTGGGAACTAGGGATAGAGGATTGGATTCTAGGGTTAGCAGGGCGGGTTCGAGTGTGGAATATGTGTATACGCCGGTGTTGAATTTTCCACCGTAACACAAAAAATGGGTCAAACAACCGATGATGGTGAAGAACCCTTCGATAGTCATTATGACAAGAGACGAAAGTCATCGGAAGGCGACATTATCATACGCTTAGTACACCGGATGACGCCCACACTAGTAAGATGTTGGATCTCAACGAAGATAACGCACCAACGTGACCACATCGGAAAAATAAGAAACCCGTCGAGTCTTCAAGTAAAACCTTATTAGTTGACGAATTTGGGGCCTACCGGTTGATGAAAGAAGATAAGTTGAGCAAGTTGGTGTAAACATAACCTTGACAAGGAGAAAAAACTATAGCCTTGTTGGAGTAACAACGCGGAGCGGTGAGGTAGATAATATGACCATGACTTGAACATGTTTTTTAAACTACACGGCAACCTGAAGGGTAAAACGTTGGAATTGGTTTTACAATGAAAACGTGCAATAGCCGCGAAACATGGTTGGGAGTGTTATTGAGAAAATTAGGAAGGCGGAGACGATGAGTAATTTAGTTTTATTTCCAAGTTTTATTTTCCATTTATAATTTTTGTATATTTATATGTTTTACTTTAAATTAATTACCTTTTATTTTATTCAATCGGAGGTTCATTGAATGTTTGGTTTTTATTTTTAATTGATTTGCTTATTTAAAAAAAAATCATTTAAGGGTTGTAATTCAATGGGGTTGCTCCTCTCCCATATCAAATAAACAATCAAATGTTATAAATTTAACTAGATTTATATCCGGGAGCGTCCCGGGGTTAAGAAATATAATATGACATATTACTTTTACATACGAAATAGACTGATGCGCTTTACAGTTATATGCAGGAAAGTTTCGGGTAGCACCTAACCTAAAACAATTAACAATGTATCTCCACTGTTAATGCATAACCTTAAACAATGTATAACTATAATATTAAAACCTAACCTAAAACAATGTACAACTTCAATGCTAACATCTGTTGTAAATAGAATTCATATTTATTGGCTTTAACATAATTAATGACTTGCCTATACATGATTAATGAATAACCTGAACACTTTGTGTTTTTATTCATGTATGAACAAAACCTCACAAAAAATAGTCGTTTTTCTTCTCCGTTTTTTATATAGCACTACGGTACTCGTTGAAAACATAATAAAACGCTCGATAATTTGGTGTAATTTTTTTCTTTAATAAATCTCGTATATAAAAGATATTAACGTTTAAAAATTATGGGAGGAAACATGAGAGAGAAAAATCTAGTTTGTTTTTAGATTCTTTTTTTTTTCCTAAAATTACTCAATGGCACATGACATCCTACATGGCACTCTCAATGAGAAGAATGGCTATATGAGTGCCAAGAAGAAGCTCCAAAGAAGAAAGATCAAGTGGTTACGAAATTTTTTGTGTCCAATCTTCCGGGTGGGTGTGCTTCATCCTATCTCTATGCAGTGTTGAAAGGATTTGGCAACATTTAGGGCACTTATATTGCGAGGAAATATGATAAACTTGGTAAGTGTTTTGGTTTCGTTTCTTTCTTGAATGTTCGAGATCCTTTGGGCGTAGAGAAAGAATTGAGAGATGTCTGGATTGGTTCTTTTAAGTTGTTTATTGTTCTGGCTCATTTTGTGGATGGGGAAAAGTTGAGTTGGAAGGGTGATAAGCAATGGGTTCCGGTTACTGAAAAGTCGGTTCAGGAAACTGTTAGCATAGACATGGATCCCATCGGGGAAGGGGTTAAGGTTGGTACAAGTATGGGGAATCCTAGATCGTTTAGATATACTCTTTTGAATATAGATCCGGAGCAACAGGTTATGGAGTATGTGGTGAGTCCTTCTTTTAAGGGAGGCTTGAAGTGGAATGGTTGTGGGTTAGCGGGTAGATTGTCTGATTTCAAAAAGCTTACTAGTTTGAGATCTTGGTTAGAGTCGATAGGACAACCAAGTGTTGGTATTAGATATGTTGGTGGTTTATGGGTAGTCTTGCTTTTTAATGGGATTAATTGCATGCATGATTTTTTATGTAGAGAAGAGGTGTGGAAGTCTTATTTTGATAGGGTGTAGCAATGGGATTGATAATTGTTACCGAGAAAGCGTCTTGCTTGGTTGAAGATATATGGTATGCCATTGTGTTTATACGAAGATGGTGTGTTCAATGATATTGGTGCAAAGTTTGGTTCTGTTGGATCAGTTCTTAACAGTTTATCACAGATTCTTCTAAGAACACTTGTTAAGATATATCAAAGTAAATGCACAGCGGAATGTAGTAAGTGTTCTAAGTTAAAGTATAACTTTTAACAGGAGTTATTGCTCCCCCTCAATAGTAGAACTAAAGCAGTTAATGAGAATTAAACAGTTAATGAATAAAACAGTAATAAGTTGCTTGAAATGATTCTCAATATATTAGAAATGTTTACTGCAAATGATGTCTAAAATAGAAGGGGTGAACCCATCTATTTATAGACTGAACAATACGTACAAGGAAAGTATTAGAAACATTATAATAATACTACAACAGGCTGTAGTATTGGAACTTGTATATAAAGTAACAAAAACTAATATAATACTAAAACTACTGAAGTTAAGGTGGTTGGAAGCTTCTATCAAAACTGCTGATGAGTAGCAAACTTCTAATGAGTATTCTTCAGAAGTTGTTCTTCAGATGTTTGACTGCTTCATCTTCAGAACTTTGTTCTTCAGCACTTTGTATAAGCTTCTTCAGTACTTTGTCTTTTTCTTCTTCGGTAGATTCTATACTTAGCCAAATATACAGAAGGGTGATTTAGACTAAGGTTTATAACTGGCTTGTCAATCCTCTTTGACCCAACAGGTTCCATAGTACAATTGGCTGAAATAAAAGAGAATGATGAAGATTTATCTCATGTGATGATCGGGGTGTTGTGTGAGTCCGTTTAAAGGATCAAACAGTTGGTATCGGTAACTTGGAAGAGTGAGGTGTTCTCGATTTTGGTTAAGGAGGAGGTTGGAGATTGGATTCCAGAGTGTTTGGAGGATTCTTTCGGTTGTATAGTGGAACCTTTGAATACTCCTAGGAGGTTGGAGGAGGAGATTGGTGATCATAGAGTAGGGGAGAACGATTTGGAGGGGCATATTGGAATGGATGAACTGGTGGGTATTGATGGTGATGTTCAATAGATGGGTATCGAATTGGAGGAGTGGATGGTTAATGCTAGCGTGGGTGTTCAGGAGGTTAATGTTCATGGTAATGGGTTAGGAGTTAAAGAGGTCTTCACTGTTCTGTGTTTGGGATCTCGTGCTTTAACCGAGAATAAGAATAAGAAAGTTAAGAGTTTTCGTAAAAAAAAAAAAAACCAGAGTTCAAAAGTCACCATCTTTGCCGGGCCAAGAAAGACCGAAGAAGCGTGTTAGAGAAGGGGAGGATATTTTTTATATCGATAGGTTTATTTTTTGCGTTAAATAGGGAGGATCATAACAAGGGTGATGGATTGGTTGAAGAAGGGACTCGGGAATGTTTTATGACCCCGGATCTAAAAAATTTTGAACCTGAAATGAAGAAGGTGCAGGAGGGTAATTGTTCGACGGTTATTGTGGAAGAAGTAGTAGAGGCGGTGAAGTTGGGTAAGTCGCTTGGCGCATAAGATATCTTTAGGTTTGGAGATTTGGTAGCTAAGGTGATCAATGACGAAGGTTTTCAACATGTTACTCAATAAAAATTTTATCTTGGAATATTAAAGGTCTGGGTTCGGATGGTAAAAGCACGTGGATCCGTAATTTAAAGGTGGAAAATGAGGTTGGTTTTCTTATGTTGCAAGAAACTCAATTCGAGTTGTTGGAAGGTTTAGATGTTAGTAGATTTTGGGGGTCGGGAGATTTTGAGTTTGAGCATGTGAATGCGTCGGGACGATCCGAGGGTTTATTGTCGTTTTGGAACCCGAAGATTTTTCTGAAAACTTCGGTTATTAAAAATAGAAATATCCTTGTTATTTCCGGATTCTTGAAAAGCGATGGTCAGAAGATTACTCTTGTGAATGTTTATTGCCCTCAAAAGTTGCAAGAGAAGCGTGTAGTTTGGGAGTTTATGAAGACGGTTATTTCGGATGATGGTGGTTATTGGATTGTTGGTGGTGATTTCAACTGTGTTAGAGACCGTGTTGAGCGTCGAAACTCAAAGTTTAATATAGTGGCCTTGAATGAATTTAATGATTTCTTGGAGGAAATCGGGTTGTACGAATATGGGTTGAACGGCCGAAGTTCACGTTTATAATCGGAGACAAGCTTAGCCGGATTGATCAAATATTTGTTTGTTGGTCGTTTTAAATGATTGGCTTAATGCCGAGTATCGTGCTTTGGATCGGGATGATTCGGATCATTGTCCGTTGCTTCTGAAAGATGAGTCACGAAACTTTGGACCAAAGCCGTTTAGATTTTTTAATTCCTGGTTACAAAGAAAAGGTTTTTATAAGTTGATGGAGGACTCAGTTGTGGCATTTATTGTGTGGAACTTCCGGACGTGAGTGTAACACCCTAAAATTTATAAACCGTATTTTATGATAATATAAGCACACATGGCTTTTAACTAGAAAATACTTGGCAAAAGTGGAGGGACTAAACCTGCCATAGCCTTAAACTTGACTTGTAGGCTTGAATAAAATGCAGGGAATATGTTTTCCCTGCTCATAACTCAAGATCCAAACACCCTCTAGCAAACCAAACCCTAAAAACTCATAAACAAGCTTGAATCAAGTTCAATTCAAGGGGCTTTTGCTTGGGATAGCAAGAAATCGGACCTACTAACCTCGTGTAATCAGTAGGTAAATCTTGTTTCATCATATTTGATATATTATAGCTTTTACGGAAATGTTGATAATGTAGGGTTTATATAAAAGTCGAATTGGGTGTTGGGGAAGGTGTCTCTAGTGCAAGGAAACCTTATTCCTGATGTGTGTAAATGTATATATAAAAATAACACAAGCTTTAATTAAAACGACTCACCTAAAAACTACACACGCACGGCAAGTGTACAGGTCGCAAAGTAGTAAACAGATAAGACCGAGTATCGAACCCAAAGACGCGAATGCAACTCTAGATCACAACCTCTACCGAATACTAGCCTAAATAAATATATACTTATATGGGGGGTATTTTAAACTACTAATTATAAACTTAAAAGAAACTAAATATAAATAAAATAACTTTAGTTGCTTATAGGAACAAGGAACTTGGAGAAATCGGATAGGAAGAAGGTTGGTTACTTAGGTAAAATCCCTAGACACTAGCAATAAATCCTGAATCTGGTAATTAACTTGAGACCCTATTCTTACCTAATAAACCTCCTGTCAAGGATAGCTCACTAGACTTAAGGCGGGACAAATGTAGAAATGCTAAGATGGATCTGGATCGCCCTAGCGTACCAAAATCCCATAGAAATCAGATTAAAACCTCTCCTGGATTAAAATCCTCAAACTATGAAGCAGACTTAAATTCTACTGAAGAAAACCTAGGAAAACTCTAAACACGGACAAGTAGCGACTCCCGCCCTAGCGCTTGCTAACTACCGAACAATGCCTAGTTAGTTACCTAGCAAACTCGAGTTAGATTTCTCACCCTCAAGAATGGACTGCACGCCTTAGTTAATTTATTATATTAGTTTGTTATACTTGTGTCGTACTCCAACTCCAAATACTAGCACGGTAACCTAAGTTGACGAACTAGATTGATTTCAAGACCTAGGGGGTATCTCTACATGCCTAGCTCCACAAAACCAATAAACAAACTTCAAATAAAATTAACACCAACACACATATATCAAATCCAACAATAGAATTAAGTCATGTAATCCTACACATCAAAATTAAAAACCAAAACCATTAAAAACTGCAAAAAACGTGTCTAGTTCATAAACCTAAGCAACTATAAAAGTCTAGTTCATAATATTTAAAAACATCATCACAAAATAAATAAAAATAGTGTTGATCATGTCTATAAAATATAGAGCGAAAACTAAACCAAACCCGAGGCTCCTTGAATATTAATCTTTAACGTGCCCGGGACCTTCTCCCCAAGTCACCTCCTCTAAAGTTCCTTCTAGTCGTCTGGCTTCTTGGTGCGATCTGTTTGCCTTTTTGAATCAATCTCCAATTCTTGTTCCAAGTCAATTAAATATCTTTCATCAAGAATGCCGTCAAACTCTAAAGTATATCCATCCCTAAAAAAATAACCGACTTTTTGTTGTATTCGTCTTGGGCTACGGCCCAAAGACATTATCATTCCTTTTTTTTTAATTATTAAATACTATTATTATATATAGCATTTTAGCTCCGTGTTCTACATTCGGGTGTTTTTGACTTGACCAAAGTTCATCGTTTACGCTCTAACGTCCATACAAACACCTACCAAAATATAAAATAAATAAATAAGTACTAAAAATTAATAAAAATCTATACAATGACAAAAATAGGCCAACAAACGAATACACGCCTAAAACTACTAAAAACTATATACAAAAGACTCAATTATAACTCAAAATATATAGGAGAATAGATGTGTTTTACGACACATCAATTCCCAACAAATCTTTGTTGAATTCATGCTAGTTTATCAAATGGAGTGAAATCCCTAAGATAACTTGGTGGGTATTGATGGGTATGAGCAACATGTGTGCTCATAAGCTAAAATGAGTGTTTTAGAACTAAGAAGGTGAACTTGGGTTGTCAAATTGTAATCGTATGATGAATCAAGGCTAAATACTTGATTGATAGGCAAATGGCTCATAAACCACCCAAAATTATAGTCTTGATAATTCATGCCCACTAAGTGTTTGTTAAAATGTCCAAATGAATGAATTTGGACTAAAACTCGATAAATGTGTTAAACATGATAAGTAAAAAAAAGGTTGATTGATCATGTGTAACCATGTTGTTAAATATGATCCTAACCACCTAGGTGGATTACAATCTACTAGGTAGTAAAAAAAGGGGCTTCGGGAGGCCTAGAATCAAAGGAATTTCGGGTTAAGGTAAAGAGGAAGCACGCATAAGTAAGTCACTCGATGACTTAATTCTTAATATGTCTCTAGTATGTTTATATGCTTAATTATACCTTTGTATATGCATTTGGGAATTAGACATTGTAATGTCACAAAAAGAAGCATAAATACGATACACGATTCATAGAAGATGGCCTTAGATGAAGGATGTTAATATCCCATTTAGACTATCGGGTCAATTGGGTAAAAATGCTAGATAGACAATAGCTTAGGCCAAGAGTTAACCTTAATCCGGTAACGAATTTGTGCTACTTGCTTGAGTGTATTCATAAGCTCAATGTTATCTACCTCAAGCTAGTTTAGAAGCAAAAAGGGCGCGAGCCAAGGTAAGTCATATCTATGACTTTGTAGGATATATATATATATATACATATATGCTCATGTTGGGTGTATAAATCGTGGGTATATCTTTAGATGAGATGAGATTGTGATTTCCAAGGGTCATAAGAAAACATCGTGTTTAGATCCCGTTGCAAGTCATAGAGACCGAGCGAACAAGACCGAGAGAAATGGCACATATGGCCATGGACACGAGGCATCGCAAACCCGGTATAAATGATTTGGGCGGAGGTCACCTAGTCGAGTTGAGGCTTGATAAGCATAGAAAAATCATTACTAGGCCTTGGAAATCATAAAATCTTAAAAACTTGGATGTATGCAAAAGTTAACGGGTCAACTTGATGGACATATAATTCATGGTTCTTGGGTTAGAAACCGAACAAGGAATTCAAATATACATCTAATTATGTTTGTATTATGCACAAGAACCCTTAACTGTGTCCCTGGAAGCCCTGGGAGCAGTTCTAGACGGACCCAAAAGGGGCAGTTTGGTGCTGAAACATTTCGTACCTTGTCAGGATTTGGTGTAGGATTTGCCACTTTTGGAGTTGCCTACGCCAATGGCGTAGGATACGCCAATTTTGGCGTAGGATACGCCAACGTCAGAGTGCCTACGCTGATTTCTGCTGTCCTACGCCACCAGATGCCCTCTCCCTACGCCAATAGCGTTGAATACGCCAAAACTGGCGTAAGATACGCCAAATCAGCCAAAATTCAATTTTTTTGTATTTTGTATCTAAATTCAATCATAATAACATATTTATGGGTTGTGTAACTGTGATAAACCCTTAGGTACTCAGCTACATGAAGCGGATGAGGATCGAGGCTTATTTGAAGAACCGAACATGCTTAACTCGTCCGTTTCCGCAATGTTTTGATAAACTTATGAAGATACTTGGTTATTTTGTAATATGCTAAGCCGTAAGTATAATTTAGGATGTTTGTACTAATCAATGTCGCTTTTGGATGTTAATGCGTTAAAGCAAACTATGAAATGCTTTAGCTTTCCAAGTACAAACCAAGTATATTATCGTTTAATCTCAATCTCCAAAGTTTGAGAAAACCTGGTATTTTTTGCATAACTCCCAATCCGCTTACCCCGATTATGGGTAGGGTATTACATGTGGTATCAGAGCCCAAGGTTAGGCGAGTTAAGCATTCGGTTCAAGCTTAATCATCAATCTGGTAAGGAATTTATTTCTAAAAATAATTTAATCTAGTTGATTAGCATTATACATCACGATTGAACACGAGTCAATCAAGAATTAAATTTGGAAAAGGTACAATGAGCCATAGAACCCGGATATACGCCAATTACACGGTCATGGTGAGCTAACGCTCAGCCGAACCGGAAACTGGAAAAAGATGCAAAGAATACTTAAAACTCGGACAAATTCCAGTAACACGATCATGGTGGGCTAAGGCTCAACCGAACCGGGAATTGGAAGGCATGATCACACCAACAAGACTGCGCGATCGGATAAAACACAAATAGCTTAATAATTCGGGTATACAGAAATACATTAGACAAATGATATACGTTAAATTACACATATAAAAGTCCCCGGTTAACTCCCATTTTCATATGTTTTTGACCTTACACACGAGGAATTGGTACTTATTTGGGTATCTTTACGATTTCAGGTCTTAAACGATGTCCCGGAAGCAAACCCGAAGAAAACGAGGATTTCAGCCCTTTATCAGGAGAACATACTGCTGCAACTTTTGCGCAGCAGCTGTTCGGATCGCTATTACCTCTTCTAAAACCAAAAATCCGACTTCAACTTTCAAATAAGAATTGTTCTACGCTCCGAGAGCTTTCCAGGCATATAAAGAACACCTCCTAACAATTTTTCTACGATTTTATATGTAATTTTAAAGATCATGCTGTCGGACTGTTCCCTGTGAGCGGCCGCTCACTATATGTGAGCGGCCGCTCGCTCCTCCAGATCTTTTTGGCAAGCTTCTGGAACCTCTACGTCATGCACGGACCACTTGCACACCTTTTTATAAAGTGAGCGGCCGCTTACAGGGCCTGTTCAGCTATAAAACTCCCATTCAGCCTCTGTTCGAGTATTGGGTCTTTGGGGGTCGATCTTGGGCGATTCCTGGACCAAAGGAGCTGCTGGAAAGCCGTTTAACAAGCCCGGGAAGCCGTCCGATCCATCCATTATCATCCGATCCTTCACTTTAGCATTCTTATGGTTTGATCCTTTAAACTATTTATGATCCAAATCTGATTTTGTATGCTTATTGTGATGTTTATTTAGTTAATCGTACGCCTATGGGCAAGAACACTAGTATGTAGTATGTTAAACAATCGTTTGTACAGTTAATCATGTTTTGTATAAATTTGGCGTTTTTCATGTTTGAATCTTGATGATCATAGTGCAACCTTGTTCCATTGTTAATGGATTTGTAGTTATGTTTGAATGACTTTGATGATTATCGAATGTGTTAGGCGGATACATGTTGAAAAACCATCCGTTTAATCGTCCGGTAGTAGACTAGTTAACTTGTTAATAAGTTTACACCATGAAACTGTAACCGGGTATTGGTTTTAAAAGCTTAATGGTGCCGTTACCGATCTTTGACACGGTTAATGATCTTTGCTATTTATTTTGGTAGAAATAGCGATCTTAGTAGATTTGTGTTCAAAGTTGGTAAAATGGAATAGGTTGTGAAATGCTCTACTTTTTGCTAGTCTGGGTGGTTGTATTGTATTCGGTATTACTTTCCTTGATTAGTGAGGTTAGAAAACTCTTAACGAATGACTAACTTATCTTTAGAAGATTCACATGAGATCATATCAGCTGCTCGCTAATAAATGACTTGAGGTGGTTAACGTGTATAATTCGTGTTAGCTTTCCATATAGTTGTCATGTTAGGATGCCCGAAAGGGACACTAACTATCGGAAAATGGGAATGTTGATCACACGCATTTATTTCATATGATACGTAGATGACATGCTAGGATTGATATATTATAGTCTATATAGTTATATTTTGTATTTGGAGTCTTACATATGTTAATTAGATAATTTAGAATTAATCTAGTTTAAAACAAACTTTCACTATCTTTTCCTACTAGTAAATTGAGGACAGAGTTTAAGTACAATTGCTCTGCGCGCGTCCATGGATCGAAAACTGGTTCTTATCTGTACATTACTACATATATGACAGGGTACACTTGCCCTATTGTGTGTGTTTTAATATTAAGGTCTAAACCATTTTTATAAATATTAAAGCAGAAACGTGTGTTATTTCATTGTAGAATTATGTATATATACCCACACGTCAAGTTTTTAGCGCCGTTGCCGGGGACGCGACGAGCTTTAGGAACGAACCGAGTCAACTTTTTACCAGTGTACATACTTGTGAATACTTGTATTTAGTTTGATTGATTCGTTATTTCATTCATTTATTTGCATATAGGATTCTTTGATTGTTTGATTTTTATGTATATATAGTTTTTTTTATTTAACTTAAATATACAATGGAAGTCTGGGTATGTTACGTTTAAATTTGTTGATTCGGATGCTTTTAATAAAAGGTTTGGGTTAAGAAAACTTGGGAAATTTATTTAATATAAAAGTGGTTTTAATAAAAATATTTTTCTGTGAAAAATGCTTCCTTGCGATTTGCAAAGAAGCTGGGCTTGTGGTTTCGCTTTCAGCGAGTTCCTAATTACCCTGGATTTTATCTTTTATTGTTCATGATACGCGACAAGGATCACCAGAGTCCTTCGCGTGACATGAATAGCCGCTATCTTTCATTTTTAACTCCTTTCATTGGCATCCATCATCATTTTCATCTACTATCTTCCGTTATATTATTTTTTTTCGGTGAAAAGCTTGTTTTCGTGCAAAGCAAAAAGACGGTCTTTATCTTGTTGCGACGCGTGAGCACCTTGAGTCATTATACTTGCACCACGCGAGAAGCGGTCTATACTTCTTTGCGGTGCGCGAGTGACTCAGATTTCGCTGAAAATTTTGTATATTTTCGTATTTGTATATTATCATCATTTAAATTTAGTGTATAGGTTTTGGTATTTCATTTTGTGTATATTTCTTCTATTTTTCTTACTTTGAGTCTGTAATTATTTCGTACATTGCGTCAGTTTAAGTGTGGGGATGGCCGATGTCTGTTATTGCTCAATCGATCTTCTCGCCCGTACTCAAACTCCATTCGGGCGAAAGCGATCTTAAAGAAAATCTTTTATGAAAACGGCCATTCCAAGAAGTTTAAAGTCCATATGGACGAGTCCATAAATCAAAATGGACTAAGTTTGAAAGTCAACGGTCATCTCTTAAAAGCTTACATTGATGGACCAATTGACCCGACTGTGGAGGTAATTGAACTCCACGCTCCGCGCACCTAAACAAGCATGGGGAAGTGAGTCTAGCTAGCGACTCGTTAATAAAATTAGCGCGGCGTGTATGGGCGCGCCAAATTGTATAAATGTTCATAGCTTAGAGTAGTTTGTAGTTAAATTGCTTAGTTTTTAACTTGTTTGCCTAGTTCATTTTTAGTCATTGCAGGATTGATTCACACCTTGTGATTATGTGGATAGTCGCTTCACATCCATGGTAATATACTAAGAAGCATCGCAAAACAGGTATGTTGGTTGTTTGGGTAAAAAACGGACAAGTGCAGGCGCTTTTGGGTGAAAAACTGCAGCAAAATAACACATCAGCTTGCAGTGAGCTCCCGCTCGGAAAGACCGAGCGGGGCGTGCACAGAGCCCAGTATTAAAAAAAATCTAAACGGCCGCTCACTCAGAGTGAGCGTCCGCTCACTGAGTCTGGTCGAGTTTAAGCTGGGGCAGTTTTGGCATTTCACTTTAAATTTACAAAATCTCAACCCTAAAACCAATATGAACGGCCGCTCAAGTAATATTCACCCAAAATGCTTGCACTTGCTCTCAAAGAAACACCCAAAAACCTATCAATTGCACATCCAAATCTTCAAGTCCAAGGTATGAATCTCTTGTATTCTTGCAATTTTTGTTGTTCTAGTGTAATGTAATCTAGTTTTATGCAATCTTTTCTGAATTTTTGGGTCTCTTCATAAATGTTTAACAAACCCTAAAGTTTTTAGATGGATTGTTTGCTTTGCTAGTATAGATTAGGGTATGTTATTGTCTAAATCTTTGAGTTTTTGGGTTTTCTTCATAATGTCCAAATCAAATCCGAAAATTTTAAAGATTTGTTTGAATTTTTAGCAAAATATTTAGTGTAATTTAGCATAATAATAGATTAATCTCATATTATGCTTATAGTATAATGTTTATCTTAGTGTAAATTAGGTTTGTTCATGAATTTTGGGGATTCTTCATAATTGTTCAAAAGTCCCCAAATTCCATATGTTATAGTGTGTAGATTGTTGTTAATTATCTTAAGTTTTGGGGTTTCTTCATAATGGTTTAGCAAAACCCAAAATTTTAATATTGTTAGTGTTTTTTATCTTAGTTTAGATAAGTCCTGTTCATGAAACTTTGGGGCTTTCTTCATAATCGGACAAACGAGCCCCGAGTTTCTTTGATACTTCATAAACATTCATATTATATTCCAGTAACGTTTATTTGGTTTGAATAATGAGATGATGAATGGATTTGATATATTTTGTTTTTTCAAGAATGTTGGAAGTGCAGGGAACTGGCGAGCACCAGTATGGATGCTCAATGCAGTCACCATGCTTTTCGGGATATCACCAACAGGGGAGTATTATTCTCCTTTTTCACACGATAGTTAGCTATTTCATAAACGCTTTCTATTTTCACATTGGGGACAATGTGACATTTAAGTGTGGGGAGGGTAACTATGTTAACCTTACTTAGCTTACACTATAGTCTAGCTCTTCATAATGCTTTACTATTTTTTTAGTCACATTGAAGACAATGTGATATTCAAGTGTGGGGAGGGTTGTTAACAATATTAGCTTTTCTTGTCCCAAGTTGTGAAAAAAAAAACTCCTAGTTTTTAATTTTTGTGGCACAACAATTGAGCAAAAAGCCGCGAATTCATCATAATTTTTGTAAATTAATACGGTTGGTTGCATTTAAGAAGCGTAGATTTGATAAAAGCGGGCAAGCCAAATAAATAAATAAAAAAAAGAGTTTGAGAAGTGTGGTAAACAAAAGAGTGACTAGCATGTTAATTTTTACACTTGTACCCATTCCTTCCGTTACGTGAGCATTCTTTTTGAGCCTTTTATTGCTTTTTCGATACTTTCTTGCTATATGCGGAATATGAGTGCGCCGAATGGCTTATGTGATTTAGAACTTGTTATTAGCATACTTTTCGAGATCATATATGTGTAGAATTGCATGAAAGTGATTGAGGCATTTAGGATACCCTTTTGAATTAAGCCTTTTCTTTTCGTTTTTTCTGTTTCCCGCACCCAAATGTTATCCACTAGTTAACCATGTTGAGCCTATATTCCGTGTTTTTCTTACTTAACCTACCATTTCAGTATTTCACCACTTAACCAAATTTAGCCTTTTTACTTTAAACCCTTTGTGTTGAAACTCGGTTTAGGTTATCATTTGACTCATTTTGTGTTGTATATAGTTCATGTTTGGGCATTTAGACCACGTGTTTTGTGTATATTCATGTTATAGTTATCAGTTGTATTCAGTATTGTAAATAAAAACGATTCAGAAAAAAACGCAAAAAAAAATAATAAAAAAATAGTATACCCTAAAATAGGGTGATTTAGAAGAGTTTGAGCAGTTTTCAGTGCTTTAAAGATAGAATTCTGTGGTTAGCTCAAGGTAAATAAAAATCACCCATATTCGCGTGTGGTTTTATAGTTTACGTTTGTATCTATTAGTTAGACATAACCGCCGAGTTTTAGCCGTTTTGTCACTTTAAATATCAATTCCATACCCTTTACCTTTGCCTATCATTACAACTCACAAGTCCTCTTGATTTAGGCATTTCTATATATGAATTGGTAGAGATTAGATCTTTTAACAAACATATGATATTGCACAAGTCATTGTCTAGGCATTGAGAGTTTACACATACACATTTCATATGTATGATCCACAAATAAGCCGAGTGTGTGTGAACATTGTGAGTGGTGTAAAGATATGCATACTTAGTCGATTTGATGTTAACCATTGCTTTTGATTTCTATATTTCCAAGTGCTCGTCGGTTTGAAATCTTTGATGATGTCTTTTGACAAACCAGCAAGCCATCTGATTTATTAACTGTCCGATTTGGTACTCGTGTTGCCATTGGGAGTGTTGTTGAGTTTTCTATTGCTTAGGGACAAGCAATGTTTAAGTGTGGGGATGTTTGATATACGTTAAATTACACATATTCAAGTTCCTGGTTAACTCCCATTTTCATATGTTTTTGACCTTATACACGAGGAATTGGTACTTATTTGGGTATCTTTAGGATTTCAGGTCTTAAACGATGTCCCGGAAGCAAACCCGAAGAAAACGAGGATTTCGGCCCTTTATCAGGAGAACATACTGCTGCAACTTTTGTGCAGCAGCTGTTCGGATCGCTATTACCTCTTCTAAAACCCAAAATCCGACTTCGACTTTCAAATAAGAATTGTTCTACGCTCCGAGGGCTTTCCAGGCATATAAAGAACACCTCCTAACAATTTTTCTACGATTTTATATGTAATTTTAAAGATCGTGCTGTCGAGCTGTTCCCTGTGAGCGGCCGCTCACTCTATGTGAGCGGCCGCTCGCTCGTCCAGATCTTTTTGGCAACCTTCTGGAACCTCTACGTCATGCACGGACCACTTGCTCACCTTTTTGTAAAGTGAGCGGCCGCTCACAGGGCCTGTTCAGCTATAAAACTCCCATTCAGCCTCTGTTCGAAGTATTGGGTCTTTGGGGGTCGATCTTGGGCGATTCCTGGACCAAAGGGGCTGCTGGAAAGCCGTTTAACAAGCCCGGGAAGTCGTCCGATCGATCCATCATCATCTGATCCTTCACTTTAGCATTCTTATGGTTTGATCCTTTAAATTATTTATGATCCAAATCTGATTTTGCATGCTTATTGTGATGTTTATTTAGTTAATCGTACGCCTACGGGCAAGAACACTAGTATGTAGTATGTTAAACAATCGTTTGTACAGTTAATCATGTTTTGTATGAATTTTGCGTTTTTCATGTTTGAATCTTGATGATCATAGTGCAACCTTGTTCCATTGTTAATGGATTTGTAGTTATGTTTGAATGACTTTGATGATTATCGAATGTGTTAGGCGGATACATGTTGAAAAACCGTCCGTTTAATCGTCCGGTAGTAGACTAGTTAACTTGTTAATAAGTTTACACCATGAAACTGTAACCGGGTATTGGTTTGGTTAAAGTAAGTCGAATAATGATTAGAAATGCTTACCAGCACGTAAAAGGGTTTTAAAAGCCTAATGGTGCCGTTACCGATCTTTGATACGGTTAATGATCTTTGCTAGTTATTTTGGTAGAAATAGCGATCTTAGTAGATTTGTGTTCAAAGTTGGTAAAATGGAATACGTTGTGAAATGCTCTACTTTATGCTAGTCTCGGTGGTTGTATTGTATTCAGTATTGCTTTCCTTGATTAGTGAGGTTAGAAAACTCTTAACGAATGACTAACTTATCTTTAGATGATTCACGTGAGATCATATCAGCTGCTCGCTAATAAACGACTTGAGGTAGTTAACGTGTATAATTCGTGTTAGCTTTCCGTATAGTTGTCATGTTAAGATGCCCGAAAGAGACACTAACTGTCGGAAAATGGGAATGCTGATCACACGCATTTATTTCATATGATATGTAGATGACATGCTAGGATTGATATATTATAGTCTATATAGTTATATTTTGAAATTGGAGTCTTACATATGTTAATTAGATAATTTAGAATTAATCTAGTTTAAAACAAACTTTCACTATCTTTTCCTACTGGTAAATTGAGGACTGAGTTTAAGTACAATTGCTCCGCGCGCGTCCATGGATCGATATCTGGTTCTTATCTGTACATTACTACATATATGACAAGGTACACTTGCCCTATTGTGTGTGTTTTAATATTAAGGTCTAAACCATTTTTATAAATATTAAAGCAGAAACGTGTGTTATTTCATTGTAGAATTATGTATATATACGCACACGTCAACAAACTAACAAGAATGTTTTTATTAACCAAGATGCATGACCAGAAATTGCCCACTTGGTGAGTACCGTGGTGAATGCGATAAGATCACCGTGTCATGTGTGGATTGCTTACCCTGGCTAGGTAAGTGTTAAACACATGGTGCGGTGGGCTTCTCATGATCTACACGTGTACCCTTCACGTGACAAGGACTGGGTTAGGGGAGTAAGGCATATTCAACATTTCCAAAAATATAACTCACGAGGTCATATAACAAGGAAGTATTTCTGAATAACGTAAGTGGCCAGGTAGACCGGGTATGTAAAACCGATGCATAAACGACCCGCAGGGCCGTAGAGCCAAAGGTATTACCACAACGGTTACATGGATTAGGAAAATAGACTTGAACCATAATCAAGGTTGAGTCATAAACAGATTCAGTTCAAAAATAGACTTGAACCTTAATCAAGGTTGAGTCATAAACAGATTCAGTTCAGAAATAGACTTGAACCTTAATCAATGTTGAGTCATAAACATATTCAGTTCAAAAATAGACTTGAACCTTAATCAAGGTTGAGTCATAAACAGATTCAGTTCAGAAATAGACTTGAACCTTAATTAAGGTTGAGTCATAAATAGATTCAGTTCGGAAATAGACTTGAACCTTAATCAAGGTTGAGTCATAAACAGATTCAGTTCGGAAATAGACTTGAACCTTAATCAAGGTTAAGTCATAATAAAACTCGAACCTTTATAGAAGGTTAAATTCGTAAATAGACTTGAAACTTAATCAAAGGTTAAGTCGTAACCACACTCAAATCTTAGTTAAGAGTTAACACGCAAATAGACTTGAACCTTAGTCCAAGGTTAAGTCCTAAGTACATTCATCCCATAATCAAAGGCCAATTTCCTGAAAGGATTTGGACCTTAACCAAAAGGTAAAATAATGATCACCTTGAGACATAATCGAGAATTTACTCGTAAGTAGACTTGAACTTTAATCAAAGGATCAAGTCATAATCACATTTGAACCTTGAGGAGAGGTTAAACTGTAAGGAAACTTGAACCTTAATCGAAGGTTAAGACATAGTCAAACTCGAACCTTAATGGGAAATCAATCAAGCAGTAAAAGTCGAACCTTAACAAAAGGTTAAATCACAAACCACTCTGAACCTCATCTAAAGGGTAAACTTTTAACGAGTCTAAACCGTACCCGAGGGCCAACTCGTATGCCAACGGGAACCCCGTACTGTGGTAAGACAAAAGCCAAGATTCGGGCTATGTTTAAGGTTAAGTTACACTTAAACTTGAATCGTAATAAATTCATGAAAGCCTACGGGAAAATGTGAACTATGTGTCACATTAATCATAATAAATTCGTGAAAGCCTATGGCCAAATGTGAACTGTAGATACACGAAGTGCGAGTAGTGCTATTGAATTGCGAATTCCATTATGTTTTGGTGTTTACGGACGGTCGAAGGTGGAAATCAACTGGTCGAAGGTAGATAAGTTTGGTCGAAGGGAGCTCCGAGAGGTCGAATATAGTTTTGATGTATATATGTTTTGGTTCGCCCGACTTGAATGGTCGAACCTGCACATTCGCCTAATCGTTAGGTCGAATGTGCAGGTCTATATAAGGCAGAATCATTTTTTGAATGTAAACTTTTGGTCATTTTGTTTCCCTCTCAGAGTGTTTGTCTCCCTAGGGTTTTTGTCAAGTCTGTTTTGAGTCTAAATCATTATAAACAAGCTTTGTAAAGATTATTAATGATGTTTATGAATGAAATGAATATGTTTGTGATGATTTGCGTGTTTTGCTAGTTTTATTATTATTTCGTAATCAATTCAGGGATTCCGCACCTGAATTGAACATGTTTGATCAATAGTCTTTGTTTGATAAGTCCAATCCTTCACATACAAAGTGGTATCAGAGCCATAAGGATCAAACAACTACAAATTGATAAAATTTCAGTTGATTTGGACCCCATTTTGATCAAAACTTTTCTGTTTTCATTGAACAATTGAATTTGGTGAATATCGATTGATTTGAACTTGTTTTCATGGATAATATTCAAAATTCTCTTTGTTAAACTTGTTCCAAATCCAATCCGAAGCAAAACCTGCATAAGATCATCAAATTTCATCAACATTTGAAAATTTTGGATCAAAATAACTGATTTTCAAAGTATAACCGTTTTTTAAAATGAAAGGGTCAAACCTAGGGAGAAACGGTCCAGAGTGTGGTTTTTAGGTCGACAGAGGGATTTTTAGGTCGAACGTGGAGTGTTATTCGGTCGAACCTAGACATTTTTAGTGTGTTGTTCATTCGACCATCTGTTTTACATTCGACCAATCGGGAGGTCGAACGTGCATTGATTTGGTTGAAAGTGAAAAGTGTTTGTTATTTTCTACATTCGAGTCTTTAGAAATGGTTGAACCTGGACTAATTTCTACATTCGACCTCACGACACTTGAAAAGGGTCGAACGTAGAATCTGTTTGAAAACTTTTCTAATCGTTTCGTGTTTTGTACTTTGAAGACGATATGTGGAACTTTCCAACAACACCCCGACCTAATACAACACCACAACAACAGGTTACAATGGATCCATGGTCAGTAGCTGCTCAGAAGACGATTGGTCAATCATCACAACCAATCAACTATTTGGCGACGACTAGTTCAATGCCCCAACATGTTGCCCAACCACAACAACAACCCGTGGCTGATTACTAGGGAATTGCAGCAGCGGCGGTACACTCTCAGACTACCAATGCGATTTCAACGCTTATTCAGGACTTATCTTCGGGTAATGGGAGCCGTCCACCAAAGTTGATGGAAATGGTGGACTACAACCAATGGAAGACCAAGTTCAAGATTCATCTAGAGGGAATGGGATTGGAAGGCACGGAAGCTTGGAAAATGATTGCTAAGGGGTAGGTTGCTCCGGTTTTGGAGAACACTGGTGAGCCAATTCCATTAGAGAGTCTCGCTGAGGATGAGAAGAAAAAGTTTGCGGTGGAAAAGAATGCGTTTTCCCAACTGTCCCAGGCCATTAATACTGATCTCTTACATCAGTTTGGGTCGTGTACCACATCGAAGCAATTATGGGATATGTTAAGGAATCGTCACGATGGGAATGAGAAGATGAGGAAGCTAAGAATGAAGGAGTTGAGAAAAGAGTTTGAGAACTTTAGCTATATGGGAAATGAGACGCTGAAGGAGTTGATTCCGAGGTATTGCCACTTATTGACTGAACTTTCAAGTTATGAGATCAATATACCGATGTTTGAGCTGGTGGATAAATTCGCTGATGCATTACCACCATACTGGAATCAACATATTGAGGTTCTCAAAGAGAAAGATGCATACCAATACTGGACCATCAATGAGTTCATCCAGAAGCTTGAGAACAAAGAGGTGGAGGAGAAGAGGAAGGCGAAAAGAGCTCAAGTTCCTCAGAATCCAGAGTTATATCATGGTGGTACATCTTCATCTCTAGCTAGTTCAAGTTCTAGTACTACTGTTGCTCCACACATTGCTTGTGTATCAAGTATTGTTGAACCAACCAAAACCCCCATAAACTATCTTGCTCAAATCTCATCCTATACCCCACCATCATACCTTACTACTTACATCCCACCATTTTCACCAATGCAACAAGCTACATGCTATTCAGCTAATTTGAATCAACCTCAATAACAATCTTACATTTCTCAAGTGAATCAAACCCAAATGAACCCAAGTCAACCTAATCAGAGCCCAATTGTGTTGGAGACATCAAACTTGAACAATGTTACTGTTGAAGTTGCACAGCAACATGTAGCCTTGGTTTCTGCTATGGTCGCTTCGTATAACGGGTTGGTAGCTAGTCAAATTGGTAACAACAACCTAACCAGCGAGGACTACGCTCAAATTGACAAGGAAGAGATGGAGCTCATTGACATCCAGTGGGCATTTTCTAGTGTTATGAGGCGAGCAACTGAGTTCATAGAGAAGACGGGCAGAACTGATCTTTCTACTTCTCCCAACACCACATATGGCTTCAACAAAGCCAAAGTAACATGTTTTAACTGTGGTGGGAAAGGTCACTTATAGAGAAGGCACACAGCCAACACAACAGGGGAACATAAATCCTTTCAACACCAACTACCAGAACCGTCAATCAAAAAATCAGGTATCATATCAAAGCCAAAACAACTCCAATTTTCAACCACAAAATAATTACCAAATCCGTCAAAACAACTCACCAAATAATAATGTTAGACAAACCACTACACAAAACCAGAACCAAAACCAAACACCACACAATCCAACCAGAACTATCATTCCTATTTCCACACCAAACAGCCAAAACCAATCAGATAACCAGACCAGGCTTTGGTAATTCAGAAAGACGAGGGAGTTGATTGGACTGGTATGCAACTCGGTGCTGAGGAAATCACTGCTGGTAATGTGGCGTGTGTTGCCCAGAAGATGGATTTGGATGAGTCGGTGTTAGTTGAAGATGTTTTGGAGACTGAAAAGATATATGAGGTGAAGATTCATGTTGGGTCTGCTGACCTGGAGAAGAACAGAGGATTGAAAAGCCAAAATATACTCACAGTCGATCCATATTAATAAACAACATTTACAACATACTCCTCCCAAAAGAGTGTTGACCCTAACAACTGTTCTACCCAAACAACTACTGTGACAATTGCTGCTACAAAGGACTGCTGGATAACAACTGATAGAGAACAACTGCTGACTAAAGGTCTGATGAAGAACAACTGCTGATCAAGTGCTGAAGACTAAAGGTCTGTTGGAGCCAACAGCACTTAGGCTCCAACAAATGATACAAGACCATCAGAGTTTTCCTCAACAGTAGTTTACCTTACAGTGTTTTACAATGTAACAGTAGTTTGTATATAGCAGATGTTTTATGTTGTTATTCTGTTAGAGGTCACTATCTTAGGTGACGTCAGCTTAGATAATCAGTGGTTTAGATTTGTCTATAAATAGAACAGTGCTTGTACTGTTCTATTCATCACTCACAACATTCTCTCAGGCAAACAATCACAAAGTGACCAGGCTGAGGGGGAGTACTTGTAATTGATTGTAATCATTCAATATTATGAAAGCATTCGATTAGAAAACATTTACTCTCTTGTTTTGATTATAGTTTATTATTCCGCTGCACTTTTATTTATATTCACTTCATTCTTCTCATCGTTACTTAAACAAATCAAAACAATCAAACTCAGATCCTAATAATTGAGGAGTTAGTTGAAGAAAATGATGTCTGTGTTGAGAAGCAGTTGGGATTGATTCTTGACTCTGTTACTGATGTTCCCGAACAGTGTGATTCAGCTTATTCTGACTCGGAGAGCAATTCTGATTCTGAAACTAGTGTTAACACACTGGATGATGATATTGATCAACTTCTTGCCGAAGCTGATTTTCTTATGACGCGCAAGTCTTGCATAGTGGATGATGCTTTTACCAGAATTGACTATTCTAAATTCTTTGCTGGAAAGGAAGCACACTTTGCACTGATGGTGATGACAGAGCCTCCAAAATAGGTAAGTTCTGAATCTTCTTTAGATATGAACAATGAAAAGCATTGTGGTGCATGCGATAGATTGACAGAGGATAATAAGCAACTCAAGGTTCAGCTTGAGAGTGCTAAGATCAACTGTCAATCGTATCAAAAAGAAGCACGAGAATTTTTAGGTGCTTGATGGTTATAAGAAAGACATTTCAGATCTTAAGAAGACATTATCTTTAAAACAATTAGCCATTAACAATTACATCAATGAATTAGAAGAAACGAAACTTGAAATGGCTACCATCAAGTGCTTTGCTGAGAAAGTCAACAAGAAGCTTGAAAGCTATAAACATATTTCATATGTTGTTGACCATATAATTGAGGAACCTTCACAGTCGAGTAGTGCAAACTACAAGGCCGTGCCATCTCCAGTGTTGTTTGAGAATCATACTCTGCATTCAATAATACCGGAGAGTTCAGTTAAGTCTGACTCTACATCAGATAATGAGTCTAACACTTCCAGTGTGGAAGACCCTAATTCTGATGTTAGACCTATTTTGGGACTAAATGATGAAGGTGTGATTGCTGTAACTGATGATTCTGACTCTGAGGATGACAAATCTGAGAAAGTGTGTGATATTCCTGCTGAAAATCACATTATTACCAATGAACCGGTGTCACCATCTCAGATTATCCATCCACTGGCTAACGCTCATCGATTGAATCAGTCAGTTAAGCATGTTGAGAAAAATGAACAATGTGACAAACCCGTCAAAGTTTTCTATCGGATGGAAGGATCCGATAAGATAATTTCTGATGAAGAATATCCAACTAAATTTGCCAATTATTCCAAGATTGAGAAAATTTGGCAGGAGAGTACCATTTGGTTCCCAAAACATGAGAGAATAAATGATGTACCTCCAGAGATTTTAAAGAAAATTTATTTGGATGTTCCAAAAGAACCAAAGGTTCATGTCACAGAGTTTGTTAAGCCGAAAGAAAAGGCGAATAGTTTTCTTGAGCCGACTTACTCACAGGACCCAGCTCCTGAGAGTCTTAGAAGAAGGTGTGTGGATGATCAATATCCTATCACTACTTATGCAAAGTCGAACGCCAAGAACAACTTTGAGGAGTACCGTGCGTGTTATAAATGCGGGGAGAGAGGGCATTTACTTGCTCACTGCCCGTATGTTAGGCACAAAAGGCACGAGGTTGAAGTGAAGTATATGTATCAAAGTCCAGTCGATAATCATTGTTATCCACAAAGACAATTTGTTCCTCAACCAGCACCGTTATATAACCAAAGCAATTCAAGCAATAGTCGAGGGGGAGTTTGTAGATACACGAAGTGTGACTAGTGTTATTGAATTGCGAATTCCATTATGTTTTGGTGTTTACGAACGGTCGAAGGTGGAAATCAACTGGTCGAAGGTAGACAAGTTTGGTCGAAGGGAGCTCAGAGAGGTCGAATATAGTTTTGATGTATATATGTTTTGGTTCGCCCAACTTGAATGGTCAAACCTGCACATTCGCCTAATCGTTTGGTCGAATGTGCAGGTCTATATAAGGCAGAATCATTTTTTGAATGAAAACTTTTGGTCATTTTGTTTCCCTCTCAGAGTGTTTGTCTCCCTAGGGTTTTTGTCAAGTCTGTTTTGAGTCTAAATCATTATAAACAAGCTTTGTAAAGATTATTAATGATGTTTATGAATGAAATGAATATGTTTGTGATGATTTGCGTGTTTTGCTAGTTTTATTATCATTCCGTAATCAATTCAGGGATTCCGCACCTGAATTTAACTTGTTTGATCAATAGTCTTTGTTTGATAAGTCCGATCCTTCACGTACAAAGAAGGTAACCAAGAAAGTTTCCTTCAAGGACGAAGTAAAGAAACCTACTGAGACCCCAAAATCTTAGATCTGGATCTTGAAACGTTCGGAACAATTCTGGTCACCTAAGGGTTTTCAAGGTGCTTCTACTTCAAGAGTGAATGAGGAATCTGAGACTGAAAAGGATTTAATTGATCAGAAAAAGATCAATTCAAATTCAACTGTTTGTGAGAAAGAATCTTTGAAACTGAATGTTCAAAGACCCAAGACCAAGCAGGCTTGGGTCCCCTGAAAAATCTAATCTTTTTACTTGATATGTGCAGGGAGCTTCAGTTGGCCCTCTGAGCAGTCTTTGGATTGTTGACCATGGAGCTTCTGGTCACATGACAGGGGATTTATCGCTACTGTTTGACATAAGAAATATCAATGGCGGATACGTAGTATTTGCTGGGAACAAAGGAGGATACATTACTATGGATGGAGCTTCTGGTCACATGACAGGGGATTTATCGCTACTGTTTGACATAAGAAATATCAATGGCGGATACGTAGTATTTGCTGGGAACAAAGGAGGATACATTACTATGGAGGGTAGTGTGAGTAATGGTATCGTGAGTTTTGAGAAGATTTCTTACGTGAAGCAAATAGATTATAATCTGCTCAGTGTCAGTCAGATATGTGATAAGCAGTTTTCTGTATTCTTTGATGACAAATCTTGCTATATTCTCAAGCCAGGATTTGTTCTTCTAAAAGAGTGGGTAATGCTAAAAGCACCGAGAGTGAACAATCTGTACATTCTCGACATGTCAAAGGCCATGACAACCCAGGGTCAAGTAAGGTGTTTCTTCTCCAAAGCTACTGAAAAAGAATCTATCATGTGGCATAGGAGGATGGGACACATTCACCTTAGAAAAATGAATCATCTGGTGAAGAATGAACTTGTCAAAGGCGAAAATGTTAAACATTTCCAATTGAACGACAAGTGTGTGAGTTGCAAGAAAGGAAAGCAGCACAAGCAATCACATAAACCAAAGAAAGTCAATTCAGTTGAATTACCAATTGAGCGTTTGCACATGGACCTGTTCAGACTGGTCAAGCGTAAAAGTCATGCTGGTGATTGTACTGTCTTGTGGTTACAGATGACTATTCCAGATTTTCATGGGTTATGTGCTTGCATCATAAGAGCGACACATTTAATAATCTGAAGGTTCTATTCACTCGATTAGAAAATGTCTATGGTCTGAAGATCAAGAGAATTAAGAGTGATAATGGGATGGAGTTCAAGAACGCACAGATGGATGCTCATTGTGAAGACAAAGGAATTCATCATGAATACAGTGCTCCGTATACCCCTCAACAGAACGGTGTCGTAGAACGCAAAAACAGGACTCTAATTGAAGCGGCGAGAACAAGGCTTGCGGATTCCAATCTTCCAGTAATGTTCTGGAATGAAGCCATTTACGCAGCTTGTTATACTCTCAATCGTGTTTTAATAGTGAAGAAGTTGGTAAAACTTCTTATGAGCTGTTGAACCGACGAAAGCCGAACTTAGAGTATCTAGAACCGTTTGGAGCCCCATGTACAATGCTTAATCCATCTGAGAAGTTCGCACCGAAAGCTGAAGAAGTATTCTTTGTTGGATATGCAACCCCGCTCAAACGGGTATTCAACAAACGAAGTCGTCAGAACGTACAGGGTAGCGGTCCAGACTGGATGTTTGATTACAAAGATTTCCTTGAATCATTCAATCTAGATAGCTTGGTTGAAGAAGTTGTATTACGACTATACTACGAGTGTGAAAACGCAGTGACATCACCGTTGGTGCGTCCGATCACCGTAACTCCTCAAACAGCTTCTAATAATACCAATGCTCCTGCAGCTGAAGAAGAGGTATTTCAGGAAGCTTCCACAACTCTCAATTCATCAGAATCGGAAGATGATAATGATGTCACAAGTGAAGCTGTTCCAGATATTGCTACAGAGACACCTCCAGTGAACCCAAATCCGAATGGTGCTTCATCATCAATCTTGGGTAATGATCTGGATTCGAAAGAGAATTTGACTACTCAAACAGGAGTGCAAGTACCTGATTATCCGGAATCTTGGATACATCGTATTCACCTGCTCGAGCAAGTTATTGGTGATCCTAGTAGCAGTGTGATGATGAGAGGACAACTGAGGAATGCTAACTCACCAGAAAACCTTGGCGCTCTAGCCTTATATGCTAAAATTCAAAAGTCAGGTATTCAGAATGACTGGTCTTTTGCTTGTTATGTTTTGCAGATTGAGCCGCGGACATACAAGGATGCTCTTTTGGATGACGCTTGGGTAGAGGCAATGAAAGAGGAGTTATTGCAGTTTCAGAAACTGGGAGTCTGGACACTGACAGATTTACCTCCAAGACGGAAAAAGATAGGAACAAAATGGGTGTTTAAATGTAAGAAGGATGACAGAGGAGTGATTGTTAGGTACAAAGCTCGCTTGGTTGTGCAAGGCTATCATCAAGTTGAAGGAATCGATTATAACGAGATTTATGCACCGGTTGCATGCTTAGAAGCTATCCACATGTTTCTAGCATTTGCATCTTACAAGAAATTCAAGGTGTATCAAATGGACGTTAAAAGCGCGTTTCTATATGGTGTGGTCAAGGAAGAAGTTTACGTAGGTCAACCACCAGACTTTGAGGATCCTATCCACCGGGATAAGGTCTACGTTCTAAACAAAGCTCTCTATGGGTTGCACCAGGCTCCAAGGCAATGGTATAAGGAGCTGAGCACGTATCTTCTATCCAAAGGATTTAAACGAGGTTTGTTAAACTGCACACTGTTCACAAAACGAACAGGAGATGACTTGCTTCTAGTGCAAATTTATGTTGATGACATTATATTTGGTTCTACTAATGAACTTTTATGCAGAGAATTCGAAAAAGTTATGCAGGAGAAGTTCGAAATCAGTGCGACGGGAGAGATGCAGTTTTTCCTAGGCTTGCAGGTGGACCAAAGACCAACGGGGATCTTTATTCACCAGACCAAATACGTTTCTGAAGTCTTGAGCCGATTCCAGATGGATGATTCCAAGCCGATGGATACCCCGATACAACCTAATCACGGGATTGGTGTTGACGCTAAGGGGGAGCTAACTCATCCTTTTACATACAGAGCAATCGTCAGATCTCTGATGTACCTCACCGCATCCAGACCAGATATAATGTCCGCACCATGTCTTTGTGCACGTTATCAATCGAAGCCGAAACAGGGTCATTTAGCAGCTGTAAAACGTATCCTTAGATATCTGAAGGGTTGTCCGTCGAGAGGACTATGGTACCCTAATGATGATTATTTTGACCTAATTGCTTTTAGTGATGCAAATTGGGGAGGCTGTGACAAAGATAGCAAATCCCCAACGGCTGGATGTCAGTTTATGGGAGCAGGCTAGTGACCTGGCAATGTAAGAAACAAACTGCAGTCGCCTTATCAACATGTGAAGCAGACTACGTTTCAGCATCAAGCTGCTGCTCACAAGTTCTATGGATACAAAAACAGATGGTGGACTACGGTTTGCAATTTCTTAAAACTCCTATTTACTGTGATAATGAGGCCGCAATTGCATTAACAAAAGATTTATTCAATCACTCAAAAGCTAAGCATATCCGGATCAAATATCATTTTATCCATGATTGTTATGCAAAAGAGTTGATCGATATGGTCAAAATCCACACTGACTATCAACGTGCAGATCTTCTTACCAAAGCTTTTGATAAATCAAGATTTGAATATCTTTTAAAAGCTAACGGTATAAAAGAAAAACAAGACTGATCATCACCTCGGTTTATCGCTTTTTAGTTTTAGTTTTTATTGTTTTTCAGAAAAATACAAAAACCCAAAAATATGTTTTTCATTTTAGGCGGAGTTTATTTTTGGAAAAACCAAAAACATTGGAAAATTCAAAAACCTATAAAAAATTAGAAAAACCCAAAATGATTTCCAGGAATAAAAAGAGGAAATGATAGTACATCAGTAGGGATTTGACACATGCTAAAGATGTGTAATGCAATATAAGGCGTGTGTTTGAGTCTGTGTGATGTGTTGATAGGCTTCGTAGACCTATTACTGCGTGCCTGATACATACATATCAAACGAATTGTTGTGTGGATGAACTCCTCATGGGCATATGGTCTTAGTACCGTAATTTCGTTTGATAGGGTATTTGTACAAAATTCGGAGGTTTCGGGTCGTTATGTTATTAGTTATCTGGGGATAGCCTCTCTGATCTTCTGCTGTAAGTCATTACGGACCTAGATCAGACAGGGTGTCTTTATAAAAGAGATGTAAAGCTAAATCCTAAAGTTACCGAATTGAGGAACTTTCAATGTATGATGATAATCAAAGATTATCTAATGCATCGTATCCAATCATTGATGCAAATCATGATTGATATCAGCCCTCAACCTGGTAGAGTGCACAAGTTACTTTGTAGCATTAATTTGCTGACCTGTACACCTCTATGCCTCATACCTTGTAAAATTACAGATGACGAAAGCATAATCACGCGTTACAATGAGTCTTTGTGCATTTACTTCTTGATACAGGAGTATGCCGTGTGTGTGGGAACCACAAACAATTGAATTTATACTATAAATAATCATATCAGTCTAAAGCACTGCACAACAGTCTGCATGGGAGCTTATGTGGACAACAATATCAGCAATTGCCAGATCACACATTGTCTTTAATGATAATAAATCAAAAAGATCAACGGTGTGATCAGACTTCTAAATAACTGATATGATCCTCTTACCGGAAATCACAAAACATTTACTGTTTTATTTTTACATTTCTGCATTTTACATTTCCCGTCAAAAATACAAAACTCAAAAAGATTTTAGGTGTGTTTTAACAAAAACTTTTAGAAAATCCAAAATATTTTCCATTTCTATCTTATTTTTAATAACCGATAGTGGTTGATGATGATTTTCTAAAGCTTGATGGACCATTTGAGTTTTGTCATATTTAAATGAGAAATAATGAATGTCGGATGCTTAAAAGTTGAGAAAAATATTGAACGGGACTCGATCTTCAGATTTGGTAAAAAGTTCAAAAATTCCAATCTCCATTCGCCCCTTCGATGGGCCGAATGTGGAATTTTGCTGTTTCATTCGAACCTTTCAAATGGTCGAATGTGAGTGTTCTTATGTCAGTTTCACATTTGAACCATTTTTCTACATTCGCACCTTTAAGTAGGGTGGAAGGTGAAAAAATTTTCACATTCACCCTACACGAACGGTCGAATGTGGAGTCTATATATACCCTTTCTACACATTCGATCCCTACTTCAAAAAATTTTCAAATTCTGAGATTAGAAACCCTTGTTGCTCGTGTTTTTAAAATCATATCAATGTGATCTTCGTTTCTTGCTAATCATTTCAAGCTAACATTTGCAGGTAATCGTCCAGTAACGAATTCAGAATCGTTGATTTTGTATACGAACCTAGACTGAATCAAATGATGAATTTCGGACTGTTTTAGGGAAAATTCTTGATAGTGATTCAGTGTTTAAGTGTTTTAGGGGAGAGATTACCAAAATCCAGGGTTAATTCATGGCAGATTGTTTGATTGATTCTTAAAACCTTCAAACCCTAGATTTTATGGAAAAACAATTAAAAACTAAATAATCATAACAATTGATGGTTGGAAAAGGTTAATCATTCATGTCAGATGCTTTATAAATCAAAATGGCATGTTAAAACAAACTAAATCAAAATCTGCAAATTATGAAGATGAACAGACACGTTCGACCATTTCAAAATGGTCGAATGTGACTTTTTGGTCGAATGTACCAAGTTCAAACGGTCGAAAGTGGAACAAAACGGTCGAATGTACATTTTAAATCTGATTTTTCACATTCGAACCTCATTTTTCCCACATTCGAACCCCCGAATGGTCGAATGTGGAAATCAAAAATTAAAAATTTCAAGTTTGCAACATTTTGTCCGTTTTTAACGTGTTTTCTTGTTTTGTTTTGCAGTTTAATCATGTCTGAACAACAGAGTTCTGATATTCCCGCTGGTTCGTCAGACAAGGCAGCCGGGAAGAAGCCTGTAGAAGATTTACCTTTTGAAGAAGCACATAACTGTTGTGCTTATCTAGGCGATTTAAAGAAACATACCGAGTTCACCGGTATTGTTGACTTTTTGAAGAGAAGTCGTGTTGTTGTTGCTATTGCTACTCCTGCCATCATATACAGAGACCACCAAAGAGAATTCTGGACGAATGCTAGAATGGATTTTTGGAACAACGAATCTGCTATCGTGAGTAATATTCAGAGGGAGTTAGTGATTATTTCTGAAGACGACATTAGAGAAGCATTGAAGCTGGCGGATAAGAAGACTGATCCGAGAGTTCTTTCTTGGATTGAGCAGAGGAAGTGTTCCTGAGAATGAAGTATAATGGACCGATTATTGATGGTTCATTACATAAAGGTAAACTATGCCCGCAGTTCAAGTACCTTGCTCACGCCATGCTACATGTTTTCGGATCAGTGAGTGGAGGTTATGACGTAATGAGAAAGAGTATTAGCTCTTTAATGGTTGCCCTGATCTTGAACAAGCCATTCAACGTATCTGGAATGATACTTGAACACATGCTGGAACCATTGAGAGGATTGAAGAATAAGAAGTTTTTGTTATACCCAAGATTCCTGCAAATGATCTTTGATGAGAAGTACAAGAATTTGAGAAAGGATCCTACTCAGATAGTAGTTCAGGATCACATGAGTTTGAGCACTTTAGTAAGAATAAAGGGATACAAAGGTGTGCCATTGAATGAAAGACCACCAATGAAGAACTTGTTTGGTCACCTGATCAATCCAGGTTATGTAGATCCAGGTGTTGACAAAGCCAGGAATGTTAACAGTGATTCTAATGAAGATAATCCTTTATGTCCTGTTGATCTTGAAGCGAAAAGGAAAAGGCAAGTTGTAAATGTTGGTGCAAAGAGTGGAAAAGGGAAAGGAAAAGAAAAAGAGGATGATGCTGAACCACCAAAGAAGACATCTCATAGAAAGAAGAGTGTTGCGAAGAAAGGTATACACTTAGTTGATGAAGAATCGATGGATTCTGAAGAGACTCAAGTAGAGGAGAGATGGTATTCTGATAACGAGACTGTTAAGAGCACCACGCCCAAGGCCACTGTGGCTGGTGAGTCTGAAAGTCTGAACAAATCGTGTGAGGAGCAAAGATTGAAAAGTCCGATTGTGTTGGATGATATTGATTAAGGTTTGGGTTTGGGATATGAAGATTTTGGTGGATCGCCAAAGACTGGAGAGAAACAAAAAAATCCTACTTACAAGAAGAAAGCAAAGGCTGTAGAAATTGAAAAGCCTATGAAGAAAAGAGCTAAAGATATTGAGAATCTAATTGCTGGAAAGAAAGTTCCTGCAGTACCAAGCTCTAAATCTCCCGTTACATCCCCAGTAGCGAAGAAACAGAAAACATTATCTGATGCTGAGCAATCTGAATTGCCAACTGACGAATTCAATGCTGCTTTAGACAGAGTCTTGCACAAGCTGAAGAAACAAAAGACTCCAGTTGCTGAAGCTTCAACACCGCAAGTTACTGTATCGAGTGATGTGATGAATGCAGTGAACAAGAAGCTTGCAGATATGATGAAAATCATTAACCAGCAACAAGTAGAGATTGAGCAGTTAAGGAAGAATGACAAGAAGATGTTGGATGTAGTTGTCTCTTCATAGGAAAACCAAGAGGTATTGGAAGCTAAGATCAAACAACATCAGGATGAGAATCAGAAGTTGTTATTACATAAGCAGAGAAATACTAGAAGGTACATTACTATGAGACTTGAGAACAAAAAGTTGAAAGGAACCAACAAGAGCATGAATAATCTCATAAAAGATTTATACTCGAAAGCTCCACAACTGAAAGCTGGAGAGGAAGATAAAGAACCTGAAGAAGAACATGTTGACTTTGAACCATCTGAAGATGAAGAAGATGATGAAGAATTGGAACAGGATGCCGTTGATGCTCCTAAGAAGAAAGATGATGGTGATAATGATGGTTCAGGTGATGATTCAGGTTATGGTAATAGCTCTGCTGATAGTGATGATGATGATGACGATGATGATGATGATGATACTGATAAGTATAAGTGTGAAAAGAGGGGATCAGGAAAAGATGCAGGAGAGTCTAGCTCGAAAGCTCCTGGTGGAAACACAGACGATGATGATATTTTCTGGAACGAAAAAATCAGAGCTTTATCTGAAGAAGATAAGAAGTTATATCGCCAGATGTTGACTGATAGAGTCTGGGCGATTGAGATGACTGGTAGATTTCCAGAAATATCTGAGTCAAATGACATGCGTTTTGAGCTTGAATATAATGATCCTGATCTGGAAGACGGAAAAGTTTCTGCAGCTGTGTCTAAAGAGATATTAGAGGGACTGACTAAACAGGTTGGTAAATCTCTTGAAGAGTTGACGAGTGAGAACCAAATACCGAATATACCTAAGAAAGAAGCAGGTAATCACTCTGATGATAGAGATGTTCCAGTATTTGAGGAAGTGGAAATTGAGGATATTACTAGTGAGTTATTTCCAGAATACTTCAAAAATGATAAAGATTCTGGATTTCCTGAATTCTCTGATGGGTTGTTGAGCCAGGCTGAGAAACTTGCTCGTGAGAAGAGCAAAAAGTTTGTTCATGAAGTGTTTATGAATTCAGATTGTCAGAAGCCAAATGTTGAACAATCTGATGATTTGAAAGAATTGCTGCGGAAACTTAAAGAAAAAGAAGCTAACCGTCCTAAGACTGAAGTACAAGGTAGTTTCTACAAATTCCACAACGAACTATTCAAAGGAAAAGCTCTCGGATGGAAGTCTTTGAGACAGCTTAGGTGTGTCGCTGTGAAATGGGAGAAAGGAATTCTGCACTTTAACAGATTCCATGACATAAAGACACTACCGTATTGGGCTGTTCGCGATATCTGCAGATATACAATGTCAGGTGCTTCAGTAAACAACAATCTTGTTGGTTACATTGCAGATCGCATGACAAGAGAGAGCAGAACGAAATGGGATGTGTTCACTCCACAGTATCCTAAGAGCATAGTACACAGGAAGGACAAAGATGAGATAACGGGGTTGTGCAAGGTGACTTTGAAGTATAAACCACCAAAAGTGTTGAAGCGTATTCCTTTGATGCCGATTCCACAACACTTTTCGAAAGATTTTATGTGGTGGTACTACGACTGGAAGACGGCAGAGGCTATTATTGTTCTGAAAGATGGAATGAAAGATTTCAAAAAGATTCATATTTTCGACCTGATGTGGTTGATAAATTGTTCTCATGAGGATATTATAATGTTGTATTACAATTCGATTTACTGTGAAGAGAAAGACAGCGAAGGCTGAAGCAATTCAAGTAATAGTCGAGGGGGAGTATGTAGATACACGAAGTGCGACTAGTGCTATTGTATTACGAATTCCACTATGTTTTGGTGTTTACAGACGGTCGAAGGTGGAAATCAACTGGTCGAAGGTAGACAAGTTTGGTCGAATGGAGCTTAGAGAGGTCGAATATAGTTTTCATGTATATATGTTTTGGTTCGCCCGACTTGAATGGTCGAACCTGCACATTCGCCTAATTGTTTAGTCGAATGTGCAGGTCTATATAAGGCTGAATCATTTTTTGATTGTAAACTTTTGGTCATTTTGTTTCCCCCTCAGAGTGTTTCTCTCCCTAGGGTTTTTGTCAAGTCTGTTTTGAGTCTAAATCATTATAAACAAGCTTTGTAAAGATTATTAATGATGTTTATGAATGAAATGAATATGTTTGTGATGATTTGCGTGTTTTGCTAGTTTTATTATCATTTCGTAATCAATTCAGGGATTCCGCACTTGAATTGAACTTGTTTGATCAATAGTCTTTGTTTGATAAGTCCGATCCTTCACATACATGAACTATGCGTCACACTAAATCATAAGGATCTGTGAAAGTTCACGGGCAACCAAGAATTACTTGTCTCGCAAAAAAATTGGAATGCAACGAAAACAGATACACATAGGACAAGTGTGAACTATGATTCACACGAATCTGAGCTAAAAACAAGGTATTATAGCGTAAAACGAAGTGTTAAATAAAAGAAGAAAATAAATGCTAAATCAAAAGGGGGATCGTAGAAGACCCTGGAAAACGGAGGTGCATCCGCACCAGAGGAACGATCCTAGCCTCGAGCAAGGATCGTGTGAGAGTAAACGATGAATGATGTGATCTAATAAAGACATGTCAAAAACAAATAAAGCGAGATAAATCTCATGGGCTTTAGCATGAGATGGATGAACAGACAATCTAAACTCTAAATCAGATAGATGGATGTGAATCATAGAAATGAAGGCAATGCCTTCATAATAAACCCAACGCGGCCTGCTGAATCACTATGCATACGAATACTAAATAAAGAAAACATAAGCACTAGACTTGTGCAACTAAACATGGTAACGTAACACCATGAAACACAGATGAGCAAGAACCCTGTTGAGAAACGTTGAATTGATCTATGGGTCAATAAGTCTTATGGGACAAAAATAAACAGAAACGGATCATAGTTCAGTAACGGGCCTTACAAGGCTAGACCAATAAAGGAATTGCCTTGGATCCAAAGTGTTCCGAGGAATTAAAAAAAACATAATCCGGAAGGGGACGTGAAAATGGGGTGTTATATACAAAGTAATACCTAGATAACTAAAAGAGTCGGAAGACTCGGGTTAAATCTCAAATAATATGCTTGCAAGAGCTCAAAATATAAATTTGAAAGGCTAGATAAGAAAGGGTCACGAACCCTATGCTAATTCTTTTAATAGGATAAAAATCCTAAAAGCCCGAGGCGTTGGGGCAAAAGATAATAGGTGATCAATCGCCTAGAATTTATTTCGAATAAGAGCGAAATATACTAAATTTCGGATAAGATAAAACCAATGTGAGTTAAAGAATGCATGAGACAGGCGTAGTGCTATCTGAGGTATTATATGTAGGATTCCATGGAATATTCTAACTCTAAATGAGTAATGCGAAATACTAGCCTAGCACTAAACTAGGACATATGCACGTTGTAAGATCCCACATCGGTTGGGAAAGGGAAACAAACACTTCTTTATAAGGGGTGGGATACCTTCTCTATCGTACGTGTTTTGGCCAGTCCTTCGAGGGTGAGACCAATGCAAAACCGTGAGCTTGGTCACAGTCTAATACAGCTGGCCGGGCAAAGCGGACAATATACGATACGAGTTACCTTGGGCTATTACAGCCCGTAAAACGAAAGTTGGACTTCTATAAAGTCCAATGTTGGGTCTGCTGACCTGGAGAAGAACAGATGATTGGAAAGCCAAAATATGCTAACAGTTGATCCTTTCAATAAACAGTCTTTACAACTTACTTCTCCCAAAAGACTGCTGACTCTAACAACTGTTCTATCCAAACAACTGCTATGACAACTGCTGATACAAAGGACTGCTGAATAAACAACTGATGAAGAACAACTGCTGACCAAAGGTCTGATGAAGAACAACTGCTGATTCAAGTACTGAAGACTAAAGCACTGCTGGAGCCAACAGCACTTAGGCTCCAGCAGAGGATACAAGACCATCAGAGTTTTCCTACAACAGCTGTTTACTATCAGTGCTTTCAATGTAACAGTAGTTTGTAATAGGCAGATGTTTATGTTTGTTATTCTGTTAGAGGTCACTGTCTTAAGTGACGTCAGCTTAGGTCATCAGTGGTTTGAGTCTGTCTATAAATAGAACAGTGCTTGTACTGTTCTATTGTATCACACACACAAACATTCTCTCAGACAAACACTGTGTGATCAGGCTGAGGGGGAGTATTTGTACGATTGTAATCTTTTGGATAAATGAAAGCATTCGATCTGAAAACATTTACTCTCTTGTTTTGATTAACAGTTTATTATTCCGCTGCACTTTCATTCTATATTCGTTTCACTATTATCATATTTAGTTAAACAATCAAAACAAACAAACTCAGATCCTAACAATTGGTATCAGAGCTTGGTCAATTAAATTCGATCTAACAAATCAATTTAATAATCAGCTCACAATTATTGATATCGTTTGTCTGTTGGATTGAAAACAGAGTAATAGTTTAATTTCGTTTCAACCGTTTTTAAACAGACTTTGTTTTTTGAAAAATCAGAGAATGGCTTCAATCAATCACGATCCACATAACACTGGCACGAACAACAAGCCACCGATGCTTGTCAGATCTGAATACATATCTGGCAACTTCGGATGAGCCATGTTCTAGCTCAACAAAACACTGGGTGTTGGAAGTCGGTTATCTTCGGACCACATGTTCCGACTGTGCCGAGTACTGAAGATCCCAAGGTGTTTGAGCCAAAGAAACTTGAAAACTACTCCGACCAAGATTTTCAGAAAATTGAGTTAGATGCTAAGGCCTTCAGTATTGTGGCCATGGCTCTACCCAATGAGATATATGCTGGGTTGTTACACTATGCAAAGGAGTTGTGGGATGCACTGAAAGAACAGTTTGGTGGGACTGAGGAGGTTATTGAAAACAATCGTGAAATACTTAACCAACAATATGAAACATTCAGTCATGTCAAAGGAGAGTCATTAACTCAACAGTTTGAGAGGTTTAATTGTTTAATTAGTGAACTAAAATTGGTTGGTCTTACTTACCCTCATTCAACCTTGAACCATAGGTTTTTAAGATCTCTACCAGACAAATGGGACACTATTGCTATTGTGATGAGAAACTCAATTGGATTTAAAGACCTATCACTGACCCAGCTTCATGGTAAGCTCTTGAGCTATGAGAGAGAGCTTAACCAGAAAAAGAAGCTCCAGGACTCTGGAAAAGTGTCTGATGACTATGTATTTGGGAATACAGCACTTTTGGGTCATGATGAGGTGCCTGGAAACACTAAGGATCAGAGTTTTGATCATTTCATTGACATAACATCAGGTTTTAACTCTGATTCTTATTCACCAAACTATGCTTTCACAGCAAGTGGTGGTGATATCCAGGCATCTGACAATATATCCTTTGAGTATGATGACCTGAAATACTTTGACCCTGATGATTTGGAAGAAATGGACATTATGCACCAATTGGCCCTTCTCAGTGTAAGAACTAACAATTTTTACAAGAAATCTGGGAGAAGGTTTCCAGGGTTATCTGGCAGATCTAAGGTTGGGTTGGATAAATCAAAGATAAAGTGTTACAAATGTCATAGACTTGGTCATTTTGCTAGGGAATGTAGGGGTCAACATGGTACACCTATGATCACCTATCCAAATCAAAGACCACAGACCAACACTTATCAGAATTCCTATAATGCCCCTGGACCAAATGTGCAAAACACTACTCACTTTGCACAGTCCTCAAACACTGTTCCTGTCCAGTATGTCCAAACCACTGTTCCTCAGATTCACTATGTGCAAACACCTGTTGCTCAAGCACCTGTGCAAACGACTGTTGCTTCATCCTCTGCTCCTGCAGAGACCAGTCAACAGAGCTTCTTTACACAAGGCTTTGTTGATTGGAGCAGTCTACCTGATGAGTTAACAGATGAAAATTTTGCTTTAGTTGCCAAAGCTGAAAATGAACCAGAAAACTTCTGTTTCATGGCCATGGTTGATGAGGTTGAATCTGAGGAGGTGGTGACTGAATCTGATGTTGTGACTGATGATGTTGTTAGTGAAGTTGTTACAGGTAAAAAACCTGAAGAAGAGGTTGTGAATCTCTCAGATCCCTGGGGTGCATCTGATGACTGTGAGTGCAAGTGTGATTGTGCATTGATGGCTGCTGCTAAGGTATCTCCTCAAATTCTTAAAGAGTTGTGTTCTGACAAATGTGTAATTGCATTTGCTAACATCAAAGAGGTGAATGAAAACCTTAGAAAGAAAATTTTGGATGATGAAGTTAAATTTGAAAAACTTTCAAAAGATTTAAAAACAAGTTTATCTGTAAAAGAGTCTGAAATAAGCAGCTTAAAACATGAAGCAACCATAACCAAAGACCAGCTCCAAACTATGATAGCAAAATATCAAAGTTGTAAAAGTGAGCTTGAGTCCACCCAAGTTGAATGTGAGAAATGGGTGGAATCATGTAGAGGTTTTGAGATGCTACTCAACAAACAAACCAAAAGTCATGTGAAGTTTGGCTTTGGTTTTGAAACCACTGCTCCAGCTTTTGAAAACACTGACAAAAAGAGTCAAAAGTCTGTTGAGGTAGTACCAACAAACCTGCAGGGTCAAGAGATTAAAATCACTGAACCAAATGGTAAGAAAATTGTTCTTGAAAAACCAGAAGGTTCCTCATCTTTTACTGAACTTGAGAAGTATGAATTTAAACCTACTTGGTCTGATGAGTGTGATACTCTTGAGAATTTTAAACCTGTTGATTTTAAAACACCTGATGGGAAGACAGCTCCTCAGGCAAAAGTCATTCCCCTGACAAAAGTCATACCCCTGAAAAATCTTCCAGCAGATGCTCAAACATCTGCTGAAAAGAAGGCTGAAAAGGGGAAGAAGAAAGAAAAGACTGTCAACTTGTTCTGTGATTTCTGTGAAAAGAAGAATCATGTCACTAAAAACTGTTTTCTTCTAAAAGCATATGACATTAACAAAGGAACAAGTGAATGTGATTCCAAAGCCACATGCTCAATATGTGGGAAAAAGAATCACAAGACCAAAGAGTGCTTGTATCTCAAAAATTTTGATGTAAAAATACAAGAATACAAAGCTAAAACTCTTGCAAACCCTGTGGTTAGTACTTCAAAAGGAAAGCCCAAACAGACCTTCACCCCTGTCCAAACACCTGTTACTAAAAGGCTTGAAACATCTGCTTCTAGAGATGTCCAAGTAACAGATGCTCCACCCACAAGCAAATACCCAAGAGGTTATGGTCAACCACCATGTCACAGTCTGCCACATGTTTATGAGGAGCCAAAAAGACCCTCTAAACCAAGAGTGAACAGAAATCCATATGGGTATTATCATCTGTCAGGAAGTGATCAAACAACTGCTGCCCCAAGTGTTGACATCCAAGCACTGGCAAATGGTCAGCAGCAGTTGTTGAACTTAATTCAGAAATTAGTCCAAACCACTGATCACCTTCCAAAGCTTGAGACTGAAAGGTCTGAGGACCCATCCAAAGCCAAACTGACTTTGGACACTCACCAAAACTAATCATTTACTGATGTGCAGGGAGCTTCTGCTTGTTTAGATAGTCTTTGGTATGTAGATAGTGGAGGCTCCAGGAACATGACAGGATGTAGAGCCCTTCTTCTGGACCTCTTGGCTCATGGAGTGGGTGATATATCCTTTGGTAATGATTCAAAAGGTAAGGTGTTGGGTTCAGGGACTGTACAAGCTGGTAAACTCAAGTTTGAAAATGTCAATCTTATTGATAATCTCAAGTTTAATCATCTGAGTGTTTCACAAATGAGTGACAAAGGTTATGGCTCATTTTTCACAAAGAAAACTTGTAAGATTATTGGGCCAGAAGTGGTGAAAAAGATTGATACCATCATTGCTGAGAGCAAAGCACAACTTGTTGCTCATAGAAGTGGCAATGTGTATGTTGTTGATGTGTTAAAGGACAATCCTATGGCAAATGTCTGTCTATTTTCTACTGCCTCCACTAAGGAGACAGAATTGTGGCATAGGAGATTGGGTCACACCAACCTTAATACTATCAACACACTCTCCAAACAAAGCCTTGTCAGAGGTTTACCATCAAAAGAATTTAAATGTGATGAGCATTGTGTTTCCTGTTTAAAAGGGAAACAACATAAAAGCTCTTACAAATCCATTGATGAGTCCAAAACCAGTCAGTGTCTACAATTGTTGCACATGGACTTGTTTGGCCCTGTTAAAATCATGAGTCTAAGAAGAAAGAGATTTTGTCTTGTCATAGTTGATGATTTTTCTAGGTTTACATGGACTTACTTTTTACATTCTAAGGATGAGACTGCAGGTATATTGAAGGACTTTATCACCAAAGTTGAAAAACAATATGACTTGCCAGTAAAAGTCTCCAGGAGTGACAATGGAACAGAGTTTAAGAATAAGGAGTTGGATGACTTCTGTGTGTCAAAAGGGATTGTGAGGCAGTACAGCATCCCAAGAACACCAGAACAAAATGGGGTGGTTGAAAGGAAAAATAGAACTCTTATAGAAGCTGCAAGAACCATGCTAGCAGATTCTGGTTTGCCACTGTCCTTTTGGGCAGAAGCTGTAAACACTGTTTGCTATGTTCAAAACAGAGTTTTGATCAACCCCAGACATCAAAAAACTGCTTATGAAATTCTGTTCAAAATCAAACCATTAATTTCATTCTTCAACATCTTTGGCTGCCCATGTTTCATTTTAAATCTCAAAGATTCCATTTCAAAATTTGCAGCCAAAGTAGACTGTGGTTATTTTCTGGGATATTCTTCTACTGCTAAGGCCTATAAAGTGTTTAACACAAGGACCAGGACAATAGAAGAAACTCTGAATGTAATGTTCAATGAACTTTCATCTCTAAAAATCCCTGCAAACCCTGCTGAACTATTTGATTTAGATAAATTCAAATTTGAAGATATCACTGTTAAAACTAACAATGCAGGTATTCCACAGTCTCCACAACAAGATTACAGAACAGATGTTGTGATCCCCAGTCACTACAAAATCTATTCTGCCTCAGAGGAAGCAGCTGTTCAAAACAACTGTCAAAACTCTGCCACAGCTGTGTCAACCACTGTTGGCCAGTCTTATCCTCAAACCACTGCTTCACCCCTCACAACCACTGACCTATCATCTGTTGACAAAAGTCAATCATCTGTTGACAAAAGTCAGTCAAGTTTCACACCACTTGGACCCATTCCTCCATTACCATTCCAAACATCTAATGGCACTACAGAAGTACCAACAGATGTTACACCAACAGAGTCACCAAACCTCTGTCCATCACCTCAAAATGCCATCGTTCCATATCAGGGAGATCTTATTTACTTAAGAGCTCATCCACCAGACCAGATCATTGGCAACATCAGAGAGGGTGTGCTCACAAGAAGCCGATCCTCCAATATCTGTCTTTTTGCAGGTTTCCTATCCCTCTCACAACCTGTCAAGTACCAAGAGGCACTAAAAGACAATAGTTGGGTAGAAGCCATGCAAGAAGAACTCCTTCAATTTAAAAGACAACAAGTATGGGAGCTTGTACCACTACCTAAGGATGTTTGTCCTATAGGAACAAAGTGGGTCTTCAAAAACAAAACTGATGAAAGGGGTATTGTTGTCAAGAATAAAGCCAGGCTGTTCAAGGCTTCAGACAAGAAGAAGGAATAGATTATGATGAGACTTTTGCTCCTGTAACAAGACTAGAAGCCATCAGACTCTTTTTAGCCTTTGCTGTCAACCACAACATAAAGGTGTATCAGATGGACATCAAATGTGCTTTCCTTTATGGCAAAATTCAGGAGGAGGTCTATGTATGTCAGCCACCTGGTTTTGAAGACACATTCCATCCTGACTATGTCTACAAGCTCAACAAAGCTTTGTATGGACTCAAACAAGCACCAAGGGCCTGGTATGAAACTCTTTCCACATTTCTCTTATCCATTGGTTTCACAAGAGGTAAAATAGATAATATTTTATTTCTTAAATGGAAAGGGAAACACTTAATGATTGTTCAAATATATGTGGATGACATCATTTTTGGATCCACATGTAACCAAATGTGTGAAGAGTTTAGAAAACTCATGACAGCAGAGTTTGAGATGAGTGCCATGGGGGAGCTTCAGTGTTTCCTTGGTCTTCAAGTGAAACAACTGCAAAATGGCACATTCATTCACCAAAACAAATATGTAAAGAATTTATTAACCAGATTTGAGATGAATGATTGTAATCCATGTAGCACTCCCATGAGTACAGTCAAGCTGCTCACTATTGATGACAAGGATGAACTGGTTGATCAAACACATTATAGATGCATGATTGGGTCTTTACTGTACTTAACTGCATCTAGGCCAGACATTATGTTTGCCACCTGTGTCTGTGCAAGATCCCAGGCTTCACCCAGAAAGTCAAACCTTATTGCTGTGAAAAGGATATTCAGATACCTCAAAGGTGCTCCCACACTTGGTATTTGGTATCCTGCTAATGGAAACATTGAGCTTTTAGGTTATTCAGATAGTGACTTTGCTGGCTGTCACACCACAAAAAAATCCACATCAGGAGGGTGCCAATTTCTAGGGAATGCCTTAGTCTCCTGGCAAAGCAAAAAAGCAGGCAGCTGTTTCAACCTCAACAGCTGAAGCTGAATACATTGCTGCTGCAAGCTGTACAGCCCAACTCATGTGGCTTCAAAATCAACTACTGGATTTTGGGATAACTGCACTACAGACTCCACTCATGTTGGACAGTCAAGCTGCTGAAAATATCATCAAAAATCCAGTCTCTCATTCCACTACCAAACACATTGACATAAGACATCATTTTGTCAGAGACAGCTATGAAAAAGGTTTGATTTCTCTTCACCATGTACCAACAGAGGATCAGTTGGCAGATGTGTTAACAAAAGCTTTAGACACATCTACCTTTACAAATCTGATTTCCAGAATTGGTATGTTAAACATGGATTAAACAAATAAATTTTTTTTAATCATAATAAAATGTTTCAGAAAATCAAAATTTATTCAAATAGCTGTTTGGTTGAAAAATCTGTTTATAACATCTGATCAGATAAAACAACCACTGTTTCATTCATATCCACTGTTGGTTGAAAAATCTGTTTCAAAACATCTGATCAGATAAAACAACTGTTAGTTGAAAAATCTGTTTCAGAACATCTGTTCAGATAAAACAACTGTTTCCTTATATATTATACTATATCTATGAAAAAAAAAAACACAGTTGGTTCCATCAGCTGTTTGTATCAGTTGTTTGCCAAAAACAACTGTTCTCCACCAGATGTTTCATCCATCAGATGATTGCCACATCTGCTCATATAAGCAGAGGTTTGGCCACATCAGCGGTTTCCATGAGCCTATACAAACCCTGTTTTACCACAACAGATGTTACACTGTCTCATTGTATTCAAAATACAGAAACCGCCTTCTTCATTCTCAAACCCTCAATCAAATTTTCATTCATCTTCACCTTCGAAATCCATTACAATGGATCTTCAAGCCAAAGCCACTCACAATTGTCTCCCCTATCTGATTAAAACAGATGACAACGTTTCATTCCATTCCACCATCGACATTTTTCTAAACTCCAAATACCTACCCATCTTAACCGCTAACGCCCCCATTTATCTCGATACTCTCCAAGAATTCTGGTTGAATGCTGAGTTTTTACTCCAAGACAAAAAGCCTACTTCCATTATTTCCAAAATTGGAGAAACCAGTATCGTCATTACCCCTAAAATCATATCCACAACCTTCACACTGAATGACCTGGCAGGTAAGGACTCCTTTACTAAAACAGAGCTTCACACTGAGTTCCAAGAAAGAGGGTATGATGGTCAGATGACTGGATCAACTCTTTTCAAAAAGTTTTTCCCTCCAGTCATGAAATTTTTCTTCCATACCCTTCTTCTATGTGTCTCTGCTAAGTCCACATCCTTTAATGAAATCCCATTAAGGATGCAATATCTGGGTTATGCTATGTTGTCAAACTCTGACTTCAATCTTTCCCAGGGATTGTTCATGGACTTAGTATCAAATGTGAAAGCAATCAAGTCTGGGTCTAACAATGCTTTTCTTATCTACCCAAGAATTCATAGTGTACTCTTACAAAAAGTCTTACCAGAAAAAGTTTTCAAAAAGGGTGAGGCTATGCAAATGAAAAGCTTAACTGATGAAACTTTCACTAGAATGCTGGGTGGAAGCACCCAAGAAAAAGTGTCTAAAGTGTCAAAAGTTTCTAAAACACAAACAAAGAGGACAAAGACAACAACTGTTTTCAAAACCTCTGTTGTTGAGCCCACTGCTCCTGGTGATCATGGCACTACATCCAGTGCTGTGAAACCCACACCGGCCACTTCCAAAAAGAAACATCCATCCACAAAAACCACCACTCAACCACAAATGAGGCTTCTGGATGATGAGGTACCAGAAGAAACCTCTGTTGCACCACAAAAGCAACCTGAAACCACTGTTGTTACTTCCTCACAACAGTTGGACATACCTCCACCTGACCAAAATCCTCATGAATCCTCCCAAAAGGATCATGTTGTAAGCCAAGGGGACACACATCATGATACATTTGAGTCACTTGGCCAAATGTTCACAAGCCCCTCTCCCAGGGCTAATTCTCTTGTTACTCCTCCACCCTCACCATCACATCATGTTCCACAAACCATGCAACCTCTGTTTGAGGCAATTGACAAATCTCAGGAAGATCCCAGTTCCTCTCTTCCACCTATCACTGAGAGCATACTTCCACAAGTGACTGGTCCTGAGAACATTCAATCTGCTATCCAACAAACAGAAGAGGAGGCTACACCACCTGAGTTCAATACAACTCTAGGTGAGTTTTCAAGTGGAGCAGCCACTACTGATGTAGAGACCACTGTCTCATATCAGGACAGTGATTACATTGCTAAGACTCCCATGAAGGCAACAACTGTTGAAGCCACTATAGTGTCTCCAAAAACAGTTGGAAGTCCCCAGTACCAAGAAAAAGGGGCATCTGATTCACCTATTAGGACTGAATCAGGTAGAACTACCACTGGTAGGGACTCAGATGATCCTATTAACTTAGGAGATGGGTCAAAATACCAAGAATTGACGGACAGAGTTTGTACAATTGAAACCTCTGTAGCTGACATCAAATCTGATGTCAAGCTTATACTGGCCTCCATTGCAGACCTTTCCAAGAGTCAACCATCAACAGCTGATATAGCTAGTGAGCTATGGAAATCCGTTTCCCACATCATCATAGCTCACAGAAAACTGGCTGATCAGACACATGAGACATATATGGCTGAGATCAGAAACATGGTGGATGCAAGGTACAAAGATACCCATGCAGATATTAAAGCCATCAAGGACCACCTGCTGAAGACTACTGGCTCTGCCCCTACCACCATTCTCAGGGATGAAAATGATGATGCTTTCACGGCTGATGATGCCAAAAAGGGGGAGAGTGGCAGAGATAGGCTACCAAAGCTAGATCCCTTTGGTTGTCCTCCTTCTCAAAAAGGCCAAGCCAAGTCTGCCAACAAACCAGAGTCTACTAAAACAGCTCCACAACAACAAAAACAAGCAAAACCAACAGCACCACAACAAACCACTGACAAGAACAAAGCAGTTGATGACTCTGCAAACATAGAAGCTGAAAAGGCTGCTCAAGAAAAACAGAAAAGAGCTGACACGTTGGAAGTTAAAGCAGAGTCACTAGTAGAACTCAAGAAGAAACAACAGCAGGAGACTGAAGATGTGGGATCCTCTAAAAGGATGAAAAGACCTGCTAAGCATGTCAGAAAACCACCATCCAAGTTAAACACCTCTGTTGACAAAACCACTGTTACTGAAACCACTGCCACCCAAAACACTGAAACCACCCAAAACACTGCTTCCCAAACCACTATACCCAAACCAACATACACACCTGAACATACAACCACCAAACCTACATCACCAGCCAAATCCCAAACATCTGCTGGACCTACTAAAAGGCCAACATATGTTAATCCAACCACTGCTACCAAATCACCATCCCCTAAAATCATGTACACAAGGAAGAGAAAATCAACCTTTGTTGTACATGATGAAAACATACACACATCACCAAACACCACCTCAACTGCACAATCCACTCCTCCTATCACAGCTATTCCAATCACATCATTCTCACCACACACATCTAGATTCAGATCTCATAGACCACCACCAACCATTACACCATTGGTTGTTCAGTATCCCCTTGAACTTGATCTACTCAAGGGGGAATTACAATCCTTCTACAATACTGAACAGCCATCAGACAGATCCTTCCCATCTCTCCCAAACTTCCCTGTTCCCCTCAACATTGATACTTATCTGAAATACAAGGGTGAACTGGTGGATGCCATCATTAGGGAGAAATGCAAAGGGAAGGATGACAGGACTGCTCAGAGCATCCATTCAGCAGAGCTTAGCAAACTCAGAAGGATTGAAGACTTTGCTAAGACCCTGAGCAACTCCATGTCCTCCATGCCTCTCAGTGGTGACTTGGAAAATGAGGTAAGGGATTCTCTTCTGGAACAGATTATGGCAACCAAGCCTTACAAAGCAACCAAGAAGCAGTTCAATGGTTGGACCACACATGCTTTGAGAGAAGAACTTCTCAGAATTGAAGAAATGGCCAAAGACCCCAAGGCTAAAGTCTCTACTCCTAATTTTGGCAAAGGCAGAGACCCAGTCAGAGCCTTGAAGTTTAAAAGGATGAGGCAAGAGATTGTAGCTGCCAACTATGGGGAAATGAGGTCAGTCTCTAGATGGTCTGAGCTAAGGCTGGTTAAGACATACAAAATACTGGAAGAAAACAGAAAGAAGGATCCCAGCCTACCAAGAAAACCTGTTTACACTGATGAGCCAATGATGAAGAGACCCCAACAGACCTTTACCTTGGACAGCCTACTTGACACCTCTGATCTATCAACTGCTGCAAGAAGACAGTTCAAGAAACAAAAGGAAATGTCAGAAGAAGATCAGAGGAAGTTTGCTGATACATTCATCAAGGAAGGGCTCTTCAATCAAGTACATTTTTTCTCTGATCCTACAACAGAGAAGCTAAGAGAACTCATTGGAAGACCTCCATCACCCAACTCATCCAGAATAAAAATTCAACTCAGCAAATCCACTGACTCAAAAATTCTAAAATGGAAAGTCAATAAAGACAACCATAAATTGACATTGCTCAGGTCAGATGGAAGGGTTCAGAAGATTACCATGGATGATGCTTACAGCCTATGTGCAGAAGATCACCAAACATTGCTGAATCTGGAACATGAAAGAGATGAAGAAGACTTGTTTGCTTTGAACTTTGAATTACAATTCAAAGGTCAAATCAGAGAAAGTCTGATGAGGAATAAAGATCAATAAATAAAGCTGAGTTTTGGCATCATCTGTTCTAGGGGGAGATTGTTGGGTCTGCTGACCTGGAGAAGAACAGATGATTGGAAAGCCAAAATATGCTAACAGTTGATCCTTTCAATAAACAGTCTTTACAACTTACTTCTCCCAAAAGACTACTGACTCTAACAACTGTTCTATCCAAACAACTGCTATGACAACTGCTGATACAAAGGACTGCTGAATAAACAACTGATGAAGAACAACTGCTGACCAAAGGTCTGATGAAGAACAACTGCTGATTCAAGTACTGGAGACTAAAGCACTGCTGGAGCCAACAGCACTTAGGCTCCAGCAGAGGATACAAGACCATCAGAGTTTTCCTACAACAGTTGTTTACTATCAGTGCTTTCAATGTAACAGCAGTTTGTAATAGGCAGATGTTTATGTTTGTTATTCTGTTAGAGGTCACTGTCTTAGGTGACGTCAGCTTAGGTCATCAGTGGTTTGAGTCTGTCTATAAATAGAACAGTGCTTGTACTGTTCTATTGTATCACACACACAAACATTCTCTCAGACAAACACTGTGTGATCAGGCTGAGGGGGGGTATTTGTACGATTGTAATCTTTTAGATAAATGAAAGCATTCTATCTGAAAATATTTACTCTCTTGTTTTGATTAACAGTTTATTATTCCGCTGCACTTTCATTCTATATTCGTTTCACTATTAGCATATTTAGTTAAACAATCAAAACAAACAAACTCAGATCCTAACATCCAACGAATCTTAACTCAGAAGTTTGACAAACGATGTGTAGAAACACATCCTAAGTCACAGTCCTGAGATTGGATGACTAACTAAAGCACGTGACTTATGAAACTAAGTCTATTTGTAACCGAAACCCCTGATGAATTAACTATTCCCAGAATTAGCAATCGGATAGTAAGAAAACGAATGATAAACCGTTAATATCCTAGTGATAGCTAAGCAATCACTAGAAAGATCAAACGGGTCAAGTGAATTCGTCAACACTTGGACCCAGAGGAATGCATAAATATGCCTAAGCCTAGTGACAGGTGAAAACACAATTAAAAAGAACACGCGTTGTCTATAACAAGGAAGGCGTGAGGTGCGGAAATGACTCGATACTTTCCGGTAAAACCATGACATTATAATAAGCCTTTGAGCCAAAATCAAACAGAAATTAAAACCACTTTGAGTGTGGGTGAAGGTCTTCGGGAAGCCGTATGATAACCAAACCCAATATGTGCTTTAGTGCATAGAAATGATTCTAAGCAGAGTAAATAATTAAATGTACACCCTAAGTCTTCGATGACTTAAGGGTTCTAAACACGCAAAAGAATCAAATCAATGGCTCTTGGACAAACCAGGACACCTGCGGGTGCATAAACTTAAATAATCTCCCGTAAAGGTTAACGAATATGTATACATAAACCTAGAGGCGTAATCAAATTCCATTAAAATAACCCTCATCGAGGAGGAATAAAACTCAAGGTTAACCATGAGGCGCGACCCATGGGAATCCACATATACATCTGGTTTCGAGGACGAAACCCTCTTTAAGGGGAGTTGAGTTGTAACACCCCAAAATTTATAAACCGTATTTTATGATAATATAAGCACACGTGCCTTTTAACTAGAAAATACTTGGCAAAAGTGGAGGGACTAAACCTGCCAAAGCCTTAAACTTGACTTGTAGGACTGAATAAGATGCAGGGAATATGTTTTTCCTGCTCATAACTCACGATCCAAACACCCTCTAGCAAACCAAACCCTAAAAACTCATAAACAAGCTTGAATCAAGTTCAATTCAAAGGGCTTTTGCTTGGGATAGCAAGAAATCAGACCAACTAACCTCGTGTAATCAGTACGTAACTCTTGTTTCATCATATTTGATATATTATAGCTTTTATGGAAATGTTGATAATCTAGGGTTTATATAAAAGTCAAATTGGGTGTTGGGGAAGGTGTCTCTAGTGCAAGGAAACCTTATTCCCAACAAATATTTGTTGAATTCATGCTAGTTTATCAAATGGAGTGAAATCCCTAAGATAACTTGGTGGGTATTGATGGGTATGAGCAACATGTGTGCTCATAAGCTAAAATGAGTGTTTTAGAACTAAAAAGGTGAACTTGGGTTGTCAAATTGTCATCGTATGATGAATCAAGGCTAAATAATTGATTGATAGGCAAATGGCTCATAAACCACCCAAAATTATAGTCTTAATAATTCATGCCCACCGAGTGTTTGTTAAAATGTCCAAATGAATGAATTTGGACTAAAACTCGATAAATGTGTTGAACATGATACGTAAAAAAAAGGTTGATTGATCATGTGAAACCATGTTGTTTAATATGATCCTAATCACCTAAGTGGATTACAATCTACTAGGTAGTAAAAAGAGGGGCTTCGGGAGGCCTAGAATCAAAGGAATCTCGGGTTAAGGTAAAGAGGAAGCACACATAAGGTAAGTCACTCGATGACTTAATTCTTAATATGTCTCTAGTATGTTTATATGCTTAATTATACCTTTGTATATGCATTTGGGAATTAGACATTGTAATGTCACAAAAAGAAGCATAAATACGATACACGATTCATAGAAGATGGCCTTAGATGAAGGATGTTAATATCCCATTTAGACTATCGGGTCAATTGGGTAAAAATGCTAGATAGACAATAGCTTAGGCCAAGAGTTAACCTTAAGCCGGTAACGAATTTGTGCTACTTGCTTGAGTGTATTCATAGGCTCAATGTTATCTACCTCAAGCTAGTCTAGAAGCAAAAAGGGCGCGAGCCAAGGTAAGTCATATCTATGACTTTTTAGGATATATATATATATACATATACGCTCATATTGGGTGTATAAATCATGGGTATATCTTTAGATGAGATGAGATTGTGATTTCCAAGGGTCATAAGAAAACATCGTGTTTAGATCCTGTTGCAAGTCATAGAGACCGAGCGAACAAGACCGAGAGAAATGGCACATGTGGCCATGGACACGAGGCATCGCAAACCCGGTATAAATGACTTGGGCGGAGGTCACCTAGTCGAGTTGAGGCTTGGTAAGCATAGAAAAATCATTACTAGGCATTGGAAATCATAAAATCTTAAAAACTTGGACGTATGCAAAAGTTAACGGGTCAACATATTGATGGACATATAATTCAGGGTTCTTGGGTTAGAAACCGAACAAGGAATTCAAATATACATCTAATCATGTTTATATTACGTACAAGAACCCTTAAACGTGTCACTGGAAGCCCCGGGAGCAGTTCTAGATGGACCCAAAAGGGGCAGTTTGGTGCTGAAACATTTCGTACCTTGTCAGGATTTGGTGTAGGATACGCCACTTTTGGAGTTGCCTACGCCAATGGCGTGGGAAACGCCAATTTTGGCATAGGATACGCCAATGTCAGAGTGCCTACGCTGATTTCTGTTGTTCTACGCCACCAGATGCCCTCTCCCTACGCCAATAGCGTAGGATACACCAAAACTGACGTAGGCTACGCCAAATCAACCAAAATTCATTTTGTTTTTTGCATTTTGCATCTAAATTCAATCATAATAACATATTTATGGGTTTTCTAACTGTGATAAACACTTAGGTACTCAGCTACATGAACCGGATGAGGATCGAGGCTTATTTGAAGAACCGAACATCCTTAACTTGTCCGTTTCCGCAATGTTTTGATAAACTTATGAAGATACATGGTTATTTTGTAATATGCTAAGCCGTAAGTATAATTTAGGATGTTTGTAGTAATCAGTGTCGCTTTTGGATGTTAATGCGTTAGAGCAAACTATGAAATGCTTTAGCTTTCCAAGTACAAACCAAGTATATTATCGTTTAATTACCCCGATTATGGGTAGGGTATTACAGTGAGTTTGGTGGAGAAATTCAATATGCTCAGATCGAAAATTAAGGTGTGGAAAAATGAAGTTATTAATGTCGAGTTTGAGGAGGAACAGGGACTTAAAAAGGAGGTGATTTATTTGGAGTTAGTAATGGAGACTCGGGATTTAACAGAAGAAGAGACTTGGGTGTTTGAGGAGGCGAGAAAAAGGTTGAAGCAACTGGAATATTTCAGGCTTAAGGATCTTAAACAGAAATTTAGAGTGAGGTGGGCGAAAGAGTGTGATGAAAATTCAAAATTCTTTCATGGCTTGATAAATAGCATGAAGGTTTCTAATGCGATTCTTGGATTGTTTATTGATGGAGAGTGGGTCAAAAAGCCTATAGAAATTAAAAAAGAGGTGTTGCGTTTTCTTAACAATAAGTTTGTTGAAGTCTCTTGATTCGGAAGCTGCAGAAAGTCTTGTTAGGCCTTTTTTGGAGAAAGAAATAAAGGATGTGGTATTCGAATGTGGGAGTGACAAAGCCCCTGGCCCAGATCGATTCAATTTTTGTTTTATTAAGAGGTTTTGGTCTTTATTTTCTAATGATTTTGTTCATATTTTGAAGGATTTTGCTGAGACAGGGAAGATAAGCCGAGGGATTGGTTCATCCTTTATTACACTGGTCCCTAAAGTGCACGACCCGGTTAATGTAGTGTAGTATCGACCAATTAATTTGATAGGGATGGTGAGCAAGGTGATTTAAAAAGTTTTGGCGAACATGTTGAAGAAGGTTATGGATAGGGTTATTAATGAGACGCAATCGGCGTTTGTGGCTGGAAGATATATTTTGGATGGCCCTTTGGTTATTAGCAAGGTTCTGTCATGGGCAAAAAGGAGTGGGAAAGAGTTATTTATGTTTAAAATCGATTTTGAAAAGCCTACGACAATGTTAATTGGTCTTTTGTAATATTGGTTATCCGGCAGATGAATTTCCCGGATATCTGGTGCAAATGGATTGAAGGTATTCTGGTCTCTGTTAGGTCGTATGTCTTAGTCAATGGCTCTTCGAAATTTGAGTTCAGTTGTGAAAAGGGTATATGACAGGGCGATCCTATTTTGCCGTTTCTTTTTATTATTGTTTTGGAGGTGTTCTCAGGGTTAATAAGGAAGGCGTGTGATGTTGGTGCTTTTAATGGGGTGGCTCTTCCGAATGGGGACCGATCATTTCGCATTTATTATATGCGGACGATGCGATGGTAATGGGAGAATGGTCGGATAGTAATTTTGTATGTCTAAGACGTATGCTTCGGACTTTTCATATGTGTTTGGGCCTCAGAATTAATATTCATAAGTCTACGTTATTTGGTGTGGGGAAGAGTATAGATGAGGTGAGTGATAAGGCAAATGGGATGGGGTGTCATCCGGGTGCTACTCCTTTTATCTATCTCGGGATTTAGGTTGGTGTCAATATGAGCAGAATTAGTAATTGGGAGCTGGTATTAAAAGTGCTTAAAACCATATTATCAAGGTGGAAGTCGAAGGTGTTGTCGATTGGAGGTAGATTGACCCTTATCAAGTCGGTATTGGAAAGTTTACCGTCTTATTATTTTTCATTGTTTAAGGCGCCAGTAGTTATTATTAATGCTCTTGAATCGTTGATCAAGAAGTTTCTTTGGGGAGGAAATTCGGATTCTAAAAAAGTTCCTTGGGTTGGATGGGACATAGTGTCAAGACCGATAAAGCAAGGAGGGTTGGGTATTCGTAAGCTTGGAGAGTGCAATAGTGCTTTCTTAGTAAAATGGCTTTGGCGATATCGTCAAGAAGGTACGGCGATGTAGCGGAGAGTTGTTGATGCTATTCACGGGTCAAGGAGGAAGTGGGAAACTTATCCGCATAGGTCTAGATATATGGGTACATGGACAAAATTGGTTTAGAGTGGATTCACGTTGAAGGTGGGAGGAACTAATAGTATAAGTATGATTCAGGGTCGTGTCGGGAATGGTCTAGATATCAAATTCTGGATCGACCATTGGGTTAATCAGCTCCCTTTGAAGAGTTTGTTTACAGATTTATTTCGGTTAGAGAGGGATAAATGGTGTAATGTTGCTGAAAGAATCAGGGGAGGCACTTTGGCAGGGACGGTGGCTAGGAGTTGGAAGAGATACCCTTCTTCGGCTCAAGAAATTCAGCATCTCATTGAGTGTCATCGGATGGTAGTGGACCAAACTTTGGGAGGCTCTAGCGTTTTGTGGGTTTGGGATAATAGAAGTGCTATCGGTTTTTCAGTGCAGGAGGTTAAACTTTGGCTGGACAGTGGTCAGTTACAACTTCCGATGGTGCAAATTGTTGCCGATAAAATGTAACGTGTTCATGTGGCGAATGTTATTGGATAGGATTCCAACGAAAGTGGCTTTATATAGGCGAAACATTATTATTGGGGTTGGCTTGTGTGCATTATGTGAAGATCATGATGAAAGCACGGATCGTATTTTCACGGCTTGTAGAACGGCGAATGGAGTGTGGAACGGGATTGCGCGGTGGGTTAACTTACCTCCCTTTTATTTTTTTCTCGGTTAAGGATATTATAGAGTTGGCTTCGAATTCTGGATGGTCGACAGGTAAGAAAGAGACTTTTCATAGTATCTTAGTTTTGACATGTTGGCGTATTTCGAAGGCAAGAAACGAGAAGATTTTTAGAAATACTAGCAAAAACGTGGTAGAGATTATTTCCGATATCAAAGCGTTGGGGTTTCTTTGGTATTCCAACAGGTACAGAAAGAGTGTAGTGGACCGGAAGGATTGGCAAATGTTTAATTTTTGATGTAATGTAACTAATGCGATTCTTGGATTGTTTATTGATGGAGAGTGGGTCAAAAAGCCTATAGAAATTAAAAAAGAGGTGTTGCGTTTTCTTAACAATAAGTTTGTTGAAGTCTCTTGATTCGGAAGCTGCAGAAAGTCTTGTTAGGCCTTTTTTGGAGAAAGAAATAAAGGATGTGGTATTCGAATGTGGGAGTGACAAAGCCCCTGGCCCAGATCGATTCAATTTTTGTTTTATTAAGAGGTTTTGGTCTTTATTTTCTAATGATTTTGTTCATATTTTGAAGGATTTTGCTGAGACAGGGAAGATAAGCCGAGGGATTGGTTCATCCTTTATTACACTGGTCCCTAAAGTGCACGACCCGGTTAATGTAGTGTAGTATCGACCAATTAATTTGATAGGGATGGTGAGCAAGGTGATTTAAAAAGTTTTGGCGAACATGTTGAAGAAGGTTATGGATAGGGTTATTAATGAGACGCAATCGGCGTTTGTGGCTGGAAGATATATTTTGGATGGCCCTTTGGTTATTAGCAAGGTTCTGTCATGGGCAAAAAGGAGTGGGAAAGAGTTATTTATGTTTAAAATCGATTTTGAAAAGCCTACGACAATGTTAATTGGTCTTTTGTAATATTGGTTATCCGGCAGATGAATTTCCCGGATATCTGGTGCAAATGGATTGAAGGTATTCTGGTCTCTGCTAGGTCGTATGTCTTAGTCAATGGCTCTCCGAAATTTGAGTTCAGTTGTGAAAAGGGTATATGACAGGGCGATCCTATTTTGCCGTTTCTTTTTATTATTGTTTTGGAGGTGTTCTCAGGGTTAATAAGGAAGGCGTGTGATGTTGGTGCTTTTAATGGGGTGGCTCTTCCGAATGGGGACCGATCATTTCGCATTTATTATATGCGGACGATGCGATGGTAATGGGAGAATGGTCGGATAGTAATTTTGTATGTCTAAGACGTATGCTTCGGACTTTTCATATGTGTTTGGGCCTCAGAATTAATATTCATAAGTCTACGTTATTTGGTGTGGGGAAGAGTATAGATGAGGTGAGTGATAAGGCAAATGGGATGGGGTGTCATCCGGGTGCTACTCCTTTTATCTATCTCGGGATTTAGGTTGGTGTCAATATGAGCAGAATTAGTAATTGGGAGCTGGTATTAAAAGTGCTTAAAACCATATTATCAAGGTGGAAGTCGAAGGTGTTGTCGATTGGAGGTAGATTGACCCTTATCAAGTCGGTATTGGAAAGTTTACCGTCTTATTATTTTTCATTGTTTAAGGCGCCAGTAGTTATTATTAATGCTCTTGAATCGTTGATCAAGAAGTTTCTTTGGGGAGGAAATTCGGATTCTAAAAAAGTTCCTTGGGTTGGATGGGACATAGTGTCAAGACCGATAAAGCAAGGAGGGTTGGGTATTCGTAAGCTTGGAGAGTGCAATAGTGCTTTCTTAGTAAAATGGCTTTGGCGATATCGTCAAGAAGGTACGGCGATGTAGCGGAGAGTTGTTGATGCTATTCACGGGTCAAGGAGGAAGTGGGAAACTTATCCGCATAGGTCTAGATATATGGGTACATGGACAAAATTGGTTTAGAGTGGATTCACGTTGAAGGTGGGAGGAACTAATAGTATAAGTATGATTCAGGGTCGTGTCGGGAATGGTCTAGATATCAAATTCTGGATCGACCATTGGGTTAATCAGCTCCCTTTGAAGAGTTTGTTTACAGATTTATTTCGGTTAGAGAGGGATAAATGGTGTAATGTTGCTGAAAGAATCAGGGGAGGCACTTTGGCAGGGACGGTGGCTAGGAGTTGGAAGAGATACCCTTCTTCGGCTCAAGAAATTCAGCATCTCATTGAGTGTCATCGGATGGTAGTGGACCAAACTTTGGGAGGCTCTAGCGTTTTGTGGGTTTGGGATAATAGAAGTGCTATCGGTTTTTCAGTGCAGGAGGTTAAACTTTGGCTGGACAGTGGTCAGTTACAACTTCCGATGGTGCAAATTGTTGCCGATAAAATGTAACGTGTTCATGTGGCGAATGTTATTGGATAGGATTCCAACGAAAGTGGCTTTATATAGGCGAAACATTATTATTGGGGTTGGCTTGTGTGCATTATGTGAAGATCATGATGAAAGCACGGATCGTATTTTCACGGCTTGTAGAACGGCGAATGGAGTGTGGAACGGGATTGCGCGGTGGGTTAACTTACCTCCCTTTTATTTTTTTCTCGGTTAAGGATATTATAGAGTTGGCTTCGAATTCTGGATGGTCGACAGGTAAGAAAGAGACTTTTCATAGTATCTTAGTTTTGACATGTTGGCGTATTTCGAAGGCAAGAAACGAGAAGATTTTTAGAAATACTAGCAAAAACGTGGTAGAGATTATTTCCGATATCAAAGCGTTGGGGTTTCTTTGGTATTCCAACAGGTACAGAAAGAGTGTAGTGGACCGGAAGGATTGGCAAATGTTTAATTTTTGATGTAATGTAACTAATGCGATTCTTGGATTGTTTATTGATGGAGAGTGGGTCAAAAAGCCTATAGAAATTAAAAAAGAGGTGTTGCGTTTTCTTAACAATAAGTTTGTTGAAGTCTCTTGATTCGGAAGCTGCAGAAAGTCTTGTTAGGCCTTTTTTGGAGAAAGAAATAAAGGATGTGGTATTCGAATGTGGGAGTGACAAAGCCCCTGGCCCAGATCGATTCAATTTTTGTTTTATTAAGAGGTTTTGGTCTTTATTTTCTAATGATTTTGTTCATATTTTGAAGGATTTTGCTGAGACAGGGAAGATAAGCCGAGGGATTGGTTCATCCTTTATTACACTGGTCCCTAAAGTGCACGACCCGGTTAATGTAGTGTAGTATCGACCAATTAATTTGATAGGGATGGTGAGCAAGGTGATTTAAAAAGTTTTGGCGAACATGTTGAAGAAGGTTATGGATAGGGTTATTAATGAGACGCAATCGGCGTTTGTGGCTGGAAGATATATTTTGGATGGCCCTTTGGTTATTAGCAAGGTTCTGTCATGGGCAAAAAGGAGTGGGAAAGAGTTATTTATGTTTAAAATCGATTTTGAAAAGCCTACGACAATGTTAATTGGTCTTTTGTAATATTGGTTATCCGGCAGATGAATTTCCCGGATATCTGGTGCAAATGGATTGAAGGTATTCTGGTCTCTGCTAGGTCGTATGTCTTAGTCAATGGCTCTCCGAAATTTGAGTTCAGTTGTGAAAAGGGTATATGACAGGGCGATCCTATTTTGCCGTTTCTTTTTATTATTGTTTTGGAGGTGTTCTCAGGGTTAATAAGGAAGGCGTGTGATGTTGGTGCTTTTAATGGGGTGGCTCTTCCGAATGGGGACCGATCATTTCGCATTTATTATATGCGGACGATGCGATGGTAATGGGAGAATGGTCGGATAGTAATTTTGTATGTCTAAGACGTATGCTTCGGACTTTTCATATGTGTTTGGGCCTCAGAATTAATATTCATAAGTCTACGTTATTTGGTGTGGGGAAGAGTATAGATGAGGTGAGTGATAAGGCAAATGGGATGGGGTGTCATCCGGGTGCTACTCCTTTTATCTATCTCGGGATTTAGGTTGGTGTCAATATGAGCAGAATTAGTAATTGGGAGCTGGTATTAAAAGTGTTTAAAACCATATTATCAAGGTGGAAGTCGAAGGTGTTGTCGATTGGAGGTAGATTGACCCTTATCAAGTCGGTATTGGAAAGTTTACCGTCTTATTATTTTTCATTGTTTAAGGCGCCAGTAGTTATTATTAATGCTCTTGAATCGTTGATCAAGAAGTTTCTTTGGGGAGGAAATTCGGATTCTAAAAAAGTTCCTTGGGTTGGATGGGACATAGTGTCAAGACCGATAAAGCAAGGAGGGTTGGGTATTCGTAAGCTTGGAGAGTGCAATAGTGCTTTCTTAGTAAAATGGCTTTGGCGATATCGTCAAGAAGGTACGGCGATGTAGCGGAGAGTTGTTGATGCTATTCACGGGTCAAGGAGGAAGTGGGAAACTTATCCGCATAGGTCTAGATATATGGGTACATGGACAAAATTGGTTTAGAGTGGATTCACGTTGAAGGTGGGAGGAACTAATAGTATAAGTATGATTCAGGGTCGTGTCGGGAATGGTCTAGATATCAAATTCTGGATCGACCATTGGGTTAATCAGCTCCCTTTGAAGAGTTTGTTTACAGATTTATTTCGGTTAGAGAGGGATAAATGGTGTAATGTTGCTGAAAGAATCAGGGGAGGCACTTTGGCAGGGACGGTGGCTAGGAGTTGGAAGAGATACCCTTCTTCGGCTCAAGAAATTCAGCATCTCATTGAGTGTCATCGGATGGTAGTGGACCAAACTTTGGGAGGCTCTAGCGTTTTGTGGGTTTGGGATAATAGAAGTGCTATCGGTTTTTCAGTGCAGGAGGTTAAACTTTGGCTGGACAGTGGTCAGTTACAACTTCCGATGGTGCAAATTGTTGCCGATAAAATGTAACGTGTTCATGTGGCGAATGTTATTGGATAGGATTCCAACGAAAGTGGCTTTATATAGGCGAAACATTATTATTGGGGTTGGCTTGTGTGCATTATGTGAAGATCATGATGAAAGCACGGATCGTATTTTCACGGCTTGTAGAACGGCGAATGGAGTGTGGAACGGGATTGCGCGGTGGGTTAACTTACCTCCCTTTTATTTTTTTCTCGGTTAAGGATATTATAGAGTTGGCTTCGAATTCTGGATGGTCGACAGGTAAGAAAGAGACTTTTCATAGTATCTTAGTTTTGACATGTTGGCGTATTTCGAAGGCAAGAAACGAGAAGATTTTTAGAAATACTAGCAAAAACGTGGTAGAGATTATTTCCGATATCAAAGCGTTGGGGTTTCTTTGGTATTCCAACAGGTACAGAAAGAGTGTAGTGGACCGGAAGGATTGGCAAATGTTTAATTTTTGATGTAATGTAACTAATGCGATTCTTGGATTGTTTATTGATGGAGAGTGGGTCAAAAAGCCTATAGAAATTAAAAAAGAGGTGTTGCGTTTTCTTAACAATAAGTTTGTTGAAGTCTCTTGATTCGGAAGCTGCAGAAAGTCTTGTTAGGCCTTTTTTGGAGAAAGAAATAAAGGATGTGGTATTCGAATGTGGGAGTGACAAAGCCCCTGGCCCAGATCGATTCAATTTTTGTTTTATTAAGAGGTTTTGGTCTTTATTTTCTAATGATTTTGTTCATATTTTGAAGGATTTTGCTGAGACAGGGAAGATAAGCCGAGGGATTGGTTCATCCTTTATTACACTGGTCCCTAAAGTGCACGACCCGGTTAATGTAGTGTAGTATCGACCAATTAATTTGATAGGGATGGTGAGCAAGGTGATTTAAAAAGTTTTGGCGAACATGTTGAAGAAGGTTATGGATAGGGTTATTAATGAGACGCAATCGGCGTTTGTGGCTGGAAGATATATTTTGGATGGCCCTTTGGTTATTAGCAAGGTTCTGTCATGGGCAAAAAGGAGTGGGAAAGAGTTATTTATGTTTAAAATCGATTTTGAAAAGCCTACGACAATGTTAATTGGTCTTTTGTAATATTGGTTATCCGGCAGATGAATTTCCCGGATATCTGGTGCAAATGGATTGAAGGTATTCTGGTCTCTGCTAGGTCGTATGTCTTAGTCAATGGCTCTCCGAAATTTGAGTTCAGTTGTGAAAAGGGTATATGACAGGGCGATCCTATTTTGCCGTTTCTTTTTATTATTGTTTTGGAGGTGTTCTCAGGGTTAATAAGGAAGGCGTGTGATGTTGGTGCTTTTAATGGGGTGGCTCTTCCGAATGGGGACCGATCATTTCGCATTTATTATATGCGGACGATGCGATGGTAATGGGAGAATGGTCGGATAGTAATTTTGTATGTCTAAGACGTATGCTTCGGACTTTTCATATGTGTTTGGGCCTCAGAATTAATATTCATAAGTCTACGTTATTTGGTGTGGGGAAGAGTATAGATGAGGTGAGTGATAAGGCAAATGGGATGGGGTGTCATCCGGGTGCTACTCCTTTTATCTATCTCGGGATTTAGGTTGGTGTCAATATGAGCAGAATTAGTAATTGGGAGCTGGTATTAAAAGTGTTTAAAACCATATTATCAAGGTGGAAGTCGAAGGTGTTGTCGATTGGAGGTAGATTGACCCTTATCAAGTCGGTATTGGAAAGTTTACCGTCTTATTATTTTTCATTGTTTAAGGCGCCAGTAGTTATTATTAATGCTCTTGAATCGTTGATCAAGAAGTTTCTTTGGGGAGGAAATTCGGATTCTAAAAAAGTTCCTTGGGTTGGATGGGACATAGTGTCAAGACCGATAAAGCAAGGAGGGTTGGGTATTCGTAAGCTTGGAGAGTGCAATAGTGCTTTCTTAGTAAAATGGCTTTGGCGATATCGTCAAGAAGGTACGGCGATGTAGCGGAGAGTTGTTGATGCTATTCACGGGTCAAGGAGGAAGTGGGAAACTTATCCGCATAGGTCTAGATATATGGGTACATGGACAAAATTGGTTTAGAGTGGATTCACGTTGAAGGTGGGAGGAACTAATAGTATAAGTATGATTCAGGGTCGTGTCGGGAATGGTCTAGATATCAAATTCTGGATCGACCATTGGGTTAATCAGCTCCCTTTGAAGAGTTTGTTTACAGATTTATTTCGGTTAGAGAGGGATAAATGGTGTAATGTTGCTGAAAGAATCAGGGGAGGCACTTTGGCAGGGACGGTGGCTAGGAGTTGGAAGAGATACCCTTCTTCGGCTCAAGAAATTCAGCATCTCATTGAGTGTCATCGGATGGTAGTGGACCAAACTTTGGGAGGCTCTAGCGTTTTGTGGGTTTGGGATAATAGAAGTGCTATCGGTTTTTCAGTGCAGGAGGTTAAACTTTGGCTGGACAGTGGTCAGTTACAACTTCCGATGGTGCAAATTGTTGCCGATAAAATGTAACGTGTTCATGTGGCGAATGTTATTGGATAGGATTCCAACGAAAGTGGCTTTATATAGGCGAAACATTATTATTGGGGTTGGCTTGTGTGCATTATGTGAAGATCATGATGAAAGCACGGATCGTATTTTCACGGCTTGTAGAACGGCGAATGGAGTGTGGAACGGGATTGCGCGGTGGGTTAACTTACCTCCCTTTTATTTTTTTCTCGGTTAAGGATATTATAGAGTTGGCTTCGAATTCTGGATGGTCGACAGGTAAGAAAGAGACTTTTCATAGTATCTTAGTTTTGACATGTTGGCGTATTTCGAAGGCAAGAAACGAGAAGATTTTTAGAAATACTAGCAAAAACGTGGTAGAGATTATTTCCGATATCAAAGCGTTGGGGTTTCTTTGGTATTCCAACAGGTACAGAAAGAGTGTAGTGGACCGGAAGGATTGGCAAATGTTTAATTTTGATGTAATGTAACTATTGTTTTGTAGGGAATCTCCGCCTTGAAGATTTCCGGGTGTTTGTGATTTAATAAAGTTTCCCTTTAAAAAAAAGGTAGAAGGATGATTTTTTCTTTCTTTTCAAGCTGACCAAAAACTATGTAAGACTAAAAACTATGTAAGACTACTAATGTCAACAAAAACCTCTATTCACTATTTCATTTGTTTAAAATCAGGAGTTTATTTGCTTCATTTATGTAGTCATATATTAAGCGTATAAAATCATGAATATAAGGGTATGATTATAAAGTAGTAGAACTTATTATAAATGCACCATACAAATAATATACTATGAATAGCATAAACAGTTTTTAGTTATGTATATATGTAGTTCCCTGTCGCAACATTTATATGCTACATATATTAATTTAGTGTTTGATTTTATTACTTGTTTGTTTAGGTTGGTGTTTTAGCACTGCTATAGTCATAACTCATATGTGTATCAATTATCTTATCTGTGATGACCAGAATACTCAGTATCTATTGCTCTTTTGCTGCTAAAATGAAGTGTATATAATTTATAGAGAAAATCACCATAATAGCTCGTTGACTAAGTGTTTTACTAAAATAGTCCCTTGACCCGTCTTTGAGAGACTGGTCACACATTTCAAGACGTCTCCCGAAACGTCTCAGGATTCAACCAATAACCTACCGCCACCTGTCCATTAACCTAGGAAGACGTGTACACTTATTATTAGGCTGCTCGGAGTGGGGGGAGGGGGGGGAGGGGGCGGGGGAACACCACCGCCAGGGTGGCGTGGAGGGGGCAGGAAGGAGGGCGCATGGAGGGTGACACTAGCGTGGGGCTTGGGGGTGAGGTGAGGTGGCATCTTTTGATTGGAAGAGGGTTGAATTATTAGTTTATATAAAAAAAAAAAAATCATATACTTTGGCCGGTTGGTTTTTAAAAAAAACAAACAAATTAAATAAAAAAATAAAAAAAACATTACATAATTAAATTAAGTAAATAACCATTACATAATTACTTAAACAACCATTACATAATCCTAATTACTAAATTACTTATTTAAACACTAGATAATTCCTAAATTACTTATTTAATCTTAATTTTCTCCACTGTGAAGAGTAGTTGTCCCAGTCCTCGATTGTGTAGTACGTGGGGGACACGGAACGAGAACTATCGCGACCATCGGATCTCGCATCCTCGAGGATATAGCAGTACTCACGAGGAGGGGAAGGTTGGCTCCAGAGTAGTTCCTCCTCCGCTTCCCTGAGGGCTTCCAAGTCCTCCTCAGTTGGCTCCCCTCGTGTACGGGGGGTGGGGGTAGTCTGGTGGTGGGGAGTGGGTGCCGACAACATTAGTCGGTCCACTTCTCTAACAGCCATGGCATAATCCATGGCCCAGATCAATTCCTCATCCGTGAAGTCATCATCGACTTCAGGAGGAGGAGGAAAGGTTGGTTGTGTAGTAGCAGGAGGAGGAGGAGGAGGAGGAGGAGGAGGAGGATAGAACCAATGTTGTGGAGGAAGACGAGGAGGAGGAAGAGAAGGAGAGGAGGAGAATGGTAGTCTCCGGGGCCGGCCCCGGCCCCGGCTCCGGCGAGAGTACTGCCGGAGATTAGACGGTCCGGCAGCTCCTGGTGCAAAACCTTCACCCATATTATTCATTGCTTTGAGGAGGAGGAATAGGTGTGACTGAGAATTGGGCTAGGTGTTGTATTTATATGATTAGAAATATTACCGTTTGGGGGGGGGGGGGGGACTTTGAAATTTAAACGTTTCGGGGGGAAAATTGAAATTCAAACTGTTTGGAACAGTAACCGTTTGAATTTCAAATTTTGAATATAATTTTTTTAATTATTTTTTAATATTAATTATTTTTTATTATTTTATTATTTAATAAATTTTCGGTTTAAATTATTATTATTATTATTATTATTATTATTATTATTATATTAAAGTTTTTTATAAAAAAAAAATGTCACATGTCACTTCCCCCCCCCCCCCACTCCGAGTAGTCTTATTAAAAGAAAACCACCCACTCTGCCCAATTACCGAGACATCTCCATCAGTCTCTCCCTCTACTCACTTTCTCTCTCCTCTCTCTCCCTTTCTCTCTCCTCTCTCTAGAGATTCAGAAACCGGCGACGTTTTCTACTCACTTCCGACTCTCCTTCTCAGATCTGGCTTTGTATTCCATTCCCACACCACAAAATGACGTCGTATTATTATTATCATTCAAAAGACTAGCAGTTCTTAATAACCTTCAGGTATAAAACGGGACACGTCACCGGCCGGAGACGTCACCTTCAACCTTCAACAAGATCTCCGGTGAATTGCACATGATAACTTCATTTTCACCTGTTGGTGGGAATGATGCACGGTGGAACAAGATCTCCGGTTGGCGGTTGCCAGGGGAGTGGAAACTGGTACAGGAGTCGTCACCGGAAACGTCTCTAAGACATCACCTGATACGTCTCGGAGACGTCACTGGACACGACTCTGGAGACGGCTTAAAAATCTCGGGATCAACAACGACACGTGGCGGTCCTCTGTTGGCTGGAATCGAAGGCCTCTCGGGAGACGATTCAGACGTGTTGGGAACCGTGACCCGTCTCTCCAAAGAGACAGGAGGGGGCTATTTTCGTAAAAGGGTTGATCAACGGGCTATTTTAGTAATTTTCCCTTATTTATATTGCAATGCATTTGGACTGTGGGTTCTTTTGGTTTGGGTCATTTGGACTGTGGGTCATAATGTATTATAGCAGGCTCGTGTCTGAATAGGTTCTGACCAATCTGTATACAGGTCTATTTTTTATTTTTATGGATGAATTGAATCTACCAATAAAACATTAAAACTTTCAAAAGTTCACATAACACGTATATATGCTGCATATATTTCTATGTTTTTTTAAAGTAATTTTTATTTGTGTATTTAAAGTTGTGTTACAATACCAAGTTTGTCGAAAATAAGATTCGTTATTTTTTTTTTCATTTCAATAAACTCGTCCATAAATATTACAACACGTAATATGCTGCATACTATGTTTATTCTTTTTTTTTTTTTTTACGAGCAACGAAAGCCCGATCATCAGGGTAAACCCAATGGTAAAAGGTCACCCCACTTCTGTGAACGCAGACAGCGTTGGTGACCCGGCCCGCCACTATTCAAGAGGAAACCCGTTGTGGTAAAACCTGTGGCTCAACGTAGAAAAATGATGTTTTTTCTTAAATAGTTCCTCGGGAACGTCCCGGATATACAAATCTAATATAAGTGATAAAATGTGTGTACTATAAAACAAATAGGATGTTCTTTCATTTTTTTTTATTTTTTTTTTGTAAGTAGTCAACGCTCGATAACTTATAAAACCTACTTCTAATTATACGTGTGCACCTCTTTGCTCGAGTGAAGTCTCTGTGCCTAGACATGATTAATAAATTACCTAAACACATTATGTATTTTTCCTGTATGAACAAAAATAACTAAAAAAATCGATTTTTCTTTGTTTGTTGTATACACTATGGTACACGTTGGAAAAATAATAAAACGCTCGTTAATTTGGTGTAATTTATTTTTTTTTAAATCTCCTATATAAAAGTTATTAACGTTTAAAAACTGTGGGGGAAACATTAGAGAAGAAAGACTTTTGGAGGGAAATAAGGAGAATGTGTCATATGTCACTCAAGGTTTTTTAAGAGACTTTCTTTTATATATTATATATATATATATATATATATATATATATATATATATATATATATATAGGGTAGGGATCATACGAGAACCAAGTTTAGGGAGAGAACCAAGAAACCAATGTGAACAGTGGACATTTTTGTAAATAACTCTCAACCCTAAAATAAAACCACAAAATCTTCATCTCTAACTCCATTCTCTGTGAAAAAAAAAATAATAATAAAACATCTTCATCCTCTAACATCTTCATCATCTAACCACCATATCGGTCTAACTTCCATCGATCCGTCACCAGAGTTAAACCTGTAACTTCCATCGATCTTTCTCCGAAGTTGAACTCTGTGATATTTGAATTGGTGAATAGGCTGATAGATTTAGATGTAAGTCAGTTTATAAAGCACTTAATATTAATAATAATAATAATAATAATAATAATAATAATAATAATAATGATGATGATAATAATAATAATAATAATAATTATTATTATTATTATTATTGTTATTATTATTGATGTGATGTAATTGATTGATTGATGTTTTTATAGATGGAGATAGTACGGGATGAAGTTTTGATGGATGATCCAAATAATATAGGGATTTTTATGATGGAACTAGAAGATTTGGCACGGGTTGGAGATGAAACAGGGATGGATATGGATGAGGTAACGTCAATGCTTAAGCACTGTTTTTATTTTCTATCTCAAGTCTTTCATCATTTTTTTTGGAACTTTTTTTATGATTCATACAGTCGGTTAACAAATTTTTAGTTGTCTAAACTCCAAATTTAGTTTTATGATAACAAATTTTTAGTTGTCTAAACTCCAAATTTAGTTTTATGACAACCAGTCAAAGTGGTTGGTATATGGAAATCGCGTAGTTTTCATTATAGTTTTAGATTCTTAATAGAAGGAATGGATGAAATAAAGCCTTTTAGAGAATTCAAGTTAGGTCTCTTTGGTGATATTACATAGTTTTTTTAAAAGAATGCATTAATATGATTCACATTAGAGTGCATATTAATTTAGGCATTATTTACAAGTGATCGTCTATTAAGATCAGTTTCCTTCTGTATATGCATTAAGATTGTTAATGCATATGTGCAAAACGTAGTTTATAATGTTAAAAGTAATGTTAAAGCATATATAGGTATAATTAAGTCAGTAACAATATTGCGCATATGTATTCAGGTTGAAATATCGGTTTTCTTATGCATTTTTATTGATTGTAGCTAAGAGATGGAAAAAAAATCAAAGAAAGTAACATTTGTATTACAATCGAGGCCGGATAAAGGAACAAAAAAATGTTACCGGATGCAAGTGAAGATAATGACACAATTATTGATTAGAAAGGTGAATCAGGTTGGCACTATTTATTTAGTCCGAATGTACTTGGTATTCCCTTGTTCCCTGTATTAGTTATGTTCTTTATTATCGTATAGCAGAAACTAATCGAACTCCATTTGATCTCCAAGAATTGGAAGCTGATAATGTAATAGATGTTTATCAAGAAGTTGAATCAGGTTGTTATTATGTATTAAGTACATTTATATAGAAATGCACATGTTCATATGTGTAGTTTTATCTTTTGAAATATTAAATGTTTGATGTTTACTCACACAAAATATCATATGTGCAGATTTGGAATTAAAAATGAATGTTCAAACGATGTCAAACAAGCGGAAACAAATTGAAACGACGAATAATGATGGTCTGTTGATTTGCGCAATATTTAACATATATTGTTGATTATGCACATGTGCATAATTATGGATGAACGTGATATAGTGTGTTTTATGACAAATGTGTGTGCAGATGCAAGTACAATAAAGAAAAAAAAACATCAAAGCGTATTAAAACGGTGGTAATGAAGTTAACTTAAAAGAAGGTTATGAAAAAAGCAAATTGGCGTTTGAAACAAACACGCGTTACACCACATCAACTTTGGTTGGGGACAAGGAAATTGTCAAACAAACAAGGAAGTTTGTATAACATTTTGTGTAATGTATGTTTGGTTTAACATTTTGTTATGTTGGTGAATGTGAGGTTGTGAGATGATTAGAATTTTGTATGTAGATGGTTAACATAGTTGGTTTGTAATATGGATATTTTTTTGTTATCATTTGTTTTATTGAGTTAATACATTTGGTAGAGAATACATGTAGTTGTATGATGAAAACAAATTGGTATAAAAAATTTGTTATTTGAAGGATGATGAATGCATATATGTATGCCTGAAAGTTAAACCTCTAAAAAATCTAACAATATTAGTGAAATGCACATGTGCATACAGTACACGTTTCTTATTTTTATAGGTCTTCTACAGAGTTGTTTTAAGTTTATTCATGTTTGTTGTCATACACGTGTTATATTTTCAATTTATGTTGTAATATGCATGACTAAACACTTGACGAGTTCGAGTGTATTTGATATCTCATTGGCGTCCATTTAATGATCATTAAATAGAATTTCTGACCCCTTATATATATGTATAACGTCCATTTAATAATCATTTAGGTATGCTAATTGACAATTCATGCAAAAGTGTGATTTAATAGTGAAATGCACATGTGCATACGGTGTATTTTTGAATATTTAACAGCGAAATGCACATGTGCATCAGGGATGACGTCATATGACGTCATAATAGCCATTTTTTTTATTTTTTTTCAAATTATTAATGCAAAATAATCATTTTGGTATTTTTACTTTTTTATTTTTTTTATTTATTTAGGTTATATAATTTTTTTTTATTATTTTTTTATTTTTTGATGGAGGGGTTTTTGTAGATATCCTTCATATTTACAAAAATGCCACCTGTTCACACTGGTTCTTTGGGTCTCTCCCTAAATGGTGGTTCTCAAATGATCCAAATCATATATATATATATATATATATATATATATATATATATATATATATAAAGAGAGAGAGAGAGAGAGAGAGTAAAGATAAAATACAAATACAAAAAAAAAAAGAAACTTTTTATTTATTTATTTATTTTTTAAATTTTCCCATCTGCTTAAACATGCTTTCTAGATGAATAATACAAAAAAAAATTAATTTTTTTAGCGTAATTACGTCATTAAAGTAATTACAGTAGTTTACACTAGAATAATTACGTAATTACTCTACACCAAAAAAAAAATTGTTTTTTAAGATTTCAATACTAAAGTAAATGTTTAACAATACGGAAAAAAAAATTCAAAAAAAAATATCATCCTTCAATTCTCACGTTAAGGGTTATTTATAGGATAAGAACTATTTGTACAAGAATCTTCCCCTCTCTCTCTCTCTCTCTCTCTCTCTCTCTCTATATATATATATATATATATATGGGAAGTATTTAGAGAAAACCTTATTTTTTTAGAAAACCTTAGCAAACCCAATACTTGGTTCATATTTGTCCACATCACCCATTAATATTATATTATCAAGGTTATTTAAGTCATTTTATTATTCCCACCCTTTTCAATTTTGAATAATTTCCCCTCCCTATATAAACACATTCTCTCTCATTATTACTCATTCTCTCACCACCACATCTCTCTCATTCTCTCCTCTCACCACCATGAGCAGCCACCACCACTGCCTAACCACCATCGACCTCATCGTCCACCATCATTAACGTCTGCAACAACTATCGACCATCATCGTCTAACATCATCATCGTCGAACATCACCACCACAGTCACTCCCACCATCAAAACAACCACCAGCGTCATCATCGATGACCATAGAACCATCGACGATGAAGAAGTAAGCCATCTGAAATCAAGCAAACGCTGCTGTTGGCCCTGACCTGATCAGTGATATATGTGGAATCAGCAGAATAGGTGAAAAGGTAAACAAAGTGGTTGTGAATCTAAGAATTTTCAATTGGTACATGGTTTTTACAGAGTAAAAAAAATGGAGTCTTGAAAATGTTTGGAGAAGATGATGGGTATCTTTGTATTCTACTTATTAAAATATATAGTTAAAATCACTATGTCTGACTTTTTCTTGAATGAATATGTTTATTTTGTTTTGTTATATATATATATATATATATATATATTTTTGAATGAATATGTTCATTTTGTTTTATTTTTTTTAATTAGGAAAAGGGAATTGTTCAGTTTTTTTGAATTAGGGTAAATGATATTTGTTGAAGAATTAAACAGTGATTGAATCATAAAGTTGTTAATTGGGATAATGATTTTATAATATATAAACAATTTTGGGGATAGTTTGTTCGCAAACCAAGTGTTTGATCAAATGGTTGAATGAAGAAAAAAACATATGTTAACTTTTTTGATTTTTTTATTATTTTGTTTATTATAGATTGGATGTTAAAAAGATGATATTTTTTTTGAATTGGGGTAATGTGTTTATATTGCATATTTTTTGTTTTAAGGTCTTTTAGTTATGAATTAGGAGCTGAATCTATCCCATTGAACATGTGTTAGGGTTCAATTAACATGTGTTAAATAGCAAATGTGTATTTTATTTTCTTGGTATATCTTTTGATTTTCCTCTATGAATTTAACTTTTTATTTTTTATATATTTGTTTATTCTATGTAAAGGTTTTGATTTTTTTTTATATTGGTGCTTACTGATGTGTCAGGGTTCAATTAACACCTGTTAGTGATGCAAAACACATGTTTGTATTGGTGCTTCCTGATGAATCTATCCCATTTGACATGTGTTAGAATCCAATTTAACATGTGTTAGTGATGTTAACACAGGGTTGTATATGGTGCCTACTGATGATTTTATTCCAATTGAATCTGCATGTAAATATTTATTTAATCATGAATAAAAATGTTTTAATTAGAAAAATTTAAAAAATTATTTTTTTTAAATATAACTTGACTGTTTATATGTAAATATGTATATATTTAGAGTTGTTTCATAAAAATGTATGTATTTGGGTATATTAAAGTAAAGGTTTGATTTTGGTGAAGGTTTTGAATGTTTGTATCGGTGCTTACTAATGTGTCAGGGTTTAATTAACACATGTTAGTGATTCTAGCACATGTTTGTATTGGTGCCTACTGATGAATCTATCCCAATTGACATGTGTTAGGGTTCAATAAACATGTGTTAGTGATACTAAAACAGCTTTGTATATGGTGCCTACCGATGAATCTATTCCAATTGACATGTTGTAGGTCAGTAATGCTCTTGATGTATTGCTTGCTAGTGAACACTTATGTGTTTAGCAAGTTCAATCAGATTTGCACAGCGGAAATAAGTAAACTTACACTATCAAAAGGAGTTATTACTCCCCCTGGATGTTTGAAAACTAAAGACAAGTATTTAATGAGAATCTAAGTATTGAATGAGAATGAATACTTAAACAGATTCTCAGTAAATGAAATGGAAAGAACAATAAGAACAATAATAAGCTTTGAAGGATTTCTGTATTAATTAAAATCAATGTCTAAAACAGAGGGGATGAACCCATCTATTTATAGACTTTACATATACATGAACCTTGTCAAAAAGCAAGTCAGAAACAAGTTGCAACAAGTTGCATTCTTGGAACTTGTACAAAAGGATAAAGTAATACCAAACTAATAAACTACTGAAACATAAGTCGGTGAGAAAGATTCTTTACAAGAGCTAATGAATGACAAACTACTGATGAGTAGTTTGTCTTTAGTAGTTCTTCAGTGAACTGTCTGGTTAGACTTCAGAACTTCTGATATTTCTTTTTCAGTACTTGTTGAATCCTTCTTCAGTACTTTCGGTCGTCTTCCTTCAGTAGTTCTATACTTAGGATATTTTGACAGAAGTGAATTAGACTAAGGTTTACAAAAGTGGTTTCACCAATCCTTTTTGTCCTAACAATCTCCCCCTAGATTGATAAAGCCAAAACCTTTTCTAATTCTTTATTGTCTTCTTCTGTCATTCACAATCTTCCATATCTCCTTGAACATGGAATTCTTCAATTGATTAAGTTGTTCATCAGTGAGAGATCCCCTTTGAGGTTCCAGATGTTGAATTATAAGCAATTCCTGAGTTGATAGTTTCTTCAGTTCATTCATGGACTTGTAGGCCTTGCTTGTAAGATCTCTCCTTATCACTAATACTGAGTTGTCATCAGTAAAGGACCATCTGATGATCATTACTTTAGACTTGTCAAAATCTAAAGCATAGGGAACCATGCCGGATCCCTGGGATATTCCTGAGTGTTGGATATTCTCTATTTCAGTGACTCTCGGGTGGGATTCACTTCTATCTTCCTTTTGCATCACATCAGGTAGTTTGAAAGTGGGTAAATAATGTTCAGTAACTACCTTAGTGTGCAGTCTGTCTGTGATAGTATTCTAGATTTGGTAAGCAAAAGTTGAAGGATCCCTGAATTATGTTATCAGAGGTTTTTCTTCAATATCAAAGTCTCCATGGACTATTGTGTTCCCTTCTAGCAGTACCATCTTGAAGTCAGTCTTTGTATTGTCCTCTGTCTTCTTTTTCTTGGTAGCTGGTCTTTTAACACCAGAAGTTCTAACTACTGAAGTTGATACTTCAGAAGTTTTGAACTTCTCTGGATTTGCAGCCTTTGCAGCCTTGTATTTCTTGTAAGTGTCTAATAATCTGTCTTCTTTCCATTTTGACACTGAGGCTTTTGAACCATAATCATTTGCTATCAGTTCTTCAATCATGTCAGCTCTCTTGGCTTTTTTGTCTTTCTCTGTTGCAAGTTTATCAGCAACAAGTTGAGCTCTTTTGGTTAGCTCATCCATAGAGAGCATTTTGAGTGAAAAGGCTTTTGTTTTGCTATTCTTTGTTATAAAGGACACCAGTTGTTGTCTTTTGTCTTCTTCAGCAACTCTCTCTATTTCAGCTTGCCTATTCAACTCTGCTTTATATGCTTGTAACTTTTCATTGAGGCTTAAGTCTTCCCTTGCTTCCAAAGTATTCCAGACCTCATCTTCCTTAGCCTTTCTTTGGGCTGCAATTAAACTCTTCTCTAGTAGTTCTTTTGATTCTGAGATTGGAGAAGGGTTTAGCACAGTCATTGTGGTAGTTGTAGGCCTTGGAATAGGAGTTGGTTGTTGTTGTTCAGTTGGTTTGGAAGGCTCTTCTGTTGGTTGTATGTTGGAAGTGTTAACTTCTGATGTGTTGACAGGAGTGTCAACTACTGAAGGATTGTCTTCAGTATTTTTTGAATCATCAGAAGTTTCTTCAATATAGCCTTGGGAAGTTTCAACTTCAACTTCAGTTCCAAAGATAAGCCTTTGTTGATCTTCTCTTTGTTTTCTGGCTTTCTCTTGGAGTTCTCTTTCTTGTAGAGCCACTCTTGCCTTTATTCTGGCTTCCAGTGACTCCCTTGGTTCCTTAATCTTCTCCCCCTTTTTGGCTTCATCCACTTCTGGAAGCTTAGAAGGTTGAGAAGTTGTACTAGTGAGCTTGGTAATCTGTTTTGAGTTGTGGTCAATTTTGTTGGACAGATCATTCATCTTGGTTTTGATCATCTCAAATTGGTTTTTGGTTGACAGCTCCAAAGCATCTGTGAAAGTTTTGAGGTGATTGGCAATAAGGTTGTTCATCATCTGGTATAGGGGACCATCTGGGCTGCAAAGTTGGTTCAGATCTATGCTTGTTGACCCAGGGAATTGTGTAGGCATATTTAGTGAGGGGTGTGTTTTGGGGTGATCTTCATGTTGTACAGAAGATGCCACTTTAGGGGAATCAGGGATCAAGTGGTCTTTAACCTGATCTGGTGTGACCAGCTCTTTGAGCTTAGATACACCAGATGTAGGAACTTCACTAGCAGCCATCAATTCATGTTTAGTGGAGTGTGAATCATCATCCAAATCAATGGAATCATCTGAATCCCTGATTACATCCTCAATGAGGACAATATCAGTTACATCATGAGCTGAGCCCAACTCAGTTGTCTCATGTACCTCTTTTTCTTGGTTCAGTGGATTTCATACCTCAGGCATTAAGCCTTTATCAGTAGTTGCCACAAATGAGGTCTTAGCTATGTTACTTCTATCCTCAGATCCACCACTGGGTGGTATTTGAGTAGTAGCAGCCTCAAATGTACCTGAAGTCTCTAAGTTTGGGCTTAGAAACCCTGGTTCATCCTCATCTCTTGGGTTAGGGCTATGGACATCCACATCCATGTCAAGTTCTGAAGGTATGTCCCCTGTTTGATGTGGTTGTTGGGGACTGACATGTTTTGATGGGATGTTCTTTTTCAGCCCAGAGAGAAGTTTGGCAATTTCAAGGGCTTCAGGTTCAGAAAGTTCTGGTGCTGATTCAGTAGTTTGGTCTATGGGTTCAACAGTTTCAAAAGAAGAGTCTATGGGGATTGTTTTCTTAAATTTCTTTCTTTTGAATAAGATGGTGATTGGTGCTCTAGTGGGGGGTTTGAGATGGATGAGACTGAGAGGATGTTTCAGTCACATCTTTATCAAGTGCAGATTGCACATTAGCAAGTTCAGGCATCTCAACCTCCTGAACTGCCTTTCTTTTCAGGCTGGTGGGTTTTTGTTTTTGCTGTCTTGGTTTCTTGGCCTTTTTGGGTGAAGGTTTGGAAGATGAGGGTTCCTTGGGGACTTGTCACACCCTCAAATTTCCACTTGCAGAGTTTTACCGTGAGGCGCATGACAAACCAGGATCCAAGTCAACGGTCACAATAAACAACACTATATGAAATACGTAAACTCAAAACATAGTTCTTAATTTATAAAACCATAGCGGAAGCATTTAACCAGTTACAAAACCATGTACGACAATGTTCCAAAACTTTATTCAAAACATGAAACTAAACCTAGACGCCATGCAGACTCGTGCGCCTAGTCCTCTGTTGCTACCTTAGCGACCTGAGAAAAACATGCCAAAAAGACGTCAACATATAATGCTGGTGAGTTCACAAGTTTGTTCAATAAGTTACCAAAGTTACCAAAACGTTACCATGTCCATACTATACCAATGTCACCAAGTACGCTAGCTAGGCGTATGTTTTATTACTACTACGATTGGAAACCATTACTGGACACGTTTAGCAATGTTTAGCATATGTTTAAGCAGCCCGAATAATGTTCAGCATGTTTAGCAAAGTTCGAGACAACATGCACCCGCCCGGCCCTCCAAGCCATCGAGTGGGGCAGGTCACGCCCAATAGATCTATCCACATTTCCCCCGTTGTGCATCCCCGCACATTCATGGTTTCCCCCGGGACTTCCAAAGATTGTATAGCAATACAAAGTTAAAACCATAGTATGACATATGTTACCAAAATAGTTTAGCGCATGTTTTCTACCCCCCAAAAGTTAAAGCTGTAAAAGTGGGGCCGTGAACTCACCTTAAATAGCGTTCTTCGATTACTAGTAAAATGCTAAGCCCTTGATAATCCCTCTACCGGAGATCTATCAAAATGTTCACATAAGTGTTCCGACTAATAACCATAAGGTTATCTAGTCCCCGATTGTCCAGATCGTAACCAAGTATGTTTAAAACGTGTTTAAATGTTTATCCGACACACTAGACCGACCTGACATCCCGTTGGTGACTCATTACCCTAACTAATCAAGTACACATAGATTACACACAAGGTTCAAGCATAAAACACTTAGTTTGTATCAAAAATCTCATTTCCGCATCAGAACGGTCGAACCAGTCAGATTAAATCTCCTTCGCCCGTTTTTAAGTTTCTTTCGCCCGTTTTGTGTTTCGTTCGACCGTTTGATGTCTCATTCGACCGTTTATCAGGTTCGCCCAAACACATCCCAGGTTCGACCCTGGAATCTTTCCTTCAACCATTCGTTTGGTCGAATGAGCCCAGGTTCGCCCCTGTTGTATAAATCATCCTAAAAACGCTTCAAACACAATCGAAACATCTCGAAACATCATCAAACACAGCAGTCAGGTATGATCAACATATCCCTACAAAACCCCACCAATTTTGCCCCAAAACCAGCTTGTTTTAGTACTTTCCCAAAATGGCTAAATTATGGAAATGTCACATTAGGCATGAAATCTTTACCCAATTTGGAAACTTTTTTAATACCAACCCATAATCATCTACAAATGCTCAGTTTATCTTGTAATCGAAAACCCCCATTCATTTTATTAATAATACTTAACATGCACAAGCCCTAGATTTCATAAAATCCCCAAAATACCCATAATATCACCATCTATCTAATTGTAACACTAAACAACAATAAACCAACATCAATAGCAACCTTAGATCATGTTTCTAGCATTAGAACAGCAGCAAATCATTAAACAACACATAACATCACATAATACATAATTAACATATATTTATTGATACAAATCCTATGTTTAATGATAGGGTTTAGGTTTAGAGGGATGTTTAAAAGGTTTTTATTGATAAAATCTTCCTTAGAACAGATCTGGACATTTAGGGTTAGATAAAAACGGCTTAAAATGCCTTAAAAAGATTTAGGATTAGGAACACACCTTGGATTCTTGTTTGTATGTTGTTGATAGGTTAGATTATGAAAAATAAGAGCAAAAACTCATTCCTTAGTGATTAAAATCATTTGAGAGTGTTTTGAGACGGTTAGGGTTTGTGAAATGGTGAAAAATGACAAAGTTTGGTATTTATACTATTCCACCTTCGACCCCTGTCAATGGTCGAATGTGGCCTCCTTCGACCCTTTCACAGGGTCGAATGTACCCTGTTCTGCTCGAAGGGAATTCTTCCAATCCCATATCACAGGTTTGCCCCTTTTCAAACGGTCGAACCAAGACACAATTCCACCTTCGACCACTCGAAGTGGTCGAACCAGAACCTATGTTTATCTAGTTTTCCAGTTTGTCGTGTTTAACGCATTTTAACGCACCTTAACATATGAGCATGCAACCTTAGTCTATGTTTAACATATTTAAGCATGGATAATCATCTACACATCATTTAAACACATCTATGTATATAATCCACCATACGACCAATAATCTACATATACACTTAATTAGTTTATGAAATTTCACCAACAACGGGACCCGGTACTAGTGTATTCCCAAAATGACTCCCAATGATCCTCCAGATCATTGAACCCTGGACAATCCTAACTTGACCTGACTCAACTAATCTAGTTAAGTCCGTTTATAAACGTTTCCCGCTAAGGTAGACTTAGATGTTACTAAAATGTTTAAGCCAAATATGTCGGGTGTCACAGGACTGTTGTTTGTTCCCCTTGGTCATCTTCTGGCCAGGTGGCCGGTTTATTGTGCCTAGAGTATGCTTGTGAGGTTAAAGGGTTTAAAACAGTTGTTTGAAACACAAGCACCTCTTCTCCAAGTTCCTTTATTATGCATTGCATAATAAATCTTGGATACAACAAAAACTTCTTTTTAGAATTGAGATGATGTAACACTAACTCATTAAAGAAAAGTGTTGATGCCCTGACTTTTGTTTCATTCACAATGGAATGAAAAATAGGTTGAAAAGTAGAGGGCATCTGATCATATGATCCAGCTTTTGGACTCAAACACATTATTATATAGTGAAACAGAAGTTTGTACTTAGGTTCAAAATATTTCTTAAAAATAGTAGCATGTGAGAGAGTACCTTGGTAACCACACTCTGTCATGGTTAGATGAATTTCAGAATTTGGAAATTGATCCGGGGCACCAACATCATCTAGACCCAGTCTAATCCCCAAAGTTGCTGGTGTGATTGCCATTGTTCTCCCTTGGATGGTTGAGTTGAGGGAGATCACCTTATCATTCATCGTCACCGTCTCTGCGTTTGCCCAAAACTCATTTAGAGTTTCAGTGTGGATTGGAGGATCAATGGTGAGGGCAGTAAAGTATTGGGATTTAACGACTAAATCAATGATTTCGTTGTATTGGGACCAGGCTTCATGTTTCTCGAAGTAGCCTCTTTGATGGTGTCCCTGTTTCAGTATTAGAGCCATGTGGTTTGTATGTGTGTGGATCGAACAGTGTTTTTGCAGGTTAAGGGTTTGAAATCTTTTTGAGAGAGAAGGAGGGAATTTTTGCTTTTTGAAAGGATAAGTGTTGGAAAAGGTGTTTATCAGAAGTTTATAACCGCCTTAGGTCAAACTTCTGATGTGGGAAAAGTCTGATTTACCCTTATTGACCAAACTGCTGATGAAGAACAACTATCATAAGTAGTTCTCATTTTCTCTTCAGTAGTTTGTTTAACAACTGATGAGAATGTTTTATAAACACTTTATTCATAACTTCTGAAGTTTATTTTATCAGAAGTTAATCATTTTTTTCAGAAAATATTCCCATACTGATGGTTTGTTCATCAGTAGTTTCTCTCTTTTTGGTTTTCAGAAGATTTTAGACTAAAAACAGATGTAAGTGAAAAATGAAATATGTGCAGAAAAGTAAAAAAAGAAACACTTACAAATTTAGCATCCCAAGCATGGATACTAACTTCTGAAAAGTTGATGTGTCAAGGGGTTTAGTGAATATGTCAGCTATTTGATTAGCTGTTGTTACATGCTTCACTTCAATTTTGCCTTTTTCATAGCAATCCCTTATGAAATGATACCTGATTTCAATATGTTTGGTTTTTGAGAACTGAACAGGATTTTGAATGATGCTAATGGCAGATTTGCTGTCTACTAGCAATGGTGTCTTGGTCTCTTTGATTCCATAATCAAGAAGTTGATATTGGAGCCATTGTATCTGTGATATACAACTTGCAGCTGCAATGTATTCAACTTCAGCAGTTGAAGTTGCAATAGATGTTTGTTTCTTTGATTGCCAGGACACTAGACAGTTTCCCAAGAATTGACAACCACCAGATGTTGATTTAACATATTTAGAATTGACAACCACCAAATTTGTTCAATAATTCTTTAACATATTTAGATTGATGTATAAATGTTCCATTTGTTTGTTGTTTAATCTGCAGTCCCAAAAAGTACTGCAGTTCTCCCATTGTACTCATCTCAAATTTTGATTGCATGAGTTTCTTAAATTCATCACACAGTTTTGTATTTGTTGATCCAAATATTATATCATCAACATAAATTTGAACAAGTAAGACATGATTTCCAACAGTTTTAATGAAAAGAGTTTTATCAATGGAGCCTCTTGTGAAGTTATTTTTGAGCAAAAAGTTAGAAAGTGTTTCATACCAGTCTCTTGGAGCCTGTTTTAGCCCATAAAGAGCTTTGTCTAGCTTGTACACCCACTCAGGATGAGAAGGATCCTCAAACCCAGGTGGCTGACAGACATACACTTCCCCTTTTATTTTTTCATACAAAAATGCACTTTTAACGTCCATTTGAAAAACATTAATTTTGTTGGAAATGGCATAGGCCAGAAATAACCTGATGGCTTCAAGCCTTGCAACTGGAGCAAAAGTTTCATCATAATCAATTCCTTCTTCTTGAGAGTAGCCTTGTACTTTATAATCATACCAGCCTCATCTTGTTTGTTCCTAAAAACCCACCTTATGCCAATTGGTTGCTTGTTTGGTGGTAAGGGACAGATTTCCCAAACCTGTTGCTTTTTGAATTGAAGCAACGCATCTTGCATTGCTTGCACCCAATTGTTGTCTTTGAGGGCTTCTTGGTACTTTTTAGGTTCCAACTGAGATATGAATGCTGAGAAGAAGCAAAAGTTGGAAAGCTGGTTTCTTGTGAGAACACCTGATGCAGTATCACCGATGATTTGTTCAAGTGGATGATCTTTGTGTTCAATCAGTTGTTGTAAACCACTGACAGGTGTAGGTGGCTCTTGTACTTCATCAAACAAACCACTGAGGTTAATAATATTTGGTTCAGCTGTTTGAACATCTTCAGTAGTTGTAGGAGCTGAAGCAGATGTTTGAGTTTGTACATCAGCAGTTGTTGAATCAGAAGTTTGTGAAACTTCTGATGGTTTGAAAGTTGACTTAATGACTGTATTAGGAGTCCATGGTGCTGGATCCTCATCATCAAACCTCTGATTACCAAAATAAGTAGGTTTAGATGAAGTAACAGTCTTTTCAGGTCCGAAATGGAAGCTGTCATGGTCAAAAAGTTCAGCAGGATGTGCTGGAATAAGAGTGTGTTTTGACTCATTGAACTTAACATTCAGTGTTTCTTCTACTATCTTGGTTCTTGAGTTAAAAACCTTGTAGGCTTTTCTAGTGGAAGAGTAACCAAGAAAATAACCAGAATCAACTTTAGCAGCAAACTTTGAAATAGAGTCTTTAATGTTTAGAATGAAACATTGACATCCAAAAGCCCTGAAAAAGGAGATAAGGGGCTTTATGCCATGAAGAACTTCATAGGAAGTCTTGGAGTGTCTCTTGTTGACAAGGACTCTATTTTGAACATAACATGCAGTGTTAACTGCTTCAGCCCAGAAATACAATGGTAGGCCTGAATCAGCTAACATTGTTCTTGCTGCTTCAATTAAAGTTCTGTTCTTCTTTTCTACCACACCATTTTGTTCAGGAGTTCTGGGAATACTGAATTGTCTAATAATCCCTTTAGACAAACAGAATTCATCCAGAGTTTTGTTCCTGAACTCTGTCCCATTATCACTTCTAATGGCTTTGACAGATAGAGAATATTGTTTTTCTACTTGTAGAATGAAGAACTTGATGATTTCAGCTGCCTCATCCTTGGAGAATAAGAAGAATACCCATGTGAATCGTGAATAGTCATCAATAATGACCAAGCAGTACTTCTTCTTACCAAGGCTCATGATTTTTACAGGCCCAAATAAGTCCATATGGAGTAGTTGAATACATGCAGTAGTTTTTGATTCTTCAATAGACTTATAGGAGGACTTATGCTGCTTTCCCTTTAAACAGGATACACAGTGTTCTTGACACTGGTATACATTCAAAGGTAGACCTTTGACCAAGCCCATTTTTGTGACTTTATTTATGGTTTAAAAGTTCACATGGCCAAGTCTCCTGTGCCAGAGATCAGTCTCTGAAGTTGATGCCTTTGAGAAGAAACAGGCAGTGTTGTTCAGTACTATGTCCTTTTCAATGTCCACTGCATAGACATTGCCACATCTTTTGGATATCAACAAAGATGATCTTCAATGATCTTCTCTATCAACTTCTGGCCTTCTGTTGATATGATCTTGCATGCTGTCTTTGTGAAGAAGGAAGAATATCCTTTATCACACATTTGAGACACACTTAGCAAGTTGTACTCAAGGTTTTCAACCAGATTGACCTTGTCAAACTGTATTTTGCCAGAGGAGACATTGCCATGTCCTAGCACATATCCCTTGGCATTGTTCCCAAAGGATACAGATCCTTCTCTTTGACTGATAAAATTGTTTATCAGGTATCTGCATCGTGTCATGTGCATTGAGCCTCCACTGTCCACATACCAAATGCTATTTAAGCCTTTGGAAACCCTTTGAGACAGGGCAGATTTTGAGGTGCAGCCCTCAAATGCCATTAAGGCAAAATTCTTTCTGCCATTATCAGGTTCTCCCCAGTTGATGTCAAACATTTTGTTGTCTGCATCGGGATTACACTCTGTAGTGTCAAAAGGAAGACTGCTCCAGTCAATATACCCTAAGGTGAACAAGCTTTGTTGTGAGGGTTGCTGAGTCTGTGGAGGTTATTGAGCAGTTGGTATGGTAGGGATTGATTGTTGGCTCTGCATCTGTTGAGCAGGCATCTGTACATATTGTACTTGTGGCACATATTGGATTTGTGGAGCTTGTGCCTGTACAAAATGTGCACTCCCCTGTGTTCCATTATTCCTAGTATAACTAGGGTTATACATATTTCCAAACTGAGATTGGTTGTAGCTAGAGCTTCTACACTCTCTAGGAGAGTGTCCCAACTTCTGACACTTGTGACATCTAAGTTTAGATTTGTCAAAACCAGTTTTTGTAGAACTGTTAAGTCCTGGAAATTTACTTCCTGTCCTTTTGTAAAATTTGTTTGTTTTGATACTTAACATGGCCAGTTGGTGTAAGATGTCCATTTCTTCTAAGTCATCATTGCTGAAATTTTTTAAATCATCCATGATAAAACACATGTTTTCAGCATTTTGACTGTTTTCTTCATTGTCATAACCTGGGAATGGTCTTTCAGATGAGATCCCAACAGTTATGTCAATATGGTCAAAAGATCCAAAACTATTTAAACAAGTAGGTGAATCTTGTCCCAATAGTGCTGTACTACCTAGTAGATAGTCATCAGCAGTTTTACCAGAACTTTGTAATTTCTTCTTTTGATCGATTTCTCTTTCAAAAGTTAATAATCTCCCATGTAATTTTGTAAGAGTGAGGGAGCTAAAGTCCGGTGAAGATCTTAAGACTATAGAATATGTTTCCCATTTTTCTGGTAAAGACCTTAAAAATCTATGAAGTATAGATACAGTTGTATAGGTCTGACCATTTAATTTTAGCTCAGATATTAATGAGGAGAATCTTTCAAATTGTTGAGTTAAAGTTTCCCCATTAATGTGAGCAAAAGTTTCATACTGTTGAGCCAAGATTTCTCTAGTGTTGGCAATCACCTCTTCAATTCCTCCAAACTGTTCTTTTAGGCAGTCCCAAAGCTCTTTGGCACTATCACAATGTAATAGTCCAGAGTACATTTCATTTGAGAGTGCCATTGCCAACATAGAGAAAGCTTTAGCATCAAGCTCAAGTTTTAGGAGAAGATGAGGGGTATCTTTGTATTCTACTTATTAAAATATATAGTTAAAATCACTATGTCTGACTTTTTCTTGAATGAATATGTTTATTTTGTTTTGTTATATTTTTTTTGAATGAATATGTTCATTTTGTTTTTTTTTTTTAATTAGGAAATAAGAATTGTTCAGTTTTTTTGAATTGGGTTAAATGATATTTGTTGAAGAATTAAACAGTGATTGAATGATAAAGTTGTTAATTGGGATAATGATTTTATAATATATAAACAATTTTGGGGATAGTTTGTTTGCAAACCAAGTGTTTGATCAAATGGTTGAATGAAGAAAAAAACATATGATAACTTTTTTGATTTTTTTATTATTTTGTTTATGTTAGATTGGATGTTAAAAAGATCATATTTTTTGAATTGGGGTAATGTGTTTATATTGCATATTTTTTGTTTTAAGGTCTTTTAGTTATGAATTAGGAGCTGAATCTATCCCAATTAACATGTGTTAGGGTTCAATTAACATGTGTTAAATAGCAATTGTGTATTTTATTTTCTTGGTATATCTTTTGATTTTCCTCTATGAATTTAACTTTTTATTTTTTATATATTTGTTTATTCTATGTAAAGGTTTTGATTTTTTTTATATTGGTGCTTACTGGTGTGTCAGGGTTCAATTAATACCTGTTAGTGATGCAAAACACATGTTTGTATTGGTGCTTCCTGATGAATCTATCCCATTTGACATGTGTTAGAATCCAATTTAACATGTGTTAGTGATGTTAACACAGGGTTGTATATGGTGCCTACTGATGATTTTATTCCAATTGAATCTGCATGTAAATATTTATTTAATCATGAATAAAAATGTTTTAATTAGAAAAATTAAAAAAATTAATTTTTTTAAAATATAACTTGACTGTTTATATGTAAATATGTTTATATGTAAATATGTATATATTTAGAGTAGTTTCATAAAAATGTATGTATTTGTGTATATTAAAGTAAAGGTTTGATTTTGGTGAAGGTTTTGAATGTTTGTATCGGTGCTTACTAATGTGTCAGGGTTTAATTAACACATGTTAGTGATTCTAGCACATGTTTGTATTGGTGCCTATTGATGAATCTATCCCAATTGACATGAGTTAGGGTTCAATAAACATGTGTTAGTGATACTAACACAGCTTTGTATATGGTGCCTACCGATGAATCTATTCCAATTGACATGTTATAGGATCAGTAATGCTCTTGATGTATTGCTTGCTAGTGAACACTTATGTGTTTAGCAAGTTCAATCAGATTTGCACAGCGGAAATAAGTAAAGTTACACTATCAACAGGAGTTGTTACTCCCCCTGGATGTTTGAAAACTAAAGACAAGTATTTAATGAGAATCTAAGTATTGAATGAGAATGAATACTTAAACAGATTTTCAGTAAATGAAATTAAAAGAACAATAAGAACAATAATAAGCTTTGAAGGATTTCTGTATTAATTAAAATCAATGTCTAAAACAGAGGGGATGAACCCATCTATTTATAGACTTTACATATACATGAACCTTGTCAAAAATCAAGTCATAAACAAGTTGCATTCTTGGAACTTGTACAAAAGGATAAAGTAATACTAAACTAATAAACTACTGAAACATAAGTCGGTGAGATAGATTCTTTACAAGAGCTGATGAATGACAAACTACTGATGAGTAGTTTGTCTTCAGTAGTTCTTCAGTGAAATGTCTGGTTAGACTTAAGAACTTCTGATATTTCTTTTTCAGTACTTGTTGAATCCTTCTTTAGTACTTTCAGTTTTCTTCCTTCAGTAGTTCTATACTTAGGATATTTTGACAGAAGTGAATTAGACTAAGGTTTACAAAAGTGGTTTCACGAATCCTTTTTTGTCCTAGCACATGTGTTAAGGTTCAATTAACATGTGTTAGTGATGCTAACACATGTTAGTATATGTCCACCTAACACCCAAATTGACCCGGTTAACATTTGCTAGTTACAAATGTTTAATTATTAAAAATTATTAATGTAGGAGGTTCCATGAACAACCATGGGACTTCAAGCCGGCTACTCCGCACAAGGATCAACTAGAGATGGAGTGCTAAGGATTGAAACATGAAGCCAAAAATGCCTAATAAGGAATGAAGCATAACGCCGAAGACAACTATTAAAGAATGAAGCATAATGTGTTTTTTTTATGTTAGTTTATGATAGTTTTGTCTCATCTTTTTAATTTTTAAGATTTATATGAAAGTAATTTGTTACACTCGATGTTGATTGCAATAAATTTGTATATACATGTGTTCTTTTACGTTGATATACTAGTCCAAAATTAACGTGATAATTATTTGAACCAATTTCACGTGTTAGTAATGTGTGTGAAAGGAATTTGTTTGAAGAGAAAAACTAACATGTGTTAAAGGGCTCGTGTGACATACGTTATTAATAAATATGGATCTTTAATTTAATATGTGAAATAAGTGATAGAAAAAAAGTAGGAGAGAGATTGTGGAGAGAGAAAAGGTGAAGAGAGAAAATGAAAAGATAGAGAGAGAATGTGACAAGATGGAGAGAGAAGGTGATCCATTTTACACTTTTAGTACTTTATATGTATTATTTTAATAAGAAGATGAACCCAAAGGTGGGATCATGAATCACAACCATTGATCATACTTGATCAATGGTTGTGATGGGGTTTAGTGAGTTTCCTCAAATTTTTGAGGTTTTCTATAGAACCTTGCCCTATAAATATATATGGATGTAAGAGGAGATGGGGCGCTACCAGTGAAGGCCACATGTACCCTAATACCCACACAATAACACTACCGCCGCCGTGGTTACGGGTAGTGGATTTCTGGTAGTCTCGTGAAGAGTTTCCATAGTCTATTTCACGTGTGCAGTGGAGAGAGAAAGAGAGAGGGAGAGAGAGAGAGATGCAGAGGAGGGTTGTGAATCAGAATACTCCTTAAGTGGTGCTATCGATGGAAGGAGTTTACGGGTGATGGTCCAAGTAGCGGGCTACGATTGAACAGTAGATGTGCTCCATGAATGCTTCGTTGGTGACTCCCCTCCCTCCCTTCCTAAAAAGGTTGTGTGAGTGTGTATTCTTTGTTTTTTTACGGAAAAAAATAGTAAACTATAAAAGTAGTGTTTGTTCTTTGTTTTTTTTTTTCTTAGAGAAAAAAAATGATTAGTAAAAGTAAATGGACGGGTATGACCTTGGTTCACGAATCCAAAGGAACGACAAAAGTTTAACACCATTGCTAATGATCTTGCTCACTTGATGGTATTTGCATTCCTTGGATGAATTTCAGCCGTTAACGTGACGGATTTTGACTTAGGAATGACGATTGTCAGAATAATCTCGATAAGGCCTCTTGTTGGTAATGAGATTTAGAGAGAGTTCTTATAGTCAACCCTTCTTAGTGGTTGTTCGTTCTAGGGTTTGGTTGGTTTTGATGAAAACTGTCTTTTATAATAAACTATTGGTTTTTATATTTAGTATTGTCTAATTGACCAAATTACATAATCTAAACTATAACTGATTTTTGATAATATAAACTATAGGCAAACTGATTTTGATAATTGAAACTATAATTATTGGCTTATAATATTTCATAGTGACAATTTAATTAGTGGTAGTCCAAACATTCACATTGGATGCCAAGGGCAATCCCACTCGTATAATCATCACAGATATACATTTAATTTATACTCGATTTCACTCACACAGATGGTTATGGGAGAAATGGGGAAACGTGCTTTCCTAGTGAACAAAATACTTGTACGGTATTTGAAAGTAAATGAAGGTAAAATACCGATAGTGAAAAACGCTAAAAGTGGGTACTAAATTGGTACCCAAAATGTCTCAGTACTGGTATTTTTTGATACCTAGTACTAAATGCTCATCCCTATAAATTATTATTGACCAATAGGCACTACTAGAAAAATGACCTTTCTTGACACACATTTTATGACACGCGCTCATTTATGACATTCAAAAGCGTGTGTCATAAAAAAAGTGTCATGATTTGAAAATTTTCATTAATTAATGACATGTTTTTTTGTGTGTCAAGAATGTAGTGTCAAAATATTAAAAACATGACAATATAAGATATGGTGTGTCATGGTTTTCCGTCGTAACATAATTTATTATTTAGAATTTTTATTTCCCTCCCAATCCCGCCCAAACCATCAAACCTCTAAAAAAGAACTCCACCAAGTATCAATCAAACCCAAATGTTTTATCAAACCTTTGGATTACAAACTCTCAGACAATCACCCTGTTTCAACATTCCCATGGTAACCCTTCAACATTCATCCTCTCCGGCATTCACTCAATCATAACCCTAACCCTAATCGATTAACCAAACGAAAAGCAAAACCAAATTGATTTGTACAGCTAATTTTCATGTCTATATTACACCCACTACTCTGTCAATCGTAACTCAGTGATCCGTATCCTCCCTCCTTTCCCTCTGATTGCCTGACTGTGGTGGTGCTTGCCTCTGATTGGCTTTTGTTCGTGGTAACGGCGCTGCATCTGCGACACGAAAGAAGATGAGCCGACGCCTGCCAGTAAGTCGAAAGCCGGTGAGCCGCAGGGGTTTAGGGTCGATGGGGGCTTAGGGTTCCGAAGAACCCCCTACTCTCTGTTGGTTGAGGTAAGATCAAATTGTTTGGCTCATTTAATTCTGATTCTATACTTTGTTCCATCTCACCATGTTACAGGGAAAAAACTTTAAGAATGCAAAATAAGGATGTCTAGCCTAGAACACTTCACAATAATTTTTTTATAATGGAATTATTTATTCTAACAAACACGACTTTTGTCAATGTTTACAAGTGTTTAATTATTTTTTTGTTTATGGAAATTTTAGGATCTTATTTAGGTCGACAACACAACGATGGTGTAAGTGTTTAATTATTTTGTTTTGTTGAAATGGAATTGAGTTACAGACACTCATTTAAAAACCATGATGACACAGCTGCTTCAATGTTGCGGTCTAGGGGTGTTGCTTCGATCGATGATCAATCAGCTGCTGCACAAGGTCATGAGATAGTACATCCATGTATATTCTCTTAGGAGGTTGTATTGTTGTAATACGAATACGTTCCAATAACACCTCATCATACTTTTCACTTAATATAGAGAAACTGAGAGACATGATACGGTAGGGGAGGTTGAAGACGATCCAACGGCGGCGGCGAACAGGTTTTCCTTACATGTTAGCGGCGAACAGGTTTTCCTCAAATGTTAGCGGCGGTGGTTGAAGACGATCCAACGGCAGAATTGATGAAGAGACCTTAAAGCCATTTGTGTCATATTCGCCAAGTCAAGGATAGCGTGATAGTCTTCCACCAATGTAAGTCGGTATTTTTTTTCGCACTTAGTATCGTTATCAAATAAAGCACGAACAGTAAACTCATGTTCTGCAGCACTTGAAAAGTTATGTGTAAACTTAAAACCAAGGAGGGTTAATACATGAACTTTGTTTACATGCTTAGATTGCGTGTATTCCATTTCGAATTGTACTTAGATGGTAAAATATCAAATCGCTTAAATACACGAGCAGTGAACTTTGTTTAATTAGCACCTTCAATTTATATGATGGATTCGTGTGTTCCTGCTGTTAGTGATGTTCATTTGTATGATTCTATCTAGTTATAGCTCTATATGAACATGTTAAATGTATACAAGAGAAGAGAAGCATGACAATTTGGTCTGTGATGTGCATTTGTATGATTCTATCTAGTTGTAGCTTTATATAAATAATTTAAATGTATACTTATGTTTGTAGTATGTTGACTCATCAGTGAATTAGATGGGTTAATCATTTATGCAGAAATCTGTATGCTTTCCTCATGTATGTGTATCCATCTGCTGTTTGCTTCACTGTTTGCTTCACTGAAAAAAAAAATAGTTTATTAGAACTTACGTTAGAATATGCTTTAAGATATATTTTATTTTTAATAAGGCCATGACCATGTATGTTGCTCAGAATGGTACCGGCAAGAGGTTTATACGGATTATTTATACGGATTATTGATTTTGTTACTGACTGGTTTTGTTTTTGTTGCAGTCCGGATGAAACTCCTTGGGATGGAGATACTTGAGTTACAAAGCATGCGACGTGTTCGATTGAATGCTTCCTATCTTATCGATCACAGGTATGTTGTCCAGATTTTGGATGGATTAAAAGAATTGAATTCAGTTTGGGTCAAAGTGGTTTTGAGCTGAATTTTCAGCTTTTGTCCAGATTTTGGACCGTTCTATAAATAGTATATGAAATCAATCGTTTTTCCGTTTCGGGCACATCTTATATGGTTGGAAAGGTTGTTGAGTCTAGTTCGATTGAATGATTCCTATTTGTTGTGTATTTGATTAGATTTTAGCCATTTGCTTCGTTTTTGGTTCATTGTTTGGTAATTGTTGTGCACACCAAGTGTTTATAATATTGTTAGTGTAATGTTTGGTAATTGCTTCAATTAACGTTATGTAAGTTGGTCGAGTCAAATTCTAGCCACCCTTGTTTTCTTGAAACTAAAACCATCATGAACCTTAACCTTCATCTTATTAATTTAATTGTTGTCTCAGTTTGGGGGAGGAGTAGATGTTTACACGGATGCGGATATTGATGTCAGTCGTGAAGAATGGTCAAGTTATGCCGCAACCTTCATTTTGAAGTGACCCGTATGTTTAGGTATAGACAAACGTAATGTATTGACACAATATTTTTGTAACCGTTAATACTTGTGGTAGGATTCGATAAATGCTTATATTGTAATGGATTTTTTGGTGGTATATATAATATATGCAGTTTTATTATCAAATTTATTGATTTTGTAATTATAAATTTAAATATAAATCTAAGGATATTAGTCATTTTGCAGATTTTTTTTAGGTAAAAAAAAACCATGACATGCAAAATGAGTGTCACAAAGGTGTGTCAAGAATGTATGTCATTAAAGAGTGTCATGAAAGCGTGTCATAAATGCGTGTCAAAAAAGCGTGTCATTAAAAGATGACACGCGCTTGCATGTCATAAAAATTTAATAACATGTTCTTCCTTGACACTTTGTTGTGTGTCATAAACACCATTTTATGACGCGCAATGCACGTCAAGATAGGGGTAATTTTCTAGTAGTGAGGGTATATTTTGGATTATTAATATCCAATTTGTCCAAATTTTATAATAAACTATGAAAGACACATCTTGATGCATTCGGGAAGCGATCAAATGGCTCAAGAACAAATAGTTACTCAAAGTCTCAAATACGAACCAAAGGTTCCAAAAACATTGTTCTTTATAATAATCAATACCAAAAACTTAATAAACACATAAACCCTAGGTCCCCTTTTATACGTAGAGAAACATAGTTCAAATAGGAAACTAAATAAAAGATAAAATTAAAATAATAGATAAAAATAGTCTTCAATTCAAACAAGGAGATAATCCTGCATCACATCTTGTTAGAGATATCTACTTTTAGTTTTCTCGCCCCTCTCTCCTACTTAATTATGTATATTTATTTTGTAATTAAAGATTATTATTATATAACCAAATAAATTTAATATGAAATTAGTTAATATTTTTTAGATAAACTTATATTTTTTCCTCAAATGTTTCACCAATTTTAAAAAAAATTTGATTAAAAAATTAACAAACAAAGAGTATGTGACACCTGTCGAAATCACAGGTCATATCCGTACTCTTAGTTACTTACTTACAATGTCCATGGCATTACACGTTAACATTTGCATCATAGTTGGGCTAAACAGGGTTCCAACGTGACAATCTTAGGGCATATAGTCTAACAAGTAGACCCACTAGTTAGTTCAAGGCCTCAATTAGTTCAACAATTCATGCTAGGCTCTAGGAATCCCATGCACAACTCTAACAAACAGAAATCCATGCAACTAAACATAAATGGTCACCCCGACAAGGACAAAATCAAACAATGTTCGTCTACATGAAACATACACTTGCATTGTCCGATAAAAACAATTAAACTTGTGCACAAAGGACATTAGTGGGAAGCAAATACATATGCACATTCATAGACAAGCCAATGTGTAACAAAAATCAAATTATATATATGTGTATGTATATTTACAAGCACACATACACACACATCACCAAGGTTTCCATGCTTTACACTTTAATTCCCCATGAAAGCACCAAAGTGGAATGAGGGACACACATTAGCTTATTCTTACACAAGTTGACTTCCTAAAATCATAAAAAACACTATGTAGGAATCCATGTACACACATGAGAACACATTGGGAACGAACAACTCTCCTTACCCACACATACACACATACATACGGCATATACACACAAACATCACACACATATATACACACGCACATGACACATATACACTCACCATACACTCACCATTCTTATCCATAACACACCACACTTCTATGCTTTATACTAACATGGAAACAACAAAATTTACATGGACCTCAAGACCATAGTTGACTTACTACAAAAACACACTTTGTGCTATTGATTTTCGGCCTCCAAGAGTCAACAAGAAGGTGTGCTCACAATTTCCTAAGACTCTAGTCAACCCCTTACATAAGAATGGAAAAACATAGAACATTGTATCCTTTTCACATTGTTAAGCTTGCCCAAAGTACCTTGCTTTTTCCCTATGATTTTCGGCTACTATACACCACCCTACAAGCCAAGCTAAAAACCAAAGTCAACACATTTCCCTTACAAGAGCTCTAGGAGAATGCACACTTAGAAAACAAGAAGTTGATTATCCTTAATTGTGAACCAATGAGACCATGTCCATCCTCTCACCATTCGACTATATATAGGGAACAAGATGGACATAGGAATCACACTACAACTCCTCACAACACACTAACACTTGAACTCTCCTTCCTTTCCTTTGATTACCTTTCAGCCGAACCAAGGGGACCCAAGAGGGGTCTTGCTTGATCACTTGTCTTCACCATTTGGGAGTCACAAGTAGGTAGCAAGTCTTTAGGAGTCATTTGGAAGGAAGTTAGCTTATTTTTCTTTATATATTCTCGGCTATAACTCAAGGTATCACATCCGGGCCATTATCCATTTATATATGTAAATGCTCGAACATAGGAAGCTCACCCAATGCATACACACCCTCGCACACTATAACCATGAATTGTTCAAGTTAAACTAACTAAAACACTTAAGTTTTATGTTAAAAGTTTAATGTTTTAGCTTATACATACTCAATCACATATATATACGATTACATGCATGATAGAACTCGTATGTGGACATTTACGAACCCCCACGCATACATTTGAAAGTATGCGTGAGAGTATGGGGTTGAGATCGGCCCAAGCTAAGCCAAACATGTTTAGTTTTGTAACTTATACAAAAGCTCACTTCATAATCATGTGTTAGAATAATAAAAACATGTGTTAACAAGCTTAGCACAAGGATTTCTTGGAAACTTATGATATCTGAGTATATATATAAAGGCAAACACCTAAACAAGTCGTTTTTATACAAGAATACCCAAAAATGTGTCCATACGCCACCCTAGGCCTACATAAAGGTGATAAACATAACACTTGGTAACATTTAGTAAGACAAAACACTTGTTTTACCCAAAAGCAGACTAAAACAGACTCACTTGAACGACAACACGAACATATCTGACACATACAGTCTGTGACACACATGGATAGTGGTACAGAAGCCTCTAGTACATGAGTGTCCCAGTCGGGTGAACGGTTGCATGGTAGTTAGAAAGAAACATAGACCTAAGGTGCCTTTATATGAACTAGGCAATCCCCAGGATAGACACGCAATGCCAGATTCAGTTCAGTTTAGCATCCAGACATCAAATGAGTATTCACGGCCCCTTTTTACAGTTTTTTACATTTTTCCGGGGGAAATACATGCTTACAGTTTTCAATTACAATACATGACTATTATGTGAACATGAGACATTACGGTTCAGGATCCATTAAGCCCTCGTGTCATACATCATACCATAACCATTAGCTATGCACTTAGCCATGAAACACCGGGATAGATCTATTGGGTTGACACCCCCACTCTTGGTCAGTCGCTCTGATTGGATGACAGATATCAAAAGAGTGCTTGTATTTCACATTATTTCATTATCTTTAGTGTACAATGGGCGAGGCACAACATGTCAAGATTTGGTTATAGGCTCATGTCAGATCACATATTGATTATTGCCCTAGCTAGGCAATGATTTAGTCGGTTTTGGACTACATGTCCATCATATAGAAAACCCGTGAACTCACCAACTTTATGTTGACCCATATTTCTTTAATGCATGTTTTTCAGGAAATTAGCATGGATAGTGGAACTTGCGGGGGGCGTGTGCGAGCATTTGTGGGATACCTTCTTTTAGACCGTTGTGTTGTTGTCATAATACTAGACATTTACATACAATGGTTTTGAATCTTAAATAATTAACTCTATGTAGAACAAATCTGGTTGTTTATTGAAAGTTCCCGCTTTATTTTAATCAATGCTCGTGTGACCTTTGTGCTTGGAAATCTTTCGAAGTCGCACCTCACATTTCCGTCTAGGCAGGGTGTGACAGATTGGTATCAGAGCACGAGGTTATAGTGAACTGAGATGCTTTCGAGTCAACTATAATCTAAACAAAAATTGAATTCGAAATATTTTCCAAAGAAAGAAACACAACGCCTATCCTGACGCGTTACGCAAGTTCCATGCTAGTTACATATCTCACGCACTAGTAGATACACTAAGTACACCATATGATTACTGACACGCACGTGTGTTCATTGATTTCCAGGATCATGGCACACCAAGATGACTCTATCATTCTCTCGGATTCTGAGGAGAAGGTCGTTCCGGATAGCCCTCCAGCCGACGTTCTTCAGCAGGGTTATGAGCCCGATTCTAGTGACTCGGATGCCGAGGACGATCAGATGCAGATTGATCACGCCGTATCGGACGATGAGGAGGTCGTGCCTACAGGTGAGGCATAGGAGGAGGAGGTTGCACCCCAGCAGCAGCCAGATCCCCAGGTGCCATCCTTCCGACCGTATCGCTCGTGTCTGGGCGGGGCGCGTAGGATGTACGTGATGTGTTGTCAAACACACCTTGTTAATATGTTTGTTTTGTATATATTTTAGTGTTTAATTGATTAGTTTGTATATTATGTAAGTCATGAAAGAACAAGGGCTAAAATGACGAATTATATTAAAAAGAAACTAATAATCAACAACTCAAATTATAAACCATGTTTGTTTATGATTTACAACCTTCACCAATTTAGATATAAATGGTTATAAATAAATAAATAAATAAATAAAACAAAGGTTGTCATGTTTGTTGAGATTGCATAACGAAGTCAACTGTGGCTAGAATGAATAATATGATTTAGTTTGGTTTGGAATTATTATGGCCTAATTATTATAGCACTTCATTGAATTAATTTGTTTTTTTATTTTTATTTTTATTTTAGGTCTTTATGTGGATATGAGGCACATGTGATGAGGATTGAGGAGTTAAAAAGAAACAACACTTAACAGTAGCTGTGTTTAGTAATTTGGTGGATGACTGGGCCACGAAAGGTTGTTTGTTATACTTGCGCCATGATTGGGCCACGAAAACAAATGGGCTGAAAAATATAATGTCATCGAGAGTAAAAAAGGGTTTTGAGAGGATTATTTTATTGGGGGGGACGGCAGCAGAGGAATTTGGGAAGGCGTCGGACAGCAAGAGAAGAAATAAAGGGATGAAGGCTTCTACTATAACCATGAGCGGTTAACTTCATTGTAGCTTTCCCCCGGGTGAATCTTTGTATTGATTTTGTATTCTAAACTCGTTTTGATTACGTATGAACTAGTATTTTTACTACTTGTGTTGGATTGAATAAACCTTGCTTATATTTGAACCAATTTATCTATTAACTGTGATTTCTGGCATCATAGGGAGGTTGGTTGATATTTGTATAGGGATAGCTAGGCGTACGGTTTACGTTGAAAACATGTCCCTAGTTATTATTTCAATCTGAATAGTTATTGTGACAGGATAGCTAGTTATTGTGACAGGATAACCAAGGCCATGTCTATGTGGTGTTCTCGTAGTTAAATCGAATAGGTTGCAAGATTATACAAATAGGATCCCGGGTGGAAGTTACATTTATCTTTATTATTTATTTAGATTATTCTGTTATCATTTCAGCATTTTTATAAAACAAACAAAAAGATAAAACTAGCAAACTTCATAATTGTATTTGGTATATTTATTTTGGTAACTAGTTTAGACAAATAAACAACCATTGTGACGCTAACCACATGCTCCTCGTGGATTCGATATTCCCTACTTACCCTGGCTACCTAGGTTATTTAGGTTTTGTATGACCCTTGACGACAGACGGACGTCAAATGGCGCCGTTGCCGGGGAGCTAGTGCGCTTAGTATTACATTGCTTGTTTGTTTGTATTTTTTTTAGTGTTTTGAAAAAAAAAAATAGAAAATCTAAAAAAACAAAAAAAAAATTATATAAAAGTGTTATTTAATTTTATTAGATTTCACTTTGGGTGTTCTAGTTGTGCAGGTTTTTCTTTTACAGGTGTAGAACACCATGAATTGGGTTGATGAAGACAATGAACCATGCTATAGTTGTGGAAGTTTCGCTCACTGGACTGAAGATTGTAAAGATTGTCCAAAGCCCTTACCGTCAGTAGATCCTTATTGTTTTTGTTGCGGACAAATCCATAGGGATGAAGACTGCACAATATTTTGGAGTGATCCAGAATATTGGGATGAAATGTGGAAGTCGGGGTACCGGGCAACTCCATGTCAAGAAGATTATCATAGTTACTCTAACTATGAACCTGAAGAGGCACCTTTCTCAGGTAACCGGGAGAATTATTACTATTATGAAAACTCACAATCATGTTTTTCTCCAGGTTACTACCAAGATCAATATCTAATTCCTCCCGATGAAGACGAATGTGCAGAGATGACATATCAAGCCGAGGAGGAAAATAACCTTGCTCGAGCAGAAACGATGTTATCCAAGATAGAGGAATTTTTATCAACATCCAATCTCTCAATTCAACAACGAATTGAGTACTTAACTTTGAAATGCGAGGTGTTATCGGCAAGGATAGATATAGCAGAGTCTGTGTCTCCTTTACCTGATGATATCAGAAACTATTCTCAAGTTAAGGACGAGGTTGTGGAGACTAATACCACACCAAATCCTTCACTTGTTGAAGAGTTACAGGTAGAAAAGGTTGTTGTTGCTATTGATGCAGGTGTCACAAGTCTTTCTCAAGATTCTCACAGCTCTCATCCCGCACTGATTACCTTCATAAACAAGGTTTGGGATGAAGATCCAAAGATAAATATTAGGAATGTGAGATTACAAGACATCGGGCAAAGGCGAGTGAGATGGTTCTTCCACATCAACAAAAAGCTCCCAATTCACATGCCAATCTTTAAACATCTGTTTATTTGGCATGTAAACTACCGAGCATACATTGGAAACTCGGTAGGCAAGTGCGAGCTTAGACCACCTTGATACCCAGGTATGATTTTTGTACAATTTGTATATTAATTTATTTATTTTGTTTTATTTTATTTTTCTTTTATTTTTAGTTTTTTTTAGTCTCTTTTGATTTCTGGGAATGCTTGGAGTTTAACTCTGCAATCAGATAACCTCGCCTGTACTCAATCTCCATTCAGGCGGGATAGATCTGTACACCATCGGTGTATAAGGCATCCCAGAATTTTATGTTTTTATTTTTTTCTTGTGAGTCTTAGTTTCAGGTATGTTATCGGCCGCGAATGAAATGCTATACGGCTTGATTGGGAGGAACTGCAAAGGTTCATGCGCACACTGCCTATATCCAGGGGAGTCTGTTCCTTTTTATTGTTGTTATACATATTTTTATTTCTGATTTATTTTATTTCCTATCTTACATTGAGGACAATGTGTCGTTCAAGTGTGGGGGTGGGGAAACTTCGTTTTTATTTATTCTTGAGTAAAAAAAAAAAAAAATTGAAAAATTGAAAATGTCTTGAAAATTGTTCTTAAAAAGCATTCTAATCGAACATAAAGCAGCTATTTCAGTACATACCAGTTGTTTCTTGATTGATTTTGGCAGTAGATCCTTAGTCATGGTCTAATTTATGGAAAAGTAATATGAACCGTTTTCAGCAGGTGTTTTTAAGAAAAGAAAAAAAAAGTTTAGAATTACCTGACTAGGTTTAACAAGCTATTGGTAATAAATCCATGCACACATCGGCAACCCATTTCCCCACTTTTGTGAGATCTTGATCTTGAGCCTACTAGATGATAGATTGACTTATATATATATATATATTTTTATTTGTTGAGAGTAGGCCAGATGTTTCTCTGTTGCAGAACTTGTGTGATTTGATACATGCTGAGGTTGTAGACTATATATGCACGTAGATGATAAAGGCGATTTAGGATGCCCTTTTTGTTTGACACCTTTTATTTGTTTTGTGTTAACCGGTTTACCCAAATATTACCATTAGTAGCCAACTTTGAGCTTTATACCCTTTCGTTTGCTAAACCACATAATCACCCAAATAAACCAATACCTTTACCAAGTGTTGATGACATCCAAAGTGTTAAGTGACTGTATTTATGTTAGAAAAAAAAAATATATATGTGAAAAAAAAATGAAAAAAAAAAGAAAAGAAAAAAAAAGAGAAAAAAAATATATACAAAAATGGAAGTATGTGTTTTGGGTCAAATATGCCCAAAGTTGTGTTTATTTATGTGTATTGTGAATAAGGATTGTCAATCATGTTGGTGTCACCATTTTATTTTAGCCACTTCGAGCCAAATCTATCCTACCTTTACCCTAAGCCCAAAACCCGTAAGTCCTTTAGATACGTGCATTGTCGACAGCTGAGGTGTGATTGTTATACAAGCCTATGATAATAGAGTTACATGTTTGGTTTTGAGTGAATAATACTAGCGCATTACATGCTAGTCCAGATATTAAACCGAGGGAGTGAAAAATTGTGAGGGGTGTGTTGCATGAGAATAAAAACCGGAAGCATGTTAGATTTAGTTAGGTTAATTATGTTTTTAAATGGAAATCAATTTAACTTGCTGAATTAACACATCTAATGCTGATCTGTAAATGGGGTATGACTTTGGATCTTAGCTAAGATATGATGCGGCGACTGGGGTGCTAGTCTGTGATAATGTTTTGAGCAGAGTGAATATAATTTTTTCGAGACGAAAAAAGATAAGTGTGGGGGTGTGATGTGTTGTCAAACACACCTTGTTAATATGTTTGTTTTGTATATATTTTAGTGTTTAATTGATTAGTTTGTATATTATGTAAGTCATGAAAGAACAAGGGCTAAAATGACGAATTATATTAAAAAGAAACTAATAATCAACAACTCAAATTATAAACCATGTTTGTTTATGATTTACAACCTTCACCAATTTAGATATAAATGGTTATAAATAAATAAATAAATAAATAAAACAAAGGTTGTCATGTTTGTTGAGATTGCATAACGAAGTCAACTGTGGCTAGAATGAATAATATGATTTAGTTTGGTTTGGAATTATTATGGCCTAATTATTATAGCACTTCATTGAATTAATTTGTTTTTTTATTTTTATTTTTATTTTAGGTCTTTATGTGGATATGAGGCACATGTGATGAGGATTGAGGAGTTAAAAAGAAACAACACTTAACAGTAGCTGTGTTTAGTAATTTGGTGGATGACTGGGCCACGAAAGGTTGTTTGTTATACTTGCGCCATGATTGGGCCACGAAAACAAATGGGCTGAAAAATATAATGTCATCGAGAGTAAAAAAGGGTTTTGAGAGGATTATTTTATTGGGGGGGACGGCAGCAGAGGAATTTGGGAAGGCGTCGGACAGCAAGAGAAGAAATAAAGGGATGAAGGCTTCTACTATAACCATGAGCGGTTAACTTCATTGTAGCTTTCCCCCGGGTGAATCTTTGTATTGATTTTGTATTCTAAACTCGTTTTGATTACGTATGAACTAGTATTTTTACTACTTGTGTTGGATTGAATAAACCTTGCTTATATTTGAACCAATTTATCTATTAACTGTGATTTCTGGCATCATAGGGAGGTTGGTTGATATTTGTATAGGGATAGCTAGGCGTACGGTTTACGTTGAAAACATGTCCCTAGTTATTATTTCAATCTGAATAGTTATTGTGACAGGATAGCTAGTTATTGTGACAGGATAACCAAGGCCATGTCTATGTGGTGTTCTCGTAGTTAAATCGAATAGGTTGCAAGATTATACAAATAGGATCCCGGGTGGAAGTTACATTTATCTTTATTATTTATTTAGATTATTCTGTTATCATTTCAGCATTTTTATAAAACAAACAAAAAGATAAAACTAGCAAACTTCATAATTGTATTTGGTATATTTATTTTGGTAACTAGTTTAGACAAATAAACAACCATTGTGACGCTAACCACATGCTCCTCGTGGATTCGATATTCCCTACTTACCCTGGCTACCTAGGTTATTTAGGTTTTGTATGACCCTTGACGACAGACGGACGTCAAATGGCGCCGTTGCCGGGGAGCTAGTGCGCTTAGTATTACATTGCTTGTTTGTTTGTATTTTTTTTAGTGTTTTGAAAAAAAAAAAAATAGAAAATCTAAAAAAACAAAAAAAAAAATTATATAAAAGTGTTATTTAATTTTATTAGATTTCACTTTGGGTGTTCTAGTTGTGCAGGTTTTTCTTTTACAGGTGTAGAACACCATGAATTGGGTTGATGAAGACAATGAACCATGCTATAGTTGTGGAAGTTTCGCTCACTGGACTGAAGATTGTAAAGATTGTCCAAAGCCCTTACCGTCAGTAGATCCTTATTGTTTTTGTTGCGGACAAATCCATAGGGATGAAGACTGCACAATATTTTGGAGTGATCCAGAATATTGGGATGAAATGTGGAAGTCGGGGTACCGGGCAACTCCATGTCAAGAAGATTATCATAGTTACTCTAACTATGAACCTGAAGAGGCACCTTTCTCAGGTAACCGGGAGAATTATTACTATTATGAAAACTCACAATCATGTTTTTCTCCAGGTTACTACCAAGATCAATATCTAATTCCTCCCGATGAAGACGAATGTGCAGAGATGACATATCAAGCCGAGGAGGAAAATAACCTTGCTCGAGCAGAAACGATGTTATCCAAGATAGAGGAATTTTTATCAACATCCAATCTCTCAATTCAACAACGAATTGAGTACTTAACTTTGAAATGCGAGGTGTTATCGGCAAGGATAGATATAGCAGAGTCTGTGTCTCCTTTACCTGATGATATCAGAAACTATTCTCAAGTTAAGGACGAGGTTGTGGAGACTAATACCACACCAAATCCTTCACTTGTTGAAGAGTTACAGGTAGAAAAGGTTGTTGTTGCTATTGATGCAGGTGTCACAAGTCTTTCTCAAGATTCTCACAGCTCTCATCCCGCACTGATTACCTTCATAAACAAGGTTTGGGATGAAGATCCAAAGATAAATATTAGGAATGTGAGATTACAAGACATCGGGCAAAGGCGAGTGAGATGGTTCTTCCACATCAACAAAAAGCTCCCAATTCACATGCCAATCTTTAAACATCTGTTTATTTGGCATGTAAACTACCGAGCATACATTGGAAACTCGGTAGGCAAGTGCGAGCTTAGACCACCTTGATACCCAGGTATGATTTTTGTACAATTTGTATATTAATTTATTTATTTTGTTTTATTTTATTTTTCTTTTATTTTTAGTTTTTTTTAGTCTCTTTTGATTTCTGGGAATGCTTGGAGTTTAACTCTGCAATCAGATAACCTCGCCTGTACTCAATCTCCATTCAGGCGGGATAGATCTGTACACCATCGGTGTATAAGGCATCCCAGAATTTTATGTTTTTATTTTTTTCTTGTGAGTCTTAGTTTCAGGTATGTTATCGGCCGCGAATGAAATGCTATACGGCTTGATTGGGAGGAACTGCAAAGGTTCATGCGCACACTGCCTATATCCAGGGGAGTCTGTTCCTTTTTATTGTTGTTATACATATTTTTATTTCTGATTTATTTTATTTCCTATCTTACATTGAGGACAATGTGTCGTTCAAGTGTGGGGGTGGGGAAACTTCGTTTTTATTTATTCTTGAGTAAAAAAAAAAAAAATTGAAAAATTGAAAATGTCTTGAAAATTGTTCTTAAAAAGCATTCTAATCGAACATAAAGCAGCTATTTCAGTACATACCAGTTGTTTCTTGATTGATTTTGGCAGTAGATCCTTAGTCATGGTCTAATTTATGGAAAAGTAATATGAACCGTTTTCAGCAGGTGTTTTTAAGAAAAGAAAAAAAAAGTTTAGAATTACCTGACTAGGTTTAACAAGCTATTGGTAATAAATCCATGCACACATCGGCAACCCATTTCCCCACTTTTGTGAGATCTTGAGCCTACTAGATGATAGATTGACTTATATATATATATATTTTTTTATTTGTTGAGAGTAGGCCAGATGTTTCTCTGTTGCAGAACTTGTGTGATTTGATACATGCTGAGGTTGTAGACTATATATGCACGTAGATGATAAAGGCGATTTAGGATGCCCTTTTTGTTTGACACCTTTTATTTGTTTTGTGTTAACCGGTTTACCCAAATATTACCATTAGTAGCCAACTTTGAGCTTTATACCCTTTCGTTTGCTAAACCACATAATCACCCAAATAAACCAATACCTTTACCAAGTGTTGATGACATCCAAAGTGTTAAGTGACTGTATTTATGTTAGAAAAAAAAAATATATATGTGAAAAAAAAATGAAAAAAAAAAGAAAAGAAAAAAAAAGAGAAAAAAAATATATACAAAAATGGAAGTATGTGTTTTGGGTCAAATATGCCCAAAGTTGTGTTTATTTATGTGTATTGTGAATAAGGATTGTCAATCATGTTGGTGTCACCATTTTATTTTAGCCACTTCGAGCCAAATCTATCCTACCTTTACCCTAAGCCCAAAACCCGTAAGTCCTTTAGATACGTGCATTGTCGACAGCTGAGGTGTGATTGTTATACAAGCCTATGATAATAGAGTTACATGTTTGGTTTTGAGTGAATAATACTAGCGCATTACATGCTAGTCCAGATATTAAACCGAGGGAGTGAAAAATTGTGAGGGGTGTGTTGCATGAGAATAAAAACCGGAAGCATGTTAGATTTAGTTAGGTTAATTATGTTTTTAAATGGAAATCAATTTAACTTGCTGAATTAACACATCTAATGCTGATCTGTAAAGGGGGTATGACTTTGGATCTTAGCTAAGATATGATGCGGCGACTGGGGTGCTAGTCTGTGATAATGTTTTGAGCAGAGTGAATATAATTTTTTCGAGACGAAAAAAGATAAGTGTGGGGGTGTGATGTGTTGTCAAACACACCTTGTTAATATGTTTGTTTTGTATATATTTTAGTGTTTAATTGATTAGTTTGTATATTATGTAAGTCATGAAAGAACAAGGGCTAAAATGACGAATTATATTAAAAAGAAACTAATAATCAACAACTCAAATTATAAACCATGTTTGTTTATGATTTACAACCTTCACCAATTTAGATATAAATGGTTATAAATAAATAAATAAATAAATAAAACAAAGGTTGTCATGTTTGTTGAGATTGCATAACGAAGTCAACTGTGGCTAGAATGAATAATATGATTTAGTTTGGTTTGGAATTATTATGGCCTAATTATTATAGCACTTCATTGAATTAATTTGTTTTTTTATTTTTATTTTTATTTTAGGTCTTTATGTGGATATGAGGCACATGTGATGAGGATTGAGGAGTTAAAAAGAAACAACACTTAACAGTAGCTGTGTTTAGTAATTTGGTGGATGACTGGGCCACGAAAGGTTGTTTGTTATACTTGCGCCATGATTGGGCCACGAAAACAAATGGGCTGAAAAATATAATGTCATCGAGAGTAAAAAAGGGTTTTGAGAGGATTATTTTATTGGGGGGGACGGCAGCAGAGGAATTTGGGAAGGCGTCGGACAGCAAGAGAAGAAATAAAGGGATGAAGGCTTCTACTATAACCATGAGCGGTTAACTTCATTGTAGCTTTCCCCCGGGTGAATCTTTGTATTGATTTTGTATTCTAAACTCGTTTTGATTACGTATGAACTAGTATTTTTACTACTTGTGTTGGATTGAATAAACCTTGCTTATATTTGAACCAATTTATCTATTAACTGTGATTTCTGGCATCATAGGGAGGTTGGTTGATATTTGTATAGGGATAGCTAGGCGTACGGTTTACGTTGAAAACATGTCCCTAGTTATTATTTCAATCTGAATAGTTATTGTGACAGGATAGCTAGTTATTGTGACAGGATAACCAAGGCCATGTCTATGTGGTGTTCTCGTAGTTAAATCGAATAGGTTGCAAGATTATACAAATAGGATCCCGGGTGGAAGTTACATTTATCTTTATTATTTATTTAGATTATTCTGTTATCATTTCAGCATTTTTATAAAACAAACAAAAAGATAAAACTAGCAAACTTCATAATTGTATTTGGTATATTTATTTTGGTAACTAGTTTAGACAAATAAACAACCATTGTGACGCTAACCACATGCTCCTCGTGGATTCGATATTCCCTACTTACCCTGGCTACCTAGGTTATTTAGGTTTTGTATGACCCTTGACGACAGACGGTCATCAGTACGCTCCCCCGAAAACGGGTACTCCCTCCACCGGCTCCTATCGCTCCAGCCGAGGCTCCTGCCCCGATTGACCCCGAGCCTCCGGCACCAGCTGATCCCCGGCTCGTAGGAGGACCTACTTGCCGACTATCTATGGATTCCTAGCTTACTCTGATGAGGACACTGACGGTGAGGTTCCCTCTACCTTTGAGACTGGAGGTCCATCTCAGCCACCCTCAGATGCCCCACTACCTACCGGCTTTGAGCCAGCTCCTATACACCACACACACTACTCCGTCCATGACATGATTGGGCGTCATGATACCGAGGTAGCAGTGTTGCGTGTGAGGGTCCAGGGTATTGAGGACGGCCTGTATTTGACTGGCAGTACCAGAGGCTGAGCAACGACGCGCCGCGGCAGAGGAGCGTGTTGCCGAGTTGGAGGCTAGACTGGATGACATCGAGGCAAGAATGGTCACTGCCATCGCAGTTCTATCAGACACTTTCCCACACCCATCCTCATAGGATTTCTCTGTGTTATGTTATGACTTATTGATTAAAACTTGTAAGGCGGTATGCGAGTATTAACGTTATTGTAAAACCTATAACTTATTTGGTAGGTTTAATTATTAATCGGAAAATTGGTTTTATGACTTCATATGTTGTTATTATTGTTCCATGCATTTGCTAGTTGGTGTGCCTATTGTGATGATTGCATAGTTGCTTGCTTAGTACATAGGATGACAATATTACACAGTGATATGTGTCTCATTCTTTTAATCATGTGCATTAGAAGAATATGCCTCCTAAGAGAACTACTTGTTCGACTTCTGAGGAAGAAGCTTTTCCGACCACCTCAGCGGACCTAGCCAGGGTAATTGCATAGGCTATTGCGCAACATGAAGCGAACCGTGCCGATTCAAGCGGCGGTTCGGGCGCTGCAGGCCAACGCAGAACCCAGGAACCTGAGACTCGTAAAGCTTTTGCCTATTCCTTCCTAGTCTTGCTCGTATCTTATGCTGATCCTTTCGTTGACGATCCATTCTTTCTGGTGCTACAGAAGTAGAGAATCCCATACGTAGGTGTTCCTACAAGACTTTCATGGCATGCAAGCCCTGGAACTTTCGTGGGTCAGAAGGAGCGATTGGTATTTTCCGATGGATTGAGAAAACGGAGTCTGTGCTCAAAATCAGTGCTTGCGTGGAAGACCAGAAGATCAAGTACGTCACCTGTACCTTCCAGGACGAGGCGCTGACATGGTGGAACCTACAACTGCAGACCATAGGACGCGAAGCTGCCTACAATCTCTCTTGGGTCGAGTTGAAGTCGATGCTGGTGGACAAGTATTGCCCGCGTAGTGAGCTGCAGAAGTTGGAGACCCAGTTCTGTAATTTGTCCATGATTGGTGCGGACATCACGGCTTATATCACTCGTTTCCATGAGCTTACTCGTCTAGTTCCACACATGGTTACCCCTGAGTACAAGCGAGTAGAACGATACATCTGGGGACTTTCTCCTAAGAATCGTAGCATGGTTACCACCGCTGCTCCAGCTTCCATTCAGCATGCTGTCACCCTTGCTCACAGCCTTACCGATGATGCGGTACGCATGGGAACCCTGACCCAAAAGGAACCTGACAAGGGTGAAGGCTTTGGAAACAAGCGCAAGTGGTCCCATTTCAAGAAGGGGAAAGGTGTAGAGGGTGATTTTCACAAGAAGCCCGAAACCGTTAAAGCTTTTGCTGCCACCGCTACTGACACTCGCAAGCAATACAACGCGCCCCACCCACTTTGCAACAAGTGCAAGTACCATCATGTGGGGACGTGCGACAGTATCAAATGCAAGAAGTGCAAGCGGATGGGACATACCACAGTACAGTCCTAGTCCAAGGCAGTTGTGAGTACTGACGGTAAACTAGGATGTTTCGAGTGTGGTGCTACCGACAATTTGAAGACTGCCCCAAGCTGAGAGGTCACGCTCGTGGCAGGGCTTTTTTCATGGGAGCCGATGACGCACGCGAGGATGCTAACGTCGTCACGGGTACGTTCCTCGTAAACAATCATACTGCTACTTTACTATTTGATACCGGTGCCGATCTAAGTTTTGTGTCGACTGACATTAAACGAGCCCTTGGATTAGAGTCTCATAAGTTGCGTAAACATTTCTCCATAGAATTGGCCAATGGTAAGACAACTAGGTCTAAAGAAGTAGTTAGGAATTGTGCGTTAAGGTTAGGAGATCATGAGTTTGGTATCGATCTTTTGCCGATCGAGTTGGGTAGTTTTGACATCGTGGTTGGTATGGACTGGTTGTCGAAGAACCGCGCAGAGGTCATCTGTTTCACAAAGGTGGTTCGAGTTATGTTGCCCAACGGAGAGGTTCTGTCCATACAGGGGGAGCACAGGAGGACCCCGTTACGATTGGTGTCTTGCATGAAGGCGCATAAGTGTTTACAAAAAGGTCATTTGGCTTTCTTAGCACTTGTACAAGAGAAAAAGCCAGAGGTGAACCAGATCGAAGACATCCTTGTCCTGAGAGATTTTCCAGACGTCTTTCCGGAAGAAGTGCTAGGTTTGCCACCTGCGAGGCAAGTTGAGTTTCGTGTTGATCTCATTCCTGGAGCTGCTCCCGTAGCCCGTTCACCTTACCGCTTGGCTCCATCTGAGATGCAAGAGCTGTCCGCTCAGTTGCAGGAGTTGCTTGACAAAGGATTCATCCGACCAAGCTCGTTGCCTTGGGGAGCTCTAGTTTTGTTTGTCAAGAAGAAGGATGGATTGTTTCGTATGTGCATTGACTATAGAGAGTTGAAGAAGCTTACGGTGAAGAACCGCTACCCTCTTCCCCGGATTGATGATCTATTTGATCAGTTGCAAGGCTCAACTTTCTACTCAAAAATTGATGTGAGGTCAGGCTATCACCAGTTACGTGTGCACGAAGAGGACATACCCAAGACTGCTTTCAGGATGAGGTGTAACATCCTGTTTTTTTAATATAAAATGTCTTGGTTCATATTTATTAGTAAATGAAACGGGTCATTGATCGTCAAAGCGAACCAATAACATGCGAGATGGATATTTATGTATTTAAAATTAGTTAACGAGTAATTGACGGATAGTATAATTATTTGAGATATGAGATCTAGGCGATTAATTACTATTATATGAGACCGTTTAAGTAATAATATAATATATTATATTATAATTGTCCTACTCCCTTTTTAATGAAACTTGCGTCAAAACATAGAGAATAATAAACTCGTCTCAACAGTATATTCGCATTTTAGTAAAACCTTATATTAATGATAATAATATAGCAATAATAAATTGTAAAAATCAAATATCAAACCGATTTACGTATCTTGCTACCTAATAATAACAAATATCAATATTTAATTAATATCAATGAAGGACACTAAGATGCACGTGTATTACTGTAATGAAAGAGTGGCTCATATGAAAACCTCATGAGTCACTAAGATATATGTATTAGGGAACCGAGATTGGGTACATGTATAGAATGAATCTTCAGTTCGAAGTTAAATAAAGCAAAAGTAGTGAAACTCGTATAAATGACCAGACTCATATTTAGCTTTAATCCTAGACCCTCAGTTTTCCTTTGAACGTTATCGCTATGGTTGCAGAACTCGCTAGGCGCTACCAACTCGGCCGACTGGGGAGTTGCGAGTACTCGGCCTAGTCGGGCGAGTACTCGGAGGTCGAATCGGCCTATACGGGGAGTACTCGGAATATTCGGCCAACTCGGTGACCCACCCTGTAGCGAGTACTCGGCGAGTAATCGGTCAACTCGGACGACTTTTGCAACTATGTCGCTAGTTATTTCGGAGGGTGAGTAAGAAAATCATGCACCAACTTGTTGTGGATAACCTTCAGGTATAATTTCATTTAAGTTTAGTTGATGATTATTCTTATCATTAGCACAATTAGTATTAGATATCATGATTATTACTAAGAGTGAATATTGAATAACCTAGCCTTAGTTAAGCATGGACTGATCACCTATGTTTATATAAGGCAGTGTTAGCCAATATCCAACCACAGTAATAACTAGTTAGTCATACCGTTACCTAACCTAGGGTTGTAAAATTGTATCAGGACCCCTAAATATTACCTGGTTGTATTAGCGTTGTCAAGTGCTAAGGGTTGATAAAGAGGTGAGTTACTTAAATTATTTTCAAAACATGATACTTGTTCATAAAATTGTTTTGATGGTGATTGATCACGTATATGTATCGAACCATAGGTGTGCATCCAGGGTGTTATATATATTATAATGATCATTATATTTTCCATGCGTGGACATACATGTACAGCTACATGGGGTGTGTTTTACGCTGTATGTGTGAATATATAATGCTTAGGCCGGATACATGATTATGGTGATATGCATGTATATGCATCGAACCATACATGTGGCATCCAGGGTGTTATATATATTATAATGATCATTATATTTTCCAGGCGTGGACATACACGTACAGCTATATGTGGTTTTTTTACGCTATATGTGTGAATATATAATGCCTAGTCCGGATTATGATTGTGGTGACATGCATGGAGCTCATATTTGATCAATAAAATTGTTTATGTGGTTGTATACGGTGTGGGTCTGCTATGGAATTGGTAGACCGTGTGTGTAAATGCTTGATCAATGTGAATGTTTATGTGGTTGTATTCGGTGTGTCTACTGTGGAATTGGTAGACCGTGTGTGTAAATGTTTATGTGTTTGTTTTACTAATGAGTCAGTTTACGTGACTCACCAGCTTTGTGCTGACGTATTTTTATTACTCGAGCATATATCACAGGTTGTTGGTGTAAGGAATGGGAGTTCCTAGGTGAGAGTTGGAATACTTTAGACTGTTCATCTTGTTATAGTTAAGCTTTGTTTAGCTTGGTGGTACTTGGATCACACTGTCTTGAATAAATACTCAAGTTATGTAATGAGATCACATTTCCGCCTTAAGTTTGCGCCGACTGGTCACTGTAAGTGTCCCGGCCTAGGCGAGGTGTGACAAGTTGGTATCAGAGCATTTGTTTAAGAGATTTAGGTATCATCGTAGTATCTAGACTTAAACTAAGAGTAGTAAGCCAAGTAGAAGTGCCAGTCTTTGTAGGGAGAGGCTAGTATAATAGAAGATATATATGATGGGTATGCCGAACTTTATGATGGATGGACAATATGGTAGTTGGGAGTATCCTGGTGTGTATCATATATTGCTTTCATATCTGGCCAGTATGAAAGTTAATGAATGATACCGTTATGATCTCGCAAACATCATATTGTACTGAAATCAGAAAATAGTAGGCATAGTTTTAAGAAGGTGGTTGAGCTCTAGTACTTTGATACTAAAACTTGTATATATATATATATATATATAGGTTTATATATGGGAGCATATCATGCTTACCTTATTCCCATTTGTTTGCTTATGTGGAAAATGATTAATAAGTAGATTGAGAGTTGGTTTTATGTTTCTAAGTTAACCAATGGAATTTGTATATGTTGTCTAGCGTATGTACTCAAGTGTATGAGCGGTTTATGTGTAGTGCAGAGGAGTATGCATATTTGTGGGTGATAAATGAAACCATAGTATACGCAAAGCAGATAGGGCGATATAAGGCTTGAATGAAATACCCTAGACAGGTTAGTTGTGTAATCAAGTAAGGAAGGCATTTGAAGCCAATGTTTTCTTTTTCTACTCGGTGACATATAAAACTCTCTTAGGAGTTTAGTCAGGGGTATCAAAGGTGTATTAGTTAAAAAACCTCTAGAAAAGGTTAATGTGTCAATGGTTGATATTCAATCAACCAGGCGCACATACAAGGACGGTAGGCCTTGCAAGCCGAGGCATTAGAAACCAAAGCAACTATCACTTTTGGGATACGTTAGAAGAAAATTATAGACGTTATTATTAAGAGTAAATAGGATAATAACTAGGATCAGCGGAGATCCAATTTTAGGGATTATAAAGGGAGGCTTGGACCCGCACTTCAATGTCCAACATGTGGAAAATGACTTTCTTGCCCATGTCACCTGTTAATTTGTAGAAATTATAAGAAACCCAGACACACTTGTCATGATGGTAGAAAGCCCCGTTAGTGTTTTAAGGATTAATGTCTTAAGAAATTAAAGAATGAAGAACCCGATGGAGGAAGGTGTAGAGCTTTAGACATAAAGACTGAAGAAGCCATAGGAACCTTGACGTGATAATGAGTACAATACTAATAAACAACTTCTATGCTAAGATACTTTTGAATACTGGTGTTGATAGAAGTTTGATATGTGAACCTTTTAAAGTTTTGTTTAACTAAATTCTCTGCAAGTTAAATAAACCATTTATAATAGTAGCAAATGGAAGGGAATAAGGAATTGGGAGCTATATCAAGGGTTGTACCATCTAAATTAGTAAATACCTCGATAAATATAGAATTACTTGGATTGGTGGATATAGTACTAGGGATGGATTGGTTAGCTTGCCAAACTCGTAAGTTGGGTGATAAGAAGCAAATTTGCATCAAGGACCTGAAGGGGAAACCTTTGATAACTCGAGGGGAAAAACCTAGTAAACCCATAAGTTTCAGTATGATGATAACGGCAATTAAGTATATCCGAAAGGTCAAATAGATTAACTAGTAAATGCACCATAGACTAAGGAAAATAAGAATTTAATTGATATTCCAGTAGCAGTAGAATTTCATGAGGCATTCCCCAAAGGTCATTCTAGACTATCCTCCAATAGAAAAATTGAATTTAGAATCGACTTGATCCCGGGGGTAACCCGTATTGCCAGAGCCATTTACTGTCTTACCTTTACTTTCAATGAAGGAATTAAGAAACCAAATGGTGGAGTTACTGATAAGGTTTTATATATTCTAGCACGTTGACATGGGTCGTTGTCAGGACACGATACGATATGTAGTGGTTGATACCCATAGCCAAGAGGTTAAGACACGATACGATACAATCACTATGAGTTGTTAGTAATGCCATACGACCAACCTATATGTAGTATCCGTAGATCTCTTTAATTTAGTTCTAAGAAAAACACGTCATGGATACACTCACCAGCAAAGAAAGAGCCCAACCGATAATAAACTTCATGCATCTAGAAGGGGTAAATCTCTTATACCAAATTAAGAATGCAATGATAGACCTTAATGGAAAACCATATCAAGAAGGAAACGGTAGTTGGTAGCCAAGATTATTGAGATCTATGAATGATGGCATTTTAAGTTTCGTTAATTGAATATGAGATTCTTAGTTTTGGCAAGTTATGGAACAAGATACCAGAGGAAGTTCATATGTCAAAATACACTATATTCCCTAGTAGCAATAAAATGTAGGATTTGGGAAATGATTATTGTTGGCTGGGGAAAAAACTATATCACAAGACGAGTAGAGAAATACCTTACCTACCTAAAAGTCAAGGCAGAGCATCTGAAACTATTTTACTGTCTATAGAAACCTGAAATCCCATGAAGGAAACGAGAGATGATAATAATGGATTTTGTTTCTAAGCTTCCAAGATTGAGTCATGAGCACAATGCTATTTAAGTAATAATTGATAGGTTCACCAAATCTACACACTTTACCTATCCTTAAGGGCAAATGAAATGTATATCAAGCCTTATACTGAATAGATTGTCTTACGACACGATGTGTTTACATAAGCTATATACAAGGGAGAGATTTATTCTCCTTAAGATTTGGGCAAGGTTCTAGAGAAAGCTAAGAACTCAAATATATCTGAGTATTGGGCAATATGAACACACCAATCAAGCTTTAGAAGGTATACTACGTGCGTACATAATGAACTTTAGTAGTAGTAAAAATGATCATCTAGCATTAATCAAACCTTCGTACAATAATAGCTACCACGCCAATATTATGGCAACACCATATGAATCCGTATATGGGAAGAAATGTAGAGCGCCCATCTTTTTGGCTAAAGTATGAAAAGGTCTATCTAGACATGAGATCATATATGAAACAACTGATAAAGCAGTGATGTCATTAAAACGATAAAACAAATATTAGAATATTGGAACATAGAAATGATGATAATTTACATAGGAAGTGATGACGAGACGAAGAGGTCTTCACCTCATTTGTTCAAAGTTGACAAGTTTCGAGGACGAAACCTAATTTAAGGGGGGTATATTTGTAACATCCTGTTTTTTTAATATAAATAAAATGTCTTGGTTCATATTTATTAGTAAATGAAACGTGTCATTGATCGTCAAAGTGAACCAATAACATGTGACATGGATATTTATGTATTTAAAATTAGTTAATGAGTAATTGCCGGATAGTATGATTATTTGAGATATGAGATCTAGGCGATTAATTACTATTATATGAGACCGTTTAAGTAATAAAATAATATATTATAATTGTCCTACTCCCTTTTTAATGAAACTTACGTCAAAACGTAGAGAATAATAAACTCGTCTCAACAGTATATTCGCATTTTAGTAAAACCTTATATTAATGATAATAATATAGCAATAATAAATTGTAAAAATCAAATATCAAACCGATTTACGTATCTTGCTACCTAATAATAACAAATATCAATATTTAATTAATATCAATGAAGGACACTAAGATGCACGTGTACTACTTCAATGAAAGAGTGGCTCATATGAAAACCTCATGAATCACTAAAATATATGTATTAGGGAACCGGGATTGGGCACATGTATAGAATGAATCTTCAGTTCGAAGTTAAAGAAAGTATAAGTAGTGAAACTCGTATAAATGGCCAGACTCATATTTAGCTTTGATCCCAAACCCTCAGTTTACCTTTGAACGTTATCGCTAGTTATTTGGGAGGGTGAGTAAGAAAATCATGCACCAACTTGTTGTGGATAACCTTCAGGTATAAATTCGTTTAAGTTTAGTTGATGATTATTCTTATCAGTAGCACAATTAGTATTAGATATCATGATTATTACTAAAAGTGAATATTGAATAACCTAGCCTTAGTTAAGTATGGACTGATCACCTATGTTTAAATAAGGCAGTGTTAGCCAATATCCAACCATAATAATAACTAGTTAGTCATACCGTTACCTAACCTAGGGTTGTATAATTGTATCAGGACCCTGATATATTACTTGCTTGTATTAGCGTTGTCAAGTGCTAAGGGTTGATAAAGAGGTGAGTTACTTAAACTATTTTCAAAACGTGATACTTGTTCATAAAATTGTTTTGATGGTGATTGATCATGTATATGCATCGAACCATAGGTGTGGGGTGTTTTTACGCTGTATGTGTGAATATATAATGCCTAGTCCGGATTATGATTATGGTGGAATGCATGGAGCTCATACTTGATCAATAAAATTGTTTATGTGGTTGTATACGGTGTGGGTCTGCTGTGGAATTGGTAGACCGTGTGTGTAAATGCTTGATCAATATGAATGCTTATGTGGCTGTATTCGGTTTGTCTGCTGTGGAATTGGTAGACCGTGTGTGTAAATGTTTATGTGTTTGTTTTACTAATGAGTCAGTTTACGTGACTCACCAGCTTTGTGCTGACGTATTTTTATTACTCGAGCATGTATCACAGGTTGATGGTGTAAGGAATGGGAGTTCTTAGCTGAGAGTTGGAATACTTTAGACGGTTCATCTTGTTATAGTTAAGCTTTGTTTAGCTTGGTGGTGCTTGGATCACACTGGCTTGCAATAAATACTCAAGTTATGTTATGAGATTACGTTTCCACCTTAAGTTTGCGCCGACTGGTCACTGTAAGTGCCCCGGCCTGGGCGGGGTGTGACACGTGGTATGGCCATTTCGAGTTTCTGGTTATGTCATTTGGTTTAACAAACGCACCAACAGTGTTCATGGACCTGATGAACAGGGTGTGTAAACCTTACCTGGACAAGTTCGTGATAGTATTCATTGACGACATTCTGATTTACTCACGGACTCGAGAAGAGCATGAGCAACATCTGAAAATGATTCTAAGTCTACTCAAGCAGGAAAAGTTGTATGCCAAGTTGTCCAAATGCGAGTTTTGGATTCGTGAAGTTCATTTCCTCGGTCACGTGCTGAACGAGAAAGGTATACACGTCCATCCAGCCAAAGTAAAGTCGATCAAAGACTGGCATAGACCCAATACCCCAATAGAAGTTCGGGAATTTCTAAGGTTAGCTGGCTACTATCGGCGATTTATCGAGAATTTTTCAAAGATAGCCCAGTCACTGACAGTCTTGACTCAGAAAGGCAAGAAATTCGAATGGGGAAATCCGCAGGAATCCGCTTTTCAGCTCTTGAAGCTCAAGTTATGCAACGCACCCATTCTCTCAATTCCAGAGGGAACGGAAGATTCTGTGGTCTATTGCGAAGCATCTCACCAACTCAAGGTGCATGAACCAAACTACCCGACCCACGATCTGGAGTTGGGTGCAGTAGTGTTCGCCCTCAAGATATGGAGACACTACCTCTATGGGACTAAGTGTACTATCTTTACTGACCATAAGAGCTTACAACATATATTTGACCAAAAGGATTTGAACATGCGTCAAAGACGATGGGTTGAGCTACTCAATGACTATTACTGTGAGATTAAGTACCATTCAGGGAAGGCAAATGTTGTAGCAGACGCATTAAGCTGAAAGGAACGTGCCAAAACGCTATGCGTACGTGCGTTAGGCATGACCATACAGACCGATCTCACTGCTCGTATTCGTCAGGCTCACAAATGCAGGTACTCAATACACCCCGGCGCATATAAGATGTATAAGGACCTCAAACCGTACTATTGGTGGCCTAACATAAAGGTTGTATTGCGACCTATGTCAAACGTTGTCTAACGCGTTCAAAGGTCAAGGCAGAGTACCAGAAGCCGCCAGGTATGCTTCACCAACCATAGATTCCTGTTCGGAAATGGGAACAAATCTCTATGGATTTCATCACTAAGTTGCCAAGAACATCTCGTGGTCATGATGCGATTTGGGTTATTGTTGACCGTTTGACAAAGTCTGCACATTTCTTGCCAATCAAGGAAACAGACGAAACGGAGAAATTATCCCGATTATACATCAATGAGATTGTGTCAAGGCATGGTGTGCCTACTTCAATAATCTTTGATTGAGACAGTCGTTTCATGTTAGGATCTGAGTTTGTTTGTTTTGATTGTTTAACTAAATATGATAATAGTGAAACGAATATAGAATGAAAGTGCAGCGGAATAATAAACTGTTAATCAAAACAAGAGAGTAAATGTTTTCAGATCGAATGCTTTCATTTATCTAAAAGATTACAATCGTACAAATACTCCCCCTCAGCCTGATCACACAGTGTTTGTCTGAGAGAATGTTTGTGTATGTGATACAATAGAACAGTACAAGCACTGTTCTATTTATAGACAGACTCAAACCACTGATGACCTAAGCTGACGTCACCTAAGACAGTGACCTCTAACAGAATAACAAACATAAACATCTTCCTATTACAAACTACTGTTACATTGAAAGCACTGATAGTAAACAGCTGTTGTAGGAAAACTCTGATGGTCTTGTATCCTCTGCTGGAGCCTAAGTGATGTTGGCTCCAGCAGTGCTTTAGTCTTCAGTACTTGAATCAGAAGTTGTTCTTCATCATACCTTTGGTCAGCAGTTGTTCTTCATCAGTTGTTTATTCAGCAGTCCTTTGTATCAGCAGTTGTCATAGCAGTTGTTTGGATAGAACAGTTGTTAGAGTCAGCAGTCTTTTGGGAGAAGTAAGTTGTAAAGACTGTTTATTGAAAGGATCAACTGTTAGCATATTTTGGCTTTCCAATCATCTGTTCTTCTCCAGGTCAGCAGACCCAACAATCTCCCCCTAGAACAGATGATGCCAAAACTCAGCTTTATTTATTGATCTTTATTCCTCATCAGACTTTCTCTGATTTGACCTTTGAAATGTAATTCAAAGTTCAGAGCAAACAAGTCTTCTTCATCTCTTTCAAGTTCCAGATTCAGCAATGTTTGGTGATCTTCTGCGCATAGGCTGTAAGCATCATCCATGCTAATCTTCTGAACCCTTCCATCTGACCTGAGCAATGTCAATTCATGGTTGTCTTTATTGACTTTCCATTTTAGAATTTTTGAGTCAGTGGATTTGCTGAGTTGAATTTTTATTCTGGATGAGTTGGGTGATGGAGGTCTTCCAACGAGTTCTCTTAGCTTCTCTGTTGTAGGATCAGAGAAAAAAATGTACTTGATTGAAGAGCCCTTCCTTGATGAATGTATCAGCAAACTTCCTCTGATCTTCTTCTGACATTTCCTTTTGTTTCTTGAACTGTCTTCTTGCAGCAGTTGATAGATCAGAGGTGTCAAGTAGGCTGTCCAAGGTAAAGGTCTGTTGGGGTCTCTTCATCATTGGCTCATCAGTGTAAACAGGTTTTCTTGGTAGGCTAGGATCCATCTTTCTGTTTTCTTCCAGACTCTTGTATGTCTCAACCAGCCTTAGCTCAGACCATCTAGAGACTGACCTCATTTCCCCATAGTTGGCAGCTACAATCTCTTGCCTCATCCTTTTAAACTTCAAGGCTCTGACTGGGTCTCTGCCTTTGCCAAAATTAGGAGTAGACACTTTAGCCTTGGGGTCTTTGGCCATTTCTTCAATTCTGAGAAGTTCTTCTCTCAAAGCATGTGTGGTCCAACCATTGAACTGCTTCTTGGTTGCTTTGTATGGCTTGGTTGCCATAATCTGTTCCAGAAGAGAATCCCTTACCTCCTTTTCCAAGTCACCACTAAGAGGCATGGAGGACATGGAGTTGCTCAGGGTCTTAGCAAAGTCTTCAATCCTTCTGAGTTTGCTAAGCTCTGCTGAATGGATGCCCTGAGCAGTCCTGTCATCCTTCCCTTTGCATTTCTCCCTAATGATGGCATCCACCTGTTCACCCTTGTATTTCAGATAAGTATCAATGTTGAGGGGAACAGGGAAGTTTGGGAGAGATGGGAAGGATCTGTCTGATGGCTGTTCAGTATTGTAGAAGGATTGTAATTCCCCCTTGAGTAGATCAAGTTCAAGGGGATACTGAACAACCAATGGTGTAATGGTTGGTGGTGGTCTATGGGATCTGAATCTGGATGTGTGTGGTGAGAATGATGTGATTGGAATAGCTGTGATAGAAGGAGTGGATTGTGCAGTTGAGGTGGTGTTTGGTGATGTGTGTATGTTTTCATCATGTACAACAAAGGTTGATTTTCTCTTCCTTGTGTACATGATTTTAGGGGATGGTGATTTGGTAGCAGTGGTTGGATTAACATCTGTTGGCCTTTTAGTAGGTCCAGCAGATGTTTGGGATTTGGCTGGTGATGTAGGTTTGGTGGTTGTATGTTCAGGTGTGTATGTTGGTTTGGGTATAGTGGTTTGGGAAGCAATGTTTTGGGTGGTTTCAGTGTTTTGGGTGGCAGTGGTTTCAGTAGCAGTGGTTTTGTCAACAGAGGTGTTTAACTTGGATGGTGGTTTTCTGACATGCTTAGCAGGCCTTTTCATCCTTTTAGAGGATCCTACATCTTCAGTCTCCTGCTGTTGTTTCTTCTTGAGTTCTACTAGTGACTCTGCTTTAACTTCCAAGGTGTCAGCTCTTTTCTGTTTTTCTTGAGCAGCCTTTTCAGCTTCTATGTTTGCAGAGTCATCAACTGCTTTGTTCTTGTCAGTGGTTTGTTGTGGTGCTGTTGGTTTTGCTTGTTGTTGTTGTTGTGGAGCTGTTTTAGTATACTCTGGTTTGTTGGCAGACTTGGCTTGGCCTTTTTGAGAAGGAGGACAACCAAAGGGATCTAGCTTTGGTAGCCTATCTCTGCCACTCTCCCCCTTTTTGGCATCATCAGCCGTGAAAGCATCATCATTTTCATCCCTGAGAATGGTGGTAGGGGCAGAGCCAGTAGTCTTCAGCAGGTGGTCCTTGATGGCTTTAATATCTGCATGGGTATCTTTGTACCTTGCATCCACCATGTTTCTGATCTCAGCCATATATGTCTCATGTGTCTGATCAGCCAGTTTTCTGTGAGCTATGATGATGGGGGAAACGGATTTCCATAGCTCACTAGCTATATCAGCTGTTGATGGTTGACTCTTGGAAAGGTCTGCAATGGAGGCCAGTATAAGCTTGACATCAGATTTGATGTCAGCTACAGAGGTTTCAATTGTACAAACTCTGTCCGTCAATTCTTGGTATTTTGACCCATCTCCTAAGTTAATAGGATCATCTGAGTCCCTACCAGTGGTAGTTCTACCTGATTCAGTCCTAATAGGTGAATCAGATGCCCCTTTTTCTTGGTACTGGGGACTTCCATCTGTTTTTGGAGACACTATAGTGGCTTCAACAGTTGTTGCCTTCAAGGGAGTCTTAGCAATGTAATCACTGTCCTGATGTGAGACAGTGGTCTCTACATCAGTAGTGGCTGCTCCACTTGAAAACTTACCTAGAGTTGTATTGAACTCAGGTGGTGTAGCCTCCTCTTCTGTTTGTTGGATAGCAGATTGAATGTTCTCAGGACCAGTCACTTGTGGAAGTATGCTCTCAGTGATAGGTGGAAGAGAGGAACTGGGATCTTCCTGAGATTTGTCAATTGCCTCAAACAGAGGTTGCATGGTTTGTGGAACATGATGTGATGGTGAGGGTGGAGGAGTAACAAGAGAATTAGCCCTGGGAGAGGGGGTTGTGAACATTTAGCCAAGTGACTCAAATGTATCATGATGTGTGTCCCCTTGGCTTACAACATGATCCTTTTAGGAGGATTCATGAGGAGTTTGGTCAAGTAGAGGTATGTCCAACTGTTGTGAAGAAGTAACAACAGTGGTTTCAGGTTGCTTTTGTGGTGCAACAGAGGTTTCTTCTGGTACCTCATCATCCAGAAGCCTCATTTGTGGTTGAGTGGTGGTTTTTGTGGATGGATGTTTCTTTTTGAAAGTGGCTGGTGTGGGTTTCACAGCACTGGATGTAGTGCCATGATCACCAGGAGCAGTGGGCTCAACAACAGAGGTTTTGACAACAGTTGTTGTCTTTGTCCTCTTTGTTTGTGTTTTAGAAACTTTTGACACTTTAGACACTTTTTCTTGGGTGCTTCCACCCAGCATTCTAGTGAAAGTTTCATCAGTTAAGCTTTTCATTTGCATAGCCTCACCCTTTTTGAAAACTTTTTCTGGTAAGACTTTTTGTAAGAGTACACTAAGAATTCTTGGGTAGATAAGAAAAGCATTGTTAGACCCAGACTTGATTGCTTTCACATTTGATACTAAGTCCATGAACAATCCCTGGGAGAGATTGAAGTCAGAGTTTGACAACATAGCATAACCCAGATATTGCATCCTTAATGGGATTTCATTAAAAGATGTGGACTTAGCAGAGACACGTAGAAGAAGGGTATGGAAGAAAAATTTCATGACTGGAGGGAAAAACTTTTTGAAAAGAGTTGATCCAGTCATCTGACCATCGTACCCTCTTTCTTGGAACTCAGTGTGAAGCTCTGTTTTAGTAAAGGAGTCCTTACCTGCCAAGTCATTCAATGTGAAGGTTGTGGATATGATTTCAGGGGTAATGACGATACTGGTTTCTCCAATTTTGGAAATAATGGAAGTAGGGTTTTTGTCTTGGAGTAAAAACTCAGCATTCAACCAAAATTCTTGGAGAGTATCGAGATAAATGGGGGCGTTAGCGGTTAAGATGGGTAGGTATTTGGAGTTTAGAAAAATGTCGATGGTGGAATGGAATGAAACGTTGTCATCTGTTTTAATCAGATAGGGGAGACAATTGTGAGTGGCTTTGGCTTGAAGATCCATTGTAATGGATTTCGAAGGTGAAGATGAATGAAAATTTGATTGAGGGTTTGAGAATGAAGAAGGCGGTTTCTGTATTTTGAATACAATGAGACAGTGTAACATTTGTTGTGGTAAAACAGGGTTTTTATAGGCTCATGGAAACCGTTGATGTGGCCAAACCTCTGCTTATATGAGCAGACGTGGCAATCATCTGATGGATGAAACATCTGGTGGAGAACAGCTGTTTTTGGCAAACAACTGATACAAACAGCTGATGGAACCAACTGTGGTTTTTTTTTTTTTCATAGATATAGTATAATATATAAGGAAACAGTTGTTTTATCTGAACAGATGTTCTGAAACAGATTTTTCAACTAACAGTTGTTTTATCTGATCAGATGTTTTGAAACAGATTTTTCAACCAACAGTGGATATGAATGAAACAGTGGTTGTTTTATCTGATCAGATGTTATAAACAGATTTTTCAACCAAACAGCTATTTGAATAAATTTTGATTTTCTGAAACATTTTATTATGATTAAAAAAATTTATTTGTTTAATCCATGTTTAACATACCAATTCTGGAAATCAGATTTGTAAAGGTAGATGTGTCTAAAGCTTTTGTTAACACATCTGCCAACTGATCCTCTGTTGGAACATGGTGAAGAGAAATCAAACCTTTTTCATAGCTGTCTCTGACAAAATGATGTCTTATGTCAATGTGTTTGGTAGTGGAATGAGAGACTGGATTTTTGATGATATTTTCAGCAGCTTGACTGTCCAACATGAGTGGAGTCTGTAGTGCAGTTATCCCAAAATCCAGTAGTTGATTTTGAAGCCACATGAGTTGGGCTGTACAGCTTGCAGCAGCAATGTATTCAGCTTCAGCTGTTGAGGTTGAAACAGCTGCCTGCTTTTTGCTTTGCCAGGAGACTAAGGCATTCCCTAGAAATTGGCACCCTCCTGATGTGGATTTTCTTGTGGTGTGACAGCCAGCAAAGTCACTATCTGAATAACCTAAAAGCTCAATGTTTCCATTAGCAGGATACCAAATACCAAGTGTGGGAGCACCTTTGAGGTATCTGAATATCCTTTTCACAGCAATAAGGTTTGACTTTCTGGGTGAAGCCTGGGATCTTGCACAGACACAGGTGGCAAACATAATGTCTGGCCTAGATGCAGTTAAGTACAGTAAAGACCCAATCATGCATCTATAATGTGTTTGATCAACCAGTTCATCCTTGTCATCAAAAGTGAGCAGCTTGAATGTACTCATGGGAGTGCTACATGGCTTACAATCATTCATCTCAAATCTGGTTAATAAATTCCTTACATATTTGTTTTGGTGAATGAATGTGCCATTTTGCAGTTGTTTCACTTGAAGACCAAGGAAACACTGAAGCTCCCCCATGGCACTCATCTCAAACTCTGTTGTCATGAGTTTTCTGAACTCTTCACACATTTGGTTACATGTGGATCCAAAAATGATGTCATCCACATATATTTGAACAATCATTAAGTGCTTCCCTTTCCATTTAAGAAATAAAGTTTTATCTATTTTACCTCTTGTGAAACCAATGGATAAGAGAAATGTGGAAAGAATTTCATACCAGGCCTTGGTGCTTGTTTGAGTCCATACAAAGCTTTGTTGAGCTTGTAGACATAGTCAGGATGGAATGTGTCTTCAAAACCAGGTGGCTGACATACATAGACCTCCTCCTGAATTTTGCCATAAAGGAGAGCACATTTGATGTCCATCTGATACACCTTTATGTTGTGGTTGACAGCAAAGGCTAAAAAGAGTCTGATGGCTTCTAGTCTTGCTACAGGAGCAAAAGTCTCATCATAATCTATTCCTTCTTCTTGTCTGAAGCCTTGAACCACAAGCCTGGCTTTATTCTTGACAACAATACCCCTTTCATCAGTTTTGTTTTTGAAGACCCACTTTGTTCCTATAGGACAAACATCCTTAGGTAGTGGTACAAGCTCCCATACTTGTTGTCTTTTAAATTGAAGGAGTTCTTCTTGCATGGCTTCTACCCAACTGTTGTCTTGTAGTGCCTCTTGGTACTTGACAGGTTGTGAGAGGGATAGTAAACCTGCAAAAAGACATATATTGGAGGATTGGCTTCTTGTGAGCACACCCTCTCTGATGTTGCCAATGATCTGGTCTGGTGGATGAGCTCTTAAGTAAATAAGATCTCCCTGATATGGAACGATGGCATTTTGAGGTGATGGACAGAGCTTTGGTGACTCTGTTGGTGTAACATCTGTTGGTACTTCTGTAGTGCCATCAGATGTTTGGAATGGTAATGGAGGAATGGGTCCAAGTGGTGTGAAACTTGACTGACTTTTGTCAACAGATGATAGGTCAGTGGTTGTGAGGGGTGAAGCAGTGGTTTGAGGATAAGACTGGCCAACAGTGGTTGACACAGCTGTGGCAGAGTTTTGACAGTTGTTTTGAACAGTTGCTTCCTCTGAGGCAGAATAGATTTTGTAGTGACTGGGGATCACAACATCTGTTCTGTAATCTTGTTGTGGAGACTGTGGAATACCTGCATTGTTAGTTTTAACAGTGATATCTTCAAATTTGAATTTATCTAAATCAAATAGTTCAGCAGGGTTTGCAGGGATTTTTAGAGATGAAAGTTCATTGAACTTTACATTCAGAGTTTCTTCTATTGTCCTGGTCCTTGTGTTAAACACTTTATAGGCCTTAGCAGTAGAAGAATATCCCAGAAAATAACCACAGTCTACTTTGGCTGCAAATTTTGAAATGGAATCTTTGAGATTTAAAATGAAACATGGGCAGCCAAAGATTTTGAAGAATGAAATTAATGGTTTGATTTTGAACAAAATTTCATAAGCAGTTTTTTGATGTCTGGGGTTGATCAAAACTCTGTTTTGAACATAGCAAGCAGTGTTTACAGCTTCTGCCCAAAAGGACAGTGGCAAACCAGAATCTGCTAGCATGGTTCTTGCAGCTTCTATAAGAGTTCTATTTTTCTTTCAACCACCCCATTTTGTTCTGGTGTTCTTGGGATGCTGTACTGCCTCACAATCCCTTTTGACACACAGAAGTCATCCAACTCCTTATTCTTAAACTCTGTTCCATTGTCACTCCTGAAGACTTTTACTGGCAAGTCATATTGTTTTTCAACTTTGGTGACAAAGTCCTTCAATATACCTGCAGTCTCATCCTTAGAATGTAAAAAGTAAGTCCATGTAAACCTAGAAAAATCATCAACTATGACAAGACAAAATCTCTTTCTTCTTAGACTCATGATTTTAACAGGGCCAAACAAGTCCATGTGCAACAATTGTAGACACTGACTGGTTTTGGACTCATCAATGGATTTGTAAGAGATTTTATGTTGTTTCCCTTTTAAACAGGAAACACAATGCTCATCACATTTAAATTCTTTTGATGGTAAACCTCTGACAAGGCTTTGTTTGGAGAGTATGTTGATAGTATTAAGGTTGGTGTGACCCAATCTCCTATGCCACAATTCTGTCTCCTTAGTGGAGGCAGCAGAAAATAGACAGACATTTGCCATAGGATTGTCCTTTAACATATCAACAACATACACATTGCCACTTCTATGAGCAACAAGTTGTGCTTTGCTCTCAGCAATGATGGTATCAATCTTTTTCACCACTTCTGGCCCAATAATCTTACAAGTTTTCTTTGTGAAAAATGAGCCATAACCTTTGTCACTCATTTGTGAAACACTCAGAAGATGAAACTTGAGATTATCAATAAGATTGACATATTCAAACTTGAGTTTACCAGCTTGTACAGTCCCTGAACCCAACACCTTACCTTCTGAATCATTACCAAAGGATATATCACCCCCTCCATGAGCCAAGAAGTCCAGAAGAAGGGCTCTACATCCTGTCATGTGCCTGGAGCCTCCACTATCTACATACCAAAGACTATCTAAACAAGCAGAAGCTCCCTGCACATCAGTAAATGATTAGTTTTGGTGAGTGTCCAAAGCCAGTTTGGCTTTGGATGGGTCCTCAGACCTTTCAGACTCAAGCTTTGGAAGGTGATCAGTGGTTTGGACTAATTTCTGAATTAAGTTCAACAACTGCTGCTGACCATTTGCCAGTGCTTGGATGTCAACACTTGGGGCAGCAGTTGTTTGATCACTTCCTGACAGATGATAATACCCATATGGATTTCTGTTCACTCTTGGTTTAGAGGGTCTTTTTGGCTCCTCATAAACATGTGGCAGACTGTGACATGGTGGTTGACCATAACCTCTTGGGTATTTGCTTGTGGGTGGAGCATCTGTTACTTGGACATCTCTAGAAGCAGATGTTTCAAGCCTTTTAGTAACAGGTGTTTGGACAGGGGTGAAGGTCTGTTTGGGCTTTCCTTTTGAAGTACTAACCACAGGGTTTGCAAGAGTTTTAGCTTTGTATTCTTGTACTTTTACATCAAAATTTTTGAGATACAAGCACTCTTTGGTCTTGTGATTCTTTTTCCCACATATTGAGCATGTGGCTTTGGAATCACATTCACTTGTTCCTTTGTTAATGTCATATGCTTTTAGAAGAAAACAGTTTTTAGTGACATGATTCTTCTTTTCACAGAAATCACAGAACAAGTTGACAGTCTTTTCTTTCTTCTTCCCCTTTTCAGCCTTCTTTTCAGCAGATGTTTGAGCATCTGCTGGAAGATTTTTCAGGGGTATGACTTTTGCCAGGGGAATGACTTTTGCCTGAGGAGCTGTCTTCCCATCAGGTGTTTTAAAATCAACAGGTTTAAAATTCTCAAGAGTATCACACTCATCAGACCAAGTAGGTTTAAATTCATACTTCTCAAGTTCAGTAAAAGATGAGGAACCTTCTGGTTTTTCAAGAACAATTTTCTTACCATTTGGTTCAGTGATTTTAATCTCTTGACCCTGCAGGTTTGTTGGTACTACCTCGACAGACTTTTGACTCTTTTTGTCAGTGTTTTCAAAAGCTGGAGCAGTGGTTTCAAAACCAAAGCCAAACTTCACATGACTTTTGGTTTGTTTGTTGAGTAGCATCTCAAAACCTCTACATGATTCCACCCATTTCTCACATTCAACTTGGGTGGACTCAAGCTCACTTTTACAACTTTGATATTTTGCTATCATAGTTTGGAGCTGGTCTTTGGTTATGGTTGCTTCATGTTTTAAGCTGCTTATTTCAGACTCTTTACAGATAAACTTGTTTTTAAATCTTTTGAAAGTTTTTCAAATTTAACTTCATCATCCAAAATTTTCTTTTTAAGGTTTTCATTCACCTCTTTGATGTTAGCAAATGCAATTACACATTTGTCAGAACACAACTCTTTAAGAATTTGAGGAGATACCTTAGCAGCAGCCATCAATGCACAATCACACTTGCACTCACAGTCATCAAATGCACCCCAGGGATCTGAGAGATTCACAACCTCTTCTTCAGGTTTTTCACCTGTAACAACTTCACTAACAACATCATCAGTCACAACATCAGATTCAGTCACCACCTCCTCAGATTCAACCACATCAACCATGGCCATGAAACAGAAGTTTTCTGGTTCATTTTCAGCTTTGGCAACTAATGCAAAATTTTCATCTGTTAACTCATCAGGTAGACTGCTCCAATCAACAAAGCCTTGTGTAAAGAAGCTCTGTTGACTGGTCTCTGCAGGAGCAGAGGATGAAGCAACAGTCGTTTGCACAGGTGCTTGAGCAACAGGTGTTTGCACATAGTGAATCTGAGGAACAGTGGTTTGGACATACTGGACCGGAACAGTGTTTGAGGACTGTGCAAAGTGAGTAGTGTTTTGCACATTTGGTCCAGGGGCATTATAGGAATTCTGATAAGTGTTGGTCTGTGATCTTTGATTTGGATAGGTGATCATAGGTGTACCATGTTGACCCCTACATTCCCTAGCAAAATGACCAAGTCTATGACATTTGTAACACTTTATCTTTGATTTATCCAACCCAACCTTAGACTGCCAGATAACCCTGGAAACCTTCTCCCAATTTTCTTGTAAAAATTGTTAGTTCTTACACTGAGAAGGGCCAATTGGTGCATAATGTCCATTTCTTCCAAATCATCAGGGTCAAAGTATTTCAGGTCATCATACTCAAAGGATATATTGTCAGATGCCTGGATATCACCACCACTTGCTGTGAAAGCATAGTTTGGTGAATAAGAATCAGAGTTAAAACCTGAGTTAAAACCTGATGTTATGTCAATGAAATGATCATAACTCTGATCCTTAGTGTTTCCAGGCACCTCATCATGACCCAAAAGTGCTGTATTCCCAAATACATAGTCATCAGACACTTTTCCAGAGTCCTGGAGCTTCTTTTTCTGGTTAAGCTCTCTCTCATAGGTCAAGAGCTTACCATGAAGCTGGGTCAGTGATAGGTCTTTAAATCCAATTGAGTTTCTCATCACAATAGCAATAGTGTCCCATTTGTCTGGTAGAGATCTTAAAAACCTATGGTTCAAGGTTGAATGAGGGTAAGTAAGACCAACCAATTTTATTTCACTAATTAAACAATTAAACCTCTCAAACTGTTGAGTTAATGACTCTCCTTTGACATGACTGAATGTTTCATATTGTTGGTTAAGTATTTCACGATTGTTTTCAATAACCTCCTCAGTCCCACCAAACTGTTCTTTCAGTGCATCCCACAACTCCTTTGCACTGTTATAGTGTAACAACCCAGCATATATATCATTGGGTAGAGCCATGGCCACAATACTGAAGGCCTTAGCATCTAACTCAATTTTCTGAAAATCCTGGTCGGAGTAGTTTTCAAGTTTCTTTGGCTCAAACACCTTGGGATCTTCAGTACTCGGCACAGTCGGAACATTTGGTCCAAAGATAACCGACTTCCAACACCCAGTGTTTTGTTGAGCTAGAACATGGCTCATCCGACGTTGCCAGATATTGTATTCAGATCTCACAAGCATCGGTGGCTTGTTGTTCGTGCCAGTGTTATGTGGATCGTGATTGATTGAAGCCATTCTCTGATTTTTCAAAAAACAAAGTCTGTTTAAAAACGGTTGAAACGAAATTAAACTATTACTCTGTTTTCAATCCAACAGACAAACGATATCAATAATTGTGAGCTGATTATTAAATTGATTTGTTAGATCGAATTTAATTGACCAAGCTCTGATACCAATTGTTAGGATCTGAGTTTGTTTGTTTTGATTGTTTAACTAAATATGATAATAGTGAAACGAATATAGAATGAAAGTGCAGCGGAATAATAAACTGTTAATCAAAACAAGAGAGTAAATGTTTTCAGATCGAATGCTTTCATTTATCTAAAAGATTACAATCATACAAATACTCCCCCTCAGCCTGATCACACAGTGTTTGTCTGAGAGAATGTTTGTGTGTGTGATACAATAGAACAGTACAAGCACTGTTCTATTTATAGACAGACTCAAACCACTGATGACCTAAGCTGACGTCACCTAAGACAATGACCTCTAACAGAATAACAAACATAAACATCTGCCTATTACAAACTACTGTTACATTGAAAGCACTGATAGTAAACAGCTGTTGTAGGAAAACTCTGATGGTCTTGTATCCTCTGCTGGAGCCTAAGTGCTGTTGGCTCCAGCTGTGCTTTAGTCTTCAGTACTTGAATCAGCAGTTGTTCTTCATCAGACCTTTGGTCAGCAGTTGTTCTTCATCAGTTGTTTATTCAGCAGTCCTTTGTATCAGCAGTTGTCATAGAAGTTGTTTGGATAGAACAGTTGTTAGAGTCAGCAGTCTTTTGGGAGAAGTAAGTTGTAAAGACTGTTTATTGAAAGGATCAACTGTTAGCATATTTTGGCTTTCCAATCATCTGTTCTTCTCCAGGTCAGCAGACCCAACATTTCACTTCAAGATTTTGGCAGTCTCTGCAAGAAGCTCTTGGTTCCAGATTAGACATGGGCACCGCTTACCATCCTCAGACATATGGGCAGAGTGAAAGGACCATCCAGACGCTGGAGGACATGCTCCGCGCATGTGTAATTGAGTTTCGGGAAAATTGGGATACGCATTTGCCATTAATCGAATTTTCCTACAATAACAGTTACCACACCAGAATCAAAGCTGCCCCTTTCGAAGCGTTGTACGTGCGCAAGTGTCGGTCGCCCGTGTGCTAGGCCGAAGTAGGGGATAAGCATTTGACAGGTCCCGAACTCATCCAGGAGACAACCGACAAGATCTTCCAGATCAGGGAAAGATTGAAAGCTGCCAGAGGCACGCAGAAGAGTTATGCGGACAAAAAGCGCAAGCCTTTAGAGTTTCAGGTAGGTGACAGTGGCATACAAACTCAAGCTACCACAAGAACTCAGTGGTGTCCACGACACGTTTCATGTCTCGAACCTCAAGAAGTGTCTTGCTGATGAGTTAAGGTTATCCCTCTAGAGGAAATCAACATCGACAAACAACTTCATTTCATAGAGGAACCACTCGAGATAACAGATTGGAAAAATCAGAAACTTCATCGCAGTCAGGTCAAGCTAGTCAAGGTACATTGGATTTCCAAACACGGACCTGAATTTACATGGGAGCGTGAGGACCAGATGAAACGCAAGTACCCACATCTTTTTCAGAAGACCACTGGTTCAAATGACCAACACCGAAAATTTCGCGGACGAAATACCTCTAACAGGGGGAGAATGTGACACTGTCGAAATCACAGGTCATATTCGTACACTTAGTTACTTACTTACAATGTCCATGGTATTACACTTTAACATTTGCATCATAGTTGGGCTAAACAGGGTTCCAACGTTACAATCTCAGGGCATATAGTCTAACAAGTAGACCCACTAGTTAGTTCAAGGCCACAATTAGTTCAACAATTCATGCTAGGCTCTAGGAATCCCATGCACAACTCTAACAGACAGAAATCCATGCAACTAAACATAAATGGTCACCCCGACATAGAAAAAATCAAAAAAATGTTCGTCTACGTGAAACATACACTTGCATTGTCCGACAAAAACGATTAAACTTGTGCACAAAGGACATTAGTGGGAAGCAAATACATATGTACATTCATAGACAAGCCAATGTGTAACAAAAATCAAATAATATATATGTGTATGTATATTCACGAGCACACATACACACACATCACCAAGGTTTCCATGCTTTACACTTTAATTCCCCATGAAAGCACCAAAGTGGAATGAGGGACACACGTTAGCTTATTCTTACACAGGTTGACTTCCTAAAACCATAAAAAACACTATGTAGGAGTCCATGTACACACATGAAAACACATTGGGAATGAACAACTCACCTTACCCACACATACACACATACATACATACGATATATACACACAGACAACACACACATATATACACACTCACACGACACATATACACTCACCATTCTTATCCATAACACACCAAACTTCTATGCTTTATACAAACATGGCAACAACAAAATTTACATGGACCTCAAGACCATAGTTGACTTACCACAAAAACACATTTTGTGCTATTGATTTTCGGCGCCCAAGAGTCAACAAGAAGCTGTGCTCACAATTTCCTAAGACTCTAGTCAACCCCTTGCATAAGAATGGCAAAACATAGAACATTTGATCCTTTTCACATTGTTGAGCTTGCCCAAAGTACCTTACTTCTTCCCCATGATTTTCGGCTACTATACACCACCCTACAAGCTAAGCCAAAAACCAAAGTCAACACATTTCCCTTACAAGAGCTCTAGGAGAATGCACACTTAGAAAACAAGAAGTTGACTATCCTTAATTGTGAACCAATGAGACCATGTCCATCCTCTCACCATTCGACTATATATAGGGCACAAGAAGGACATAAGAATCACACTACAACTCCTCACAACACACTAACACACTAACACTTGAACTCTCCTCCCTTTCCTTTGATTATCTTTCGGCCGAACCAAGGGGACCTAAGAGGGGTCTTGCTCGATCACTTGTCCTCACCATTTGGGAGTCATAAGTAGCTAGCAAGTCTTTAGGAGTCATTTGGAAGGAAGTTAACTTATTTTTCTTTATATATTCTCGGCTATAACTCAAGGTATCACATCCGAACCATTATCCATTTATATGTGTAAATGCTCATCCATAGCACACTCACCCGATGCATACACACCCTCGCACACTATAACCATGAGTTGTTCAAGTTAAACTAACTAAAACACTTAAGTTTTATGTTAAAAGTTTAATGTTTTAGCTTATACATACTCAATCACATATATATACGATTACATGCATGATAGAACTCGTATGTGGACATTTACGTACCCCCAGACATACATTTGAAAGTATGCGTGAGAGTATAGGGTCAAGGCCGGCCCAAGCTAAGCCAAACATGTTTAGTTTTGTAACTTATACAAAAGCTCAATTCATAATCATGTGTTAGAATAATAAAAACATGTGTTAACAAGCTTAACACAAGGATTTTCTTGGAAACATATGATATGCGAGTATATATATAAAGGCAAACACCTAAACAAGTCGTTTTTATACAAGAATACCCAAAAATGTGTCCATACGCCACCCTAGGCCTACATAAAGGTGACAAACATAACACTTGGTAACATTTAGTAAGACAAAGCACTTGTTTTACCCAAAAGCAGACTAAAACAGAGTCACTTGAATGACAACACGAACATTTCTGACACATACAGTGTGTGACACACATGGATAGTGGTACAGAAGCCTCTAGTCCATGAGTGTCCCAGTCGGGTGAACGGTTGCATGGTAGTTAGAAAGAAACGAAGACCTAAGGTGCCTTTATATGAACTAAGGTATCCCCAGGACAGACACATAGTGCCAGATTCAGTTCCGTTTAGCATCCAGACATCAAGTGAGTATTCACGGCCACTTTTTACAGTTTTTACATTTTTTCGGGGGAAAAACATGCTTACAGTTTTCAATTACAATACATGACTATTATGTGAACATGAGACATTACGGTTCAGGATCCATTAAGCCCTCGTGTCATACATCATACCATAACCATTAGCTATGGACTTAGCCATGAAACACCGGGATAGATCTATTGGGTTGACACCCCCACTCTTGGTCAGTCGCTCTGACCGGATGACAGATATCAAAAGAGTGGTTGTATTTCACATTATTAAATTGTCTTTAGTGTACAATGGGCGAGGCACAAAATGTCAAGGTTTGGTTATAGGCTCATGCCAGATCACATATATTGATTATTGCTCTATCTAGGCAATGATTTAGTTGGTTTTGGATTACTTGTCCATCATATAGAAAACCCGTGAACTCACCAACTTTATGTTGACCCATATTTCCTTTAATGTATGTTTTTCAGGAAATTAGCATGGATAGTGGAACTTGCGGGGGGCGCGTGCGAGCATTTGTGGGATACCTTCTTTTGGACCGTTGTGTTGTTGTCATAATACTAGACATTTACATACAATGGTTTTGAATCTTAAACAATTAACTCTATGTAGAACAAATCTGGTTGTTTAATGAAAGTTCCCACTTTATTTTAATCAATGCTCGTGTGACCTTTTTGCTTCGAAATCTTTCGAAGTCGCACCTCCCGTTTCCGCCTAGGCGGGGTGTGAGACAATAACAATAAAAAAATTATTTTTATGATTTATTGCTAAAAACTTTTCAAATACTTGATATGGTTGGATGGTAAAAATAGTAAAAATACAATATTTTAAATAATTAAAAATAAGTGATATTAGAAAATCAATGTCAATATCCAGTTAAAAGAAATAATGTTTAAAAATTAACTTAGCAAAATTTATAACTATCATGTCAATGTCTTTTTTTTTAATACAACATATCTTGACAATTGTATATGTTAACAAACTTAACAAAATTTGTAACTCTAATGTCAATTTTCATTTTATTATATACATATATTGATGATTGTATATGTGAACAAATTCTATTATATTTTATTCAAACAAAATGATACACGAGTTTATTCAACCGTGCATGCATATGTTTTTATAAAACATAACTTCTTTTACTAATTATATTTATCAATCCGTGTAAGACAAAGACTATAACCTAGTTTTAATAATAAACTATTTAGTTTAAGCATTTTTATTAACTTGATTCTACAAATGATTTTAAAAAAATAAGTAAAAACAAAACAAAAAATAAAAGTAAAGGCAAAAGAAAATATTTGTTGGCTCCACCCATCCTGTTTTTACCCGTCATTCACTGTGGACACGACCTCAAGGATTGGGGAAATGATACACCATTGGAAATGCTCCAACTTCAGTTTTCAAGCCAAAATCGTTTTGGCGTTTTCAACCCGTTTGTATCTTACTTTTCAACCAGTTTTTTTTTTTTCATTAAAAAAATAAAATAAAACAAAGGAAAGTCAAATCATTTGTTTGTATTAAGCTTTCAAAAATGATAAAGATGGTATAAACATTACACGTAGATAAACTATTTTTTTAAGGTTAATTTTCTTTTAAATCATATAGTCTGTACGACTTGAATCAAAGACCTTCCACAACCTAGATGTTTTAAAGGTTTTAACATTGCCAATAGAACACCACCCCATATTTATTCCTAGAAACAAAAATAGAAAAAATAAATAAAAAATAAAAGGTAAACCATTAATCCCAATTTTTTAACCGCAAGCTATATAACATCAAACTGGTTGATTGATTATGTTTGGAGGGTTCATTCATTTCAACAGTATATAAACCCAGCTAGTTTTCCCTCTTATCTGCATAAGTGTATTTTAATTTTGATATGACTGAATTACAAGTTTTGTTCTTTTAGATTTAAAATTTACGAATTTTCTACTTTACGTTCTAAAATCTTGCACGTTGCGTCATTTGACACTAACCCAGTTAGATTTTAACTGAAATATGAGGGTAAATTCGTCATTTTACTATTTTAAGGTCTATTTATGTATTTAAGTTAAAGTTCTGTATCAAAATGAAATATATATGTTACCTATATAACCCAATTACTTAGAGGGTGTTTGGGATTGAGTTTGAAGATGCAAAAGTGTTTTTGGTCAAAAATGCTTAGACTATAGGGAGTAGAGGGGGGGTGGAAGAGGGGGAGAAAGCGCCATATGGCACTTGTGGGGCCCATTTTGGAGGGAAAATTGTGGAGAGTGGAAGGAGGGGAAGAGTGGGGGGAAGTGACATGTGGCATTTGTTTTTTCTTTTTTTTTTAATGAAAAACTTTAATATATTAAATTAAAATTCATAAATATTAATAATATATTTAAAAAAACCTAGAAAATAAATAAAACATAAAAGTTAAACATAAAAAAACCGAAAAATAAAATAAAAACCTAGAAAATAAAAAAAAAACTACATATTATATTTTTCCATGAGCTCGCGTTTGAGTTTTAGGGTTATCTCTAACTCTTGACCGCTGAGATGATCGGTGTTCATTGCGATGAATTTCATATCTTCGCGCTTTTCGCGCTGTTCTTTCATAGTCAACTTTTTTTCAAAGACTTCGGGAATGGGTTTTTTTCCTCGAGCTTCTATAGTTGAATCGTGTTGAATTTGACGAGTGTGTCAAGTATGTCGGACAAATCATTGCTGTAAGTACCTTTGCCCGATCCCGATCCCGAACCCGAAGTAGAGGACCTATGCGCCCTCTTTTTAGACTTGTCTTGACCGGGTGGACGACTCAACTCCTCCTCGAAGTCGTCATCATCATCCAAGTTAACTGCATCCTCGACTTCACGTTCACCCAGACGGTTATGAGATGAATTTGTTTTTGTCCTTTTGAACGAATCAGAAGCAGAGGGCACGTCCACCCATTTTGAATGGTTTTTCGCGATCTCCCAACAGTGCAAAAACTTGAACTCCAAGCCCTTGTCATCACGATAAGCTTTTAGGGCATTAGCTAGGTAGTCGTCGTCTGTTTCACAATGTGGCACTTGTGGAACCCTTGTGGGGGGGGGAATTGTGGGGAGTGAAAGGGGGGAAGTGTAACACCCCAACCGATAGCGGAAACATCGAGGTGTCACGTAGTGACGATTGTTCAATAGCTCATGGACTAAAGTGTAAATTTGAATACATTGATTAAATAATTTATTACTTTGAAATGAAATACAACGATTCTAACTGTCAACTAAATTGAAATACAATGAATCAAAATCTAAATATAAATCCGAAAGCTTAAAGGATGCATCTCAAAACAACCTGAAACATGTACAAAATAATTTGGTCAATACAAAAATTGTATTGGTGAGCATACCCTGTTTAAATATATATAGTAGAAAAGTGTTTAGCAATTCATGTGCGGTACCATTTGCAATTATGTAATAAGTAATATCCGTTCAAAACCAAACCTGAGAATAATGACTAACACATGACTAACCAACTGAATAATTAATTAACAAGACAATGACCAAGATTATCTCAACAGAGTCTCAAGGGGGTATACCATAGTACTATTCATTGAAAAGCTAGGCCGCCCAGCGGTTAATGATTTTGAGAAGTCATAGACACACCAATTAACATAAAGCAAACACACATGAGAATTGCATTTAGTAAAAGTAATAGAAACTTGATAGTAAGTACATGAATCACCCCAGAATAGTAAAGCAGTAAAAAGGGGAAAGATATACTCACAGTTTGCGAAAGTGATCAAAATCCAACTTAAGCGATCGTGAGCTAAGTAATGGGAATTCCGAGGAATTCAACCTATAATGTATAAGAATACTAATAAGGAAATGTCTAAGAGTCTAAAGTATCTAGGGTCTAAGGCATTAGGGTTTGCTAAGTCGATTTGGGGAATTAAAGTTTTTATGATAAATCGCGTTAATGTAAAAGTTGTACGTCAAAAATAATATATAAAAGTTTGTAAATATTGTTTAGGTAATATAATTATTACCTATTGATTATTTAGATAAAAATATGTTTAAATAATTAAGACAAAATAATTTAGTTAATTACTTTAACTAATTATTATAAATAAATACAATAATCATAAATATTGAAATAAATAATTATGAGTTACACAAAGATCCAACAATGATAATAAAGACTTTCAATCCTGAGAATATTTCTATTTTATAAGAAAAGTATTTATAAAATAGATATTTAAATAAATAATAAATTATGTCTAATTAAACATAAATAAGACTAATAATTCAAGACATGATCCAAAAATGTTATTTTTATAGAAAATGCATGCTTTCTAATGTAAATTAATGAAAATAATTTTCTCACAATTTTTTATAAACTTATTTATATTTAAAACTGATTTAATGAGATTAAATCATGTTTAAATGATTAAAAATAAGAAAATTAATAAAAATAAGTGTTTTCTGGTCCAATAATTTTTATTTTAGTTCTTGATGACTAGAAATACTTGCCCAAAAAGTTTGAGATTAAAATCATTAAAAAAATGAATTTTTAATCAATTAAATATGATTAAACCAATTTAATTTAATAAAAATATAAAAATAAGACATTTTCCAAAAAATAAATGTGTGATAATTTTCGTTATGGTGTCAAGATGCTACACCTAAATTTTTATAAATTTTAGAGCAAAAATGAATTTATTATAAATATTTTAAGTTTAAATGAATTTTAGATGTATAGTATAAATGTTTATTAAGGAAAATAAAAATATTTACAAAAAAAACTGAGTGTGCCAGGGTTTGAACCCGGATCCTCATGATGTAACCTCATAACAATTACCACTGCACCAGTTAGTGTTATGTTGAAATATGAGAAAGATAATTGTATTTAAATTGTAACTCCAATTCATCTTCTTCCCCAATTCAACCCATAAACCCTAACCTTAACCTTAAATCAATAAACGTGAACCAGGAAAAGATAACGATCGAAAATAAAGGTCTTTTGATCATCATGATTCGAAACATTTTACGGCATAACCATAGACAACTTACAACCAGGTTTGAGTCCGAAAAGGAAGACGAAAGGCTGAGGCTTAAACCCGATCTCTGACGTGTTTTCTGGACATTTTTCTTCGTAATTTGACAGTGGATCTGAGTCGGGTATGGATGTGGAACGATTTGAGGTTAGTTATATATAGGTATTAGTTGAAACAGAACCTCTTGAATGTTTGGCCGGATATCGCGCGACGGTTACAAACTAACCGATTAAAAACTCGCTTTAAGATGATTTCTTTCAGCTAATAATTGCGGAAACGAACCATTTATGATGGAGAAACGTAAAACCAACCAAAACTTCGAGATAAAACGCATTAAAACTCATGATTGAGTTTCGCCGGAATCACTTTTCCGGTCGGCTTGCTCGTCGGACAAAAAAAACGGGAACAGAAGGAGGGAGGACAAGTTTCAGTATGAAACTTTCATGTTTTGGCAAAAGAAGCCCCTTAAGTTTAACTGAGTTCATTTATCTTATGACTTGGTTACTTTTTTCTTTATAAAACTTAACCATACTAACTACACTTTAACTTTAATCAAAACCAACAATTTTTAGAACTTAAATGTTTTATTTGTTAAATTCTAATGACTAATTAAGTTTGTATAAGTTTTTTTTTTAAACCTTGACATTTCACACATTTTATAAACGTTTAAATTTACGATTAATTGTAACTCACGTTTTTAATAAATTCAAAACGAAGAAAAAAAATATAGGAACTAAATTTGACAACTTCGTAAACGATCAGGGTGACGGTTGTCACAGTCTCCCCTACTTTAGAAAATTTCGTCTCGAAATTTCTTTCAAGTAGAGGTTTCTATGAATCAAAAGACGTTACAAAAGTCAAGTAGATTTTTTTTTTTTTAAATGCATTAGTTATAATTTGACAAAAATTTAAAGTAGTTGTCTAATATCCAAAGTAAAAGTTTCAAAATCTTTGACAGTTAACCCGAAGTTAGAAAGTTGAGAGCTTAAATGTGAATGGGTAACGTGTGAGAGGCAGAGGTACTAATGGAGCAGTCTCCCCTACTTTAGAAAATTTCTGGCTAAATGTTATTAGAGTATGCAACAAGAATCCAAATAATCGAGTGTGTAAGAGTATAAAAGTTTAAGGTTTTCTGTAGAGATGGTCAAAAAGAAGGCTCCAACAAAACTAATTGATGCTTATGTAAAATGTTCTTATCGAAGGTGCTAGTTACTAGTCAACGATCTAATGAAAAGGTAGTAATGGGTAGGTTCTTGGTCAAACTCCTAGTCCGCTCCCGCAGTATCGTTTATGCTTATATATAGGGTGTACCGCAGCTGACCCACCACACTCCCGATACTTTGGATTCGTACTGATTGTCTACCAACAGCCTAATTAGAATTACACACCACCCTCATGTACCTGTAAACCCATGATTGCGTTCCGGACCGTAATCATCGATTTACCTTACACTTGAGTGTTATGCTTTTCCATAACCCTATCCTAAGTAATACCATAAACAAATGCGTGCAATCAATATGTAATAGCCACTGTAATGAAATAATGTTCAATCATGACATGGTTAGAGGTCCTTCCCTTTCGGGTTCTCCCTTTAACCGAAATGAGAATAACATGTAAGTAATAGACATGGTTAGAGGTTCTTCCCTTTCGGGTTCACCCTTAACCGGTAACTTCTGTTCACATCATTGACTTTAAACACCCATATTGATGAACTTTGAGATTTACACCGTTCCCCTCGGATTAAAGAAATACTATAATCCGAGTCGTACATGGGCACCGGCTTAGATCTCATATGAGTTATCAACTAGTATGTTCATTGGCCATGATGATGAACAAAATAATGTAAAGTATAACAGGGTTTTGCTCAAAAACAGGAAAAAAAATGCATACCAAATGTGCGTCAAGTACATAAGTATAGCATAAAACTTCGACTGAAAGAATGGTATAATATAAATCAAGTAAATCGCACAATTTTCCCAGAATGAAAGTAAACGAGTTAAATTAATGCTCAAAACCAGTGTTGTAAGAATGACTACTAATAATTAGTGCGAGAATAATTGTAAATAACGTGTGGGGATAGCCACCAATAAAATAATAATACGAGAATAATCATAAATAAGATAGTACGCGAATATAACAAAATAAAATGATGTAAGAATAAGATAATGATATTTACCACAATTGAGAGTGGACGGAACATACGTATAGTCTACTGGCCATGCGAGTTAAAATCTAGTAATTTTACATATATGCGTTATACTATAAAAGGCATTTAGCAATATTCTGATAAAAAGATATGTCCATTGTTTTGTTAAACCAAAAGTTTTGCAACTGAAAAAGTATAAGTGTAAAAGGTAAATTTTCGCAGTTTACTCGACTTTGTGATATTGTTGAAAGAATAGTAGTGATGCATGAGAATAAATTTTTAGAAATCGAAGTGTGTTTTAGATTCAAAACAGGTTCATTTTGCAAAATCTTCGTAATTACACATTTTCATGTGTTTATGAAAAGTCGAGTTTTAAAAAAATGTTATAAGGTATATTATTAGTTGTAAATTTCTCCCGAAAATATATATTGGATACGTCATATGAAAACAAAAGATTTACATTTGGTCTTTAAAATATGCAATACAAGTTTGTAAAAATGCAATATGAAACCATTTCATGAAGTATGTGTATATCGAATGTGTTTTAAAAGACAGGATGTAAAATGACGTGAATGATAAAATTAACGTATGTAATAGATTACCAATATTTAAGAAAATTCATAATCAACGAGTTGTAGAAATAGATCCTTGAGATGTGGATTTCACTCCTAACTCAAAGATGTGTTTCGAAATTGAAAACGATTGTGGAATGAAACCAATCACTAAGTTAAGGATATCACTCCCAGCTTAGTGGTTAAGTTTCTTTTTGAAGGAAATACTCTTTGAGGTGTGGATGTCACTCCTATCTCAAAGACATATTCCTAAGATAAATAACATATAGAGGAGTAAAACTAATCAACAAGGTATGGATGTCACTCCTAACTTGGTGATATCATTTCGTTTGTGAAATACGAGCGTCTTCTTCGCCAAACAAAATATCGAAAGAATAACGAGAAATAATCGTAACGAAAATATCTTGAAAGAAAATAATAGGAAATAAGAGAAATATAAACGAGAGGACTCGTGAAAGTAAGCTTAGTTATAGTCTAGGCTAAAAGGCATTCTAATAACCTAATTCCCTATAACCATGGCTCTGATACCAATCTGTAACACCCCAACCGATGGCGGAAATATCGAGGTGTCACGTAGTGACGATTGTTCAATAGCTCATGGACTAAAGTGTAAATTTGAATACATTGATTAAATAATTTATTACATTGAAATGAAATACAACGATTCTAACTGTCAACTAAATTGAAATACAATGAATCAAAATCTAAATATAAATCCGAAAGCTTAAAGGATGCATCTCAAAACAACCTGAAACATGTACAAAATAATTTGGTCAATACAAAAATTGTATTGGTGAGCATACCCTGTTTAAATATATATAGTAGAAAAGTGTTTAGCAATTCATATGCGGTACCATTTGCAATTATGTAATAAGTAATATCCGTTCAAAACCAAACCTGAGAATAATGACTAACACATGACTAACCAACTGAATAATGAATTAACAAGACAATGACCAAGATTATCTCAACAGAGTCTCAAGGGGGTATACCATAGTACTATTCATTGAAAAGCTAGGCCGCCCAGCGGTTAATGATATTGACAAGTCATAGACACACCAATTAACATAAAGCAAACACACATGAGAATTGCATTTAGTAAAAGTAATAGAAACTTGATAGTAAGTACATGAATCACCCCAGAATAGTAAAGCAGTAAAAAGGGGAAAGATATACTCACAGTTTGCGAAAGTGATCAAAATCCAACTTAAGCGATCGTGAGCTAAGTAATGGGAATTCCGAGGAATTCAACCTATAATGTATAAGAATACTAATAAGGAAATGTCTAAGAGTCTAAAGTATCTAGGGTCTAAGGCATTAGGGTTTGCTAAGTCGATTTGGGGAATTAAAGTTTTTATGATAAATCGCGTTAATGTAAAAGTTGTACGTCAAAAATAATATATAAAAGTTTGTAAATATTGTTTAGGTAATATAATTATTACCTATTGATTATTTAGATAAAAATATGTTTAAATAATTAAGACAAAATAATTTAGTTAATTACTTTAACTAATTATTATAAATAAATACAATAATCATAAATATTGAAATAAATAATTATGAGTTACACAAAGATCCAACAATGATAATAAAGACTTTCAATCCTGAGAATATTTCTATTTTATAAGAAAAGTATTTATAAAATAGATATTTAAATAAATAATAAATTATGTCTAATTAAACATAAATAAGACTAATAATTCAAGACATGATCCAAAAATGTTATTTTTATAGAAAATGCATGCTTTCTGATGTAAATTAATGAAAATAATTTTCTCATAATTTTTTATAAACTTATTTATATTTAAAACTGATTTAATGAGATTAAATCATGTTTAAATGATTAAAAATAAGAAAATTAATAAAAATAAGTGTTTTCTGGTCCAATAATTTTTATTTTAGTTCTTGATGACTAGAAATACTTGCCCAAAAAGTTTGAGATTAAAATCATTAAAAAAATGAATTTTTAATCAATTAAATATGATTAAACCAATTTAATTTAATAAAAATATAAAAATAAGACATTTTCCAAAAAATAAAAGTGTGATAATTTTCGTTATGGTGTCAAGATGCTACACCTAAATTTTTATAAATTTTAGAGCAAAAATGAATTTATTATAAATATTTTAAGTTTAAATGAATTTTAGATGTATAGTATAAATGTTTATTAAGGAAAATAAAAATATTTACAAAAAAAACTGAGTGTGCCAGGGTTTGAACCCGGCTCCTCATGATGTAACCTCATAACAATTACCACTGCACCAGTTAGTGTTATGTTGAAATATGAGAAAGATAATTGTATTTAAATTGTATCTCCAATTCATCTTCTTCCCCAATTCAACCCATAAACCCTAACCTTAACCTTAAATCAATAAACGTGAACCAGGAAAAGATAACGATCGAAAATAAAGGTCTTTTGATCATCATGATTCGAAACATTAAACGGCATAACCATAGACAACTTACAACCAGGTTTGAGTCCGAAAAGTAAGACGAAAGGCTGAGGCTTAAACCCGATCTCTGACGTGTTTTCTGGACATTTTTCTTCGTAATTTGACAGTGGATCTGAGTCGGGTATGGATGTGGAACGATTTGAGGTTAGTTATATATAGGTATTAGTTGAAACAGAACCTCTTGAATGTTTGGCCGGATATCGCGCGACGGTTACAAACTAACCGATTAAAAACTCGCTTTAAGATGATTTCTTTCAGCTAATAATTGCGGAAACGAACCATTTATGATGGAGAAACGTAAAACCAACGAAAACTTCGAGATAAAACGCATTAAAACTCATGATTGAGTTTCGCGGAATCACTTTTCCGGTCGGCTTGCTCGTCGGACAAAAAAAACGGGAACAGAAGGAGGGAGGACAAGTTTCAGTTTGAAACTTTCATGTTTTGGCAAAAGAAGCCCCTTAAGTTTAACTGAGTTCATTTATCTTATGACTTGGTTACTTTTTTCTTTATAAAACTTAACCATTCTAACTACACTTTAACTTTAATCAAAACCAACAATTTTTAGAACTTAAATGTTTTATTTGTTAAATTCTAATGACTAATTAAGTTTGTATAAGTTTATTTTTTTAAACCTTGACATTTCACACATTTTATAAACGTTTAAATTTACGATTAATTGTAACTCATGTTTTTAATAAATTCAAAACGAAGAAAAAAAATATAGGAACTAAATTTGACAACTTCGTAAACGATCAGGGTGACGGTTGTCACAGGAAGAGTGGGGGGAAGTGACATGTGGCATTTGTTTTTTTCTTTTTTTTTATGAAAAACTTTAATATATTAAATTAAAATTCATAAATATTAATAATATATTTAATAAAACCTAGAAAATAAATAAAACATAAAAATTAAACATAAAAAACCGAAAAATAAAATAAAAACCTAGAAAATAAAAAAAAAAACTACATATTATATTTTACATGAGCTAGCGTTTGAGTTTTAGGGTCATCTCTAACTCTTGACCGCTGAGATGATCGGTGTTCATTGCGATGAATTTCATATTTTCGCGCTTTTCGCGCTGTTCTTTCATAGTCAACATTTTTTCAAAGACTTCGCGAATGGGTTTTTTTCCTCGAGCTTCTGTAGTTGAATCGTGTTGAATTGGACGAGTGTGTCATGTATGTCGGACAAGTCATTGCTGTAAGTACCTTTGCCCGATCCCGATCCCGATCCCGAACCCGAAGTAGAGGACCTATGCGCCCTCTTTTTAGACTTGTCTCGACCGGGTGGACGAGTCAACTCCTCCTCGAAGTCGTCATCATCATTCAAGTTAACTGCATCCTCGACTTCACGTTCACCCGAACGGTTATGAGATGAATCTGTTTTTGTCCTTTTGGACGAATCGGAAGCAGAGGGCACGTCCGCCCATTTTGAATGGTTTTTCGCGATCTCCCAACAGTGCAAAAACTTGAACTCCAAGCCCTTGTCATCACGATAAGCTTTTAGGGCATTAGCTAGGTAGTCGCCGTCCGTTTCACCGCTTCTTGGATAATTTCTTGCGTAATAATAAAAACCCTTGAAGGCATTCATCGCCCTGTTTATCTCCGTCCACTTGGACGAGAGACTCTCGTTAAATCGATACATCTCTCGACCCATCAAGTTATGGAACGTGTTGTTTATGTCGTCCCAAAAGTCGGGTTTGTGGCGATTATTTCCTACACAAAAGAAAATAAATAAACCGTTAGTCATATATAATGTTTAAAAAAAATATAATGTCTAGAAAAATATAATGTCTAAAAAATATTACAAATACCTTGAATCGCGTTTTCCGACTCACTTATCCACGCTTGTGTAATTGCAACCTCTTCGGCGGTTATCCACTTTAGAGGTTGGTGGTTGGCGGTTTGCGGCGGCCAACGCCTTCTCCTCCGGCGTCTTCTTTTTATGAGTTCTTTTACCGGGTACTTTTTTACCGGACGATGAACTGTGACACCCGGCAAACTCCGGTTAATAACTTTCGTTAAACTAGTAAGTCTACCTTAACGAGTCATGCATATTACGTACTTAACGGGGTCAGTCGAGTCGGTACGATGATTCTGGGAATCATCGGGAGTCGTTACGATGATCCGCGGGATCATCGGGAGTCGGTCCATAACCATGTGTACAAGGATTGGTGATTCGTGGAATCGCCGGGTTTAACGCACACACGTAAATCTCGGGTCCCGAGAATTGGTGATCGGGCGGGAACGTGTTAGTTATCGTGCATTATATGTTTGAAATCATTATGTGACTTGTCGGTATGTGAATACGTGTTTATATGTGTTAAAATAGTGTTTAACGCGCCAAAAACCCGTTCCAGCACCCTATAGGCGATTAGGGCCTGGGGAAGCCCCTAATCGCCCCACTTGATGCGAATAGAGAGAGTTTGGGGCGAGTAGGATCTCTACCCGCATGAATAGAGGCGAGTAGGATCCCTACTCGCCTGAACTGATATGCTACTCGCCTGAAGGACTGTGCACGGGTCAAAACACCTATAAATAGAACCCTTGACTCCCCAAACACCATTTGTGCAACCCTAACTGATCCTAAGCCTCCCACACACCTTGAAACACCTCTGGAACTTGCTTTGCCTCAAAACACACCATCACCAAGCTTATACACCCTTCTTTGATAAAATCCAAGGTGTGTTCTTCATCCTACACCTTTGTAAAGTTGTTGTTTTGGTTCCCCAAAAGTCCAGACCTTGTTTTGCTAAGTTTGTGTCTTTAAAACCCTTTGAAAAGAGTTCTAAAACAAGTCTACACCATAATACTTGCTATATGTGAAGTATTTGTGCATATTATGATTGTTGGTGATTATAACATGAATGTTTCCATGAATTTGTTGTACTTCTGATGTGTAGGTGTTGTTAGGATGATTATCTATGAGTTTAAGCTCTTGTTATGGTGTTTAGGTGCAAGTATGTATTTTGACCCATTTGGGTAATTCTTGAAGAATAGGATGTTATGATATGATTCATTACTTATTTATGGTTAGAAATTATGCTAGGATGATGATATAACATAGAGATGATGAATTGCAACTTGTAGGAGATGAAATCTGAATGTTTCCATTTAAGGAAATATAAGGTTAGTTAATGAAACCTAGTATTTTGCCATTTTTGGAAATAATCGCACCGAACCCGTTAGAGCAGAGATAAATTGGGGGTTTTTGCTTGGAAAGGGTTGGTTAATAGTTTAGTTTTGATATTGGGTGTTTTTACATGTTTCGGATCTGATTTGGAGTGTTCGACGCGCGAAAACGCACTACAGAGGTGCAGAGGCGAGTAGGATCCTACTCGCATGAAGCTTCATGCGAATAGGCTCCTAATCGCCTGAAGCCCATGCAATTACAAATCCTAATCGCCTATATATAGGCGAATAGAGCCCTATTCACCTCAACAACTAGCAAATACAATCCTAAATGCTAGTTTGATTCCTAAATGCTACTTTTACTAGTGATTACAATCCTAAATGCTAGTTTGATTCCTAAATGCTACTTTTACTAGTGATTACAATCCTAAATGCTACTTTTACTAGTGATTGCAATCCTAAATGCTAGTTTGATTCCTAATCGCGTATAATGCTGCGGTATGTATATTTTAACATCCCGGAACATGATTTGACGCCTAGGAACATGATAGGAACCCCGGGATACACCCAATGACTTAGTAACACGTGTTCGGGCCTGTTTACGCGTTAATCGGACATTATGCTAGACTAGGTGAACTATTGCGCGTATTAAGTGTTTAATTGCATATGTTGCATGATGTCTTGTATTTATCTAACGCGTGGAATGACGGGTCACCAATGGGATGTCGGGTCTTGTCTGGTACGATCGGTTTAACAGTCAAAGGTGTTTTCAAACGTTTATGGTCATGGTCTGGACATTCGGGGACTAGTTAACCTACGGGTTATTAGTCCGGGTACTTATATACATCTTATGATAGGTCGCCGCTATTTGGGGCTATCATAGCACACTGATTTAACTGTTTTCAAGTAACGCGATCTAAGGTGAGTTCACGGCCCCACACTTTATTGGTTTTGTTTTCGGGGTGAGAAACATGCGTATACATTTTGGATCACACATTTACATGTTATAAGTTATAAACACATGTTTTCATGTTATACTATGGCTCACACCTTATTACTATACGGTTCATCTAAGTCCCTTAGAAACCACTAATACGGGGATGTAGCGGGGAAATGTGGATAGCGCTATTGGGCCTGACAAACCCCACTCGACGGCTGGAGGCCGGGCGGGTGCATGTTGTCTCAATCACACTAGGCTTACCGAAGATGAGGTAGTCTGTAAACAAGGGTATCACACAGTCAGCAATGGTTTCGCCCGTATGAGTAACACACTTGACGCCTAGCTAGCGTACGAACAAGCATAGTATGAACAGTAACAGTAACAATAACAGTAACGGTAACGGTAACAGTTTTTAAAGGATTAAAGAAACGATTATTGAAAAAGAAAAACCTGTGAACTCACCAGCATTATATGTTGACATTTTTGGCATGTTTTCTCAGGTCTCTAAGGTAGCGGTTAATGGCTAGGCGCGCACGGAGTCTTGCACGGCGTCTAGAAGTCTTGTTGCATATTAAACTGTGATTTGAAAAACTGTAATATGCCTTTTGGTTGTAAACAAGAAATGCTTCTGCTGCTGGTTTATGGCTCAAAGCATAATGTTTTGGTTGTTTCATGGAATGTCTTACGTATTTTCTTACATTTAGTTGTCGTTTGTTGTGACCGTTGACTTGGATCCTGGTGTGTCACGCGCCTCGCGGTAAAACCCCGCATGTGGAAATTTGAGGGTGTGACAGATTGGTATCAGAGCCAATGGTTATAGTGAACTAGGACTGCATGTAGAGTCTAGTCTATAGCCGAGTCTTGCACACACTAGACGGTCACATACGTACGAGTCGTGTCTTTGGGTAAACATATTAACTTTGTCGGGGTGTCGGTATCCTTAACACACAGTGTCGTATTATCTTCCTTGTCTTTGATATTTCTATCTCTACTCTATCCTTCCTTTCGGGTTAAAGTCGGAGGGACTTGTTCGATAAACCTTGCACGGTGGTGGTGTACGTTGGAGCAGCTTCGGCTCATTCTCGAGATCTGTCCAGGATTCGGACATCTCCCTCCTATGCTCCAATGGACACATCTGCTTACACACATTATCTTGCGCATGTACTCGTTGAAATCTATCTCTAAGTGATTAGTCACTTGGAAATTCCTTGAGTTGGTCGTTTCTTCTAAGTTGTGGGTATCGGGTGGCTTGAGGTTCAAGCTTGGGGCACGCCTAGAGGACCATGTAGAGCAATTTATCATTTCGGGTGCACACGAAATCATAAGTTGAAATGCATGGAAGACTTGGTGGACCTCGCGTTGGGATCAATGGTCACGTTTGGACCCAATTCCTTGTTCCTTTTGATTTCTGTTGGTTTAGCGTTGGCGATGGACTGAGTGTTTTGTTCTTGTTCTGGCAGAAGATGTCGGGAGCTCGTGGCGGTCGTAGGGGTGGCCGTGCTGGCGGCCGCGGTGGTGGCGGTCGTGGAAACATTAACATGACCCAGGAGGAGCTGAACAATCTGATGCAACAGCATGTGAATGTGGCTTTAGCTGCGTTCCAAGCTGCCCACAACGCTATGGGTGGTAAGTCGATTGCTACCTACTCTACCTTGTTTCTAGGTATCTTATTTCCTTCCTTGATTGTTTACCTGAGTGTTCTATCCCAGGTGGCACTGTTAATCCCCCTCCACCTATGTGCTCTTACAAAAAGTTCATGGATTGCAAACCCCACAACTTTAATGGGACTGAAGGGGCAGTGAGACTGCTCCGGTGTTGGAAAAAGTTGAATCCGTGTTCTCTATGTGCAGTTGCCCGGCGGGCGACCGCGTGAAGTATGCTTCGGCGACCCTTGAGGGTCAAGCTCTGACTTGGTGGAACTCCACCACCCAGACCTTGGGTATTGGGGAAGCCCACGCTATGCCCTGGACAGAATTTGTCCAACTTCTGAAAAGCGAGTACTGTCCGAGGGACGAGGTTCAGAAGCTCGAGCACAAGGTCTGGAATCACAAAATGGTGGGGTCCGAGATTGAGGTGTATACGGCTAGGCATAATGAGCTGGCGGTTTTGTGCCCGAATTTGCAAACGCCGGAGTACAGGAGGATTGAGCATTACGTTGCTGGGCTGGTACCGGTGGTTAGGGGGTTGGTAGCTGTGGGAAATCTTGCGGTGTATTCTGAGGTTGTTCGGTCGGCTCATAGGCTGACGAATATGAAGGTTGCTGAGGGTGTTTTACCTCCTAGGGGCACCACTGTGAAAGCACCGGTGGACCACAAGAGGAAGTGGGATGGTTCTGGTAAGAGCTCGGGCTCGGGTCAACCGCAGCAGCAGGTGAAGAGGGTTGAAGCTTTGGGATCGTCGTCCGACCAGAAGTAGGGTGGGTATACCGGGAAGAAACCAAGATGCGATCTGTGTGGGTTTCATCACTATGGGAATTGTGACAGGTTTCGTTGTGAGCGCTGTAATAAGACGGGCCATTTTGCTAAGGATTGTCGGGCCAGTCTTCCATCTAAGCCGGCTCAGGCTACAGGTGCTACTCCCGCTTCGTGGGGAAATCAGGGCTGCTACAACTGCGGGGAAACGGGGCATTTCAAGCGCGATTGTCCTATGATGAAACAGGACAATGATGGAGACAAAGGGGAACCTGATGCTACTACCGGTACGTCCTTTATTTGTCGTGTTGCTTCACTTTCATTTTGGCTTTCGTACTATCAAGGGTTTCATACCCGTTAAGCTTTATCCGTTACTATACTCTGTGTCTACACCTTGGGAGGGTAAGTCCTTGGTTATCGTGCATCGTGTTGCATTTTGTTCGGGTCTCGAGTGTGTAAATTCGATGTGAGGAGGTAGTCTGGAGGCATTGCTTGGACGGTACCTGATACGTCGTTTATACCGATCTCAAGGGTCTTCAGCATATCTTCGGTTGGGTCGGGTTGGTTATGTGACAGTTTACTACAGCCGTCCCATATTCGTGTTGAGGAATTAGTTTCTCGAGTCGGAGTACTCATTCTTAACATCTCTAGTCGTGGCCCTTATATCTTTCTGTACTTTCGGGGAATGTTGCTTTGGGCACTGGATGCTCAGTTGCGTGCTTGGTGGATCATCTCTTGTGTTATCTAGATTCATTACGGTTCACGTGGTGGGCCGAGACTCTGATGGGTCAGGGATTTCCGTGTGCTTGGGTTGACACTCATTACTGTCGGAGAGCGAATCTCGGGGCGAGATTCCTTTCAACAGGGGGATGATGTGACGACCGGGAAATTTTTTTCTTTTTATCGCTTCGTTCTAATTTGCTTCGGGAAATTTTCGGGACGAAAATTCTTTCAACTAGGGGATGATGTGACACCCGGCAAACTCCGGTTAATAACTTTCATTAAACTAGTAAGTCTACCTTAACGAGTCATGCATATTACGTACTTAACGGGGTCAGTCGAGTCGGTACGATGATTCTGGGAATCATCAGGAGTCGTTACGATGATCCGCGGGATCATCAGGAGTCGGTCCATAACCATGTGTACAAGGATTGGTGATTCGTGGAATCGCCGGGTTTAACGCACACACGTAAATCTCGGGTCTTGGGAATTGGTGATCGGACGGGAACGTGTTAGTTATCGTGCATTATATGTTTGAAATCATTATGTGACTTGTCGGTATGTGAATACGTGTTTATATGTGTTAAAATAGTGTTTAACGCTCCAAAAACCCGTTCCAGCACCCTATAGGCGATTAGGAGCCTGGGGAAGCCCCTAATCGCCCCACTTGATGCGAATAGAGAGAGTTTGGGGCGAGTAGGATCCCTACTCGCCTGAACTGATATGCTACTCGCCTGAAGGGCTGTGCACGGGTCAAAACACCTATAAATAGAACCCTTGACTCTCCAAACACCATTTGTGCAACCCTAACTGATCCTAAGCCTCCCACACACCTTGAAACACCTCTGGAACTTGCTTTGCCTCAAAACACACCATCACCAAGCTTATACACCCTTCTTTGATAAAATCCAAGGTGTGTTCTTCATCCTACACCTTTGTAAAGTTGTTGTTTTGGTTCCCCAAAAGTCCAGACCTTGTTTTCCTAAGTTTGTGTCTTTAAAACCCTTTGAAAAGAGTTCTAAAACAAGTCTACACCATAATACTTGCTATATGTGAAGTATTTGTGCATATGATGATTGATGGTGATTATAACATGAATGTTTCCATGAATTTGTTGTACTTCTGATGTGTAGGTGTTGTTAGGATGATTATCTATGAGTTTAAGCTCTTGTTATGGTGTTTAGGTGCAAGTATGCATTTTTGACCCATTTGGGTAATTCTTGAAGAATGGGATGTTATGATATGATTCATTACTTGTTTATGGTTAGAAATTATGCTAGGATGATGATATAACATAGAGATGATGAATTGCAACTTGTAGGAGATGAAATCTGATTGTTTCCATTTAAGGAAAGATAAGGTTAGTTAATGAAACCTAGTATTTTGCCATTTTTGGAAATAATCGCACCGAACCCGTTAGAGCAGAGATAAATTGGGGGTTTTTGCTTGGAAAGGGTTGGTTAATAGTTTAGTTTTGATATTGGGTGTTTTTACATGTTTCGGATCTGATTTGGAGTGTTCGACGCGCGAAAACGCACTACAGAGGTGCAGAGGCGAGTAGGATCCTACTCGCATGAAGCTTCATGCGAATAGGCTCCTAATCGCCTGAAGTTCATGCAATTACAAATCCTAATCGCCTATATATAGGCAAATAGAGCCCTATTCACCTCAACAACTAGCAAATACAATCCTAAATGCTAGTTTGATACCTAAATGCTACTTTTACTAGTGATTACAATCCTAAATGCTAGTTTGATTCCTAAATGCTACTTTTACTAGTGATTACAATCCTAAATGCTACTTTTACTAGTGATTGCAATCCTAAATGCTAGTTTGATTCCTAATCGCGTATAATGCTGCTGTATGTATATTTTAACATCCCGGAACATGATTTGACGCCTAGGAACATGATAGGAACCCCGGGATACACCCAATGACTTAGTAACACGTGTTCGGGCCTGTTTACGCGTTAATCAGACATTATGCTAGACTAGGTGAACTATTGCGCGTATTAAGTGTTTAATTGCATATATTGCATGATGTCTTGTATTTATCTAACACGTGGAATGACGGGTCACCAATGGGATGTCGGGTCTTGTCTGGTACGGTCGGTTTAACAGTCAAAGGTGTTTTCAAACGTTTATGGTCATGGTCTGGACATTGGGGACTAGTTAACCTACGGGTTATTAGTCCGGGTACTTACATACATCTTATGATAGGTCGCCGCTATTTGGGGCTATCATAGCACACTGATTTAACTGTTTTCAAGTAACGCGATCTAAGGTGAGTTCACGGCCCCACACTTTATTGGTTTTGTTTTCGGGGTGAGAAACATGCGTATACATTTTGGATCACACATTTACATGTTATAAGTTATAAACACATGTTTTCATGTTATACTATGGCTCACACCTTATTACTATACGGTTCATCTAAGTCCCTTAGAAACCACTAATACGGGGATGTAGCGGGGAAATGTGGATAGCGCTATTGGGCCTGACAAACCCCACTCGACGGCTGGAGGCCGGGCGGGTGCATGTTGTCTCAATCACACTAGGCTTACCGAAGATGAGGTAGTCTGTAAACAAGGGTATCACACAGTCGGGACAAGGTGATGGAAAGGGTGGACGGGTTGGTACGGGACGAACCGGTGGTATTCGGGTTCCGGACGTAGTTATACGGGTTTTTCGGTTCAAAGCCTCTGTTGTATGGGTTCATGTTTTTAAAAATTATATGAAGAAGTGTATAAAATTTGATGAAGAATGGTATAAAATTTGAGAAGATGAGAGATTGTGGTGAAATGTAGTGGATATTTTTTAATAAAATGGGGTGATATATATAAATTAATTTTTTTTTTTTTGACCGTTAATCAACGGTATAAAACATTAAAGTTTTTGATTTTTTTTATAAACGGTCAAAAGAGGCAAAAGGAGGACCAACCACATGCCTCCACATCACCTCCCCCCCCCCCCCCCCCGCCCCACCTTTTCCTACCGCCTAACATTCCCGCCGCCTCCTTCCCGCCCCAAGGGGGGCGGTGTTCCCGCCTCCACATCACACTACCGCCCACTCTCTCGCCCCCACTCCCTCCTGTCTTATTGGCTTATGACTTTTTGAAAAGGAGTTTTAAAAAAAAAAGTGTTTGGATTAGCTTTTCGGATGAGAAACGTCAAAAAGTCAATAAATTGTTGTTTTATTAAGTGTTTCACTTAACTTATTGTGAATATTGGTTATATGGGTGGTAAATTTGTAATTTTTTTTCAAAAGCCAAAAGCCAGGATTTCTAACTTTTCAAAAACTAATTTTCCACCCTTAAAAGCCAAAAGTCAAAACAGAAGTGCTTTTGGGTTACACAAACAGCTTATTGACTTATTGACTTTTTGGAAAAAGCCAATAAGTCAATAAGTTGTTTTGAAACTTAATCCCAAACACCCTCTTAATTCAGAACATAATTTAACAAACAAATATAAAGATCTTACTTTTTCATGCAAATAATAACTGGGTCAGTCATAATTTCTTTAGAAAAAAGGCAAATAAATTCTTGAGGATAATATTGTATCATCCCCTGTTTAAAATTGTTCAAAGGTTGCAAAATCTATACAGCATTATCAACAAGTTCATGGCTTCCATCATCTGTTGATGAATTTTGAACAATTGGTTGAACCAATCTTTGTAATTCCTTCTAAGTTATGGGTTGGATCCTGATCAAGGACACAGTTTTTTGCCATTACATACACCTCTCTGTATGTTTAGATATTTGGTCTCTGTTTTTTTAGTGTTGGGTTAAGGTGTAATTCGTCAGTCGCTCCCGGCCACCACTACAGATACAGATCCGGCCGCCGCTGCTTCTGTTCAGATCTCGTCAGCTGATGTTGCTTGTGTCGCTTCAGGCACTTTTCTCAAGAATAACCAAATAGGAATTTTAAGAGACAATCGACAAGGGCGACTTTCTCCAGATGAGTTCAACGTCATCAAGCAGCGGAAGGAAGTGGAGAAAGAGAAACGTAAAAGGTCTACATGGAGTTCAACATCATCGGTGGCACTGGTGGTGGTGGTGTCTGGTGGAGGCGGTGGACAGTGGCGGATCCAGGAAAATTTCGGGTCGGTTTGGCGGTTTGGGTCGGTTTGGCGGTTCGGGTCGGGTAAAGCTCATCACATAGCTCGGTTAAAACAAGGTGGGTCAAGGCAAGCAAGTCATTTTTGGTCAGGTAAAACTAATGTCCACAATAATCGCACTTTCCAATTACTAGACCCTAGATTCATAGTTCATACGGACCATAAATAGAAATCAGTTTAACAAAATTTCAATCAATTAGTTAACCTATAACCATTGAGTCCATAAGAACCAACACAATGTTGTCACAACTTAACAATCAACAAGAAATGAGTTCATCAAGTTTGTTGTTGCTTTTAGAGGGGTAAAAAAATATGCACCTTGTTTACTTTACGTGAAGACATCATCAATTCACCAATCGATCAAATTACCAACGCAAGTGGAAATTAGCAAATATCAACTAAATCTGTATCAATAAAATATGTATTAAAATCAAGTTATCAAATATCATGATTTCAAAGACATAACTAACTGATAACTCAAACATGATATATTGTTAGTTTGGATAAACATTGTATAGCTGTCAAATCCCTTCTTGTAAGTTGTTGTCTAACGTACTATGTTGCTTTCAACTTCTTTGTCCTTTTTTAGTGACAAGACAAAATAAAAATAACTTCATTTTTAAAGAACAATCAAACCAAAGTAATAACTTAATATTTGTGTGCACATGTATAAGACCTCAGAAAACCTACCCGCCAATCAATGCATAAAAACAAGGGTATAAACCGGCTAATCTTGTATCTATATATAATGGGATGAATGGACCATCAGTACGTGTAAAATGTACATTTACAACACAAGACAATTTTCTCCAAACAGAAACTCAAAGCCAGTTAATGTTCCAACAAACAAACCTTCTAAGAATATTTACAACACAAGACCTCAGAAAACCTACCCGCCAATCAATGCATAATCGCTTTAATGTTCCAACAAACAAACCTTCTAAGAAGAGGAAAGGAGGAGGAGGGCGGCGGCCGGCGGTGAGGGCTGTAAAAGAGGAGGAGGGCGGTTGGGTTGGGGCTGTGGGTCTGTGAAAAGAGTATGAAGTCTGAACTTAGAATGGTGAATGGTGGCTATGATGTTTGAGTTAAGCAAAAAAAAAAAAAAAAAAAAAAAAAAAAAAAAAAAAAAAAAACCAAAACTTTATATTAAAAAAATCAGGAAAAAAAAAAAAGAAATAATGGGTTGGACGGGATTCGAACTTTAGATCTGTATTTTAGAAGGGAAGGGGAATTACCACTAGAGCAACAATTCCAAATGGTTAAGGGTTCCTCTAGAAAATATTTAGGGGTTCCTACCCAATTTTCTATATATAATAATAGTAAAAATTTCAAACTGAACAAGTTTCTGGGAACCCCCTCGGGCTTAAGTAGATCCACCCCTGGCGGCGGAGAAGTGATGACAGAGGGAGAGATGGGGTAGAGAGGGAAGAGGGGGTATAGTTAACATATATATGTTATTTTGATACAAAACTTTAAGTGAAGTACATAAATAGACCTTAAAATAGTAAAAAGGCGAATTTCCCTCATATTTTAGTTAAAATATAACCGAGTTAGTGTCAAAGGACGTAACTTGCAAGATTTTAAACCATAAAGTACAAAAACTCGTCAATTTTAAACATATAGAACAAAATTTTTAATTCAGTCTTTTGATATTACAAAACATAGCGGACTACAAAAAATAGACTACTGTCTTTCCCTAACTAAAGTGACTATAGGGACCCAAATTAAGTTTAGCCACAACAAAGCAATATGCACACTTGGTTACAAACTTACAATTTCCATCATACATAAGTATCAACTTGTTAGGCCCCATCATTTGACTAATATACAAGTTGATTGGCCCAAGTAATCTATCTCCGAAACAAGAAGAAGCATAACCATATATATCAACAAAAGTTGATTTTATATAATTATAATCTACACCACATATCAACAAAAGTTGATTGTTAGGCCCTAACATGACTGATTTATATCATAGGCATCACAATTAGTTAACTTCAAGCATGCCCAAAATGTTAGGGGCTTTCATTGTGGTTGGTTTTCGGTTTGTTCGGGTTATTCAAATTTAAAAAATGAATTCAAATTTTAATAAGATTTGGAAAAAAAAAAAGTGATTTAGATAACATCTATAATCTATATCTATCTATCTATCTATCTATCTATCTATCTATCTATACATATAATAAACCAAAGCCATTTTAATGACATGGCACTTAAAGAGGCATTTTCTTCCTTAAGTGTGCCATGTGTCATCCCATGTGGCATTAAGATATTTTAGGAAAAAAATAATTTAAAAACAAAATTGGATTTTTCACCCTCATGTTTCCTCCCATAATTTTTAAACGTTAATATCATTAATATACGAGATTTTTTAAAGAAAAAAATTACAGCAAATTAACGAACGTTTTATTATCTTTCCAACGAGTACCATAGTGCTATATAAAAAACGGAGAAATTTTCTTGTGGGGTTTTGTTCATACAGGAAAATAAAAAACACAAAGTGTTGTAAATCATTAATCATGTATAGGCAAGTCACTAATTATGTTCAAATCAGTAAATATTAATTTTTTTTCAACCAGGGCCGAATAGGTTAATAGAGTTATACGTTGCTTTAAGTTAGGTATCAATATTAGTATGTTAGAGTTGTACATTTGTTTAGTCTTTAGGATAGGTGTTAATATTAGAGTTACATTAAAGTTCTACATTCTTTTAGGTTAGGTGTTATCATTGGAGTTGTGCATTGTTAATTTGTTTTAGGTTAGATATTAATATTAAAGTTATACATCAGTCTATTTCATATGTAAAATTGATGTATCATATTAAATTTCTCAACCCGGGACGCTCCCGGGGTATAATCTACCTTATAATAAAAGAATTCAATTTTCATGAGGTGGCATTCAATGGAGGTCTCAACCCCTCATTTAATGTGTCATGTGGCACTTTGAGGTGATAGTATTGAATTTATTATTTTAAATAAAAGATAAATTTTTAAAATTTTTATTTTCTTTTTTTAAATAAAATATATATCTATATTATCTTAAAATTTCAAATATGTTAATTAATATATTTTCCTTATTTCCTCTCACATTTTTAAATGTTAATTATTATTTTAAAATTTCAAATATTTCAATTAATATTTTTATTTTTATTTTTTCCTTATTTTCCACTCACAATTTTTAAACGTTAGTAACTTTTATGTATGACATTTTTTTTGAAAAAAAAATTACACCAAATTAACGATCACTTTATTATCTTTCCAACGAGCACCATAGTGCTATACAAAAAACGAAAAAAAAAATGTTTTTTAGTGAGTTTTTGTTCATGCAGAAAAAAAACACATGTGTTTAGGTGATTTATTAATCATATATAGGCAAGTACTAATCGTGTTATGATAGTATATATGTTTTTAAACCTACTATTACATATATGAATTGCCCATGTTCATGAGCTATAACGATATGCTTAGCATTAAAAGAGGTTGAGATTTTTTTTAATCTGTTGGGAACGCAGCATGAGAGCCCCTTATCGTAGTATAAACATTATAACAACTTTCTTTAGCATTAAAAGTGGTTGAGACTGTTTATTTCTTTTATCCTTTTTTATTAAGTCATATTAGATTTTTAACCCCGGGACACTCCCGGGATAATCAGCTAGTTCCTACATATATTGAAATCAGTACAAAGTCTGGAATTCTCACTGATTGTTTAGCTTGCCTATGTAATACCAATAACATGATTCGAATTCGGGCCTTTACGAATATCACGAATTAGAAAAAAAAATACAAAAAATTAAAATAACGTATTAACATTATAAAAAGGGAAAATCACCAAAATGGCCCATTGACCGAGTGTTTTACCAAAATGGCCCATTCCCATCTCTTTAGAAAGACGGGTCACGGCTCCTAAAGAGACAGAACCGTCTCTAGAGACGCCTTAGTCTACGACCAATAGAAATGCAACACGTGGCTGACCTGGATCCCAATGACTGTGTGGCGTCTCTGGAGACGTGTCAGAGCCGCCAAGACGGCTCTCGTGGGCCCTAGAGACGTCTCACTGACTGTCGGGCTCAAGCCTAGCAAATCTCGGGAACCACACCGAAGACGTCTTCGGAGACGTCTCAGACCTGCAAAAGACGTCTTCAGTGGAGACGTTTCACATTTTCCCAGCCGTCTCCCGAGACGGCTTAGGGTCTCAGCCAATAATATAATGACACGTGGCCGGATTTGTCTTGGGTCTCTTCATCTCCGGTGAGTCCCGAGACGGTTCGACGGTTCGGTTGTCCACCTCATCCCTATATATATACCGGTCTCCGTCCCAATCTCCGTCCCATACCACGTCCGAATCCTCCACTACCACTAACACTACCACTTACCACCGTCGTCTCATTCATACAAAGGAAAATGGCACCCCAACGATGGACTGAGGAACAAGAAATTGCACTTGTTTCAGCGTGGCAACATGTCGAAGATAGCCCACACCAAATAAACAAGTAGTACCGTACTTTACACGAATACAATCGGCTGGTAGGTGGGTGTGACCGAACCATCGATTCACTTAGCCGTATATTGGAACGACTTGAACACGAGGTGCCAGCTCTTCAACGGGTACCACTATCGAACACTTCAAGTGTTTCCTCTAGACATGCCAGAAGACGTCGCCATCATATATACCAAAGCAGAGTATCAATCCAAGTAGCGTAAAGAATTCAAACACGTGTCGGTTTGGCAAATGATGAGGGACCGTCTTAACGTGTAGTTATTTTACTTTTGTAATTTTTTGTTTTTATTAATCATATGTTTTTTTTAATTCAATGAATCTTATGTTTATATTTTGTGTTTTTATTAATCCAAATACTACAAACATTAATTCAATGAATCTTATGTTTAAATATTTATGTTTTTATTAATCCAAATATTACAATATTACAATTTGTAACACGACAAATATTACAAAAACTGAACTATTACACGAACAATACACAAACTCGTTGCACACGTCGTCCACCGAAATGTATCCGTTGCACACGTCGACCACAGAACCTAGTTAGCAGTAGGGGAGGGGAAATTACTTCGCAAATGTACTTGCTTTGAACCGTGTTTGAATAGTGTATGTGCTCTACATAGACAAAGAATCGAACTTGCCAATAATGTAGACCACCACATCATCAATGCATTCTACACGGGTTAACCCACACGCAGATGCAACAATGATCTAAGTAGCTGTACGCAGATGTAACAACGATCCAAGTATAATAGGACCGGACAATAATTTCGTAAGCCGGTAGGCTTCGGTTGGAAAAGTAGAGGATTTAAAAAAAATGTCATTGATTAGAAATCTGAAAGGTTTGATAAAGGTTTAGTATAGATGATAGAGAGAGGTTACAAATTTTGTGAAATGATGTGGGGTATTTAAATACATTGGTGACGTCTCACGGTTTCCCGAGATGACTCAAAGTCGTTTCACGGTTCCTGAGACGGCTCAAAGACTCTTGACTTTGACGGTTCCCGAGACGGCTTTGGAAACTGTCGCTTTATTTAATTTAACCTTCTTACCGTGCAATTTTTTTGGAAATAAATAGAAGAAACCGTGGTTAAAACTCACAACTCACACAAACGGTAAAAACTAAAAAAACACACACCCGCCAAAATATGATCACGTGGACCGAAGAGGAAGAGATTGCCCTTGTGGTTTGCCACAAGGATGCCTCGAATGACCCGGAAATTCAAATCCCCCCCCCCCTGAGACTATGGGTCGGCCTTCTCATTTTACCCTTTCCTTATATATATATATATATATATATATATATATATATAGGATTTGGTTCAAATGAGAACCTTTGGTCAAATTGAGAACTGGGAGAACCATTCTGAACCACAAATTTTCTAAGACAAAAAAAAAATTGCTTTAATCGCTGCGTTATATGCAGGAATTTTTTTTCAATATACACATGTGTATAATTACAATATACACATATGTATAATCCAATATACACATATGTATAACTGAAATATACACATATGTATAGCTGAAAATATAATATACACATATGTATAATTGCTATATACACATATGTATAAATGAAAAAAGAATTAAAAAAAATTCTTTGCATAAAAACGTGCGATTAAAGCAATTTTTTATTTTTTTTGCCTTTATAAGAAATGTGTAGCTCAGAATGGTTCTCTCAGTTCTCAAATAGGGGTTGGTTCTCTTAGGATCCCTACCCCCTTCTCTGTGTGTGTGTGTGTGTGTGTGTAGGGGAGGGTTATCTTGAGAAAACTGGATATCGTTAGAACAAACAAATGAAAAAAATCAATCAAAATTATTTTTTTAATACAAACCTCATTATAATTAAAATACAAATTTAGAAAGGAAATTTTCTTCAAGACGCAAAAGTTATACTCATATTATTTCTTATAACAAACCTCATTATACTTAACTACAAATAACAAACCTTTACAAAAGAGACCAACGAAATGAACCCAAAACAGAGATAAAGCAAGAGATCATACCATTTTCTTTAAGACGCATAAGTTATATTGCCTGGGAAAACAATGCGAAGCCTACAAACTGCACAGTTAAAAAAACCAAGAACAAATTAACATCTTATATTCGGGTGAGTTCATAAAATTGTGTATCAATTGCCAAATCAATAGGAAAAAAAGAAGCAATAGCTCATAAACTCACCGTCGACGGGATCGAAACCTAGCCGCCTCCAGAAATGTCGCTAACAACAACCATCGTCTAACCTCAAAATGGCCTCCACCCACGTCTGCCACTACCAAAAATCATATCGAGGTTTCTCCTTCTTCTCTCTATTAAAAACACAACCTCTTTAAATCAACATCACATTAACACCTTATTTTTTTTGTTAAAGGTCCCCACTGAAACCGTAGAAACCGACATCGGACCTCACCCTAATTTTGAGGTTCAGTTCACCTTCTCCATCATCGTACCACCGCTAATGACCGATCATTCTCCCATCACATGACGTAGTACAGGTCGGTGGTGGTTGGAGGAGGATGATTGAGATGTTGAAGATGCTGCCATTGTTACACGGAAGGAGGATTAAGTTAGGCTTCGAAAAAGTTTTATCCTCGAAGGAGGGAAAAAGGACGCGTGGGAAGGGAAAAAAAGGATCCGTGTTCATTAAAAGCTCACGCCGGTTCTCGAAGAAGGCAAAAAAGGACGCGTGGAAGGTAAAAAAGAACATGTGTCTTCATTAAAAGTTGACGTCATTAAAACGCCGTCATATTACTAAGAATCCTATAAATATAAGTATAATGATTAAGTTGTTTTGGTCTTCTGTTTTATGGCAGTGGAATAATTTAAAATACTATTACCGCCGGCCATAAAAAACTGAATTTGATTTAAACTCAACCGTTAGATCAATATTTCCAGCAATCCTGATCGTTTAAATTAGGCGGTTATCGTTTGTAAGGGTGGTTACCTGATAACCGTTCCCTCCTAAATAATTGTTCCCGCTCCTTGATTTTAGGGGTTTTTCTACCGCTTTTTCAGTTCTTCTACCTATATATGACTACTCATTCTTCTCCACTTCTCTCCTTCCACCCTTTCCTTTTATCTCTGCCCTCCCTCCCATATATCAATCATACAATCCCCGCCTATTCTTCATCTCCGTTTCTCTCTGATCCCCAGCGATCATGAATACATCACCAACTTCAAGTCTACTCATCATTTCAAATCCCCTATTCCTAATACAACCCAGTTCTATTCTCACATCTTTTCTCGCGAACCAATGAAATGCTTATAAGACTCGAATATATACAGATATTGTGGATACGAAATCACATAAGGGATCCATTCACGATAACTAGGATGATCTTCATTCGGATTGGATAGGTAAATTATTCTTTCTAATTTTTCTAATACCTTCCTGTAACACCCCAACCGATGGCAGAAACATCGAGGTGTCACGTAGTGACGATTGTACAAAAGTTCATGGTACTAAAGTGTAAATATTATTAAAATCATGATTAAGCTATGTTAGAGATTTTTATACATACCATATCTTTTATGTGTGTTTGATTTGATGAGAATTAATAAAATATCAAGAATCCATTTTGAATAATTAATATGAATGGACACTTTTTGTCATGAAAATAATGGTGAAAGGATTATGCATATTGTGTAAAAGCTTATTATTTTTGTGAATGTCTAGAATCCATTTTCACCATAAACATGCCTTAGAGTTTCTTGACATGAATTCTATTCTATTGAGAATTAAAAAAAAAATAATAAAAATGTGTATATATAAATGGAGTCACATACCAAAACACAAAATGATAATATTCAGGATGACACCACACCTAATAACTTGAGTTCTTGATCAAATAACTTGAAAGAATGAAGAATGGTGGTTGTATGTGCGGTGAATAGGAAAGAGCTTGGTGTATAAGAATTATCAAAGATAGTTTATATATTAATTGTTGATTACTACTCATTAATTGTGTTAAAAAATTAATTAATGTGCAATAAAGTAAAATAAAGTATTATGTTTAATTTCTTGTATGAAACTCCCATTTTAATTATTTACCAATGTATTTGAATTTAGAAATCTCTTTGAAAACCAATAAGTTTTCTCTAATAACTTTTTAATGTTGAATTAGTTATTTGCAGTAAAAGAGAACTTAAATCCATTTAATTCTCTTACTTATTCTTATTTAGTTTAATAAATGATAAGGTTTATGTTTATTATTTGCAATTTACGATCACAAAACTAAAAAAAAAGAATTTAAATAAAAAAACGATAAAGATAGCAAGGTCTGAAATAGGAACCTTTGAATGCACGAAGGACTACAATTTACAACTCGGTAAAGATGAGGGTGGCGGATGTCACAATCTCTCCTACTTTAGAAAATTTTGCCTCGAAATTTATTTAGAGGAAACTATTAAGTTGGACTGAGAAAGGTTAAGATGTCGCAATTGGTTATGAGATTAGGTTTAGGAAGAAGCGGCGCCTGAAAAGTTTATGGATTGTCTAGTAAACGTTCTATGTTAAAGTAGAGGAATGATAGAGGTTTTAATTTAGCTGTTCCAATTAACTAGGAACATCAAAGGTTAGAAAGATAGATAAGAACTTACTAGAGCCTAATACTAGAATCAAGAAATAGAAGTTAAGATCAATCACAATGTTTAAGGTTTAGGTTTGAAATGAATGAATGAAACTACAAACTGACTAGGGTTTGTTCTTGGTTTGACTTCCAGTCTCCTTCCTGATGCACCATAAGTGTTTATATATAGGGTGTACCATAGCTAACCCACCACACCTTCGATACCTCAAAAAACGTACTGGAAATCTCACCTAAATCCCTAATAAAATTTCACACCATCTCAATGTACCTGTAAATTCATGATTACGTTCCGGACCGCAATCGCTAATTTACCTTACATTGGGGTGTTATGTCCTTCTATGACACTAAATCAAACACCGGTAACGATCAAAAGTATAAAGATTATGCAAAGAGAGGGGTGTCATGTTTTGTACACAGCTAGGGTATGATGAGGTCCTTCCCTTAACCAGGTTCACCTCCTAAGCTAACCCATTCACTGCATCAGACCACAAGACACTAGACACACACTGTAATAAAGTGAAGAGTTGCTTAGTTTCTCTCAAGTCGAAAACATATTCCAACCTGAGAACTAGCTTTCCTCGTAAGTTTCCATGTTAAAAGAATGTTTTAATGCGTCAACACGAGCACGTACACTAACTTGGTTCATTAAGTCCCAAGTTTAAAGGAATGCTTTAACACTTCAAATCAAACATGGACACTAGTTTAGTTCGTCGATTCTCTATGTCATTTGGTGTATCGGGTGTCCATAGTCCAAATTTTTATGCAAGGAGAAAGTTACACATGTTTAGTTCAGGTATATGAATAACCTATCTTGCTAACGAAATATGAATCCAAGAAAATGCAGGTATTATGATTATTCATAAGTAAATCATATATTGAATGTTCATATATCACATATTTTGAAAGTAAGGTATCAACAAGGCATATGTATTTCACGCAACACAATAATGTATCAAACTACCTATAACATTCGTTTATATGTGTAGCTTCAGACATGAAGATCGTAACATAAGTAGACATATAGGTTGTTTATGTGTAATCAAGATTCACGTAAGTTCTTGTTATGACGTGAAGACTAGTATCTAACTCAGGGCATACAAAATTCAAGCAAGAATAATTAAAAAAGAACTTGCACTCTAGGTCAACACTTATGTAGTATCATGATGAAACAATAACATGTTAAGAATTTCCATTTATGAACATAAAGTACAAGTTTATCTTGTCTAATGATTTCGAGTTTAAGAAAACGTGAGTGCGGAAAGTGTTATGATCAAATATCGAATTTAAAGTGAAGTTCCAATTTCCAAGTCTTTATGAGAATGTCTAGATCACAGAATAAAATCAAATTTGTATGTTTTAAGAAAATTTCTTGATTTCAAACATCACAAATGACCATGTTATTTACTATGAATAAGAAAATCGAATCTCATGTTTCAAGAAATGTTAGAAAATTTTCGTGTTACAAGAGACTCATACGTACATGTCACGGGTTACAACTTCAAATAATGATAAGAAATCACATGAACACGTATTATTGAAATTAAAGTTGAAACTCAAACACCTTAAATACAAAATTTCAAATCCATACAAAAGGAAAAAAATTGAAAATAAAACGAATGTGTAAATGAAATCATTTCGCGTTGATATCAAGGTGATGAAGCCGATCCCTGATTGACCAACAAAACTCACGTCTTTTGGTTCGCTTGCGGACTTTCACTTGGCACATGTTGAAGGGTGATGGTTTGGATAATATTAAGGATGATCCCAGGTGCCCTGGTAAATTTTTAAGAAAATTCTTGTATATCTAAATTTTCTGTCAATTTTGAAAACCCCATTTCATTTATTGAAAATTATTATTTATTTGCTTTAAATGCGAAATGTTTAACGAATTCCTAACTACAAGTTAGACATGAGTAATTTCAAAATATTTATTACCACCAATCACTAATGGTGGGTAGTTTGAAGAAACCATGAGTTGATAAAGTATTTGATAAGATTAATTTGGAGAGTGTCAATGCATCCTTTTTGAAATCAGACTGTGTCCCCACACAAGGTATTAGATCAGGTTAGTATACTATGGTTGCATAAAATATGTACCGGATGAACGAGAAAATCATTCCAATATTTGATAGTGAGGTGTTGGGCCCTTGGTATATAATAATGGGATATGGAGGGTTGTTTGTATAAAGGGTGGTCGTAGTGGTGCAATGTACTGAGTATGGGAAGTAAGTGTATATAAGTTTTGGTTAAATAGATGAGTTTTCTTTGCAATGGTTGATCTGAACATCCCAAAACTTTATGTATCAAACACTAAGTTAAGGGTGTTGGTAGAAATCTGTTTAGGATAGTAATGGTGTTGGATTAACTCCTTCAGGATATCGACTAAGCCTCACACGAACAAGTCAACGAAGAGAATTTGAAAGTACAAGAAAAGCACAAACGATTATAAACTTGTGGGGTATTAGCACATTCACTAGACCAAATGAGTAAACTTTTATGTCGTCATGGAAAAACATCACAAAAAGCAATCATAAAGAATCACAAATTTTGGGTTTACAATTGTTTTGACTAAGTATAGTGACAAATATCAATACACAACCATGAATAATCATGGGAGGGAAAATGTAGCAAAGAGTAATAACGACAAAGGTTATGAGACGTCGGTATGATATTTTTCAAGAATCCAACGTAGAGGAATCATATGTTTACAAAAATACTTGGAATAAAAAATTTATACATTCGATTATTATGAAAACTTGAACTTAAATATAATTATAAATTGCAACATGAAACTCATGGGGTATAATGTATAAAGCAGTTCATTATGAAAACTAGAGATCAACGATGGAACGTAAAACATTCGATTGTTCCTGTCTGGTCATAAGACCCAACAAAAACTTTGACTGTTCAAAGTATCGAACTCATATGGAGATTAATGAAGACGTGTTTTAGCCTATAAGTGGACACTCACTCCAGGAATCCCCAGGTAAGCATACAGATTTGTTGGTTGATTCAGATTTATGTGCTATGCTTTGCTTAAGACAGAAAACCCAGTGTACAGGCATCCACCCTTCCAGATTGCATGTGTTCTCTCACGTAGAGTTCAAAACTTTGAGGGGATGAAAAATCAATGAAAAACGAGGTTAGGCAATTAATCCAAGAATATCCAACATGCTCCAAAATGTAGACCTTTTCCCCAAGTGAAGTCATCCCCAAAGCCCATAGTGAAGAAAGAAAGAAATGGAGAGAGGTACGGGAAAGAATGAGAAGTGACAAAGGAGAAAGGTTAGTGGAGAAAATAAATAAATAAACATAAGCAAGGTCAAATATAGGTTCTTAGTTATAGTCTAGGTCATTTACTAATAAACTAATTCCCTATAACCACGGCTCTGATACCAATCTGTAACACCCCAACCGATGGCGGAAACATCGAGGTGTCACGTAGTGAGGATTGTTCAAAAGCTCATGGTACTAAAGTGTTTATATTATTAAAATCATGATTAAGCGTCAGACATCAAAATCAACCCAATACATCAAGTCTCAAACAAAACGATACATAAATCTTGTTTATTAAGTCTAAGTCCAAGCCTAAGTGACAATCATCAAGCGTTCCGTGAAACATGTATAAAAATAATACGTCAACAATAATGCCGGTGAGTACACTTAGTTTTGTGTACATATAGTATAAGTATAAAAAGTTTACAATTCAAGTGTCATGAATCATTCAAGACAAATATGGAAAACACGTAAGTACATAATGCGGGTCAAAATCAAACCTCTTATGCGACAAAGTTTAATACATTAACAATGACCTAGGACTTCCCACCACCATAGGTACTTTTCACTAGGAAATAGCACTATCCATTAGTAAAGTTGGCTTGTACGGAGTTAATGATTTCGTAATGATTGCAAGTATACTACGTTTATGTTTAAGCATAAAGCACAAGAATTCAAAGCATAACACGTGTATGAATTGTATGTAAAAACGTTTATGAATATGTGTAAGTGTAAGTTTCATAGGTGTACATGTTTCACCCCAAAAGTATAAAAATGAAAAAGGGGATAAGTATACTCACCTTGATGTAGGTGATTTGAGTGTTTGTCTGGGGTAAGTACGTCAAACGGCACAAATAGAAACTATAAGTTAAATCAAGTAATACTAGAGTCAAGAACTAGTTTTGGGAAAAGTCGATGGAGACTTGCTAATTCCCGTTATAGTTTAGAAGTCATGTCAAGTTCTAGTCATGTCTCGTCTATTTGTTTTGAATAATTAAAGTTTTAAATCATAATTTGTTTGTCATCGCATAGGAATTGGTGATGTTTAGACGTTTCATGTTAGTCGTGTTCAATTATCGCCCGACAAAAATAATACTAAGTTTTTCTTATATATTATATATGTTCTCATATTATAGATCGTCGTTATTTGTAAGTCTTGAATAAATGCCACTTAGTGTTTAAGTTTGACGATTAATATTACGTTTATAAGTCATAGTCTTATAATTAAACACTAGGTTAGTGACCCGTGGGTACCCACGGTGCAAACCAAAGTAAATTAAAAATTAAAAAGTAATATTAAACTAATAGTTTTATTATTGAAGCTGAGTGTGCATAAAAGCAATGAATATATGTAAGATTATATTAACATGCAATTCCAAACCAAACAATCAACTACCATAAAAAAAATTATAATTTCAAAATCACCAAATCATTAAAAAAACAATATGGAAACTCATTAACAAATAAATCACCATTCAAAATAATCAAATCTTAAGATTATTATGAAAAAAAAAATACCAAACATAATGTTAAACACGAAATTATAATAGCAAAAAACAAAATCCAAAAAAAAAAACATACGACATTACTAAAAAAATAATAATTATCAAATAAAATTAATAAACCCAGCGGCCTCCAATGCCTTCTTGTGCTTTTTACCATCCACATGTGCGTTCAGGTTAGTTTGGCTGGTACATTGCACATGGCACAGAGCACAATCGAAGATATCATGACCGCTAACATGTGCCACCTATACAAAAATCAATTAAGAAATAAGGTATTTAATTTTACGTAGTTATAAGTATATATATATAACTTATATAAATATATATATATATATTTAAATCTATTACCATTTTAAAAAAACGAAACATGAAATAAATGTAGAATGTAGATTATTTTGGTATGTTCTTATTGATAAATATTTAACATCATTAATTACATAGTTTGAATTTATACAAATATTTAAATGGTATATTTATTTCATCGTATAATGTATATAAAAGCATACATAAATAACAAATAATACTAAGATGCTCATACCATTAGTTATGTATGATAAAGGTGTATGACTTTTATTTTATCTAATTAAATAAAAGTTCAACCAGCAAAGTAAAGTTATAAATGTACAATTAAGTATAAAATATATTACGACTTACCATTAGAAGTACTATTACTCTTGGTAACTTTAGATGCTGGTAAGCTAAAATTAAATTTCGGTAATTGAGACATTGTAGAGTAAAAGTTGTCTTCTGTATAAGAGTAGGAGTGAAATGATTGTTAGTGGTGATAACATTACAAATACTAACATGGTTGTAAAAAACTTACTCAAACATTAACTGTTGAAACTTAATCTAAGGCTTGTTGTGTACGATCCGCAAAGCTAACAATGAACGATTATGAAATGAACTTGTAAGGAATTGTAAGTAAAAAGGTTTAGTAGAATGATTAAAGTGTTTCAATATTTATACTTATATTCGATTGAGTAAATATGGCAATCTAATTAATTTTTAAAAATTTTGAAAATTTAATAACAATTTACTTACCGCCAAGATTTCAAAAAATTTGAAATCTTCAAAATTTCAAAAAAAAATTGAATTATAAAAAATTCGAAAAAATTATAATTTTGATATTACGTTACATAATAAATATAATAATAAAAAAACGCATCGAATTAAATATGGAAATGAAATTAATTTTATTAAAATACAAAGCATAAATACAACTTTATTAATTAAATACCATTATTTTAAAAATTTTAAAATATAAATTTTGTAAACATTTATTACTAACGAAAATATTCAAAAATTAGATACAATAATTATAATAATATATATATGTAAACAAAATTTTTTAATGGCAAACCGTAGATTAATAATGTAAATTGTATTTACCATGTCAACTTAGAACTGAAATCAAGATATCTTTAAAAAAGTCAAACAACGTAACAGAATTTTCATATTTAATACTAAAATTAAAGGAAAAAACGGTAAAGTTATTTATAGAAAGTAAATTAATTCTAATAATTATGAAATTATAAATAAAACTTTTATTACTTACCAAATTTTCAGCTGTCAAAATTTAATATTGAAAACTTTAATTTATTCAAATTATTTGAATTTTTAAAAACAATATCAGAAACTTTATAATTTGTGTGAGCGAAAGATTTTAGCTAAAACAGGATTATATGATCATACAAGTCACAAAACCAGGTGCGGAAACCCTAGTTCTGAACAAATTGATAAAACTCTAATCAAAACACAATCAAGATCATTTTCAACATCTTTTCATAGATTAACTTTTGTCAAATAAGCTTTTACAACGACTTACACGTTAATCTAGATCAAACATACACTTTCACAAAATGACCTGGAACCTGACCTGAACACATACACAACTGACAACTCTATTACATACTCAAAATCACAAAACCTATTTATAGATACTGCACGTTCGCCCCTTTACACTGGTCGAATGTGGATCTTTTCCACATTCGCCCACTACCAATGGTCGAACGTATCTTCTGATCAGTTCCAGTCTACCTTCGCCCACTAACCATCTACCTTCGCCCCTTTTATCTACCTTCGCCCACTATTACAAGTCTTTAACATATGTTAGTTATCCAATCATTAGTCGCAAAACGCATCAACAAACTCCCCCTCGACTATTGATTGGATAGTTTTCTCTGTTGGTCCATTGTTTTGTTCATCAACTTGATTCTGAGCTGTTTCTTCTGCTCAGTAGTCATTGGAGGCTCATATGTTCTCTTCACTGGTTTAGACACATTGGCTATCTTCACTGTCTTACCAAGCTTATTCTCCAAATTGCTTCCCGCATTGATGTCATAAGCAAAACAAACTCCAACCACTTGAGTATATTTTCTTGCTTGAGCAAAGTCTTTTGGTTCATAATAAATCGGATTGTAGAAAAGCATGATGATGTCTTCAAACGTGCAATTAATCAGCCACATAGGATCAAATACATGAACATGCTTGTATTTATCCTTTCCATCTCTCAACACAATCACCGCTTCAGCCTTTCTCCAATCATAATACCAGAAGATAAAATCAGCACTGAAATGCTGTGGCATAGGCATCAAAGGTATCTTTCTCATCACTTCAGGTGCTTTGTAGATCAAAGTTACTCGCTTCATATTGGTTTGAGGATCAATATCCCTATGAACTTTTCTTCGGGGATATTGAGGCTGAAATCTCTTCCATCTTGTTCGACTTTCCCAAACCAACTTATCTGCGCACCAACCAACATGCGAACCATTCACCTCTGCACCTGACATTGGGAATCTACATAAATCTCTGACCGCCCAGTACGGTAGAGTAAGCAAATCACAGAATCTATTGAAATACAAGATTCCTGTTTCCCATTTTGCAGCTATGCACTTCAGCCTGCCTAAGTATGTCCACCCAAGAGCTCTGCCTTTGAACTTGGCATTGTGGAATGTATAAAAGTTACCTTGAGCTTCAGGCTTTGGTCGGTTCTCATCCATTTCCCTCAATTTCCTCAAATAACTCTTCAACTCATCAGACTGATTTGAAGGTCCTTGATTATCAGCACCAAATACCTTCTCTACAAACTCTGCACTCCTCTGCTGAGCTTTCTGCTTTGCTGAATTATTTGGTACTTCAGTAAAATCAGGGAATACCTCATTTTCATCCGTTTGTCTGAAGTACTGAGGAAACTCTTCATGAGTTATATCTTCCATCTCCACTTCATTGTTCTTAGGAGTCTGCATATCATCTGAGTGACTTCCAATATCCTTTTCAGGAATATCTGGAATCGACTTGTCCACTATAAACTCCTCAAAAGTCTTCCCTACCCTCTGTGCAAGACCATCTAGAATTTCCTTTGCCACAGATGCAGGTAATTCTCCTTCCTCAAGATCAGGATCTTCATATTCCAATTCATATCGCATATCATCAGTTTGGAATATTTCAGTAAAGCATCCTGTGAACTCAATGGTCCATTCTCTTTTCTCCAACATATCTTTGTACAACTGTTTAGCATCATCAGATAGAGATCTCACCTTCTCATTCCAGAAGATACTTTCATCTGAATCAACGTTCTCACCTTTCTTCTTAGAACTTGATTCTCCAGTATCTTTCTTCTTTGGTGTTCTCTTCTCATAAGTAAATCTGGAAGTATCATCTCCTCCATCATGATCACTTCCACTGCTAAACTCATCTCCTTTCTGTCTCCCAGCACCTTCTGCATCATCATCATCATCATTCTTGTCATCATCATCATCACTTTTCTCCGATTCATCATCATCCTCATCATCATCTTGTTCTTTATCAGATTCAGAATCTTCATAATCAACTTTCTCTTCTTCTTCTTCTTCATCTTCTTCACCCTCCTTCAACTTTGGTGCAGTGTTATACAAATCATCAATCAAATCACTAAGGCGTTTGTTTTCAGCCCTTAGTTCTTTGTTATCTGCCTTAATCAGCTTAATCCTGCTCTTGTTTCTTGCACACTTTCCTTCAAGCTTTTCATTCTTAGCTTCAAGCATCTTAACCTTCTCATTGATCTCATCTTGATTGGATTTAGACGCAACCACAATCTGAAGCATTTTCTCCTCATTCGGCTTGAATTTGACAATCTCAGCTTGTTGAGCTACAATCATTTTCATCATGTCATCCATTTTCCTATTCACCTGCTTCATCACATCATCATCCACAGTGACTTTCTTGGATTTGGATTTGGATGGCTCAACTTCTTTTTCTTTCTGAGGCTTTCTGAACATGTCAAGTACATTGTCCAGTGCAACGTTAAGTTGATCAGCTGAAATTGGTTCTGCCTCTTTGGTTTTCTTTTGCTTCTTGGCGACAGGTGAAGATAGCTTTGATGATGTACCAGCATCGGGCACTCTTTTTCCTTTCAACAGTTGAGCTAACTCTTTCTCTCTCAACTCTTTCGTACTAGACTTCTTCGCCATGGTCTTTTGCTTTTTCGTCTTAGGCAAATTAACCACCACAGTCTCTCCAACACTCAACTCTGCTAAGTCAACACCTAGACTCTCATCTTCAACAGACTTCTTCCTTCTCTCGGCTTCTTCAATCGACCTATTCAAAGATTCAGACTCACCAACCATAGTGGCCTTACGTTTGGTGGCCCTAACGTTTTCAGCATCAGAATCCCACTGCTCATCTATCTCAGTCTCCTCTGAATCAACTGACTCTTCATCCACCAAACCTGAACCTTTCTTTGCCGTTGATTTATGTCTAACCGCCTGTTGCTTTGAACTTCCCTGATCAATCTTTCCCTTGCCCTTCCCTTTGGCTCCAGGATTGACTACTTGTCTCTTCCTCTTAGTGCTTGAATCAGCGTACACTAAGGGATCATCATTATCCAAATCACTATCATCGTGCCTTGCTTTATTCTTGCCAGGATCAGTGTAATCCTGACGAGCCAAAGCTCCAAAGAGTCTCCTATTAGGTGGTTTTTCACTATCTGACACACCTTTGTATCCCTTCATCCTCACTAGAGTACGAATGTTCATGTGATCTTGACCAAGGATCATAGTCGGATCTTTCTTCAACTCTGGGTACTTGTGGTCAAAGATCATCATCAGAAATCTTGGATATAGCATGAACTTCTTGTGCTTCATACCTTTCAGCATCTCCAACATATGGTCTAGAATCATACCAGAAACGTTAAATGGTTTGTTGAGAGTCAACGCAACCATTAACGAACTCAAGCTTCTTCTCATAACATCATATCCACCGCTCACACATCCAAATACGTGGATAATAACGTGTGCAAAGTACTTGAACTGCACGCCCAGCTTCCCTTTATACATAGATCCATCTGTAATCGGACCTTTGTACTTCATCCGTAAGAAACAAGCTTTCTGCTCAGTCCATGATAACTCTCTGGGATCTTCACTGACTTCAAACTTGATCTGCAGTGCTTCCCGTATATCAGACTCTGTCAAAAACATCTCCATATCTTGAATCTTGCTCTTGATAATCGTCTGATTATCCCAGAAATCATACTTCGCATTATGGTAGAAATCTTCAATAATGTCTCTGTATATGATCGTCGGTGTGGCTAATGCATGTACAATTCTGCTCCTTCTCAAAAACTCTATGATCCCGGTGAACTCAGTATTCTTCTCTTCGTCACCAAGATATGCACAGCAGTTGTGAGATCGCTCAAACGGCCAACTGCTTGGAACAGATGCTTCAGCCTGTTGCACCGGATCTGGAACAATATTCTCTGCTGGAATTTCCACATTTTCTACTGGTGCCTCAACGTTTTCGGATTGATCAGCCATCTGCACATCAAAAACAGAAAAACACGTCAAAATACAAAAACGACAAAAAGTTAAAAATTTTAAGGTTTTACAGATTCTACATTCGCCCTTTTTAAACTGGTCGAATGTATAAAATTGTGGTCGAATGTGAATTCCACTGGTCGAATGTGTAAAGATTTCAAATAACAATCACATTCGCCCATTTTATGCCCACATTCGCCCTTTTATTTCCACTTTCGCCCATTTTTGGAACCGAAAGTGAAACATGTTTATCCCCAAAATTTAAAAATTTTGCAAACTTGTTTTGACTCTTGATTTTGATTAGGATATGTCCTAATATGGCCGATTATCACTCGTGTATCACCAATTGTCCATTACTTTCAATATATATCAGTTTTCAAAGATGAATTAGGTTACATTAGTTCATTCAATCAATTGATCACAAAAACGATGATAAAAACCTAATTCCTTTAACATTCTCCCCCTAAAACTGATATGTATTGAATAAAAATCAAAATCAATCATTAACAAACATCCTAAGACCCCTAAAATTGAAACCCTAAGTCCGGATATAAAAACGTCGATTCTGATCTGTATAAAGCTCCAATACCTTTGAAATTAGTGTCAAAATGATCAGTGATGAACAGGGAACAAATCACACAATCACAGGAAATCAATGCAACAAGGTCTGGTTATCGAAGAATTTTGAAAAAAAATTTTGTGAATGAAGACTCGAACCTGAAATGGGTTATATATAAAGGCCACCTTCGCCCGTTTGATATGGACGAATGTGAGATAATTCCACATTCGCCCCAAGCTAATGACCCGAATGTGAAAAATGTTACCCGAAGGTGGAATGTATACCCGAAGGTGAAAATTATACCCGAAGGTGAAAATATTCCACATTCGTCCAAATTGAAACGGTCGAAAGTGAGGATTTTTCCACATTCGTCCCAATTAAGGGGCGAATGTGAAATGGAAAAATCTGAAAATTTCGCCAAATCACGAATTCGAATCCCGTTCAACATTTTTCAATCTGTTAAACTTCCAAAACTCAAATTTTCACATTTTGAATGATACAAAGCCCAGATGGTGTTATCAAATCTCAGAAATTGACCATCAAGCATCCCCGGTTATCAAAAATAAAGCAGAAATGCAAATCTTTTGGGTTTTCTGAAATTTATCAAAACACACCTAAAATCTTTTTGGATTTTGTATCTTTTTGACAATAAAAGTAAAATGCAACAAAATAAAATGCATCAAAGTAAATGAAAGCAGTAAACATTTTGTGATATCCGGTAAGAGGATCATATCAGTTTAATGAGAAATCTGAGCACAGCGTTGATCTGTTTTAAATTATCATTAGAAACAATATGTGATCCGGCAATTGCTGATATTGTTGTCCACATAAGCTCACATGCAGACAATTACGCAATGCTTTAAAATGATACGAGTTAGGTAATTTAGACTAACACATTGTGGTTCCCACACACACGACATACTCCCGTATCAAGTAATTGCACAAAGCTTCATCGTAACGCGTGATTATGCCAGAGTTATCCGTAAAGTTTACAAAGTATATAGCACAGAGGTGTACAGGTCAGCAAATAAATGCAGCAAAGTAACATGTGCGTATACACTAGGTTGAGGCTGATATTAACCACTGATTTGCATCAGAAAGTCAATACGATGTAATAATGATCTTTGATCAATAAAACATAAAGTTCCTCAATTCGGTAACTTTCGGTTTTGGCAATATGCTCTTTTTGCAAATATTCTGATGAAACTAGGTCCGTAAATCAATACGACAGAAGTTTAATCAGAATATCCCGGATAACAATAACATAACGACCCGAAACCTCAGATTTTGGCAATCCTATCAAACGAAATTACGGTACTAAGACCATATGCCCATGAGGTGTTCAGCCACGAACGCGTAGTTTGTTATGTTTGTATCACTAATGCACGCAATATTTAGTCTACGAAGCCTATCAGCATATCACACGTAAACAACATACGTCTCATTATACTATACAATTCTTTAGCCTGTGTCAGATCCCCACTGATGTACTATCATTTCCTCCTTTTATCCAGGAAATCATTTTGGTTTTTCTAATTTTTAGGTCTTTTGAAAATTTTTCAATGTTTTTGGTTTTTCTGATAAAATGACTCCCCCTAAAATAAAGAACAATCCACTTGAAAGCATCAACTTCTTTGAGGATTAAACAATCCCCTCGAAAGCATCAACTTCTTTGAGGATTATGATAGTAAAGAGAAATTCCCAATTAGCAAAGAGAAATTCCCAATTAGCAAAAAATTTAAAAACGAAAACTAAAACTAAAAACTAAAAAGCGATAAACCGAGGTGCCAATTAGTCCTGCTTTTCCTTTATATTGTTTACTTTTAAAAGATATTCAAAGCGGGATCTGTCAAAAGCTTTTGTAAACAAATCTGCACGTTGGTAGTCAGTATGGATTTTGACCATATCTATCAATTCTTTAGCATAACAATCACGGATAAAATGATATTTAATCCGGATATGTTTCGCTTTAGAATGATTTTCAGTATTTTTAGTTAATGCAATTGCGGCTTCGTTGTCACAGTGTATAGGAGTTTTAAGAAACTGCAATCCGTAATCGACCATCTGTTGTTGGATCCAGAGCACTTGCGAACAGCAACTCGAGGCTGAAATGTACTCGGCTTCACAAGTAGACAGTGCCACGGAAGTCTGTTTCTTGCATTGCCAGGTAATTAACCTGCTCCCTAAAAACTGGCAACCAGCTGTTGTTGATTTGCTATCTTTGTCACAGCCGCCCCAATCTGCATCACTAAAAGCAATAAAATCAAAATCATCATCATTAGGGTACCAAAGTCCTTTTGATGGACAACCCTTCAGATATCTAAGGATACGCTTGACCGCCGTCAGATGACTTTGTTTCGGCTTCGATTGATAGCGAGCACAGAGACACGTTGCATACATAATATCTGGTCGAGACGCTGTCAAATACATCAGAGATCCGATGATAGCTCTGTATGTAAATGGGTCTGTCAGCTCCCCCTTAGCGTCCACTCCAATCCCGTGATTGGGTTGAATCGGGGTATCCATCGGCTTAGAGTCCTCCATCTGGAATCGGCTCAAGATGTCGGATACATATTTCGTCTGGTGAATGAAGATCCCGTCGGGTCTTTGGTCCACCTGTAAGCCGAGGAAAAACTGCATCTCCCCCATTGCGCTCATTTCGAACTTTTCTTGCATAACAGTTTCGAATTCCCTGCACAAAAGTTCGTTAGTTGAACCAAATATAATATCATCAACGTAAATCTGTACTAGAAGCAAATCATCTCCCGTCTTCTTCGTGAAGAGGGTATAATCGACGAGGCCGCGCTTGAATCCTTTGGAGATGAGGTATGTACTTAGCTCCTCGTACCACTGTCTTGGAGCCTGGTGCAAACCATATAAAGCTTTGTTCAGCACGTAGACCTTATCCCGGTGGATTGGGTCCTCAAAGCCTGGTGGCTGCCCGACATAAACCTCCTCCTTGACTTTCCCGTACAAAAATGCGCTCTTGACGTCCATTTGATAAACTTTGAATTTCTTGTATGAAGCAAACGCGAGGAACATCCGAATAGGTTCAATTCGTGCTACTGGTGCATAGATTTCGTTGTAATCAATTCCTTCGATTTAATGGAAACCCTGCACGACCAATCTGGCTTTGTTGCGAACAATAACCCCACGATCATCCTTTTTGCACTTAAACACCCATTTAGTGCCTATTTTCTTCCTTCCCGGCGGCAAATCTGTGAGCGTCCAGACTCCCAATTTCTGGAATTGCAATAACTCCTCCTGCATTGCCTCAACCCAGGCATCTTCATTCAAAGCGTCTTTGTATGTCCTTGGCTCTACCTGCGACACATAACATGCAAACGACCAATCATTTTGACTACCAGATTTTTGAATTTTGGCATATAATGCTAAAGCACCAAAACTCTCTGGCGAGTTAACGCTTTTCAGCTGCCCTCTGGTCATAACACCACTTCCAGGATCACCGATGACTTGCTCCAGCGGGTGAATACGATGAATCCGAGATTCCGGATTAACAGGTACAATAACTCCCGTCTGAGCAGTCAAGTTTTCTACAGCATCCTGATCATGACCCGTGTTTGATGATGAAGCAACATCTGGATTTGGAGTTGGGTTCACAGGTTGCGCCTCTAATTTTTCTGCATGTTCAAGAACGGCTTCTTCAAATTGTTCATCTTCAGATTCTGAAGTGTCTAATGAAGTTGAAGCCTCTTGAAACATCTCTTCCTCTTGTATAGGAGCACTGGTATCATTAGAAGCTGGTGGGGGGTTTACGGTGATTGGACGCATCAACGGTGAAGTCACCGCGTTTTCACACTCGTAAAGTAATCTGATAACAGCTTCTTCAACCAAGCTATCTAGGTTGAATGATTCAAAGAAATCTTTGTAATCAAACATCCAATCAGGGCCCGTGCCTTGCAAATTTTGAGTGTATCGTTGAACTTCCATGTTAGCCCAATCCTCCACTTGACGAGTTCGCTTGTTGAATACCCGTTTGAGCGGGGTTGCATATCCAACAAAATATCCCTCCTCAGCTTTAGGACTAAACTTCTCACCTGGATTCAACATCGTGCATGGCGCCCCGAAAGGTTCTAGATACTCTAAGTTTGGCTTTCGTCGGTGTAACAGTTCATAAGACGTTTTTCCAAACTTCTTCACTGTTAGCACCCGATTTAGTGTATAATTTGCTGCATAAATCGCCTCGTTCCAGAACATTACTGGAAGATTTGAATCAGCAAGCATTGTTCTAGCCGCTTCAATTAGAGTCCTATTCTTTCGTTCAGCAACACCATTCTGCTGTGGGGTATACGGAGCCGAATATTCATGATGTATCCCTTTGCTTTCACAAAGTTCATCCATCTTGGCGTTTTTGAACTCCGTCCCGTTGTCACTTCTAATTCTTTTTATCTTCAAATTGTAGATATTCTCCAATCGAGTGAACAGAACTTGTAGGTTGGTAAAGGTGTCACTTTTGTTCTTCAAACACATCACCCATGAAAATCTTGAATAGTCATCAGTGACAACTAAACAATAAAGCTCTCTAAGATGACTTTTGCGCTTGACCGGTCCAAATAGGTCCATGTGCAATCGCTCAAGTGGCATCTCAACAGAGTTAACTTTCTTCACTTTATGGGACTGTTTGTGTTGCTTGCCTTTCATACAACTTACACACTTGTCGTTCAGATGGAAATGTTTCACGTTTACTCCATCGACAAGCCCATTTCTCACAAGTTGATTCATTTTTCTCAGATGAATGTGCCCCATTCTGCGGTGCCACATTATCGATTCTTTCTCGGTCGCCTTGGATAGAAAACATGTTATTTGCCCCTGTGATGTCATCGCCTTGGACATGTCAAGAATATAAAGATTGTTGACGCGAGGTGCCATCAACATTATCCACTCCTTTGGAATTTTGAAGCCCGGTTTGAGAATATAACAGGATTTGTCATCAAAATGCACAGAAAATTGTTTATCACATATCTGACTGACACTCAACAAATTATAGTCTATCTGTTTCACATAAGATATCCGCTCGAAAGTCACAATCCCATTACTCACGCTTCCTTCCATAGTGATATAACCACCTTTATTACCCGCGAAAGCGACATACCCTCCATTGATGTTTTTCACGTCGAACAACAATGCAAGATCCCCCGTCATGTGGCCTGAAGCTCCACTATCAACAATCCAGAGACTGCTAATAGGGCCAGCTGAAGCTCCCTGCACACAAAAAGTAAATCATTTAGTTCTTTCGGGGGACCCAAGCCTGAGTCTTGGGCCTTTGAATATCAGATTTCAAAGAAACATCCTCATTAACTTTTTCCACAACTTTTTGTTTTGGATCAATCTTTTTCTGATTGTTCAAAACATTTTCCTTTTTCTCACTTACCTTTGAAGTAGAAGCTCCTGGAGTAGCATTGGGTGACCAAGATTGTTCAGACCTTTTAAGAATACGAATTTGAGATTTTGGTTTCTCAATCGGTTTCTGAACATTGTTAACAAAAGTAACTTTCTTGGCTACCTTATCTGAGTTAACAGACTTAGGTCCAACATTTGATTTGACAATCGGTTTTTGTGGAACCTTTTGCCTATCAACTGTTGCGTTCACCACAGGCTTTCTCCATGATTGTTCCATAGCAATCCGATTTCTTTGATCATATTGAATTGGACGATTGTTCCTCATTTGAAAATTGTTTTGATTATAAAACTGTTGTTGTTGAGGAACAACTCGTCTATGTGGTGGAACATAATGATCAGTCGGTTTTCTCATGGAATTTCTAACTTCAACCTCATGTCTTTTATGCCTTACATATGGACACTGAGCAAGTAAATGCCCACGTTCTCCACATTTAAAGCATTTTCGATACTCTTCAAAAACATAATGAGCATTTGGTGGAGCAAATGATCTAACAGGATATTGATCATTATACTGTTGATTCCTCAAACTCTCAGGAAGTAGTCCTTTTGAGTAAGTGGGCTCATGAAAACCATTTGCTTTGTCATTTGGTCGAATGAACTCTGTGACATGGACCTTTGGTTCTTGAGGAACATCCAAAAAACAATTTCTTTAAAATTTCTGGTGGAATTTCGTTTGTTCTCTCATGTTTTGGAAACCAAATAGTGCTTTCTTGCCAAATCTTTTCAATTTTAGCATAGTTAGCATTTTTGATTGGAAATTCCTCATCAGAGATGATTTTATCGGATCCTTCCATCCGATAAAACACTCTGACAGGTTTGTCACTTGGTTCATTCTCAAGATCCTTTCTAATCTCATTCTTTTCAACCTTTTTCTCACGATGAACAGTTGCCATCGGATGCACATGTTGAGATGGTGACACTGGTTCAGTAGTAATGATGTGATTTTCTTTTGGAATCTCACATACATTAACAGTTTGGTCATTACCAGTATCATCATTCTCTGAGTCTAAATTCACACTTTCAGCATAAACACCCTCATCATTCAAGCCTAAAATTGGTCTCACATCGGAATGAGGATCACCAATACTCGAGGTATTAGATTCCATTTCCGATGATGAGTCTGATTTTACCGAGCTCTCCGGTATAACTTGGTGATAGTTATGATTTTCAAAAAGAACCGGAGATGGTACAGACTTGTAATTGGTGGTGTTATCATCAATGATATGGTCTACCACATAAGCAATATGCTTATAACTTTCCAACTTTTTGTTTACTTTCTCAGCAAAGCATTTTATGGCTGCCATTTCCAACTTTGTGTTTTCAATTTCATTGATATAGTTGTTAATTGCCAATTGTTTCAATGATAAAGTATTTTTCAAGTCGGAAATGTCCTTTTTATAGCCATCTAATACTTTGTTGAAAGCATTCAACTCTTTGCGAGTAGATTGACTGTTTATGATAGCACTATCACGTGAAATTCGGAGTTGTTTATTCTCCTCAGTCAATCTATCACATGTTCCACAATATTTATCACTCATAACATCAGTGCTAGATTCAGAACTTACAGGTTTTGGCGGTTCAGTCATGGCCATCAACGCGAAATGAGCTTCCTTTCCAGTGAAAAATTTGGAATAGTCAATCTTGGTGAAAGCATCATCAGCCATGCACGACTTCCTCGTCATCAGAAAATCAGCTTCTGCTAGCAGCTGATCAATGTCATCATCTAAAGAATCAACACTTGCCTCTGTGTCCGATTCACTGTCTGAATCTGAATAAACTGATCTACATTCCTCAGGAACATCAGAAACTGTATCCATCACCATTCCAGAATGAGTTTCTTCAACCTTAACCTCAACAGGTTCATTCTCCACATTCATCTCAGTTTCAGAATCATCACTATCACACTCCTCAGTTTCTTTCTTTTCTTCCTCCATCACCGACTCTTCAATATCAACCTTGCAAGCAACGCAAGCCACATTTCCACCAGTAGTGATTTCCTCCACTCCTATCTGCAATCCCGACCAATCAAACCTTTCATCTTGTTGAGTCATCAGTGCTTGATTCTGACTCGTGTTCTGTTGTGTCTCATTTGGTGTAGTGATTGGTATAACCGTTCGGTTAGAATTGTTAGGAGATTGGTTTTGAATCTGGTTTGATGTGTTAGGTTGTCTGTTTTGGTTGTTGTTAGAGTTGTTTTGACGGTTTTGGTAGTTGTTGTTGTTTTGGTAAGAAACTCGGTTTTGGTTTTGTTGTTGACGATTCTGATAGGTTGCATTGAATGGGTTTCTATTACCTTGTTTTGGTGGTTGGGTGCATTCACGTTTAAAGTGACCTCTTTCTCCACAGTTAAAACAAGTAACTTTCTCCTTGTTGAACCCGTAGGTTGTGTTAGGAGAAGTTCCCAAATCGGTTCGACCTGTCTTTTCAATAAAGTCTGTTGCTCTTCTCATGATGCTTGCAAAAGCCCATTGGATATCAATTAGTTCCATCTCTTCCTTGTCGATCTGTGCATAGTCCTCATTGGTTAAGTTGTTATTCCCAATTTGACTAGCAACAAGTCCATTGTAGGATGAAACCATTGCTGAGACTAGTGCAATATGTTGTTGAGCAATTTCCACTGTCACATTGCCCAAGTTAGAAGTCTCCAAAACCACTTGTTGTTGATTAGGTTGAGTAACTTGGTTCATTGGTTGTTGAGATTGGCTAGCAGTATAGAAACCTGCTTGTTGCATTGGGGAGAATGGTGAAATGTAGGAATTGTTGTATTGTTGTTGTGGTGGTGGTTGTGTGTATGATGGTTGTGAGTAAGATGAAGTTTGTGCCATGTAGTTGATGGTCGGTTTTGGTGGTTCCATAACATTGGAAATGCAAGCAACATGTGGTGCAACTACCCCTCCTGAACTTGAGTTACTCACAGGAACTGAAGTACCTCCAAAGTATAAACTAGGATTCTGAGGAACCTGTGCTCTCCTAGCTTTCCTCTTCTCTTCCATTTCCTTGTTTTCCAGCTTCTGTATGAACTCTTGAATAGTCCAGTACTGATATGCATCCTTCTCCCTGAGAACTTCCACATGTTGATCCCAGTAAGGTGGTAGAGCATCTGCAAACTTATCCACCAAATTCTTCATGGGAATCTGTATACCATAACTAGACAATTCGGTTAGTAAATGACTATATCTAGGAGTTAATTCTTTTAAAGTTTCATTTCCAATATAAGAAAAATTCTCAAACTCCTTTCTCAGTTCATCCATCCTCAAACTTCTCGTTTTCTCGTTCCCATCATGCCTCCTCTTAAGCACATCCCACAATTGCTTAGAGGTTGTACAAGTCCCAAATTGATGTAGCAGATCATTTGTTATTGCCTGAGTCAATTGGGAAAAGGCTTTCTTTTCCACCACATATTTCTTCTTCTCATCCTCAGTTAAGCTTTCCAAAGGAATCATTTCACCTGTATTCTCCAAAATCGGTGCTGTGTATCCTTTAGCTATCATGCTCCATGCCTCTGCTCCTTCCACTCCCATGCCTTCTAAATGAATCTTGAACTTGTTCTGCCACTGATTGTATTCTGATATGTCCATGAGCTTTGGTGGCCTATTCCCGCTTCCTGAAGACAAATCGTTAATCAAAGTAGAAATAGCATTAGTAGTTTGAGTATTTACCACCGCCTCTGCTACTCCCCAGTAGTCATGTTGTGGTGCTGGAGGTGCTACACTTTGAGGCATCGAGCTCGTCATCGCCATGTAGTTTATCGGTTGCGAAGACTGTGTGCTCGTCTTTTGTGCTGCCACTGTCCATGGGTCCATCACTTGCTGTTGTGGTTGTGTCGTTGCTGGTCTCGGAGTAGTCGGAAAATTCCACATGTTCACGAACTTAGAAAATTTCAACACTTAGAAAAATTTTCCAAAGTAAAACCTAGGTTCGCCCAAAATGATCTAGGTTCGCCCGAAATATTTCACTTTCGTCCCTTCTGATTCTAAGTTCGACCAAACAGTACCACCCGAATGTAGAAATCACCAGAATGTAAACACAGACTAACACACTTTCCACTTTCGCCCAAAACCAAACGGTCGAATGTGGAATTTTGTACCCGAAAGTGAGAATTTCAACAAGAAATTTCAGGTTCGCCCAAAAACTACTCAGATTCGCCAAAACTCACTCAGGTTCGACCACTCAGGTTCCAGGTTCGCCCATTTTGCTCAGATTTCACTTTGAAAAACGGTTACACTTTGAAAAACGGTTATTTTGATCTCAGATTTTCAAAAGTTTATGGATTTGAATGATCTTAATCAGGTTATGCTTCGGAATTGATTTGGAGCAACTTTAATTCTAGGAAAACTTGATTTTAACCACAAATTCAACTCTAAATCAATCAAAAACACTCAAAAACCATGTTTATGTAAAAACAGATGTATTTTGATCAAAAACAAGTCCAAATCAGCTCTGGGTTTATCAAATTTGTTGTTGTATGATCCGTATGGCTCTGATACCACTTTGTGAGCGAAAGATTTTAGCTAAAACAGGATAATATGATCATACAAGTCACAAAACCAGGTGCGGAAACCCTAGTTCTGAACAAATTGATAAAACTCTAATCAAAACACAATCAAGATCATTTTCAACATCTTTTCATAGATTAACTTTTGTCAAATAAGCTTTTACAACGACTTACACGTTAATCTAGATCAAACATACACTTTCACAAAATGACCTGGAACCTGACCTGAACACATACACAACTGACAACTCTATTACATACTCAAAATCACAAAACCTATTTATAGATACTGCACGTTCGCCCCTTTACACTGGTCGAATGTGGATCTTTTCCACATTCGCCCACTACCAATGGTCGAACGTATCTTCTGATCAGTTGCAGTCTACCTTCGCCCACTAACCATCTACCTTCGCCCCTTTTATCTACCTTCGCCCACTATAACAAGTCTTTAACATATGTTAGTTATCCAATCATTAGTCGCAAAACGCATCAACAATTTGCACATAATTTTCATATGTAAAGAGGTTAGTGACGGTTAAAGTTGAAACTTAATGTTAAATAGTGTGTATCATACAAAAAAGTATAATATTAAATTTACAAATCTAGATTTGTTGAAAAAAAAACAATCTAGCAACAACAATAAACAATTAAAAATCATATAATTTATACATATAATAAATTAAATAGAAATTATATGATAACGTTCATATAGAACGTACGTATGAAACATGCTTGTAAACAACTTACTAAAAACATTAACTGTTGTAACTTAATATCTAAGACTTGCTGTGTATGATGTTCAACGCTAACAAAAAACGAATATGAAATGAACTTGTAAGAAAAAGTAAGTAAAAAAGAATTCAAAGAATGATTAAAGTGTTTTCAATATTTATAGTTACATTGTATTGATTAAATATGGCAATTTAATTAATTTTTAAAAATTTTGAAAATTTAATAACAACTTCTTTACCTCCTAAACCTCAAAAAAATTTAGAATTGCAAAATTTTGAACTAATTTTAAATTTTAGAAAATTCGAAAAATTTTAAATTATGATAATAACATATTTTTACACTTTTTACATATAAAAAAACGGACATAATAACTAATGTAAATTCATTATTTTTGTTAAGCAAAGTGTATTACGTATATTCTAAAATCAACAAATTAATAGTAAATAAATATAAGATAATATTAAATTCATTGTTTAGAATACATAGGAACATGTAAAAAATAAAACAATTATTCATGGAAGTTCATAAAACGATAAACAAAAAACAGAAGATCATAAACCAAACTCGCCAAAAAAAAAACACAACTTCATAACAAAAAAAAACATCTTCAACGAATTAACTTCAGTGCAAATCATTCTTCATCGCTTGACAATTCCACCATCAAATCAACAGAGTCCATTTTATTTGTGCAATTATCCTGTATTAAAATTGTATATAAATGAAGACATTTAACATAAAAAAAGGGAAAATTAACCGTATGTATGTAAAAATAAATATAGAAAAATACTTTTATAATACCTACGCAATCAATATTTTTTTCTCTAGTTGAGAAAAGACATTTTTTTCATCATTGATACCACTAACGGTATAAATTTCAGAAAATGTTTTTAAATTTGTCTCTGTCACTTCTATTTTAAAGCCAAGCCATCTATCTTTGATTAAAAAGAATTCATTAGGAAACCGAACATAATCGCCAACCTGTGAAGAAGAAATTTTGGTAATTACATAATAAAAATTATAATAAAAATAAAATAAATAGTAAAAATAATAAAGATAAAAACACACGGTATTTTCTTTCAACAAATCATGAATATCGAGTGGAATCAATTTAGCCACATCTTCATGAGACAATGTTAGCATGACCCCATCGCTAATATCTTGTACCAAAATTTTTATTTTAAACCTGAAAAAATAAAAGGAATTAAAATATAAATTAAAATTTAGCATTGATTTTTTTAAAGGGTTAAATATAAAAGTTAGGGAAGAACCTTGGGATTGCTTAAACATCATTCTCAGCACAATTATTGTTCTCACAAGTGTATTTTGGTATTATTTCATACCCTCCATTGTCACCATTAGTATTGTCAACAATGTAATCTGTGCTAACTTTCTCATGGCATTTAGAGCATGCCATATGGTATCAACCATAGTCTTTATACACTTGTGAGATTTTTCCAAATACAATAAGACTCCTTTCATTTTGTGATTCCCACACATCGCCAATTAGGCTAAATGTGTTATTTGTTACAAATTCATTGTAAAAGTCCATGATGGTTTTCACTATGTAAAAGAAAATTAAAAAGAATCAAAAAAATCGTAAATTAGTAACATAACTTATGTGTGAATGCATAAAATTATTATGAATCAAAATGAAATAATATTAACAAAAATTATATCGTACCTACAGATAATTGGAAATGGAAGTTAGTTTGATGGTTGTTATAGATATAGACCATGTGAATGATTGAACAAATTTTCTAAAACAATTTATAATCAAATGCAGTATTATATTTTTAGAATGGAGCAATAGTTTATAATTTGTATTAATGGTGTGTTAATGGAAAATGTATAATTGGTCTACTAATGGCCTAATTTACGACTTTTTTTATTGAAATGTATCAAATAATGTAGAATGTCGTAAAACTCGGTGCTATGTATTGAGAGTCAAAACATGGAAATTAAACATAGTGAGGAGCGATTTTATCTAGTGGTAAAACACATTTATTGCATATTTTAATGATACGGGTCATTGGGTTGGGGCGCGAATCCGGGTTAGAAGATGGTTGGTTGACATGTGTACTATAATATTGAGGAGCTCTAGTATGGGGACAAGTGTCCCCCTAGCTACTCTTTTATTAGAAGAAAGAGATTACCATACGATGTAGAATAATAAATATTGTAGCTAAATGTTTAAGTATGATAATTGATCTAAATATACCAAAGGTTTAATGTGTCATTAACATTTATGAGTTACAATTTCTAGAATTCAAGTCACATTTATAGAATTCAAAGTTGGTTATTTATTTTCATAAAAAAATACATTGAGTTTTAACACAAATAAATGTAGGTCTTGGTTAATAGTTTGGGACCAATAAGTATATGTTACTTTACCAATAATGATGTCCCTATTAGTATTTATATATATATATATATATATATATTATATGCACGATTTATGATTTACTAATAGACTTTTCTAGTCTACACACATAAATAAATATTGATTTGTAAAGATACATATCATTATTTCATGTGACACCTTGAAATAGAAAATTATTCAACTGTTTTGATGTTGGTTCATTGGAATCTATGTTAGAGATTTAGAAATGTGTATATATAAATGGAGTCACATACCAAAACATAAAATGATAAGATTCAGGATGACACCACATCTGATAACTTGAGTTCTTGATCAAATAACTTAAAAGAATGAAGAATGGTGGTTGTATGTGCGGTGAATAGGAAAGAGCTTGGTGTATAAGAATTATCAAAGATTGTTTATATATTAGTTGTTGGTTACTACTCATTAATTGTGTTAAAAAAATTAATTAATGTGCAATAAAGTAAAATAAAGTATTATGTTTAATTTCTAGTATGAAACTCCCATTTTAATTATTTACCAATGTATTTGAATTTAGAAATCTCTTTGAAAACCAATAAGTTTTCTCTAATAATTTTTTTTTGTTGAATTAGTTATTTGCAGTAAAAGAGAACTTAAATCCATTTAATTCTCTTACTTATTCTATGGATAATGCGTACACAAAAACAAGCAACGAGGTTTATATTCTCAAACCCTAATTATTTTGTGCTAACAGTAAATTTTTGTCTTCATTTATAGGCTATGAGATCTTAGAACTTGAGGAATATGAGTTTTATCTCAATTTGACATGTATGAACACCAAATGTTTGATAAATTGCTTTTTCCATAGGTATAGGGGACTTTGACATTGTGTATGTAAACTAATCAAGATACATGAACTTTCTAATGTATAAAGAGTTCTTATATTGATTTTGATATCTAACTTTTTTCATGGATGTAGGTTTCTAAACAACTGGTTGTCAGGAAACATCACGCACGCATTGGCTTATGTTGGCAATAAAACGATGTTAGTTATTCCTCATCCTTACTTTCTTCTCCTGTTTATAATTCTGATCTCATGGGGACTTCTCAGCGCTATGAATTGATTAGCAGACTTATTATAGCGATGGTGAAGATGATGTTGGATATGAGTTATTGCGTAACTGTTTTAACGATTCTGATAATGTGCTATTTAGTTAGTTGGCTATATATTGTTTATTTAATTCAATCATCTGTTTGTTCGTATTTTTTAAACTCCTTTTTTTATTATCACTTGATTAAATTTTTGCAGATATAGGGTTAAAGATGCATCTGAGATTGTTGTTGATAACAATAGCCAGGTATCATCATAAAAAATCGGTGTTTTATTTCATTATTTGATCGTATATTTTTTGGTACATAAATTTTGGGATGCTAAGTATGCTTCTTATAGTCATATGTGTTCATATATAAGTTCCTCACTGTTTTTACATATTCACATTTTCATTTTGAAATTTTTGTGCATCAACAACGTTCATTTTATTGTGCATCTTATAAAATGTGGTATACAATCAGACCAAATAACCAGTTGTTTGCTAAAGACCATATTGCTATTAAACCTCAAACAAATTTAGGCATGGCAAACCTTTCAGGTCAGGCCGTGTTCGGGTCAGAACAAGCCCATCTAAAACCAGTGCAATATGGTTTGGGTCAAAACTATTTATGGCCAAAATAGGTTCCGTTCAAATCAGTTTATGACCAAAATATGTTTGACTCTAAATGAGTCAATTTAAAAAAAAAAAAAAAAAAAAAAAAAAACAAGATCATCAAAGATATAATCAAGAATGGGTGCAGGTCAGGGTTGATCGTTTTAAGAAAAGTATATTTTTGTTTGTGTCCAAACATGTTTTGTCACAATGGATGGGTTCGAAATGTGTTTTTTTTTTTAAAAGAAGTATCAAATAACTAGAATTAATGTTAATGGTGGAGATGATGTGGTGGTTCTTAAAGTTAATTTCAATGGTTTTTGTTCTTGCTAAGTGTTACATTGCATCTTGATGCGAATTTGTGTATAAAGTTTGGTTCGTTTGTTGTAACAATCAGGCTCACTATTCTTCTTTCTTGTCGATTTGCTACTGAAACTAATGGTGTAATTGCAAACCATCAGGAAGGTAAGCTTCAATCCGATGTTATATATCTTTATTTTGTTACAAGCTGTTTATAAATTAATGATCTATGAAACAACTGACAATGAAAATTCTGGAAAGAATTTGTATGTGACTGATTGGGTTACATGAATCTTCTACTAGACAAAACATTTTATTTCCCCTTTTTCTATATATAAAAAAAACTAAAATGTTTATTATTTTATTTAAAAATCTTTGTATCTTATTTACAACAAATAGAATAGTTGTATGAAGTTCTGGACATTAAAGTTTTTGGAAACATACACCACTTATTACCACATCTTCTTCCAATCTCTACTAAAGATATACTTATATGTTCATCTAGCCTTTTTGATTATCTTCTAATGTTACTTCTGTCTAATGCAAAGACTTTTTATATATTAGCACAAATCATGGATCATCATCAATCACGGATAATTCACAAATTTCGGAAATCCGTTCAAATGACTAATTACATGCTAGAATCAATATTTGGAAATTAATTCTTTTATAACTATCCTTGTATTTACTTCTGTCTAATGCAAAGACTTTTTATATATTAGCACAAATCATGGATCATCATCAATCACGGATAATTCACAAAATTCGGAAATCCATTCAAATGACTAATTACATGCTAGAATCAATATTTGGAAATTAATTCTTTTGTAACTATCCTTGTATCTCTCTTGAGAATATTTTCATTCCTTGTAAATACCAGGCATATAAATGCCATATAGGTTAGTATGAATAAAATGTAATCCTGGCGTATTTGGCATTTATAGGCCAAGTATTTACAATGAATGGAAATATTCACGAAAAGATACAAGGAGATTTATAAAATAATTAACTACCAAATATTGACTCTAGCATGTAATTGGCCATTTGAACAGGTTTCCAAATTCTGTTAACTTTCCTTGATTGACAATGATCCATGATTTGTGCTAATATATAATAGGTTCATCCTAACTCAGAAGAGAATACACTTAAAAAACTAGAATTATTAATGAAAGTAGATGCTTAAAGTCCTTTAAGTTCATCTAGCTTTCTTAATTATCTTTTAATGTTACTTCTGTCTAATGCAAAGACTTTTTATATACTAGCACAAACCATGGGTCATCATCAATCACGGATAATTCACAGAATTTGGAAATCCGTTCCTATGACTAATTACATGCTAGAATCAATATTTGGACATTAATTCTTTTATAACGATCCTTGTATCTCTCTTGAGAATATTTTCATTCCTTGTAAATACCTGGCCTATAAATGCCATATACGTTAGTATGAATAAAATGTAATCCTGACGTATTTGGCATTTATAGGCCAAGTATTTACAATGAATGGAAATATTCACGAGATAGATACAAGGAGATTTATAAAATAATTAACTACCAAATATTGACTCTAGCATGTAATTGGCCATTTGAACAGGTTTCCAAATTCTGTTAACTTTCCTTGATTGACAATGATCCATGATTTGTGCTAATATATAATAGGTTCATTCTAACTCAGAAGAGAATACACTTAAAAAACTAGAATTATTAATGAAAGTAGATGCTTAAAGTCCTTTAAGTTCATCTAGCTTTCTTAATTATCTTTTAATGTTACTTCTGTCTAATGCAAAGACTTTTTATATACTAGCACAAACCATGGGTCATCATCAATCACGGATAATTCACAGAATTTGAAAATCCGTTCAAATGACTAATTACATGCTAGAACCAATATTTGGTAATTAATTCTTTTATAACTCTACTTGTATCTCTCTTGAGAATGTTTTCATTCCTTGTAAATACTTGGCCTATAAATGTCATATACGTCAATATGAATAAAATGTAATCCTGACTTATTTGGCATTTATAGGCCAAGTATTTACAATGAATGGAAATATTCACGAGATAGATACAAGGAGATTTATAAAAAAAAAATTAACTACCAAATATTGACTCTAGCATGTAATTGACCATTTGAACAGGTTTCCAAATTATGTTAACTTTCCTTGATTGACGATGATCCATGATTTGTGCTAATATATAATAGGTTTATACTAACTCCGAAGAGAATACACTTAAAAAACTGGAATTATTAATGAAAGAAGATGCTTAAAGTCCTTTACTTGTAATAGTGAAAGTGGTATGTCATAAACAAATATTTGTTTTATTTTATTCTTTACTGCTTATTATTTTTTTTTATTTTTTTTTGCTATTACTCTTTTTTAATTGCTAGCTTGAAAGCTTCTTGGTTTATGAAAATTTAGATCTCAATTAGTATTTACATATGCATGGACGAGTCGGGTAACAGTTGACTTTGCTAACTACTAATGAAGTAGTTAAACTACTGATGAGGAAAGCTAACTAACTAACGGACATTAACAGAACTCTAACTAACTAGGTATCAGTAGATTAAGGGGCTGTTTGGTAGACTCTTAATCAGCCTCTTAACCATTCAGGTCTGAATCATTCAGCATTCAGACTGTTTGTTTCAGCATCTGAATGGAATGATTAAGTGCTGAACCATTAAGCTAATAAGGGATGCTGAATGATTCGGCTCTTAACCAATCAGAGCCTCTAAACCATTCAGACCATCTTAATGATTCAGCACTTAATCAACCAAACAGCCCCTAAGTCTTCAGAAGTTATGACTGTAGCAGTTGTTGTCATTAGAGGATTGAACTTCAGCAGATGTTTCTTTCCTCATATGTAGTTACCCCATCAGTAGTTTGACTACTTCATCAATAGTTAGCAAAGTCAACAGTAACAGATCGGCTAGGTTCGGGTTAGAATGGGTTCAGAACAAAATGGGTACAAATCAAAATGGATTGTTTAAAAAAGTGGTTATTTTGGTTTGGATCAAAACAGGTTCAGACCATCGGTTGAGATAATGGATCATATAGGGTTTGGGTCTAAATGGGTTCGGCCCAAACTGGGTACGGGTCAAAATGGACTGTTTAAAAAAGTGGTTATTTTGGTTTATGTTAGAATGGACCCAGACCGCCAAATGGGGTAACGGGTTGTAGCGGGTTTAGGTCTAAAGGCTTCCAAACAAAATGGGTATGGGTCAAAATGGACTTTTTATAAAAGTGGTCATTTTCGTTTGGGTCAAAACGTGCCAGGCCGCCAGATGGGGTAATGAGTTGTATCAGGTTTAGGGTTATAGGGCTTCCAACCAAACTGAGTACTGGCATTATGGAAATCCTACAACCCATGTTTGTTAGGAAAATATAAGGAACTAGGTTAGAGCCCCGTGGGTACCCACGGTGCAAACCAAAGTAAATTAAAAATTAAAAAGTAATATTAAACTAATAGTTTTATGCTTTGAAGTTGAGTGTGCATAAAAGCAATGAATATATGTAAGATTATATTAACATGCAATTCCAAACCAAAAAAAACATCTTATCGACTAAATAAAATTAAATGACTTTTATAAGGGTTCAACTAAAAGATCCAATTATTTCTTCTTGTTAAGTTGATGGTGTTTCTCCAGATATGCAACTTAAAAGTAGTAGCAAAAGTAAGTAATAGAAATGGCAATTTCGACCCATTTATGAGTGAGTATATGAGTCGACTTAGTGTGACATGGGTTTTTAATACAACAAATTAAGAACATTGTTTTTCCATTGACTATTGCCCGCGTGGATACGCGGTTTAACAACTAACAATTATTTGGAGCGGAAAAACCTATAAACAAAATAAAGTAGAAATATTTTATTAAAATTTAAAAGCAAGAAATACACATTTTATTCAAATCACGACATGATAATTAACAATTCTGTGACGCCGTCAATGGCATTACTACATTGACCATCAACATTTTGACAGTAGTACTGACATATAATATCTATAGTTTAGCAAGCTGATAGTTGGTTCAAACTAAAAACTTTATGAATCCAGAATTGTTGTGTATATTAAATTGGCAATAAAATTTTAATATCCATATTATTAATGTGTATGCAAGTACTAAAAGATAGCAATGAATATGCCTTCAACTCATGAATCAACTTTATCTCACCCACATTATCGTCATCATCATCATCCATATAGTCGGGATTCTCACTCCTCTTTTTTTCCTTCTCTATATCCTGCAACACGTTAAAACACTGATGTGCTAAAAGTAGTTAAATAAAAATAACTAAATTAAACCTAAAACTAGACACCTAGTAATACTCTAGACTCTCTAAAACTAAACTACTGACAGGCAAGTGAACCTATCGACTCTAGTAAAGCTAAAGTAAGTCCGGATATCGAACCCACGAGACTCTAATGGAAAACGAAAACTAGACTCGATTACTTATCCTAAAACTAAAACAAAGTGAATTATTATTTTAAAGGGGGGTTTTACTGAAAAATAAATTGCAATAAAATAAAGGTTAACTAAAATTACTAAACTGAACTAGAGACACGAACTTAGCTGAGCCGAATTCAGATGATGACAAGACACTACATAGACCAGACTCCTAACTATGCCTGATAAGCTTCTATGGTTATGGAACTGAATTGGAACCGGGATCTTAAAATACTAAACATCAAGAATAAACTAGACACCCTGGACCCTTCTCAAGGGGAAACCCTAGAATATTTTTGTGCTGTTAAACTACCGGTTGGAGTACAAACCCTCACAGGTTATCTAACTCTTATGATCGAGTACCCGCTAGACAATCTACCTCACAGTGCGAAAGCCTCACTACACTAGGTGTAAGGGGTAATTATTGAAGCCTAGATCTAACTTGATATGCGAGAGTTGAAAGGGAAACTAGGCAGATCTTCTCACAAAGCCTCTAACCTAGCAATCTAACAACCTAGACATACCAACAAGTCCTCACCTCACAGCTATTGAACTTGGAAGAATACTTAAAATCTTCTAACCACCAAACATCACTCCTATGGTAAACTCGCGACTATTGACCATAAACTAGTTGCTACACAAAGTCTGCAACCTAACTAGCTCTCATACATGAAAGACATTCACAAAAGTGCAAGTGGAGTGAATAAGTGACAATAAGAAAATAATAAATACGCATATACACCAGATCTAGAGAAATCAAAATCTTTACTGAATCATAAATCCAAAACACGTTCCAAACACCATAGAAAAATCAAATCAAAACATAGTTATTTGTCTTAGCCTATGTAGCTATTAAAAGTTTTAGCCACAAACCATCTTGAAAAGAGAAACAAAGCCAAATAAAAATTCAGTAATCATTGTATAGAACAAAGATAATAAAGGAACGAAAAAACCGAATGATTGACACCCGAATAATAGCTCTCTGGCTTAGAACCTTTGATCCCTGGCCTGGCTCTATAATAATATTTGATGTTGTGCTCCCTCTATCACTGCTGTCTTAAAATTAATCTTGCTCCCCCTCTCGCTGCTGAGCTCCGAAGAATCAATGCATGCGGCTCCCTCTCCAAGATATTATGCCGCCTTCTAATATTTGTGCCCTACCAATTAGTGTTGTTGGGCTTTTGGTCGCGTGACTTGTGACAGAAGTCACAAAAGTGACATTGTGTTTTTTATTTTCTTATTATTATTATTATTATTATTATTATTATGACTCGGCTCTTTAGACTCGGGTGTTCTTGACTTGATCAAAGTTGCTCGTTTACACTCCAACGCCCATGAAGACCTACAAAATATAAAATAAAATAGATAAATACTAAAAAAAGACACAAAACAAATAAAAATCTATAAAAACCTATACTAGATAAAATAGACCGGTACAAGCCTAAAACTAATAAAAACACTATCTAAACGACTCGAAAACTATACAAACATTATACAGGAAATAGATGTATTTTACAATACATCAAATATCCCCACACTTATCTTTTTTTCGTCCCTGAAAAAGAATTATGCTATGGAATCAGTTAGGTTCACATCCAGTTTTAAAACATAGGTTAATTAATAATCTACTAACGTGTTGATTGCGATTGCAGGTATATTGATCCTCTTAAACCCACACCGGTTTCCAAGCCCCTTTTTATTTATGTTAAGTTCATGTTGATTAGTCTATCTAGGGTCTCACTCGAAGGAAGCCACAGTTCCTCCTAATCCCGCTCAAGCTTATGAAGCTAAAGGAACGACCAATTGACCATTTCCCAGCCGTCTTATGTAGAAAACCAAGAGAATTGAAAATCACTTTTTTTTTTCGGTCATACTTAACTCAGATGGTGTGACCAATCCAAGTCGCTATCCCAGTGGCCAGGCACCTTAAGCTTCAGCATTTTTTTTTTCATCTCAGCAAACTTAACTCAGAGGGTGTGACCAATCCAAGTCGCTATCCCAGTGGCCAGGCACCTTAAGCTTCAGCATTTTTGCTTTGATTTCTATTTTTTTAAGTGATTAGAAATTCTAACGGTTTTCTACTTATAACGGTGCTTCTTATACTATTTTTGGCGGTTTCGGTCTCCCCGTTTCTCCTAGATGAGAACCCACAAAATAGCCTAACATAATTAATTTATTACTTTTCAAAGGAAACCTTTCTACCGGCCGAGCCTACCCACATATCCCAAATCAGACACGTTTTCAATCAATTTTAATCTCTTATTATACATACTATTTGAAAACCAGACACCTAACTTTACCTATCATTTTCCATATTTTATATAATTCAAACTTCAAAATCAGGGACCTTTTTTTTAAAAAATTTTTTGGATTTTTTTACTTTTTTTTTTGGACTCAAAACGACCCTATATACAGACTAAATGACAGTTTCCATCCCCACACTTAAACTCTACATTGCCCTCAATGTAGGAATAGAAAACGACTCAAAACAAAAAATAAATTCCGAATACAAAAATAAAAAGAAAAAGGCAAATTGGAAAGGACTTAGCTGGTTTATTAACGCGTAAGCTCCAAAAACTCTAGTCCAATCCAGCTCGATCGTATAGCATTTCATTTGCGATCGGCTCTGACACAATAATAAATTCTCGGGTTTGCCTTGATAAATGATAAACAGCTCTGGAATCACCCGAATGGAGATTGAGTACGGGCGGTGCAATCCAAACCTGCGCAAAACGAAACAAACAAAACCCGAGCATAATACCAAACCACAAATGAAAAAAATGAAAAGATAAAAAAAATGCCAAAAAAAAAATAATAATAAATATAAAAATAAATTTACAAACTCTACACTTGGGATTGTACCCAAGAACTATCCTTAACATCAAAACCTACGGGGGATCCTTAATGTAACATTACGCAATTATACTTGTACGTTACACGTCGTTATTAATAAAAACCTCAAGTTCCAGTATTAATGTGTGCATTTAATTATTTTTGTTGCATTTTGGACACCCTAATACTATATAAATTATATATATATATATATATGTGGATATATTAAGGATAATTGTTTAAAAAAAATGGTGCTTGGGCCGGGACTCGAACCCGCGCCCAAGCCGGCTCAATAAACACACTCACACAAACCAACTGATCTAGCATTCATATTTGTTTCAAACCCGGACCATTATAATTATATCACTTGTTTCAAAACCCTCACAATTGACTTGGAAAGTCAACTGTGATACGCGACTTGCCAAAAACATCATCAATAACTCGTGATTAACCTATGATTGGCATCACTACGCAATTACCGGTCTTTTATGACTCAGACACACGATAAATGACAACCAATTGATACCATTTTTATAAAAGACGCGTCCCACATTCAATTCATGGTCAACACCTGCCAATTCGATCACCTAGGCCTGTACACTATAAATTGAACCTTGCTGAACAATCACAACTCGCCAATTCATCTTTCTCAACCCCCAATTCTTCATAATAATCCTCTGTTCTTGATGATTCAATCGCGTTTTGACTTTTTAAGTTGACTGAGCATTCGTGATCAATACAGCATTGTAAGTATAATGTTTTTGATGGGTTTTGATCTTCGGCATCCACACATCAATAGCCCTAAGGCTAATTGGGTTATTGATGTGTGAATTGAACGATTGGAAAAATTAGGGCTCGTGGGTTTATTTGGGGATAAACACGATTTTGCATATAATATTTATTTTTAATTAAACTGAAATCAACACAACCACTGGTCTGGACCAAGTGGTTGTGTCTGGTGCCCACAAACCAAGCCACGCGGGTTCGAGTCCCGGCTGTGGCACATCCTTTTTGCTTCATTTCTTTTTTTCAAACAAATCCAAATAATTATATATAATACTTATAATTTTATAAATTCGTTTTTAAATATTAAAACTCTTTTATAAATTCTAAAAAAAATTATTTTAAGATAATCTGATGAAAAAGTTTCACTCACAATTTTTAGTTTTCAAAAATTAATTTATTTAATATATATAATAATTAAATCAATTTTATTCTATTATATTTATAAAATTCCATTAAAATATCAAAACAATTTTATAAATCTCCACAAAAATTATCCTGAGTTTATATAATGATAAGCTTCTCTAAATTGATTTTTAATTCTGAAAAATCATTTATTTAATATTTTTAATCAATTTTTGTTAGTTTTAATCATAATTAAATCAAAATAAATCCAATTTTTAATATTTTTGCACCAAAATTTTATACAAATTATTTCTGAATATTCAGAACAGAAATATAAATTTTAAACTAATAATTCTTTAATTTTGGTATTTTTAAATACCAAAATTTGTTATAAAGTTAAATCTTGATAATTTGTTATAAATAGAATTAATATTCTATTTTAAAGAAAATAATTTTGTAAAAATTATTTTTATACTTTAAACATATTTTTGTGACCATCTTAAATTTAAATTTTATAAAAAGATTTTTGTCTATTTAATTTCTAAATTTCTCTCAATTATCAAACATTTTTAATATTAATCAAACAAGCATTTATCCCCAATACGAAGCCCTAGAACATATACATTTGTAGACTAGATAGACTTAGACATATTTATTACCTTATTATAGGGTGATATTTGGCATTGTTTGGGCAACACCACTATTCAATCTTTTCAAGAAGTATAACATTTTGCTAAGGTGAGTTTTACATAGCCCCTTTTCTATTTATCACCGTTTTTGGGGTGAAACATGTTACAACATCATTTATGCAATTCAATCATCAATGTGTCTATGTGTTTTTCTATGTTGCATTATGTCTTGAACATGACTAGGGTAAGCACAATTCTAGCATAATCATTAACATTGATCAGCCGACGGTATACATTGATAGATCTATTGGACTGACAATCCCACCCGGATACGTGCCTCCTACAAAGGTAGCGTGGGTGTTTGTTATCGCATAACATATTCGAGTGAACCATGAGCGTATGGGATGTACCACATTATAACAGTCACAAGGGTTGATTATGCACTCGATTTACTTCTAGTATGTTTTCACATATGGACTAGACTTGCCATGACACATGAATTGCACAACATTTTTATTCGATTATCAAAACCTATGTTATTCTCACCAACTTTTGTTGACCCAAAACTATTTTCAAAATTAACATGTTTCAGGTAACAATGAAGCTGAGGCTTCAGTTTGCATATGGATTATACATGAAGTTATTATTTGGAGCTATTTGAAGTTTTGTTATTTGATATTATGTATTGAATTTCTAGACAATCATTTCACTTTTGGATTTATTATGTTTGAATAAATTATTTAAAATTTAATTTATACCATGTGCTACTGAAACAATCATCAATACGTAACATCCCGATGTTTCCGCCATCGGTTGGGGTGTTACACTTAAGATCCACATCACCCCCGAAACTAACAAACTGGGCTCTCATGTACAAGCTCATCCTACAACCTCTTGGCTTTTCTAGCTCATCAATCCTCTTCTTACTAGCCTTAAAATCCTGATGCATTGGGGATTTGTAGTGAAACTTACATATCAACGAACCATCCCCACACTTAGGTTTTACCACATCCTCAGACCTAGACCTATCTTCCTCATGCTTCTCTAATGGTGGTACTCCTAAGGAATCATCAACACATGAGACATTCTCACACCTCTCACATAGCTTAGGTCTAGACTTTGAGACATCAAAGACGACGGTTTCATCCCCCGCCCGAAGTGTGATCTTACCATCAAAGACATCAATCAATGCCTTCGTGGTGCATAAAAAAGGGCGTCCCAAAATAGGTGGAACCCTATCGTCAGCTTCCATGTCGAGAACCACAAAATACACGGGGAACACAAATTTATCTACCTTAACAAGCAAGTTCTCTATGATGCCTCGTGGATATTTAACAGACTTATCTGCTAACGTCAGTGTCATGCGCGTTGGGGAAAGTTTACCCAAGCCTAGCTTCTCATACAAAGAATAAGGCATCAAATTGATGCTAGCGCCTAGGTCAGCCAACGCGTGGTGCTGAACATCGCTACCAAACAAACACGGGATTGTGAAAATGCCCGGGTCCGTCAATTTCTCCGGTAGCTTATTCAGAACCACCGCAGAACAATCAGCAGTAAGCGGAACAGTCGACAGCTCTCCCAATTTATCCTTCCGTGTCAGAAGGTCTTTTAGGAACTTTGCATATTTAGGCATATGCTGGAGAGCCTCGATGAGCGGGAGATTGATCTTAAGTTGCTTAAACATGTCTAGGAAGTGGCCATATTCCTTACAATACTTTTGATTCCTAATGCGGGCAGGGTAAGGAACATGGGCAGGATCAATCTCAGGACTCGGCCTAACATTCCGTGGCCTAACTACTGGCTTCTTGTGACACCCCGGAACACACCTCATCAGGGACGATGAGACTCTAACAGGGGGTGAATGTGACACCCCAGGAAAATCCCACATCGGCCGTGGCCAGGAGAGATCCTTGGTTCATAAGTAATGTCTTACCTCTTAAATCACCAACGCGTTTTGGGGCTTAATGTTAGTGGATGAGAGGAGAACTCCACAGTTAAGCATGCTCAGGTGGGAGAAATTTCAGGATGGGTGACCTCCTGGGAAGTCTCCACTTGGGCAACCAAAAACAAATCCGTGAGCTCTGGATGGGCAAAGCGGACAATATTGGTGATGAGAGGGGCAGGGTGTTACACTTCTCAACCCGAGACTCACTGTTTGGTGTTGTACTTACTGGGCCTTGCCTAGATTGCACCCTACTAGGAGCCTCTAGCTCTATCTCTCTAATCACCGGTTCTTCCTCCTCCTCAACCGGTGCTTTAGGACTCTCTAATGTCCTACCACTACGCGTAGTGATTGCCTTAATGTGGGCATTCGGGTTTGCCTGAGCACTACCTGAAAACTGGCCTAGAGCCATAGCATCCAACTGCTTAACAATATCACCAACGGTACGCTGAAGATCTAAGAATGCAGAGTGGTGATTTTTCAACAACATGTCATGTTCTGCTAGAGTTTTCTGTGTGTTGGCATCTTTAGCCACCAGCTGGGTTAAAAGCTCTTCTATTTTACCCAAACCATTCGCGCTATCCCCACCTGAATTTCTATAAGAGTTATTCTCCCCCCGATACTGACCTCCTATAAAATCCGCCTGTCCCTCCTGGTGAATCAAGGGGCATTCAGAAGTAACATGCCCACCCCTGCACATCTCATACTTTTCAGATTTCATTTTCAACTCTTTCACTTCCCTATTCAGTGCGTCTAAAGCAGCGGCCACACTAGCATCCAATGTAACTTGGTGACCACCTTGTGCGGGTGAGGTAGTACTAGGTGCAGGAGTAGAATTCCTAAGTAAGACTCGCTACTCATGGTCTGTCTGGGCAAAACTTTCAAATAGGTCATTGCATTCGGCCGTAGTTTTCTTACTCATCAGGTGGCCGCCTGCAGAAGTATCAAAACAGTACTTTGCCTCATAAGTTAAGCCATTGTAGAATTTCTCTACAAAGGCCCAATCAGTCAGACCATGCTGGGAGCACTTGCTAAGTAGGTTTTGGAACCGCTCCCATGCAAGATAATATGGCTCATCAGGTTCCATCGGAATGAATGGATCTGATCGCGAAGTCGGGAAGCCTTGCTAGGTGGAAAGTATTTATTCAGAAAGTCTTGTTTAAGGGCATTCCAAGTAGCGAAAGTGTCAGTATGGTGAGAGTCAAGCCAAGTGGCGGCTCGACCAGCAAGGGAAAAAGGGAACAAATGGAGGAACTTAGCATCCTCTGTGGCACCCTGCAGCTTAAAAGTGGCTAGGATGCGAGTCAGTCGGGCAATGTGGGCCGGGGCATCCTCATCATCACGGTCGTGGAATTAACAATTGCTAGCAATTGCCATCATGATGTAGGAGGGTATCTTCCAGGACCCCTCATTGTTGATGGTTGGGGCGATAATAGGAGAGTTAGCTCCCGTAAAACCTTGGGTGGATTGTTGGTGGACAGTGCGACGTTCGGCCATTTGGGGATGGGTAGGTGGTGGACTAGGTGATCTAAATGGGATGGTAAACTCGGAGTTAGATAAACTCGGGGAAGAAGCACTAACCTCAAGCTTAGACTCAAAATAAAATAAAAGTGAAATAAAAAAAAATATAGCACAGATATTTCAGATAAGTTCAATCGAAGCTAATTAACGCAATCGCCAAGAGTCCCCGGCAACGGCGCCAAAAACTTGATATGCTAAAAGTAGTTTAATAAAAATAACTAAATTAAACCTAAAACTAGACACCTAGTAATACTCTAGACTCTCTAAAACTAAACTACTGACAGGCAAGTGAACCTATTGACTCTAGTAAAGCTAAAGTAAGTCCGGATATCGAACCCACGAGACTCTAATGGAAAACGAAAACTAGACTCGATTACTTATCCTAAAACTAAAACAAAGTGATTTATTATTTTAAAGGGGGGTTTTAATGAAAAATAAATTGCAATAAAATAAAGGTTAACTAAAATTACTAAACTGAACTAGAGACACGAACTTAGCTGAGCCGAATTCAGATGATGACAAGACACTACCTAGACCAGACTCTTAACTATGCCTGATAAGCTTCTATGGTTATGGAACTGAATTGGAACCGGGATCTTAAAATACTAAACATCAAGAATAAACTAGACACCCTCGACCCTTCTCAAGGGGAAACCCTAGAATATTTTTGTGCTGTTAAACTACCGGTTGGGGTACAAACCCTCACAGGTTATCTAACTCTTATGATCGAGTACCCGCTAGACAATCTACCTCACAGCGCGAAAGCCTCACTACACTAGGTGTAAGGGGTAATTATTGAAGCCTAGATCTAACTTGATATGCAAGAGTTGAAAGGGAAACTAGGCAGATCTTCTCACAAAGCCTCTAACCTAGCAATCTAACAACCTAGACATACCAACAAGTCCTCACCTCACAGCTATTGAACTTGGAAGAATACCTAAAATCTTCTAACCACCAAATATCACTCCTATGGTAAACTCACAACTATTGACCATAAACTAGTTGCTACACAAAGTCTGCAACCTAACTAGCACTCATACATGAAAGACATTCACAAAAGTGCAAGTGGAGTGAATAAGTGACAATAAGAAAATAATAAATACGCATATACACCAGATCTAGAGAAATCAAAATCTTTACTGAATCATAAATCCAAAACACGTTCCAAACACCATAGAAAAATCAAATCAAAACATAGTTATTTGTCTTAGCCTAGGTAGCTATTAAAAGTTTTAGCCACAAACCATCTTGAAAAGAGAAACAAAGCCAGATAAAAATTCAGTAATCATTGTATAGAACAAAGATAATAAAGGAACGAAAAAACCGAATGATTGACACCCGAATAATCGCTCTCTGGCTTAGAACCTTTGATCCCTGGCCTGGCTCTATAATAATATTTGATGTTGTGCTCCCTCTATCGCTGCTGTCTTAAAATTAATCTTGCTCCCCCTCTCGCTGCTGAGCTCCGAAGAATCAATGCATGCGGCTCCCTCTCCAAGATATTATGCCGCCTTCTAATATTTGTGCCCTACCAATTAGTGTTGTTGGGGTTTTGGTCGCGTGACTTGTGACAGAAGTCACAAAAGTGACATTGTGTTTTTTATTTTCTTTTTATTATTATTATTATTATTATGACTCGGCTCTTTACACTCGGGTGTTCTTGACTTGACCAAAGTTGCTCGTTTACGCTCCAACGCTCATGAACACCTACAAAATATAAAATAAAATAGATAAATACTAAAAAAAGACACAAAACAAATAAAAATCTATAAAAACCTATACTAGATAAAATAGACCGGTACAAGCCTAAAACTAATAAAAACACTATCTAAACGACTCGAAAACTATACAAACTTTATACAGGAAATAGATGTATTTTACAATACATCAAACACATTTCTCCATTTAATCACCTGGCATGAAATAGAACATGTAATTTTAAAAAAAAATAAAATAATAAAAGCTTACTTTCTCGATGTTCTCCTTATTGCATACTTACAGGCACGTTGACATATTTTAGTAATACCCGCCCCATTAAATCCTTGTGTGTACTTAGCAAGAGCTCTCAAATCAACATCTTAAGAAAAAATTGCAGTCTTAAAGCAATCTCCGACAAAACATTGGATTCCATGATCGAATCAGTTGCATAATATTTTAATAAATTAGCAAAACTCATAACTAAAAATGATTAATTTAAGATGGACATTAGATAAGTTGAAGAAACTCAAACTTACCACCATGAATAGCTTGGAGGCTTTAACAATGAAACTTGAGTACTCGGTGATTGAGCCACAGACAACCATGGAAGCTGAAGGGTTTGCCACAATGGCTTTGAATCACTTAGAAATAAAAGAAACAAACCAGCCAAGAAATTAAAACATACATGGAGTGCACAATGGTCATAAGATGCTAAACAAAACTAAACCTGTCATTTATAAACAGGCATCATCACCAAAACACACAAAAATAATGAAGGTAAAGATAAAAAATAATTGTAAAGCTTGACAACCTTATCGTTGCTTCTCTGTTTAGAATTCAAAAACAAAAAAAATTGGTAATTAGGTAACACAAACGTCATTAAAGAAACATTTTTTTTGGTCCAAAATGACGTCATAGGAGGTTGGCAAAAAAAAAAAAAAATTGGTCCAAGAAAATTATTTTTATAGGTAAGAAATATTTTTGGTCCAAAAGCTTTTGTGATTTACTCGTTCACTCTCATCATCAAGAACAAAGAATGCACTGGGTATACAATACCCTCATGAGCGTACAATTAGAGTTGCAATTACAATGATTATATGCTTATGAACATGATAACTAAAAAGGAAAAAGAAAAAAAACAATTATCTTCATCATAATCTATAACTCTTATTAAGAATTGTAGGTTTGAGCTTCGTATGCTTATAGAGTGTTCCGGCAATAATGCATTCCATGCCTTTTTTTTTTTTTCTAGCACCAAAACTGCATATACTAAATGAAAACATATGCAAATAATAATAACAACACACTTATTGATATTAAACCAAACTTAATATAATATAAAAAAAGAAACAATAATTTTTAATTTACTGTTGGGTTTTCTTACTTTCTCATTAAGATTATAATTTGTATATATGGGCACAAAGTTCTAAAATAACCAATTCCCATCATTTTTAATCTCCAAATTTGAATCATTATACACATCAATGTGAGCTTTATTTTTTCAAGTACAAAGCAACATGTTCAATAAAAATTCATTTAATGTGGAGAAACCATAAACCGTACAAGCACTTCTACATAATGTTGTTTGGACATAGTGGGAGAGGACATGCGATCAAATTGTTTTATATAATGTATAGTTGTATAACACATAAATTAGTATGCAGCGCATTTACATTTATACGGTTCTAGCACTTCTTTGAGCATAAATATATGTGGCGCAAAACCACCAAAAAGCAACATGAGAGAGAGCCTTATACATAAACAAATATTTATCTAAATTGGAAAACATACAATCCTGAGGTTGCAATGAAAAAAGTAAGAGGAATAGTAATGCAAACATTTTGATGTATAAAAATTAAGAACATATTTCTTTAGAAGGTTGCACAGTAAAAACATAATAGAAATTAAGAATTGATAGCAGCTTCAAAGACCAGCAGATACCAGTCCCTACAGTGTCACAATACCTAGCAGTGTGTTTTCTTCGTCAATCAAATGCAAGATTTGAACAGGGGATGGAGGAGCCTACATCTTCTGCATTGCTTCAACCGCCATTCTTTTTGCACTTATATATTATATAAATTTCTTCGTTGTGGGCTTGTGGCATTTCATCAAACACCTAATCGGCACAACAATACTTTGAATACGTAGTTTATCATTTTTCTTTCTAACTACTCTAATGTCACTATAGTTGAATCATTTCAACTAAATACAAAGGTTACGGATAAAATGAACCTCATTTTATTCACAAAGAATAAAGTTCCTGAAGCAACCACTTTACCTAACTCGAGGACAACCTTCAACAACAAAGAGAGCGTACCTATAATAAAATTTGAAAAGCGATTATCGCACATATATATCAGTTGATTATAGCTAGGCAAAACCATTCAAAACTCTATACAAGGTTTAAAAGTACGGAATCGTGCCTCGAGGCGTTTTCCCTTCGCCTCACGAGTCGTACGCCTCAAGGCGAACCGAGGCGTAATCCCGAGGCGGAATTAAAAAATAAATATAAATATTATAAATCTTATAAAAAATGAAATACCAAGTAATTTCATCCTCATATTCATCAAAAACACACATTAAAAAGACATGGAACACTTGAAATTGACACAAAAAGTCCAAAACATCAAAAATCCATGAGGCGCACCTGAGGCGCAATTTTTGTTACCGCCTCAGCTCTATGAGGCGCACGTACAAAATAACACCCTCAGGTGCCACCTCAGATTCGTTTTCTTACAAAATCGCCTTGAGGCGCGCCTCGAGGCTTACGCCTCACCCGTTTTTTTAAACCATGACTCTATAAAACTTACCAAATTAAAATTGTCATTGACATCTAAAAAAAAAACCACAAACAGGAGAACACATAGAGACATCCATCAATTAAATTTGTTACCATTGAATTATCATATCGACACCTAGAGACTGACAAAGTATGATTCTAAATACTATCACCTAAACTCGTGTTCATTCAAAAGATATAACCAAAGACACAGAAGGTTAATGCACCACTATGATTTTATTTAATAAAGAAACCAACAATAGGAAAAAGATTTCAAAACATAAACAGTAATCAGTCATACAACAGGAGTTAATGATTAACTGAAAGTTTTCATTCAGGCATTTAAACAAACTTATGAGGTGTTAAAAAACTTATGATGTCGGTCCCACAAATAACATCAGGCATTTAAACAAACTTATGAGGCAACAAACACATAATTAAAGAGACGGAAAGTGTGTCTAATATGAAAAACTAACCTAGTTGAGTTGTGGTATAACATAATTTAACGGGTCAAAATGGGTTATTTTTAGTCCTAGATCAAATCATGCATGGTTGGGTTGGTTGAACCACAAACTTTTATCGTCTATTTTTCCGATTAATAAGGTGTTAAAAATGATTACACGAATAGCGTTCTAACAAAATTAATCTATATCTTTAAATATCAACGATTGCTAAGAAAGAATGAATGAATATGTAAGCAACTTCCTTGGTTTGTGCAGAAACAACATCCATGGTGGATCCAGCTCATCGCTGCTCAAGAGTTTCTCCAAGACTCCAACACAAGCAATCACTTTCAGACCTTGAGAAAGAGCATATGCAACTTCATCTCCAACAAACTGAAGTAGAATAAAACAAACATAATTAATGTGATTTGCTTAGGGTAATTAAAAGCTTTACAAGAGAAAGCATACCTCATTTTGTGAGACACCCAAATTGGTAAACACCTCAGCACTAAACATAGAGAAAATCAACTTTAATATTTCAAGTGAGATTGAAAATGATAATTGAAGAAAAGGTAGTGAATGTGCACGATCTTGTGCCACTTTAGATATAATCTACAACTTAAATGAATAAGGTGTGAGTCACTTTAGATATAATCTACACTTTTAAAGAAGATGATCATGTGAATAAGATTAAAAGGAGCGATGATCAGAGATAAAACTATAAACGCATAGATAATACTCAAACCAAATCAACATAGATATAGTTATTGTGTATATTGTATCAATCGCAAATCAGGTCTGAAAACGGATTCATCATAAAACAATCGCAAAACCAGGTCTGAAACATAACAATCTTAAATCAGGTTTGAAAACGGATTCATCATAAAAGGGATTCAAAATAAATAAGAAACCAGTACGATAAAATACGACAATCGCAAATCAGGTCTAAAAACATAGCAATCTTAAAACGAAAACATTATAGTTGTCAATGATTGTATGATGAGAAAAAAAACCCTAACTTATGAAGAACATAAACCAATCCGATAAAATACAACAAAAGGTTGTATTCATAACGAAATCGGAACTATTCAAAGGAGAAGAAACTGTATAGAAAAATGCGTACCTTTGGATACGGGTCAGAGGATAATAGAGCAGATGAAGAGGGTTGGGTTAAAGATGTTGTGGAATGAAGGAGATGAAGAGGTAGGGTTAGAGAGGATGTGGAATGAAGGAGATGAAGAGGCGCTGAATGAGAAGAGGTAGGGTTAGAGTTCAGTAGTCGATTGTGGAATGAATTGTGTTATTATCGGTTATAAACTTTGGATACGGGTCAGAGGTCGGGTCGCGTCTTTTGAATTGAGCAATTGTATAGCTGACACGTGTAATGTAGTAATGAGGAGCTCTAGGATGGGGACAAGTGTCCCCTAGCTACTCCTTTATTAGAAGAGGTAGATTGTACTTTGTTATTGCTTTTCTATTTTGTTGTTCTTTATTGCATCTATCTCTAAATGCAGCATCAACGGACTGTAGGTAGCGCACATAGTTTTGCCAAAAAAAAAAAATAGCCAGTTGAGTTTCGGACCACATCCATCCACTGATCCATCCTATATTCGCACATGGTCAGGTCTACGTGGTTGCATCGCGTGCAACGTCTAATGCTAAAATATGGTTTTATATGAACAATAGTGTAGAAAGTGTAATAATAAACTAACGAAGAATGTTGTTTCTTGATAACTTTTTTATCATTTGTATTTAACCGGAAGATATGATATAGTTTGACAGTTGTATCTTATTTTATTTTATATTTAATATTGTCGTTTTTTAATACGGATGCAAACAAAAAGAAAAAAAAAATATGTTCTAAACTTTTTGTATAATTACAATGAGCTACCCATATTGGGACGGGTATAAAACTAGATGATGCAGACAAAGAGGTGATTGTTTCACTGAAACCTGACAGGACAATTGCTTCACTAAAACCATTGTTGGTAATTGAAAACATCCTTGATTAAATAATTATTGAATCATGAGTTAGGAACCTGCTGCTAACAATCAATAATACAGGGGCACATTTGGAGCACCTGGGTTAACAAAAAATGTAATAAAAGGTGTTTTTTACGATGATGTTCCTCTAGCTCTTGAAAGATGGCATGCTTCTGGTGTAAAAAAGGTAAGTCAAACATTTGAAGTTTTGGTAAGTTTTCAATAACGATGCTTTGGTTCGCATTGTCCATATCACTACAGCTTCTTTTTCCAAATAGTGTATGCTTTTTATTCATGTTGCAATATGAGACATCCGAGTTCCACAAATAACCTAGGAGAATATTCAGAGTAACCAATAAATTTTAGTTCTGCTATTGCGATGTACTCGAGTTCTTAAGTTCTTTGTTGCCCTGTTTATTATTACTAGGGAAACCAAGAGCTGGATTGTCACATTTGGATTGAGGTTGTTATGAATAACATAGTCATGGCTGAATAATGGTAAAACCGGTATAACCGGGCAGTATTTACTGGTTTTTGTTGACTTTGGAAACTACTGATGAAGAAGTCAAACTACTGATGAGGCAAAGAACATCTGATGAAGCAAACGTCTGATGAAGCAAACATCTAATGAAGCAAACCTCTAATGACAACAACTTAAGAAGTTATCACTCTTCAGTGGTTTGTCTCGACAGATGTTGAGTCATTATCATCAGAGGTTTCTTCATTAGATGTTTGCTTCATCAGACGTTTGTTTCATCAAATATTCTTTGCCTCATCAGTAGTTTGACTTCTTCATCAGTAGTTTCCAAAGTCAACAGTTTTTAAAACTTTAAATATAAACTGTATGATAAAGTTTGATTTTTGAACAAGATGTTGGTAAAATAGGTATGCACATTCTCAACTCTCTCTCTCTCTCATATCTGAATATGTATATCTTTTCTATTTTCAGCAGAGTGATAATTCAAGTAACTGCAAATTTGCAGGAGGCTTTACGGTTTTATGTTGATAATTGTGGAAAGTGTAACAATGAGCTAACTAAGAATATATATATATATATATATATATATATATATATATTGCAAAGGGATTAATCCTACATGTCATACTCTTATGCAATCTCTCCTTTGAGAGATGGCACATAGGATGTGATGTGGCAACTCTAAACCAATTAAAAAAAAAGAAATAGATATGATTTAACCTAATCTATTATAAACCTTAACCTAATCTATTAAATACCTAATCTACTAAATATAAATAATAAACCTTTATTATTTTATCTCTCGTGTTTCCTCCCATAACTTTTTAACGTTAATATCTTTTATATACGAGATTTTTTAAAGAAAAAAATTACACCAAATTAACGAGCGTTTTATTATCTTTCCAACGAGTACCATAGTGCTATATATAAATCGGAGAAAAAAATGACTATTTTTTGTAACCCGACAGGTATTGTGTCGGGTTTGGGATTAGTTTAAAACAAATTGTGGGTTTGGGTCGGGTCTGGGATTAGGTGATACCCGACCCGATTACCCGAAACAACATACCCAAATACCCAAACTACATACCCGATCATATACCCATGAATTTTTTTAACGCATCACATAACCTTTAGACTAATGCGTTCGATATTTCAATAATTAACTTTTTTTTCTTATTTCATGTTAGTTCTTTTTAGAATGATCGATTACAAACTTCCGAATTCATTTGTAATGGCACTAGATTTATACCCCGGCGCAGAGATTCTTTTTTTTTATATTTGAATATGATAACTTATGGCAGAGATTTGTTTAAAATAATAATAATAATAATAATAATAATAATAATAATAATAATAATAATATATTTTATTATTTTATATTAGATATTTCAACCCAGGACGCTCCCAGGATAAAAACTAGTGTTTTATATGGGGAAGTTTTTTTTACATTCTGTCTTAATAGCAAGAGATGATACCTTTCTAAGTGTTGTGTATAATTTTTCATGTAAAATGTTGTTTTGGAGTATGATAGTAGTAGACAAAAAGAAAGAAATATAAATTTTATATTTTTTTTATAATTCCATTGCGTTACCCGTACTGAAATGGGTATACAACTAGTTAAGTGTGAAAAGGGCTGGTCGTTGGCTTATTGAAACATCAATTAGGCGAGAGGGCTTGAAGCTTTGGGCTTCATTGTCTTTACAAACAAATTTGTGGGCTACAACATAGTTTATGAGGATTTGGCATGATGATCAACTATCCAATAGTGGACTAAACAAATGAGCAACAATAGGTCACGAAGGGAATGCAAGGGAACGAGGTCAATGCAAGGGAACCAGGTCATGCTATTTGGAGTACGGCTATAAACAAGCCGAGCTGAGCCAAACCAGGGTAAGTTTGGGCTCAGCTCGTTTATCTTAATGAGCTGAAATTTTTGCTCAAGCTCGGCTAGTCAAAAGCATGAGCCAATGCATGGCTTGTCAAGCCGACTCATTTTTTTTCATAAAGAAAGTTCACCTTTATCATATTTATGCCAACAATGATAAACATAAAACAAAAGATAAATAAACAAAACAATATATACTATTTAGGCTAATAGAACAAAATTTATCATATTTATGCCAACAATGATAAACATAAAACAAAAGATAAATAAACAAAACAATATTTACTATTTTGGCTAATAGAACAAAATTTATCATATTTATGCCAACAATGATAAACATAAAACAAAAGATAAATAAACAAAACAATATTTACTATTTTGGCTAATAGAACAATAGTTTTTGGCAAACTATAAAAACAAACAAGAGAAAAAAAGCAGGTTGCCTTAATCTGTATTTTTTAAATCAACGTTACTAATTAAAACTATAGCTTACCAATCTATTTCATTAGAAAAAAATAACCATATTACTAATTAAACATAGTTTCTTAAAAATATATTAATATATTAGAGATTTAGGTTACAATTTATATATAATACATAATTCTTGCTTTGTTACTTCAATGACAAATTTGTTTGGTGACATCAAATAAGGTAACCCATCAAAATATACATATGAAATACAGCACCATTTCCACTCGAAAGAACTAGTTCACTACATTTCTTCTTCACATAGCTTCTTTTAACTATATGTAAAACCCTTCATTATCTTTTTCCCCATTAATTTTGTCCAATCAAGCTTCAAAACCATGATAGTAGTTGAATATCACATTTAACTCATGTGATGAATACTATAAGTTTTTTTCATGGAAGAATGTTTGGAGGTCACTGGTCACTCAATACTCAATGAACTGCAGGATTCGCAAATTCGAAAAAACAAAAAAAAAATATAATCATATACACGATTTTTTCTGGACTTTTACCTAAATTAATTGTCTAGAATAGAAGAGAAAAAAAAAATAGTTGTTTTCAAGTTCCAACCATCTTATTAGATAGAATAACTTTAACACACACACCCAAAAAAAAAAAAAAACAGAGAGAGAGATCACATAATTCACACAACACACAGTCTCATTTGTGGCAGAAATTCATCAATATGAAGTCCAAAATATTACATGAGCCCACAAATGTTGAGTGGGCCTTTCCAACCACCAGACGTAACATGCATCGGCCCCTTTCCGATATCCAAATTTGTAACTATCTATATCCTAATCAGTAATGTTGGTGAAAGTTACTTTTTTGGTCCTTTCTCTTTTATTAATTTACATTTTATGATTTGTATCTTTTTTTTTCCTTTTTTTTTTTTTTTTTTTTTTTGTGTTCTCTCTCAATTCTTTTGCTCCTCATGTGCAAATGCTTCACACGTGAAGATTGCCATAGCATTGCCATGACCATGAGGCTACGGTCTCTTATACGAGATTTTGATATCTGAATCCGTTTCAGAATTTTCGGATATCAAAACGGTTAATCCAATTTTTGAAAAGAAATCAAAAGATAAATACAATAAATAACATAAATCCAAACCCCCCTGAAGTGTAAAATTCTGGTATGGAGGGCCATCCGGGATCGTCTGCCTACCTGCGTGGAATTAGCTAAAAGAGGAGTACATTTGCAAGATGATCGATGTCAGTTATGCTATACGGGTCAAGAAACAGCGATGCACCTATTCACCGGGTGTGTTTTCTCTTTTGAAATTTGGAGCAGAATCATGGTCTGGTGTCATTTGAGCCCATTCTATGCTTTTGATGTGTTAGATGTCATAAACATCGCTGAGGCACAAACCTTGTCGAATTCGGAAAGGTATTTGCTTCATGGAATTATATTCACAGCGATGTGATCCATATGGAATGAACGAAATTCTAGTATATTTCAGCAGAAGTTGAGAAGATCAGTTGAAGTGTTTGAAAGCATCAAGTCGGTTTCTTTCTTTTGGTTTCGACATAGAACTAGAATAAAGGATTTTGATTGGAAAAGATAGTGTAATTATCCCTTGGATTTGATGTAATAGTTTGTTTTGGCCCGGAGCTCCTTGCCTTAAGGTCTCTTGTGGTCGTGTTTTAATGAAAGTTTCCTTACAAAAAAAAAAAAAAAAAAACATAAATCCAAACCAGCACAAGTTGAATCTCATATCTATACTACATTATTAAGGAGGAGAGATGTCTACAAATGTAATTTTACATACATTTTAAGATGGCATAGGAAAAGTCTCATGCTTAAAACCAAAATGTCATGTAATTTTTTCCCTTTCTACCCTTCATGCAAAACCTACTTGTACACATTTTTTATCATAACCTACAATTACCATTAATTTATAATATATATTATTATATTATAAAGCAACTAAGAAGGGTATCAAACAAAAGTAAGTAATTACCACAATTTATTAAAAAAATTGCAATTTTATATAAAAAATTTCTATATAACAAAATTATACAAAAATGTTTCCACACATACAAATATATACCTATACACATTAAAAAGATTGTTAGAATCAATAAAAGTCGAACTTTACGTAAAAAAAAATTGTGGGGCCTTTTTCTTAAAAAAATAGTGTGCGCATGAATTGGTTCACGAACCGAAACCGGACTCTAAAACCAATCTTTTAAACCAGCGAAACCGGGGCCGAACCGAACCGAAACTGGATCAGACACGAACCAGTTTGGAACCAGTTTGGTTCCTAGAAAAAAAACCACTCTGTGCACGTCTATAGAGTTCTCGGGTTGGGATGTCTTATGTGGAATATTTTCAACTAACCTAACTTCCATTTTCACTTTCCGATGTACCTGATAAAAATTTATGATACATTTAATTAGCAGTTGTATTGCGTTGCTTTTATCATGTGGACAAACTTATGGGTATGCTTCTTTGCATATGTCATGTAATTTTTTTCCCTTTCTACCCTTCATGCAAAACCTACTTGTACACATTCTTTTATCATAACCTACAATTAGCATTAATCTATAATCTATATTATTATATTATAAAGCAATTGACAAGGTATCAAACAAAAGTAAGTAATTACCATATTTTATTAAAAAAATGAAATTTTATATAAAAAATTTATATGTACAAAATTATACAAAAATGCTTCTACACATACAAATATATACCTATACACATTAAAAAGATTGTTAGAATCAATAAAAGTCAAACTTTACGTAAAAAAAAATGGTAATGCCTTTTCTTAAAAAATATAGTGTGCGCATGAATTGGTTCACGAACCAAAACTGAACCGAACCGAAACCGTACGCCAAAACCAATCTTTTAAACCAGTGAAACCGTGGCCGAACCGAAATCGGATCGGACACGAACCGGTTTGAGACTGGTTCGGTTCCTAGAAAAAAACCAATCTGTGCACGTCTATAAATTCTCGGGTTGGGACGTCTTATATGGAATATTTTCAACTAACTTAATTTTCATTTTCGCTTTTCGATGCACCTAATAAAAAGTTATGGTGCATTTAATTAGTAGTTGTATTGCATTGCTTTAATCATATGGAAAAACTTATGGAAATGCTTCTTTGCATGTTGATTACATATAAGCCGTTCCAACCTCCTCTTAATGTGGATCTTATAAAGGTCCTTATGGTTTCTTCTCATCGGCAATCTCTCTAAATTTGGCACAACATATTGAGTAGGACTATTAGTATAATAATAGTTACTAATGAGTCAAACTGTTACTTCCAGTTTTTTTTACTGACATGTATGTTAAATTGCATATGGTATATAAAACGTAACATGCTATCATGTTTCCTTGTAGCCTTTTAAAAATTACCCCATTGCGAAGCACAGGTGCTTACACACATAAACATACACCTTATATATTGATTCTTTTAATCGTTTTAAGGTTTGAATTACATTTCGGCTCTATATTGTCGACTCCGCCGCAACGCGCGGGTTCCCTGCTAGTTCTAATTACACACTAGAGTCAACTCCTCTGCTTTAATTAATTGCCGTACATTAAAGGTATGTTTGGCAATAAGCTTTTAAGAGCTTTTATGAACTTCAAGCTTCAAACTTTTATGAAAAAAACTCTACTCAATAAAAAAACTTTGTTTGGTTGAAGGAGCTTCAAGCTTTTAGGTTAGGAGAAAAAACTCTATATTGAAAAGCTACTAGCACTAACGTTTAAGAAAAGACTCATATTAGCTACAAGCTTTTAATGAGTAAATAACACAAATACCCATTCTATCATAAAAAATAAATAAAAAAACATGCATACAAGCTTTTAGTTAATGCCTATTATGGTCATTTTATACATTTTATTAAAACCTTCAGCTACTCTGCCAAACACCAAAATATATTTAAAAAGCTACAACTACCAACCATCAGCTAGTTTTACCAAACATACCCTAAAGAGTAGAACGATTTTTAGTGAGCGCAGAATGTTCAAACAAGTGGTGCCATTCCCGGTTGTGATTATGACCATAAATGAGAGCTGAAATGGAAACAACCTGTTGTTTCCAAACGAAGACAGGCATCAAAGAAACCGAGAGTTGTTCGAGAGGGATTTCATGACCGCGGCGACAATAAGTCACCAAATGATATTTATTATTATTTTTATTTTTTTTAATTTCAATATTTTGGATAATAATCAAATACAATTTTTTTTTCACACCCCTAGCTACATATGTCTAGCATTATGTTTTACACTTTTTGTAATTGTCTTTTACGCATTATGTGTTTACATTTCGTCTTTTAGTGTAGGTTTTGGCCCGCCGTACGCCGTCGCATCGCGCAGCGGTAAAAATACTAGTTATTCCTATATACAAAATAAATAGTTCTTTCCCTAATTGATTGATTGAGGGGACTGTGAAAGCAACTATTGGATGTCACGTGACATCCAACAAGTGGTGGATACAATAATTCTCGATTTTTTCAATTTTAGAGGGTTCATTTTAGTAATATTTTTCAAATCATACAAAGTTTTCACTATTTTCTTTGTTGTTCCCAATTTCAAAGGGTTTCTAATAAAGATTTATAAGACTATGTGTTGTGGTTAGAGATAAGACATGACTTTATCCTCTCATATTGTGTCATGTCAATGCCTACTTGGCAACTTGATAAAGCTGTTGGTCGCTCACCTGATCCTGTTGTGATTAGAGGTGAGCAGCAGTTTTATCCAGTTTTTTTAAGACTTACTAAATTTGTCAAATTTATAATATTAATGCAAAAATATACTTAACTAAAGATTAGATTAATGTTTACAATAATACAAACTATAAACTAATCTAGTACAAGTCTACAAGATCATCGGGATCCTTCCCACTTCCATAGACAACTCGTCTTCTTCAGACGAGTCGGATGAAGAAAAATCATTCAAAATTAAAGCCATTTGTGTAGAGTGAAGAGAAAAAAAAAATTTGGATTGTGAAAGTGTGATTTGAAAAATTGACCAATCTTGCCAAAAATAACGAGCTTCACCAACGGTCGACTAGCAACAGTCATATTTGACCACCAACGGTCAAATTTCATCTGCTACCACACGCGAGTGTGGTAGCTTGGGCTAGCTCGCGGGATCTTTCGAGTGAGGGAGTTATGGTGTGAGCGATCCACGTGGATCAAGTTGTGGCTCGTGGCATATCGCTCGCGATCCACGTGGAGGTTTTAAACTTTTACCAATCTCATCTCAAGTAAAAAAGAAACAGCTTGATTCGGCTCAGCTCAGCTTAGGCTTCATTCCATTTCCATCCCACAATTATTAACCCTGAAGAATAATAATATTCAAAACGACCCCTAAATCATGTAACATGTATAAAAACAGCCCCAAAAGCTCACACTTTACGTGGCCATTCCATTTATAACTCATTCACTAACAAAATCGATAAAGATTCACATCAGAAGCAGCATCACCATGGATGTCCAGATTCCGTACTCTCCTCTCACTGTTGACCACACTCTTCCTGTTCCAGACATGAAACCTAGCCTCGTGTACGCTTTTTTAATTAAATCTATAATAATATACTCTCTGTTGATGTATTCTACACGATATAGAACTACTATTGTATGCATAAACGATCTGATTTGAGTTTATTTATATGTGATTGATTTGTGTGCTGTGATGCTTGTTGCTGGATTTGTTTTACTACACTGATAGGATGGATTTAATGGCATGTACTGATTACTGACTAATTTAATGATTACTTCAGCTATATGAATAATTAGGTGTTCATAGTATTAACTTCTTTTTGTACAGAAATCACAACTTGATACTTAATGTAATGTTTAATCTGTTATTGCCTGATTTTAGACCTTGTCGCTTTCGTGCGTTTTGCGCTTTTTAAAAACAAGCTTACTGGCTTAGAATTTGTGTTTTGACTTCAACAGAAAGCTTTGCAAGGATTTGTTCAAAGAATGGTCAGATTTGGATGAATCGCGTTTCTTTGCTGAGAGAGTGGCTGGTGGCATCACAAATCTCTGTAGGTATCCTTTATTTATTGCATAGTTTTATTAGTTGTTCATTTTCACAATGATTAGATCTGTGCCTTTGATTATGATAGTTCAAGACCGTGACATGAGATACATCAGTTTTTGTACTTTTTTAATTTGGTGGTTTCTTTCCATTCTGCAGTGGATTTAGTCTCTTATATTAGACCTGTACTTTGTTGTTGTAGTGCTCAAGGTGTCTGTAAAGGAACAGAACGGGAATATGGTGCATGTTACAGTTAGACTATATGGTCCAAATACAGAATATGTCATCAATCGAGAGAGGGAACTACAAGTGAGTATCTCACTATGTTTTAATTTATTTTAAGTACCATATGGTGCATGTTACGAATAGAGTGTTTGGTCCAAACATAATGTGACGTCAATTGAGATTAGGGACTGCAAGTTATTATCCAGCTATCTTTGGTTCTCTATGTTACACCAACTCTATTGAAAACATACATCTCTATTTAAGGGTATTTTTGTGATTTAAGTAGCAAGTATGTTTTTTATTTGATTATTATGCGGCCCTGTGTCAAGTATCATATTGGCTACAAACCACAATATTCTTCCTATTAGTATTGTTCTGACTACTGCATGCTGTTGAAACGTTGTACATTGGCTATAACATTTAGCACGGTGTTTTAGTTATAGCTATGCATTACATTTCCTATTGGACATATTTCATATGCTTGTATCCATTTTGTAATTTGATATCTTTGTGGTATAGGCCATTCAATACCTCTCAGCTGCAGGGTTTGGTGCCAAGTTGCTAGGAGTATTTGGAAACGGAATGGTACAATCATTTATACATGCTCGTACTTTAGAACCAGTTGGTAAGACACGAAGTTACCTATTTAAGTGTGATTGCAAATTTCACATATCTTATGCAACTTAATTAATTATAGATGGATGTCTTCTGTTTACTTCCTAGTATATGTTCTTTCTTATTTGTTATTATAATAATAAGTTTATGACTATAAAACATTATGTTTTGTTTTTAGCATACACACTAATCTTTAGATGCCTGCATGTAAAATTTTATAGATGCTAGATGACTTTGATGGTGTGGCCTGCATCTTTAGGTACGTAGAGTTCACTAACTTAGCCAATTGACGATTGAGTCAAAATGATTTGGAACATATATTCAAATGCGATGTTGCTAATTTAATGCATATGGTTAAGTCGAACTAAATGCCCTTGTTTCCACTATGATATGTGCAGGTTTAAATGTCCATAGACTCATTGAGGTTCTTTCATTTATATGGAATGTTATCGATACTACTTTAAAGTGAAGATTTATTCAGATTTTGTAGTTTTGGTTTTTACTTTTTAGCAAGAAATTTGGTTGCTTTTTCCATATGTGAATATATGTTTAACAGTTAGTTTTTATATGTATAAGTATATTGTGATTCTTCTAATAGTCTTTTGAATAAACTAATTCTGATATTCTGGTTCTTTAAAGATCCTGAGATTTTATCAAGTAGTAACTGATGTGTGTGTGTCTATATTATATATATGTGTTTAATATTTGTCGTATATGGACAATTGGACATAGATTTAACATTATCAAAATCCGTTCAGCATGGATAGAAATTTGGATACTTGATATGATGCTGAAATGGAAACAAATACATGCAAATATGCAATCCATTAAACATCTGTTTACGAATTGCCAATTCTGTATGGTGTACAGACTTGCGGAAGCCAAAATTAGCAGCTGAAATTGCGAAGCAACTTAAGAGGTTCCATCAGGTGGAGATTCCAGGATCCAAGGAACCACAGCTGTGGACTGACATCTTCAAATTTTTTGAAAGAGGTTTTTATGTCATTTTAATAAAAGTTTTAAATTTGTTTCTGGGATTATATTTTCAACAAAGTGGTGAAGATATTAAATTTTGTTGATTGTAGCGTCTACTCTTACTTTTGGTGATCTTGAGCGGCAAAAGAGATATGAAACAATCTCATTCAAGGAAGTCCATACAGAACTTATCGAGCTCAAGGTAGAATCTGACTCTGTTCTAAAATTTTATAGTACATAACTCATGTACTTATTAATGAGTCGATTCGGTTTTATGTTTTACATCCAATGGGTAAGGTAAAAAAGTTGGCTTAAAATAAAACGGGCCAAAAGTTTCCCCAAGGGTATATATAATGCATAAGAGTACAAGACCACGTATATCATTTTAATCTAAAAACTAAATTATTATTGAAATAATCTCACACACCGATAATTAATATAAAAAAAATTAAATTCTTTGGATTGAAAGTGTTTCCAAGGTCAACCCAACCTGACACTTTAAGCATACCTGAAAGTACATGTTTTGATCCATTACTTGTCCCGCCCAATTGGCACCTATAGTATGCATGTTTTGGTCATTCTTGTGCCTCCTCTTTGCAACTAGTAATATCATTCTTCCCCTAAATACCGTGCTTCTAATATGAATTGTTGTCTTTAGAACGCATGGCAACTTCGATAGACAGGATTTGTGTATTTCCCTATTTAGATTGAGATCATTTCATGTATTGTTTTTGGTTGAATTCTTACAAGTTGAAAGAACCATAGTTTTTTATTTGTGGAGAAACGTGTGGTGATTTTACGAGGCAGGATTTGACAGGTCGTCTTGATGCTCCTGTGGTGTTTGCTCATAATGACCTGCTCTCTGGGAATCTAATGCTGAATGATGATGCAGGTATCTTTGTAATAATATACTTTTCTTGTAATAATATACTTTTCTTAATCATAAGTTGTACATTTTATACAGTTAAAAAAAAAGTGTTATCGGGTTGGCCACCTTGACCTGGCCTAACCCCTATTGACCAACGACCATGCCAAAAAGTTTATGCATGTTTTGACCCGTAACGCATCCATTTAACCACCTCTCACGATAAAAAAAATAAATAAGCCTAATAGATAGAATTTGAAAACAAGTAATTAAGAATCCTTGTTATATATAGAGGAGCAAATCTTTATTTCAAATTGCATGATTTACATCACAACACAATTCACAATACAAGTTGTGACAATACTTTGCAAATGATCACACACACACACATATAGAGAGTCAGGTAATCCAATACGTAAAGGTTTTAAGTAAAGAATTGTGAGAACTACATAAACACCAATACCTATTGCTTTAAGTGTGATACATAAGACAATTATGTAACAACATAATCCACTCCCTTTTGACGCAGGGAGCATTCAAAATCCATTTTCGGATCTCGAAATCTAAAACATATACGGACAAAATTTGCGTCAAATAGGATTTGAACCTTTACTAAAGGTTTAGAATCCAATTTTAGAGGTCGAAGAGCGTTACAAAAGCATTTTTATTTCTAAAACCAGTATTATAACATTTTGGCTGGCTCATTATACATCAAAGAAAATCCTATAGATCAAGCAATGATGGAATTTCAATTTGAGGGAAGGAGGGTCGTTCAATACAAAACCGATTTTAGTCTTAAGGAGAGAAGAGTGAGGGAGCCTCTCTTTCTCTCTCCCACTACAACCAATTATCTTCCATGCACTGTGTGCAAGTGCTTATGTGATTCGTGCCGTTCCTTACATAAAAACTCGTTAAGTATTAAACCCACCCTTATATGTGTGTGTGTCAGATGAATAGCGTTTTCTTCTTGGTTCTTTCCTAACGGCTGTTTTTTATGTGTTGGAGCAGAAAAACTTTACATCATAGATTTTGAATACGGATCATACAGTTACAGAGGTTTTGACATCGGCAACCACTTTAACGAGTATGCTGGCTATGATTGCGACTACACCTTGTAAGCTGATCTTGAATTTATGCGCATTTTATTTCACATCATCTTTTTGTTATAACTAACTTACTTTACGGTTTCTTATGTAAACAAAGGTACCCAAATAAGGATGAACAATATCATTTCTTCAGGAATTACTTGCAACCTGAAAGTCCAGGTACAGTTCCAGAGAATGATCTGAATTTGCTGTATGTTGAAACTAGCTGTTACATGTTGGCTTCACATTTGTACTGGGCTCTATGGGCTCTGATCCAGGTATCATTCCATTTCCCATCTCTCCATACCTTTGTCACTAGAGCTGCTTATCATACGAGCGAGCTAGCTTCAGCTCGGCCTCAGGCTTGAAGTTAAACGAACCAGATTGGCTCAGCCATGAAACTCATAACAAGCTAAAATTTTAGCTTGAGCTCGGCTCGGATAAAGCTTGAGACAGCTCTTTTATTTTTTAAATTATAGCCTTTGTGTTTCTTGCACATATGGATTTAAAAGTAAAAACAAAATGTTATGTTTATATAACATATGTATAAATATAACAGAAAAAAAAGGCAGGTTTTTGCTTTCCCCCCTATAAAAGTAGGGATTCTTAAATGGCCTACTTAACTAGAGGTAGCCAACAAGCGAGCCTACATCGGCTCGTGCTCAACTTGAAATTTAAACGAGCCAGCTTGGCTCAACCAGCTATTTTCGAGTGGCTTCAAGCTATGAGTTATTTGAACGTCATATTCGTTATATGAGTTGGTTTCTACAAGTGTATTGATTGATTGCTTGCCAAACAGGCCAAAATGTCACCCATTGATTTCGACTATCTTGGTTATTTCTTTCTGAGATACAATGAATACAAAAGACAGAAGGACACATGCTTATCTTTGGCTGAGTCTTACCTCTCTGGATCCAAGCCCGAATAAATCTTGTTTCGCAACCCGTGTGAAGAACCAAAATTCTTGATAGATTGTAGTGAACTTTTCCCAATAGCCCTATTTGTTGTAACTTAATTTTCTAGTTGGATGAGAGATGCTATATGTTTGTATTCCATTTCAACATTATGTTTGCTTTCATTTACGGGCTTTAAGATATAAAAGATGGATTGAATTGCGAAACTATTTGTGCAGACCGCTGATTCAAGACCGGTCTAGGGCACATGAAAGTACAAATCACTACAACAATAGAGGGAGTGAACCCACAAACACTTTTAGCTTTATGCCAATATTTTGAGAATAATATCCAAAAAGACAAGACTAATATTACATTTTGTATAATGGGTCGTGTTCGTGTCAAACCTAGAAACTTATAGTGTATTCGAGTTCGTTTATCTGACGCTTCGACCCACCAGCCACCACGGATACGACCCATTTAACACCCTAAACGATACGGTGGAACATTTCCATTCAAAAACATTATACAGTGTATATGAGTTCTTACAATCCTATCACAAAACATCTAAACAACAATAATCTCTAGATCTCATGCTTGAAGCACTTGACAATGAACAATATGGCTCTTCAACCGGTTCCGGCCCGCTAGGCTGGACCAAAGGTTCGACATCAACGTCTTCAACTGCCCTTTTCCAGCTAGTGTTTCCCAGGTGGCACCGCCGTCTCTCCCGACATGCACCAAAGATATACTCATATTATTTCTTATAATACAAAGTTTCCCATTCAAAGGGACCAATGCTGCAGCCTCAAAACCCTTTGAGTTCCCCATATGCATCTTGCTATCAATATGCTTACACCACGAGTCCGTTTCTTCGTCATAAACCCGAACTTTACACCCGTCTTTACACTCCAAAGCATAAAGTTTCCCATCTAAACACGTGCTCGGGTTCCTCCAGCCCGAAACCATCCCATCTTGAACCGCGGTCCACTTATCTGTTTCCGGTTGGTACATTTCACTAACCACTTGTCTATGTGACCCGAGCCCCTTCAAGAACCACTTACCATCATAAACCAACCCTATAAACGGGACCATGGCTGTACTCATATCCGAAACAAAAGACCATCGGTTCTTACTCGGGTCGTAAACCTCAACCGACCTTAACGACCGTTGAACACCTTCATTCTCACCACCGGCTACATACAAACAGTTGTTTATAACACACGTCCCGAAGAAATGTCGTCTCCTAAGCATATCAGGGGCCCTGTGCCACTTGTTGGTCCGCGCACTATAATACACAACCCGTCTCATTGAGCCCTTGACGGGATCTTTACCACCGAACAAGTATAAATGACATCCGCTTAGGACCGCGCACCCGAACCCTAGGGCTTCTGAGTATTCCTTTGGGACCGGTGGTAACGGCTGCCAAAGGTGGTTCAACGGGTCAAACCCGAGCCATGTCATCTTTCGATCTTTGTCTCGTTTCATAACGTACACCCATTCTTCAGCTATTTGTAGATTTTTCCGAAGAGAATAGAAGAAGTTTCCAGCTAAGAGACGGTACCATCTTTTGCAAACTAACCGTAGTTTGCGGTGCTCAATTCGTGGGACACGTATTAAACAGGCTATGGCAAGGTCATCGGGCAGCCCGGGCAGGAGAGGGGATTGGTTACGGGTTCTATCACGCGTTGGTTTTTGTCTGGTGGGGTGAATTGATGGTTTAATGTCGGGCTGTAGACATAGTTTTGACCCGGGAACAAATCTTTTGGCTCCGGCAACAGTTTTCAGACCGGCATCTACTCTACACAAGCAAGCTGTTGTATCAACCTACAAAAAAACGACATCTCCCCGTCATTATTCAGAAGAACAGTTTGAATTTTGAGCTCGTTTGGTAAAAATGGTGAACAAATTTAGCCATCATTTGAGTTTAATCAACGAATAGGAGTTCAAGAACAATCATACCAAAATCCCTAATTCAAAGGGAGCATATTATTAGTTCACGGTTCAGTTCAGCCGTTTTTGACAACAATATTGGGCCAGATCGCTAACTACAGTTTTGTAAAACGACAAACCAAACTGGCCGGGTTGGGTGGACCGCCAGTTTTAGTGGCTTGGCAGTTCGGTTCCAGGTTTGGTGGTTTGAACCGATTTTTTTCCAAGATCACAAATTCATATTACTAAAATGATTTAAGATTGTTCATGAATATGAATCATATACATAACTGCATTAAACATTTAAACGGCCGGTTTCAAGTTCCAAACAGCATAAAACTAAACAGTATAATAAATCTCAAACCAAACAAAGCTTTTAGCTTTGCAGGATCAAACAGAACAGCAGGATTATAGAAAGATAATAAAAGATGAAAATTGGCATACTACATTAAATTTTATAAATCTTTAATAAATTATAATTGATCCCTATGAAATAAAAGATTAAGAAATTACCAAAGGAGGCTGAATCCCTCTTTCCATTCTATATGCAGATTTCATCATTCATCATCTGCTAAACAGAATCTTAATCCTACAACAAACATTCATAAAATTTAATCATAAAAAGCATTACCAAATAATCCAAGATTCAATTTTTATAAAATTATTAATTGTAGTCAAGCCTGAAATACTAGAATGTCAAGATTGTAATTTGAATTTAATTGATACCTAACTGATGATAAAGAGCAGAGCAAAACACTCAAAAGACACAAACTTTATATAGTCAACAAAGCTGATTAAAAAAAAAAAAAGCAAAAACTCAAGCTCAGATCTCTAAATAGCCAATAATAATCCAAGAAATTAAAAACCCATGAAGCAAAATCCAAGATAATAACAAACCCATGAAGCAAAATCCAAGAAATTAGAAAAAAAAAAAAAAAACCCACAAATTATTTAGAAAAAAAAAAAAAAAAAACAAGATGAAGCAAAATGCAAGACAGCAAGAAATGGGGAAAAAAAGAGGAGCAAATATTAATGTGATGTTACCTAAAGTGTTGAGTGGAGTAGAGGGCCCAACCAACCTAACAAAACAAGCAGAAGAATGTGTGTGAGATGAACATTTAAAAAGGGGGAGAGAGAGAATGAATGACAAAAAACAAACCTAAACCATTAAGTGAGGAAAAGAGAGGGCATATGGAGGATGATGATGAGTTTGTGTCCTCCAAACATAAAAAAAAAAAAAAAAAAAAAGGAGAATCAAGTCAGTAATTTTGAGAAAGGTGCAGCCTTGTTTTGGTGTCTTTTGTTTAGTCTTTAGCATAAAGAGAGATTTGTAGGGTTGTGGTAAGAGAGAGAGAGAGAGAGAGTTGAGTTTAGTCTATTTTAAGGTCACTATAAAATGTATTGGATAGGAATATAAAGTATTTGGTATGAATTAGACTAGGGAATGAATGTTCTTAGATTTAATTAATAAGTTTAAATAAGAGTAAATTAAACAAGTTAGACAAATTTGTAAATTACATAAATACTCCTTAATATAAATGATACGAAGGGTGTAGGGTGCGACATGTGACACTAGCTAAAAGGGTATTTTTATTCGTCAACCATAATTACGCACATTATTATAAACCCACATAATTACGCGCATTATATCTTATAATTATGCATGTTGAAAGACCTAGCTATTTTTTTTTAATAAAGCATAACAATAGGGTGTGCAAATTAAAAAGGATAAAATCATTATATTTTGCTGTGTTTTTCTTTAAAAAATAATGAATGCTTAAAAAACGGGAGTGGAATTTGAAAAAAAAAAAAGTCAATAATTGTAGGTTATACTTATTTTACCATTTCCAACTCATTCTTTATGCATGAAATTCAACCCAAATGCATCTTCCAGTCTCATCCATTGATTTCTTAAATCAAATGCTCACATTCCTGCGTATCATTTTTTATGTTAAGATTTCTTTGTACTTAAAACATTCTCGTGTTTATAAGTAGTTATAAATTTAATAAAAAAAATGTTTTAAAATATAGTATCAATTCATATGTACCCTTACAAACATTCAAAATATCATATATATATCCGATCAAAACAAATTTCGTGAAAATAACGTTAAAAACGAAGGAAGGTTAATCATGCATCATGTGGTGGCGTTGATAGCCAAAAGACAAAGGGGTACATGCACCGATCGGGTTTGTCCCGATTGCTAAGTGTTTAGTCTCTTATGTCCAAGGCTTGATACCAAACCACATCGAGCCGGGGGTCTCACTGGAAGCAGCCTCTCTATTCTTAGGGGTAGAGGTAAGGCTGTCTACATCTTACCCTCCTCAGACCCTACCTTAGCTTTGCTATAGGTGGGATTAACTGAGTATGATGATGATGATGATGATCCGATTAAAACAAAAAAAGATATCATATATACCTTTGTTATACTAAATTTACCGTTCTACCCTTTCCATTATATTCTTTTTTTAGTTACTTTGTGTCTCCTTGGAATTAGGGTGTGAATGTCTGACACGAGCAGAACCTAACAAAAAATTAGCAGGTTTAGATTTAGTCTAAACGCGTTCGGGTCAGTTTCAGGTTGAACCCGCGAACCCGTTTAGCTAACCGGATCAGGGTCGAGTCAACCCGGGTGAATTGACACGGTTAACCCATTCATACTACATTTTATTTTTTTTACTGTATGTTATATGTTATAAATTAAATTAGTTAGGTATTTTATGCCATACATGTAATTTACAAATAGAAATTGGTATAAGATTGTATATGTAAAACGTAAATGTTTATATACGCTTGTGATTTTTGTAGTAAAAGTTTAATTTTAATATATTAGTTTGTGAAAATGATAAAAAAAAGGGTTAAACAGGTCGTATTTGGGTTGACCCAAAAAGATTCGGATCGGGTTCATATGTATAACACAATTTTTGGAGTCAGGTCGGGTTCGACCCACCAACCCACGAACACGATCCGTTTATCACCCCTACTTCGAATTTACAACCTATCAGGCGCGATCTTCAAAGTGAAGTTATTTGCATTTCTAGAACAAAGTTGAATGCTTGATCCCTTCATCTCTTGTGTTTTTATCATCATCACCTTAGCGCAATCAACCCAAATTATTCCGATGTTATGATTTTTGATCATCTATTTTCACCAAAATCTTCAATCACCCACCTTCACTCATTTTTCATCTCTAGCGACTCAACCCCACTGCCATCGCCATCACCACCCCACCCAACATCGGTCTTCTTGTCGGCAACACCAACCCCCATCTCCAGCAACAATCTAACATCTTATTTTCGCTCTCCTTTTGAAAAGTTACAGACAAAGATTGGTAAAATAGTCATTCATTAAATTAATTTGAATGAGTTGGATATATCTTATTAACTATTTTGTAAGAGCCGTGTCCAGTTTGCAAAAAGGCATGTTTAGACAAATTTGGGGAGCATGCCCTTCACTGTAAGGAGCTGCCAGGATTTAAATACAGACATGACCTGGTCAGGGATGTCTTATGGGACATCTTACGAAGAGCAGGGATTTCAGCTAGGAAAGAAGCTCGGGTTAATTTTTGATGGATCCACTTGAGGGGCGGTCCACCCTAAGACCAGCGGATGTCCTTGTGTTCGGGTGGGCGCAGGGCAAACACGCGTGCGTTGATCTCACAGGGGTATCTCCTTTGGTGGGACTTTAGGATTCGGGGTTTGTGGCAGGGCAAGCAGTCTTAAAGGCTGAATCCAAGAAAGTTGACAAACATGAAGTTGCTTGTCTTGAAAACCAACACGTCTTTGTGCCCTTTGCTTTTGACATATTTGGGGGCCTTGCTCCCGATGCAATCCGGTTTTTAGATCGAGTGCAGAAGGTGGTGCAAAGTAACTCTCCTGCGGCCAAGGACACAAGCTTTATATTTAATAGAGTAGGCTTTGCTATTCAAAAGGGGGTTACGGCGCAGCTTGTTGCCCGTCTACCCGCGCCTCACTTGTAATTCTTGTTGGTTTTAGTATGAATGCAATCTCCAAATTTGAATATATATATAGGGTAGGGATCCTAAGAGAACCAACCCCTATTTGAGAACTGAGAGAACCATTCTGAGCCACACATTTCATATAAAGGCAAAAAAAAAAAAAAAAAAAAAATTTTTTTTTTTTTTTTTTTTTTTTTTTTTGATTTAATCGCACATTTTTATGCAAGGAAAAAATTTTTTTTTATTTTTTTTGAATTTTTTTTTCATTTATACATATGTGTATATGACAATTATACATATGTGTATATAGCAATTATACATATATGTATATAGCATTTTTCAGCTATACATATGTGTATATTTCAGTTATACATATGTGTATATAGCATTATACATATGTGTATAATGCAATTATACACATGTGTATACTGAAAAAAAAATACAAAAAAAATAAAAAAAATTTTTTTTCCTTACATATAAAGCAGCGATTTATGCAAAAAAAAAAAAAAAAAAAAAAAAAAAAAAAAAAAAAAAAATTGCCTTAGAGAAATGTGTGGCCCAGAATGGTTCTCTAGTTCTCAATTTGGGAAAAGGTTCTCATTTGAACCAAATCCTATATATATATATATATATATATATATATATATATATATATATTAATTATAGGCTAAGTATCAGTGGAAAACCCACGTTTTTTGAGTAAACCCTAGAAAATCCTACTTCCCAAGCTTTTTTTATTTGAAAATTTTATGGCATGTAATATACATGTTTTTAAGAGTTTTGAGCAAAAAAAAATCAAAAAAGCGCAGATCAGTTTTTTTAAATAAATAAATTGCGCATCGTAACATATGTTACGATGCAAAACTTATTTATTTAAGAAAAATGATCTGCGCTTTTTTTTTATTTTTTTGGCTTAAAACTCTTAAAAACGTGTATATTATATGCGCTAAAATTTTCAAACAAATAAAAAGCTTGAGAAGTAGATTTTTCTAAGGGTTTTTTTTTAAAATTTCCTTAAATTTTTTAGGTTTTATATTAATCCTAGCCCATATCTATATATATATATATATATATATATATATATATATATATATATATATATATTGCAAAGGGATTAATCCTACATGTCATGCTCTTATGCAATCTCTCATTTAAGAGATGCCACATAGGATGTGATGTGGCAACTCTAAACCAATTAAAAAAAAGGAAATATGAATGATTTAACCGAATTTATCATAATCTTTAACCTAATCTATTAAATACATAATCTACTAAATCTAAATATTAAACCTTTATTATTTTATCTCTCGTGTTTCCTCCCATAACTTTTAAACGTTAATATCTTTTATATACGAGATTTTTTAAAGAAAAAAATTACACCAAATTAACGAGCGTTTTATTATCTTTCCAACGAGTATCATAGTGCTATATAAAATCGGAGAAAAAAATGACTATTTTTTGTAACCCGACAGGTATTGTGTCGGGTTTGGGATTAGTTTTAAAAGTTCGGGCCTGGGATTAGGTGATACCCGACCCGATTACCCGAAACAACATACCCAAATACCCGAACTACATACCCGATCATATACCCATGAATTTTTTAACGCATCACATAACTCTTAGACTAATGCGTTCGATATTTCAATAATTAACTTTTTTTTTTCTTATTTCATGTTAGTTCTTTTTAGAATGATCGATTACAAACTTCCGAATTCATTTGTAATGGCACTAGATTTATACCCCGGCGCAGAGATTGGTATTTTTATATTTGAATATGATAACTTATGGCAGAGATTTGTTTAAAATAATAATAATAATAATAATAATAATAATAATAATAATAATATATTTTATTATGTTATATTAGATATTTCAACCCGGGACGCTCCCGGGATAAAAACTAGTATATTATATATATATATATATATATATATATATTTATATATTGAATGTTTGTAAGAGTGTATATAAAAAATTGCCCTATGAAATTTAAAATGTGATAAATCCTAAAGTAGATGACCATCTACCTTTAATTATGACATATGTATGTTATAAATTTATAATTACATTGGAGAAAGATCATGACTATAATCATGACATACAACCTCAAAGTTGTGTATCCCGGTTTGTGTGTCAAAACTTTATTTCATATACGCTCACGTAAATGTATGTTATAGACGCTCGAAACTTGCGCATCACATATTTTGCTTGCCTAACACATTCTAAACGTATTAACACATACGTAAATGCATGCTATATGCGACCAACAATTCTTAAGTTCTGATGACGTGGGTAGCTTAAGACTAAAAAATTAATTATAACACATAAACTGTTTGAAAGGTTAAAGGCTTGAAAGACTCAAAAGCAAAAAGAAAAAATCAGTGACATGTCTTGTCATGCTTTCTCGTTTGATTCTCCAGCCCTGGCCACAACCACCACATGCAGAGAGTGCACGTTTTTACCCGTATGTCTCAAGCCTTCCATAGGCTAAAGTGGAAAGTCCTTTGTTGCAACATTGGATCAAGTTTGCTGTCATTCTCCTTATAGAAGATCCTTTGTTTATAAAATCTGGCTTGCTTACTATCAGTGGCGAAGCTTGACCCGAAGGTTCGGGGGGTCGGAAGTCACTAGTTTCGGGGGGGTCGAAAACCAGTTTCGGGGGTCGAAACCCTATATTTTCAAAATTTTCTATACGAATACTATATAATCGGAACTTTTGCGCGAAAATCCGGGGGGGGGGGGTCGGCCGCCCCTCCCTGCCCCTACTATGCTGCGCCACTGCTTACTATCGGATCCATTCCTACACATCTATTATCTCTAGAAGATTATGCTTTATATATGAACTTTTCTTCACACATCACATCATAAAAACAATAAAAATCTTCTAATAACAAACAAAAATAACAAAAGATCCTACCTACGTGTTGCAATGTGGGGGACCCCATGACCTGCGTTTGGCTAACTGAAACCCTTACCCTTTTACCCCTGTGAGACACATCACTAACGTTGGTCATATATTTGTTATAGCAACAAGTTGGCGCCCATCGTGAGATTGCGCTGTTGAATTTATCTTACAAATTAGTTGTGTAGCTCCAACTTCTCAAAGGAAGTGAATCAAGTGCCTCACAACATTAGTGAGACACCAAACACTGAACTCATGATCATGTGAACTCGTGAGTCCTCCAATGTTTAGATGATATATTATATCATTTTATAAGATTATTCATTTATGTATTAAGCCTCATGTCATTCATTTCATCTTCTTTTCTCTTTGTTGAAGGAAGCTCACCCACTTCATGATTGAAGGAACAATGGGATGCGACAGATAGAGTAGAGTGGATTATGCAATGATGCAGAAAATTGAAGAAAATACGAGGTCATAGGCTCAAATGAATGAGATATCTCAATTGTTGTCGCAAGACATGCGCTAAAACTCCCTGTTATGGGTTTATATAGCTTAAACATTATCATTCAACTGTTCAATGTATAAATTTTGAATAATTTAGTTATTTACTGTATTAAATTTGGATAAGTTGGATTGGCTATTTTTCTTTAGTATGATTTATATATTTGTTGATATTTGAATATTATATTTATAAAATCCCAAAATAAAAAATATACAAGTTGAAATTTGTAAAAACATTGTAGCTAAATTTGTGACAAAAAACCTTATAAATTTATAACTGTAGCAAAAATGTTTTAAATTTTGTAGCAAAAACTTAATAAGTCATAGCTAAATTCCATAGCATAATGGGCAGCAAGAATCATAGCAAAAAAAATCCATAGCTAATACTTCATAGCAAACTTAGTAGCTAAACTTCCGTAGCTAAAAATTCGTAGCCAAATTCTGTAGCAAAATTTTTCATAGCAAGAATAACGACCTCCTTTTTAGTAACTAAACCCGTCGCAAATATGTATTCCGTAGTTAAAATTCGTAGCAAATAATTTAGCGACGAGACTTGTAGCTACGAACCAAATCTGTAGCAAATCCGTAGCAAAATAGATGTTTGCTACGAATTTGCTATGGATTTAGACATAGCAAATGCCTATTTTTGTAGTAGTATTTTAAACCTATTTATGCTAATATTTCAGAAGTTATATCCATGTTTACTTTGTTTTACTTATTTATAGAGTTAATTACCAAAACCTTCCTTGTGGTTTGGACCAATATGCCACTCTAGCCCAAACCTTTAAAAATTGCTTGAATAGTCCCTGACTTTTGAAGAAATATGCCAAAACAGTCGAAAGACTTAACCCGGTTAAGTTTCTGTCGTTAAGTCAGGGGTAAAATCGTCAAGTCAGGGCAAAATTATCTTCTTCCCCAATTGTCTTCTTCCTCATCTCATCTACAACCACCACACTCCACCTTCTGCAACCCACCTTCATCTATATGTGTTTTCATAACCAAATTGCAGAAACAAATCCTCAACACATTATTCCTACAGATCAATCCCATTCCTACTCATTATCATATCAATCTTTCACATTCTACATAAACAGATAACTTATAAAATCTTATAGTAAGTTAGTGACTCACATCTTATTACCCTTATACAACCAAAACCAATACCTAATCAGTAATCACCCAAACTACCACAAATAAGTCAAACCGGATATCTTACAAGTCAACAAACAAAAATCCTAAAATATCAACAATAACAATGAGTTAAATAAGCATAACAAAATCAATCAAATCAGATCCAAAAACCCTAGAATAAACAAAACCTCATCACTAACCGTAGGATGCAGGAATGAAAGCAAGTACATAAATGATAACAGAACGGCTGAATCTAACCTTGCTTATGAGCGATGAAGAGGTTAGATCAACTCAAGTGGAATGAATGTGAATTTGTAAGGGTTTATTATTATTATTATTATTATTATTATTATTATTATTATTATTATTATTATTATTATTATTATTATTATTATTATTATTATTATTGAATGGATGGATGGATTGAAAGGAGAGGAGTTTGGAAGGGAGATGACGACGTCTGAGAATATGACACATATAGATGAAGTTTTGAAGATTGCTTCTGCAACTCTTATGAAAATGCCCAAAAAAAGTAAGCAATTTTGAACAGATTAAGTTAATTGAATACAATATAGTTGTTGTCTATAAGTGCTCATTCTAGCAGAAACAGTCGATTTGAATACTTGCCGTGTGAGGGCTGATTTTGGATCACGGGTTCTTTGATTTGAGGTTGTAATCTCAATTATTGCTGATTTTGGCTTTGGGTTCTTGAAGGTGGGTTGAAGAATGTGGAGTGTGGTTGTTGTAGATGAGATGAGGAAGAAGACAATTGGAGAAGAAGATAATTTTGCCCTGACTTGACGATTTTGCCCCTGACTTAACGACAGAAACTTAACTCGGTTAAGTCTTTTGACCGTTTTGGCATATTTCTTCAAAAGTCAGGGACTGTTCAAACAATTTTTAAGGGTTTGAACTGGAGTGACATATTGGCCCAAACCACAGCGACGGTTCTGATAATTAACTCCTTATTTGTTGGATCAGTATGCTCCTTGTTTAAGTAAGAATTTGCTATCTTTGACACTTAAGTGTTTTGCAAGCTCTTGTATTTCAGATTGTAAGCACAGCGGAATGTATAAGTTAAAGCAACACTTTTTATACTTAAGAGGAGTTATTACTCCCTCTTGATGATTGAAACTAATAATGACAAGTATTTATTATGAATCTAAGCAGTAAATGAGAATTAGATACTTAGGCAGATTCACAATAAATACTGAAATGGAATAGAACAGTGAAAGTGTTTGAAGGATTTTTCTATTAAAATCAATGTCTAAAATAGAAGGTTGAAGCCTCCTATTTATAGACGTTTACATACATGTATCTTGCCCATAAAGCAAGTACAGAAACATCAGAAACAAGTTGCACAAGTTGCAACATTGAAACTAACAATTACAGCTAAAAGTAATAATAAACAATAAACTACTGATACAAAAGGCGGTGGAAAATATCTGATGCTAAGTGCTGATGAATGACAAACTACTGATGAGTAGTTTGTCTTCAGTACTTCTGAAGTGAACTTTTCTGGTTTGGACTTCAGAACTTCTGATGAAGTTTCTTCTTCAGCACTTCTCATATCTTCTCTTCAGCAGTTTCTTGTCTTCTCTTCTGTACTTCTATACTTAGCCAAAAATGACAGAAGTGAATTAGACTAAGGTTTCCAAAAGTGGTTTCACCAATCCTCTTTGTCCTAACAATCTCCCCCTGGATTGATGAACCCAAAACCTTACTAATTCCTTATGATCTTCTTCTGTCTTGAACAATCTTCCATATTTCTTTGTACATGGTGTTCTTGAGCTGGTTTAACTGTCCATCAGATAGAGATCCTCTCTGTGGTTCCAGATGTTGAATTGTGAGCAGGTCTTGTGTTGACAGTTTCTTTAGATCACTGATCTTCTTGTAAGCCCTGCTTGAAAGGTCTCTTCTTGTCAATAATACTGAGTTGTTAGCAGTAAGTGACCATCTGATGATAGGTACCTTTGACTTGTTAAAGTCAGAGGTATAGGGAACCAGACTTGTCCCTTGGGTTGATGATCCTGAGTGTTGGATGCTTTCTGTTTTAGTAAACCTCAGGTGGGAGTCTCTTCCTTGTTGTTGTTGTTGTTGTTGTTGTTGTTGCATATCAGGCATCTGAATAGTTGGGAGATGGTGTTCAGTCACTACCTTGGTATGCATCTTTTCTTTGATAGTCTTTTGGATTTGGTAGGCAAAAGTGGAAGGATCCCTGAATTGTGTTAACAGAGGTTTCTCCTCAATGTCAAAATCTGAATGAACTACTGAACTTCCTTCAAGTAGTACCATTTTGAAATCAGTTTTGACATTGTCCTCTACTTTCTTTCTTTGAGTAGCAGGCCTTCTTGTTGACATACCAGAAGTTCTAACTACTGATCTTGAAGGATCAGCAGTTTGAAACTTCTCTGGATTTGCAGCCTTGGCAGCCTTATATTTTCGATAAGTATCCACCAGTCTTTCTTCTTTCCATCTGGATACTGAGGCTTTTGAACCATAGCCATCTGCTACTAATTCATTTATCATCTGGGCTCTCTTGGCCTTTCCTTCTTTACTTGTGGCCAGTTTGTCTGCAATTAGTTGTGCCCTTCTTGTAAGCTCTTGCATAGAGAGTCCCTTGAGTGTGTAGGCTTTAGTCTTGCTGTTCTTTGTGATGTAAGACACCAGTTGTTGTCTTTTGTCTTCTTCAGCAACATGATCAATTTCAGCCTGTCTTTCCAGTTCAGCTTGATAAGCCTGGAGCTTCTCTTCAAACTCTAAGTCATCCCTTTGTTCCAGATTTTTCCAAATCTGGTCTTCCTTGGCTTTTTGTTGAACTGCCTTTAACCTCTGCTCAAGAAGTTCAGTAGATTGAGAGATTGGAGCAGGGGTTAGGACAGTCATGGTAGTGGTTGTTGTAGGCCTTGGAGGAGCAAAAGTTGGTTTGATTTGTTCAGTGGATCTGGAAGGTTTAGTTTGTTGAGGTTTGGAAGTGTTAACCTCTGCTGGGTTGACAACTGCTGATGGTTTGTCAACTACTGAAGGATTGTCTTCAGTATCTTCTGAGTCATCAGTACTTTGACCATCAGAGGTTTCTTTATTATGCCTTAGGGATTCTTCAGAGGTTTGGGTCTCATCTTCTTTTTCTGTGGCTTCAATATCTTCCACTGAGACACCAAACTGTTTGGCCATTGCTTCTTTTCTGGCCTGGTTTTTCTGATCTCTCTCTAGGATAGCAAGTCTTGCCTTTCTTCTGGCTTCAACTGTATCCATTGGTTCCTTCATCATCTCCCTCTTTTTGGATTCATCAATAGTCTTCAGAGGTTTGATCTGATTTGTCAGATTGGCAATTTGTTTGCTGTTGAAGTCAATCTTGGTTTGCAGATCATTCATTTTTGTCTGAATCACCCCAAATTGGTTCTTGATGGACAGCTCCAAGTTAGCTGTATAGGTTTGGAGGTGATTCTTGATGAGGGCATTCATCATATGATAAAGGTCACCACCTGGGCTGCATAGTTGGTTCATGTCTATGCTTGAAGGCCCAGGGAATTGGGTAGGCATTTGATGTGAAGGGTGTGTTTTTAGGAGATCCTCATGTTGTACAGAGGATTCCACTCTAGGGGTTTTAGGGATTGAGTGGACTTTAACCTGTTCAGGGGTGACTAGCTTCTTGAGCTTGGATACCCCTGAAACAGGACCTTCATAAAGTGCCGTCAATTCAGTAGTTTTGGTTGTTGAATCATCATCCAAATTAATGGAATCATCTGAATCCCTGATGTTGTCCTCAATGAGGACTGTCTCAGTTAAATCATGAGCTGAGCCCAACTCAGTTCTCTCATGAACCTCTTGTTCTTGGTTCTGAGGATTTCCTACTTCAGGCATTAAGCCTTCATCAGTAGTTGCCACATCTGAGGTCTTAGCTCTTTTACTTCTGTCCTCAGATCCACCACTGGGTGGTAACTGAGTAGTAGCAGCCTCAGATGCCCCAAGAGTCTCTAAGATTGGGCTTAAAGACTCTGGTCCACCCTCATCTCTTGGGTTAGGGCTAGTGATGTCCACATCCATGTCTGATGCTGTGGTTATGTCCCCTGTTTGTTGTGGTTGTAGGGGACTGACATTATCAGATGGGACTTTCTCTTTTAGCCCAGAGAGAAGTTTGGCAATCTCTATTGCCTCTGGTTCAGAAATTTGAGGGGTTGGTTCAGAAGTTTGGGCAATAGGTTGAATAGGTTGGTCAGCAGTTTCAAAAGAAGAGTGAGTTACAACAGTTTTTCTAAGTCTTTTTCTTTTGAATAAGATTGTTATGGGTGATCTTGGTGGGGTTTGAGATGGATGAGACTGAGAGGGTGTTTCAGTCTCACATATTTGAAGAGCAGATTGCTCATGAGCATGTTCAGGCATCTCAACCTCCTGAACAACTTTTCTTTTGGGTTGGTGGGTTTTTGTCTTTGTTGGCTTGGGCTTTTTGGCTTTTGGTGGTGTGAGTTTGGAAGATGTGGGCTTCAGGGGGACTTGTTGTTGTTCTCCCTGATCATCTTCTGGCCAGGTAGCCGGTTTGTTATGCCTAGAGTATGCTTGTGAGGTTAATGGATTTAAAGTTGAAACTTTTCCCACAAGCACCTCATTACCCAGTTCCCCTATTATGCATTGCATAATGAACCTTGGGTATAACAAAAACTTTTTCTTGGTATTATTATGATGTAACACCAACTCATTGAAAAATAATTTTGATGCCCTGAATTTGGTTTCATTCACTATGGAATGAAATATTGGTTGAAAAGTAGAGGGCATCTGGTCATAAGACCCTGTCTTTGGACTCAAACACATAATAATATAATGAAACAAAAGCTTGTATTTTGGTTCAAAATATTTTTTGAAGATAGTAGCATGGGAGAGAGTACCTTGATAACCACACTCTGTCATGGTTAAGTGAATATCAGAATTAGCAACTTGATCAGGGGCAGCTACATCATTCAGGCCCAGTCTTGTTGCCAGTGTGGCCGGTGTGATGGTCAGTGGTTTCCCTTTTATTCTTGAGTTGAGGGAAATAATTTCATCATCAGCCGTCACCGTCTCAGCATTAGCCCAGAACTCATTTAGAGTTTCAGTATGAATTGGTGGGTCGATTGTGAGAGCAGTAAAATATTGGGATTTTACGACAAGATCAATGATCTCATCGTATTGGGACCAGCTTTCTTGTTTTTCAAGAAAGGCCCTTTGATTGTGTCCCTGTTTTAGAACGAGAGCCATGTGGTTTGGGTTTTGATCGAACAGTTGATTTGCAGGTTTAGGTTTTTGAGAGAGTTTTTGAGAGAGAAGGAGGGAATTTTTGAGTTTGAAAGGATAAGTGTTGAAAAAAGATATTTATCAGAAGTTTTTAACCGCTTGAATCTTCTTTATTAGAAGTTTTTTAAACCGCCTCGGTTAAAAATCTCTTTATCAGAAGTTTTAAACCGACTAGGTCAAAACCTCTGATGATGGGAAAAGTCAGATTTGCCCCTTTTGACTAAACTGCTGATGAAGGATTATTTCATCAGTAGTTCCCATTTCCTCTTCAGTAGTTTTAAAAGCTGATGAGAAATGTTATAAATACTTTTATTCATAACTTCTGAAGGTTATTTGATCAGAAGTTATACACTTTTCAGAAATTATCCCCATACTGATGTTTTGTTCATCAGTAGTTTCTCTCTTTTCAGAAGTTTTGTTTCAGACTTTTTGTCTTTTTGTAAGTGAAAAATGAAAAATATGTGCAGAATAATAAAATAAACACTTACAAATTTAGCATCCCAAGCATGGATACTAACTTCTGAAATGTTGATGTGTCAAGGGGTTTTGTGAAGATGTCAGCTATTTGATTAGCTGTTGCTACATGCTTCGCCTCAATCTTGCCTTTTTCATAGCAATCTCTTATGAAATGGTACCTGATCTCAATATGTTTGGTTTTTGAGAACTGTACCGGATTTTGAATGATGCTAATGGCAGATTTGCTGTCTACAAACAAAGGTGTCTTGGTTTCTTTGATTCCATAATCAAGAAGTTGATATTGGAGCCATTGTATCTGTGATGTACAACTTGCAGCTGCAATATATTCAGCTTCAGCAGTTGAAGTTGCAACAGATGTTTGCTTCTTTGATTGCCATGACACTAGACAGTTACCCAAGAATTGACAACCACCAGATGTTGACTTTCTTGTCATCTTACACCCTGCATAGTCACTATCTGAAAAAACTGATAACTTGGTATTGCTTGAAGCAGGATACCAAATTCCAAGTGTTGGAGTTCCTTTCAGATATCTGAAAATTCTTTTGACTGCTATAAGGTGTGATTCCCTTGGTGCTGATTGATATCTAGCACAGACACATGTTGAAAACGTAATATCTGGTCTAGAAGCAGTTAGATATAAAAGGGAACCTATCATGCATCTGTACATGGTTTGATCAACCTGTTTTCCTTGATCATCAGGTTCAACTTGTGTGATTGGTGTCATGGGAGTGGAACATGATTTACAGTCTTGTAAAGAAAATTTGTTTAATAATTCTTTAACATATTTTGATTGATGTATAAAAGTTCCATTTGTTTGTTGCTTGATCTGCAGTCCCAGAAAGTACTGTAGTTCTCCCATGGTACTCATCTCAAATTTTGATTGCATGAGTTTCTTAAAATCATCACACAATTTTGTGTTTGTTGAACCAAAAATGATATCATCAACATAAATTTGAACAAGTAGGACATGATTTCCAACATGTTTAATGAAAAGAGTTTTATCAATGGCACCTCTTGTAAAGTTATTTTTGAGTAAAAAGGTGGAGAGTGTATCATACCAGGCTCTTGGAGCCTGTTTGAGCCCATAAAGAGCTTTGTCCAGTCTGTACACCCACTCAGGATGAGAAGGATCCTCAAACCCAGGTGGCTGACAGACATACACCTCCTCTTTTATCTTTCCATACAAAAATGCACTCTTTACATCCATTTGATAAACTTTAATTTTGTTGGAAATGGCATAGGCCAGAAATAACCTGATGGCCTCAAGCCTTGCAACTGGAGCAAAGGTTTCATCATAGTCAATTCCCTCTTCTTGAGAGTACCCTTGAACTACCAGTCTTGCCTTGTTCTTGATTATCATACCAGCTTCATCTTGTTTGTTCCTGAAAACCTATCTTGTGCCAATTGGTTGCTTGTTTGGAGGTAAGGGACAAATTTCCCAGACCTGTTGCTTGTTGAACTGAAGCAGTTCATCTTGCATAGCTTGCACCCAATTATTGTCTTTGAGGGCTTCCTGGTACTTCTTTGGTTCCAACTGTGAGATAAAGGCTGAAACTAGGCAAAAGTTGGAGAGCTGGTTTCTGGTAAGAACACCTGAAGCTATATCACCCATGATTTGATCAAGTGGATGATCTCTGTGTTCAATCAGTTGTTGTAAACCACTGACAGGTGTAGGTGGCTCATGTTCTTCAAACAAACTACTGAGGTCTATAATATCTGGTTCAGATGTTCCTTGATCTTCAGTAGTTGGATCTACTGAACCAGAAGTTTGAGTTTGTTCCTCAGTACTTGTTTGATCAGAAGTTTGTGGAACTTCTGATGATTTTGAAGTTGACTTGATAACTGTTTGAGGAGTCCATGGTGTGGGATCCTCATCATCAAACCTTTTGTCACCATAATAAGTAGGTTTTGATGAAGTAACAACCTTCTCAGGTCCAAAATGGAAGTTGTCATGGTCAAAAAGTTCAGCAGGATGTGCTGGAATAAGAGTGTGTTTTGACTCATTGAACTTGACATTCAATGTTTCTTCTACTATCCTGGTGTGAGAATTAAAAACCTTGTAGGCTTTTCTAGTTGAAGAGTAACCAAGAAAGTAACCTGAGTCAACTTTGGCAGCAAACTTTGAAATAGATTCCTTGATGTTCAAGATGAAACATTGACACCCAAAAGCCCTGAAAAAGGAGATAAGGGGCTTCATGCCATGAAGAACTTCATAGGCAGTCTTGGAATGTCTCTTGACCACAAGAACTCTATTCTGAACATAACATGATGTGTTAACTGCTTCTGCCCAAAAGTACAAGGGTAGCCCAGAATCAGCTAGCATTGTTCTTGCTCCCTCTATTAAGGTTCTGTTCTTCCTTTCTACTACACCATTTTGTTCAGGAGTTCTGGGAACACTGTATTGTCTAATAATCCCTTTAGACAAACAGAACTCATCCAGAGTTTTGTTCTTGAACTTTGTCCCATTATCACTTCTAATGGTTTTGACAGGTAGAGAATATTGTTTCTCCACTTGTAGAATGAAGAACTTGATGATTTCAGCAGCCTCATCCTTGGAGAATAAGAAGAATACCCATGTGAATCTTGAGTAGTCATCAATGATGACTAAGCAGTACTTCTTCTTACCAAGGCTCATAATCTTGACAGGTCCAAATAAGTCCATATGGATTAGTTGAAGACATGCAGTTGTTTTTGATTCTTCAATAGACTTATAGGAGGACTTATGCTGTTTTCCCTTTAAACAGGATACACAGTGTTCTTGACACTGGTATACTTTCAAGGGTAGACCTCTGACCAAGCCCATTTTTGTGACTTTATTTATGGTTTTAAAGTTCACATGGCCAAGTCTCCTGTGCCAGAGATCAGTTTCTGAAGTTGATGCCCTTGAGAAGAAACAGGCAGTGTTGTTCAATACTTTGTCTTTCTCAATGTCCACTGCATAGACATTGCCACATCTTTTGGCAATCAGCAAAGTATGATCTTCAATGATCTTCTCTATCAACTTCTGGCCTTCTGGTGAGATGATCTTGCATGCTGTCTTTGTGAAAAAGGAAGAATATCCTTTATCACACATTTGTGACACACTTAGCAAGTTGTATTCAAGGTTTTCAACCAGATTGACCTTGTCAAACTGTATTTTGCCAGAGGAGACATTGCCATGTCTTAGCACATATCCCTTAGCATTGTTCCCAAAGGATACAGATCCTTCTCTTTGGCTGATAAAATTGTTTATCAGGTATCTGCATCCAGCCATGTGCATAGAGCCTCCACTATCAACGTACCATATGCTGTTTTAGCCCCTGGAAACTCTCTGCACACAATAGCAAATTAGCTAGATTTAGGAACCCAAGCCTGTTTGGCTTTGGGTTTGCTCTTGAGAACAGTTACAGTTTGTTCTTGACCAGGTTGAGAAATCCATGTCTTTTTGGCAATGGATTTTTCATTAAGAACCATGGTGGTATCCTTTTCAGGACCACCATCAACCTTGGTCATCAGTAGTTGTACCAAGTTCATTAGTTTTTGAATCTCAGCAGTTTGTGAAACTGCTGATGATTCAGGTCTAACTACTGACAAAGAATTTTGAGAAAAAGATTTTAGTTGAGATTTTATCTTTTTCTGAGAAAAGGTGTTTTTAGGTTGTTGTTTCTTGGGATTAAAGATTCTTTCATAATCATTTCTGATTTGATTTCCCACAACCTGTTGTTTAATTTTATGATTGAACTGAATTCCTTTTCTGTATCTACAAAACTCTGTTTTGTGGTTGAACAGACCACAAATTTCACACTCTTTTGCCTTTTGTTTTTGATCTAAAGGCAAATTTCTGACATTAGTGTAAAGATTTTGCTCATCAGTAGTTTTCAGGGTCTCAACTCCTGATGTAGATGAAACTACTGATGGCTTGTTGTCAGATTTTGTTAATACTTCTGAAGTACTTTCTTTGAAAATACCAGGATTTCTGTTTAGAAAGTTTTCATGGAAAGATGTGCAGTCTTTCCCTTCAGAAGTTTCATTTGAAACAATTTTTCTCCCATCTTCAGTAGTTTTGGGAGAGAAATCTGTTGGTGTTTCAACATGATGGTACCCTATGCCAAACTTAACATTTGAAGCACTCTGTTTGTTTAGCAATAGCTGGTACCCCTTACAAGAATCCACCCATTTTTCACAACTGATCTTGGTGTCAGCAAGCTCTTTTCTGACATTCCCAAGATCTTCTATCATCATTTTAATTTGTGCTTGGGTTTCAATAGCTGAGTTAGTTAATTTAGAGGCTTCTTTTGTTTTAGCAGTAAGTTTTCTCTCTAAATCACACTTCATCTGAGTGTATTTTCTTTCTAAATCATTGGCTTTTCCTTGTAAGTGTACATTTGTCTCTCTTATGAGAGCAAAAGATTCTGTGCACGAATTTGAACAAAGTTTTGTCAAATACTCTTTTGATACCTGTGACAATGCAGATTTTGAAGTATAGCCTTCAAATGCCATTAAGGCAAAGTTCTTTCTGCCATTGTCTGGTTCTCCCCAGTTGATGTCAAACAACTTGTTGTCTGCATCAGGATTGCACTCTGTGGTGTCAAAAGGAAGACTGCTCCAGTCAACATACCCTGAGGTGAAAAGACTTTGTTGAGAGGGTTTTTGAGGCTGTGGAGGTTGTTGAGCAGCTGGAAAGGGAGGGATTGATTGTTGGCTCTGCATCTGTTGAGCAGGCATTTGAACATATTGTACTTGTGGCATGTATTGCTGTTGAGGAGCTTGTGCCTGTACAAAATGAGCACTCCCTTGAGTTCCATTATTCCTATTATAATTGGGGTTAAAGTTATTTCCAGATTGTGATTGGTTAAAGCTAGAGTTTCTACACTCTCTAGCGAAGTGTCCCAACTTCTGACACTTGTGACATCTCAGTTTAGATTTGTCAAAACCAATTTTTGTATTACTGGTCAATCCTGGAAATTTCCTTCCTGACCTTTTATAAAACTTGTTAGTTTTAATGCTTAGCATGGCCAGTTGGTGTAAAATGTCCATTTCTTCTAAGTCATCACTGCTAAAGTTTTTCAAATCATCCATGATAAAACATAGATTATCAGCAGTTTGACTTTGGTCATCATTGTCATAACCTGGGAAAGATCTTTCTGATGAGATCCCAGTTGTTATGTCAATGTTGTCATAAGATCCATAGGAACAAGTTGGTGAGTCTTGTCCCAAAAGTGTTGTACTACCTGGTAGGTAGTCATCAGCAGTTTTACCAGATGATTGCAATTTCTTCTTTTGATCAATTTCTCTCTCAAAAGTAAGTAATCTCCCATGGAGTTTTGTAAGAGTGAGGGAGCCAAAATCTGGTGAGGATCTTAAAACAATGGAGTATGTTTCCCATTTGTCTGGTAAAGACCATAAAAATCTATGTAGCATAGATACTGTTGTATAGGTCTGACCATTTAACTTTAGCTCAGATATTAATGAGGAGAATTTTTCAAATTGTTGAGTTAAAGTTTCCCCATTAATGTGAGCAAATGTCTCATATTGTTGAGCTAAGATCTCTCTGGTGTTGGCAATCACCTCTTCAGTTCCTCCAAACTGTTCTTTAAGACAATCCCAGAGTTCTTTGGCACTTTCACAATGTAAAAGGCCAGAGTATATCTCATTTGGGAGAGCCATTGCCAACATAGAGAATGCTTTTGCATCTAGCTCAAGTTTTAGGAAATCATCATCTGTATAGTCTTTTGGTTCTTTAGGAACCTCAACTTTAGTTTCAAGATTTATGTTTACTGGTTTGTGAGGACCATATATCACAGATCTCCAACAACCTGTGTTGGTCTGTGACAAGGTATGTGCCATTCTCTTTTGCCATATGTTGTATTCATTTCTTACAAGCATGGCAGGTTTAGTAGCAGAACCAGTATTATGTGGATTCATTTTAAAGAGTATTGATTTGTCAGATGACTCTTTTAAGTGATGGATGTTGATAAAAAGTGAACTTTTGATCTTTTATTGAGTATCAATAAGAGCTTTGTGTCTGATTCTCAATTTGTTAGATTGATATGTGATCAGATAAACCAACGCTCTGATACCAATTGTTGGATCAGTATGCTCTTTGTTTAGGTAAGAACTTGCTATCTTTGACACTTAAGTGTTTAGCAAGCTCTTGTATTTCAGATTGTAAGCACAGCGGAATGTATAAGTTAAAGCAACACTTTTTATACTTAAGAGGAGTTATTACTCCCTCTTGATGATTGAAACTAATAATGACAAGTATTTATTATGAATCTAAGCAGTAAATGAGAATTAGATACTTAGGCAGATTCACAATAAATACTGAAATGGAATAGAACAGTGAAAGTGTTTGAAGGATTTTTCTATTAAAATCAATGTCTAAAATAGAAGGTTGAAGCCTCCTATTTATAGACGTTTACATACATGTATCTTGCCCATAAAGCAAGTACAGAAACATCAGAAACAAGTTGCACAAGTTGCAACATTGAAACTAACAATTACAGCTAAAAGTAATAATAAACAATAAACTACTGATACAAAAGGCGGTGGAAAATATCTGATGCTAAGTGCTGATGAATGACAAACTACTGATGAGTAGTTTGTCTTCAGTACTTCTGAAGTGAACTTGTCTGGTTTGGACTTCAGAACTTCTGATGAAGTTTCTTCTTCAACACTTCTCATATCTTCTCTTCAGCAGTTTCTTGTCTTCTCTTCAGTACTTCTATACTTAGCCAAAAATGACAAAAGTGAATTAGACTAAGGTTTCCAAAAGTGGTTTCACCAATCCTCTTTGTCCTAACATTATTTATATGTTTGTATTTCTTTTAGAATGTGACCTTCAAGTTAAAATCAAAATGTGTTTGTATTTCTTTGGAAGATGTTATCATGTCGGATAGTCAGATCACATAGAAAATTACCAATCTAAGAGAGAAGGTGGCTAACATCCGTCAAACCCAGTCGAAATTGCAAGTGGGTATTGACTGCATTTTATGCGCGTTATGAAGATTAAAAGGATGTCAAAGAACTAGATTAGACCTAAGTATATTACGCCTAAAACTAATTGATTGTAAGTTTGTATGATGTTAATATATAATCAATCATGTTATTAGGATGGTCAAAAGGTTTGGTCTTAAGATAACTGATTATAAATTTTTTTATTATCGTAACTAGCTGATTACCCCGGGAGGGTCCCGGGGTTGAAAGATATAATTTTATGTGATAACCTATTGCAAATGGCTCAAGTTAACTAACCACAAAATCTCTCAATCATAGCATGTTCATAGTATTCTAATCAGTAATAACTCATATTCCTCACAAAATCTAATTTTACGTGATAACATGAACATTTTGTGTGTTTTTTTTCCTGTATGAACGAAACCCCACAAAAAATAGTCGATTTTTCTCCGTTTTTTATATAGGACTATGGTACTCGTTGGAAAGATAATAAAACGCTCGTTAATTTGGTGTAATTTTTTTCTTTAAAAAATCCCGTATATAAAAGATATAAACGTTTAAAAATTATGGGAGGAAACATGATAGAGAAAATTTTAAATTTATTTTTAAATTCTTTTTTCCTAAAATAACTCAATTTAATTTAGGGTTTTATGTTTATCTTTTTTTTTTAATTAAAAAAGTAAATAGTTCAAAAACACTAAAATTTTTCAATTATGATGCCACGTGGCACTATCAAGAGGAGGTTGAGGCCTCCATTGCACGCCACGTCAGCATATACGTTTTCTTTTATATATATAGATAGATATACATTCGATCATGTTAATACTTGAAGAATCACTAAGTCGTGTTTTCGCCGCGTGTTTTGGTAACAACGCGTGGTGGGCAAGTATATATTTTTTTTGAACGGCCAACGAATTAATTCCGAGCACTCTCGGGCACCCTTTTAGCGAATCAGGTACTCGAGAGTACCCGGGCCACCAATTGCCACCAATTCCCGGGAAAACCCGACCACTCACCCGCCCGAAGGCACGACGGTGAAATAGTCGGTAAAACCGGTCGGGATCAGGACTCGAACCCAAACCAATGGCTGGGTCATCCCTCATTTCCCATCCACCAATGTCCTCCAAATGTAGCTAGTAGGAATTGAACCCAAGCCTCCCATGAGAAACTTTAGGCCCTCAACCAACTAGGCTACAAGTGTTGGACGCAAGTATATATTAATTTGATGGTAATCAACAACTATATTAGGACAAATCTAGTGTTGCACCATACACAACCGATTTAATACTTATAATTTTGTATAAATTGTTATTTTTTAGGTTAGACCAGATTTCTTTATTTATATTTTTAGATTAGATCTAGGTCATACCTGTTTTATTAAGTTGCTGGTTGTTTTTTCAGAGGTAAAATATTTATAGTCTGTGGGCCACATCTGTAAAAGAAGAGTTGGACCAAACCTCTGCAGTCTGCAAAAGGTAAAATATCTATTAACGTGTGTAAGCCGCTAAAATAAACAGGTGGTGTACGGACGGTGGTTGTGGAGGTGGACAGTGGTAGTAGTGGTGGTGGATAGTGACGGTGGTGGTGGGTGGTTGTGGTGGATAGTGGGTCGTGGTGTTTAACCCTCTGCAGGCCTTAGAAGATCTTAGAAGTGTCTGAGCCAAGTCCGCATCAAGAAGAGCTCGCGTAGACGTTTTTTTAATGAAACGTCTTCGAAAAAAACAAACATTTTGCATATGATAATGTTTGCGCTTGGTCTGCAAGACGCAAACAGAAGAGCATGCGCAGACATTTTTTAGAAAAAAACAAATAGCAACCAAGTGTAAGCAAAGTGCATATGTATATTTTTGTTGATACTTTTTATTTTCCTTTTCTATTCTATGTCTAATTAATCTATAGCAGTGACGAAGCTTGGTTCTTGAATTGGTGGGGCCAGACTTAATTTTTTTTATCAGTAGTGACCAGAAGATCAAATTGATGAAGGCTGGACTCAACCCGAACTTAATTTTCCTACAAAAATTATCAAATTTTCAGCACTGCGCCAAAAAATCGATGGGGGCCGGAGCCCCTTCGAGCCCTAAAGAAGCTTCGCCCCAAGCTATAGTATTTTTATTTTTTAGATTAGTTATAATACCGTATGGTTGTTAAGACGCCCCGGCCGACAAGAAAACCGATAAATTATTAGTTCGATTATCGGTCTCAAATCATTCTTTATATGATTAAGTAAAATAATATTTATGAATATTGTATAAAGTTTATTGATTTGGTTCCTTTTCTTATTTAATTTCCCAACAAGGTCACAAGAAACCACAATATTTGAACTACTTTGGTCCATTTGTGTCTTGAGAATAGTCAAGTCAAATAGTCAATGATAAGACATGCAACCCGTTTTCTACGTCTGCTAATAAACTTGAAAAATTCTATGAAAATGTGTTTTCTCGAGAAGTATCCCTCTCAAGTCTCATTCGTCAAAAGTCTTATATGTCGGTGGGTGTAATTTTTTTATTCCCCATCATTTTTATGAGTAAATTTTCATTTTTTATAAAATGTCATTTTAGTGCAAATAATTTTCATTTTGTTTTCTCTTTATACTTAAGACTATAAGGTTTCAATTTTCTTTCTCATCTTTGTCCAACACTTCTATCTCTGTCAATAGGGGTGCTCTTTTTAACCAAAACCCGATAACCGAACCCGACCTGAGAAAGTACATTACCCAATTAACCCAAACCCGATGAAGTGTCATACCCGAACTCAACTAGAGTTATAAGGGTCGATGTTTGGATTAAATATATGTATTTCGGGTTGACCCGAATAACCCGAGGAACTAATAACGATCCAGTTTCCTTTTATATGTATACAATCAATCAAAACTATTGAATGACAATTCACATTCCTAATTGAGTTCCCTCCTACTTCCTATGTAATTGAACATCCTTACTTTCCTTACTTTCAAGCTTCATTATCATCTTCAAAGTTTTCTTGAATTTCAACTTCATATGAGTTTTCTTATTATGTATATTGCACCAGAGGAAATTTGGATTCAAAATTAATTAGTTGTCAATTTTTAGAGTAAATATACAATTGTATCGAATGCATGATTAAAACCAAAGAGATAGTGTACTCTTGATTGCTTTATGAATTTGCAATTGAAAAGTCATTGGTGACTACTGTTTTTGTGAATGAATATTGTATTTGTGGAATTGAATATTGTAATTTGTAAGAACACCTAGGTAGTTAAATGTTTAAGGCACACAATGCTTAAAAAGTGTACACTGAGTCAAGCAAGGTGCACGTCTGGTTCAAGTCACTTCTAGCTATTTTAAACTTGTCTCCGATTGTTCTAGACTGTTTTAATCGATAACCATTTAACCCAGCCTGAAAAACCCGAACCCGATTAACTCCATAACTGATAACCATTTAACTAGATTTGGTCGGTTATCGGGTAATATTTTCACCATTGAAAACCCGAATAACCCGATATCCAAAAACCAAACCCGATGAACATATCTAGCTGTCAAAAAGTCTTACTTAACTTACCACTTACGGGTATATTTGTCACTTTAAATTTATCTTTTGTTTTTACTATTTTCATCCAAAATCTTTTTATGTCTTTTTATGCCTCCCACCACAACTAAGTCATCACCTGCTACCACCAACCATCACCTTCTCTCTCTATCTCTCTCTCTCTATCTCTCTCTCTCTCTCTCTCTCTCTCTCATAGAGTATTTTTATTCTCTCTATCCCCTCAAAACACCTTAGTTGAACCATAACACACCCACACCCACATTAACTGAACCACCTCTACGCCACCTCCAGCCAATCATCTTCGTCAAACACGAACTTTTTATCTTAGTCAAAAATTACATGCATTAGACTTAACTAGATCAATTAAGTGTGTTAGACATATACGAAGCTACATGAAAAGATATTCGGTTATTTATCAGAATATACACGCGAGTATTAGACCCCCGAACGTTGGTGAAATAACAAAACAAATAATTATAGAATAACTCGTTTGAAATTATTTTCAATTATGTGCTTACGTGAAACTATGTGGAATTATTTGATGTGATATCGCTTGAATATACGTTACTGGGTCTGTAGCCAATACCAGATGGACCAAGACCGTATATTAGTAGTAAAATATTTAGTTAAATATTTTATAAAATTTGTATTTTATAAAGTGCCAACCGAAAGAAAGAAAAGCCTAGGCATCGCGTGACGCCCCCTCCTCCCAAGGCTAGGCGCGACGCGATGGGGACCCATATGCTAAATCATGCTTGAACATAATCATAACATGTTAAATCTAGGAAACACTAGGGTAGCTAAAGCCATCATGCCAAAACCGGCCTAAGGCCTAGGTGTGCTAGTATTTTGGAAAATCATGATAATAAGTAATCGTTGTACTTGTAGGCGACATCTCATAAGCATGCACCAAGACATCATGATTATGGAGAGTATAGGAATCAGGTTAGGGTGGCTCATGAACCACCATAGGTCCGGCCACATGATGGCCTAGTGGGGCCCACACACTATTCCAAAATATCTCCTAATGTGTAATTATGTTACAATTAGTTCGGTTAGGGTTTTTAGGATATTCACGTGTGTTTATTACGAGCTATTTCGGACATATAATTGACTCCCAATTACCCTAAATATTGTCTATTTTAGGCATTGGTAAGTTATTTAGGCTTCATTTGGGTGAATTTATAAGTTTCATGCGTATCGGGTGCAATACGCGAACTTTATTCGTTACTGTGAGATTTTTATTTAGAGTTTCCATTTATGGTTTTGGAGTTCCAAAACATATAATATTTCATGAAAATACCCTTATTTTATATCCTGGGTGTTCAGGATCGTTTTCAGTTAATTAATTGTTACCGGGTAATCACCAACGTCCGTTCCAGAAAAGTTTAATTGCACACGATTTCGTCGTGCTTTCAATTAAACAAACGCATTTCTATGCATCCTATGGGGAATTTGCTTTTCTCTAAAGGCCAAATTAATGCAATTAATTTAGGATTGCACTTAAATACCGTTAATTACATATACTAATTACGTACGGAAACACACCAATTTTTGCCTGATGTCACATATATTGTCCTAGAAAGTTGCTGACGTTGTGATGGATGTGGCGGGAATCAAATAAAACTACCAACAGTCAGCAATGGTTCATGGTGCTTAGTAAACACATAAACATATAACATTTGGATATAATGAGTAAAACTATTGTGAGTCTAAACAACGAACAAACGGTTTACTAACAAAACATTACAAAAAGCTTCAATACTATTTTGTTTCATAAAGGCTGCACTTGTTGTGTGCATAGTTATATTTTGTTTTGTAAAACTTATTTTTCTTTCGATATATAAATATTCAAACTATTTTAAACCCATGTTGAATGAGAAACATTGTTTTCTAACTCATATAATGGCCGTTCAACATGATCAATGACTTGAATTCTGGTATGTCACACGTCTTGCGGTACAACCCTAAACGTGGAATTTTGAGGGTGTGAGAAACACTATAAGTGTTGGATGGTATCATGTACACAATATGTACATTTCTTATCGCTTCCATACACAAATTCACACTAATCAAACGAATTTACTATGCTAATTAGCACCAACATACTGGCATTCTTCTTCACTCTTTCATGAACGATCAAAATTATGACTTTGTGGTAACTAACATAAATCAAGGATGGAGGTAAAAAAACAATGATGCTTACTTTCCAACAATTTACCACAACCATATGTAAATATATGTAGGTGAGTTGTATATGTAGTCTACATCTATGTACAATTTGACTAACTTGCTATATACATCAATGTATACATATGTATAATTTGAAAATACTACATGTAATGTACACGTTTATAAAAAATACATGTAATTATATAATAATGTACATATATGTAACACCCGAAAATCTAAAATCTAGTTCATCACAATATTAACTTAAAAAGGGAAACGGGTTAAGTAGGGGTATTGATAATCACTACTAAATAAAACCTAAGTAGTAGGTTGGTGCCTTGACTAAGTTAAACAAAAACTCTAAGGGCCATTTCTGTCAATAGACCAAAGATAATAAGTCTAAATAATAAAAAAACAAGAAATTTGGTGGTGTTGGTGATCAGGGGATCGACCAAGACACCACAAAACACACACATAAACACACACTAAGCTCCTACACTCCTTTGAAGCTTGAATCTTGCTTAATAAGAGGTTAATCCACCTGCATGAAGGCTTAATCAACTCAATAAACTCCAATAAACATCTAGGTATCACTTGTTTTATCTAGATTATTGTTTTATAGCTTCTTTGATGATGAGTGAAATTTTAGGGTTCTTGATTGGGAACAAATTGTTAGAATCTAAGGAACCTTATAAGAAAGGGTACCTTAAAAACTTGTTAATTCTGCTTTATGTAAATTATCTAACCCTAGAACATGAGATTTTTGGGGAAATTAGGGTGATATGGGTTGGTTCCCTCAAGGGTGAAACAACCCCTAATAACCTTGTATAATTACTTGATGATTTTGAAATTGTGAATTGTTAGTCATTAGCAAGACTAGAATAGCACCTTGTAATGAAAATATGAGGTGGGTAGTAAATGATTGATTGACCCATTTGGCTAGATCAATTGGTTAAAGAATCATGTATGTTAAGTGTTTGATTAAATGCTCAAATGAAGTTACTTGTATGGAAGTCCTTGGAAGTAATGGAATCATAAGTAGGATATGCTAAATTGATGATCAAATCACTAATCGTATTGATAAACACTTGGATACTTATCTAGGTGAATCAAGTGGGAGTCTAGAAGTCAAGGGCGAACCGGATACTCGCCAAAAGGGAAAGCTTTGAGATACGTTTGGCTGCATTCATTTGTGATATAGATTGCATAGAATACTTACAAAATGTCATGATGAAACGAATCCGAGAATCGTTTGATGGAATAGCATATTTTACAATGTGCCATGATGAAATGAAATGGAGAATAGCATGTTTATATGAGAACGGATAACATGGATATATAAATGTTAGGCAGTCCAGAAGGACCCGAAACTTGAACTTAGTTTAGATGAAAGCGATCGTGGGCGCAACTCGTACTGAAGTGTATGGAACCAGGCGACCATGATGAAAACGGTATCCATTGATGATCCAAACGGGTCAAATGGATAAGAAAACAAGTTTGAAAAGTAATAAAGGGAATAAGACCAATGCATAAGCAATCCCGTGCGGATTGTAGAGCCCAAGGCATCCCTAAACATTCATAAACCAAGGTGAATACAATCTGAAGGGGTTGTAGGGGCCGCGGTAGCGAAATTTCGGCCTTAACCAAGAGTTAGGCAGTGAAAAAGCAAGAAAACAGCATCAGAGACCAGCGCGCGGCCGCGCACTCCGCGCACTCCCTTCGCGCGGCCGAGCAAACTTTCTGTGAAACATTGGGTGTCGCCCGCGCGAAATGGACCGGCCGCGCGCCTGCCTGCGCGAAACACCAAGTTTGGGTTTTTCGACCGTTTTTCCGATTTTAACGCTTCTTAATGCTAACTAACTCTATTTGATGTATGTGTAACAGGTTGGGGGATATGATGGACCTCCGGGTGGAAGATCAAGCAATCAAAACAAATTGAACCCGTTCTTTGGAACTTCTTTTGTAGGAACTAGCCATAACATAGCTTAGTTGAACGAAATCACTTTGTTTCCGCTGTGTCTAACTAAAATTAACTACTTGGTTGTTTGTAAAACTTAACCCCATCCAGTTTTTGGGTATGAATCATGTTTTGCACTTATTTGGTAATTGGTAACTAGTGCTCAAATCATGTTTACACCCACTTAAATTCACTAATTATAACAACGTAGGGGTAGGCTCTTACAAGTGGTATTCAGAGCCAAAGGTTTTCGTTCGGTTTGAAGCTTGATCAAGAAATCCGGAAAACAATACCCCAACTTGGTAAGCAACAACATAAGTTGAGTTAGATATACAATCCTAACTGTTTGAAACAACTAAAGCATAATCCGAATCACGAAAAAGTGAATCATAAGACATGCTCATAAGGCATTATATCATGTGCACTATGAGACAATGGAGAATAACGAAATGTGAATGAACTTGCTATATTGCAGTAAACAAAATGTCGGATGAGGCTGAACCGGAACCTAATCCCGTTACTTGGGAAGAGATAAATGAAAGAATCTCGCAGGAAGTGGGCAAGGCATTGGAAAAGGGCTTGAAAAAGCTAACTGATGATATCCGTGGGGCTGTTTTGGCCACCATGGATGAAAGGATAATCGAGCTGAAAGAGAGCCTCTCTCAAGATAAAGAGAAAACAAGAGAAAGGAAGGGTTGTACTTATGTCAAGTTCGTAGCCTGTAAACCACCACTCTACAAAGGGGAGGTAAACCCGATTGTTTGCCAAAAATGGATCGACGACATTGAAGGGATATTCGAACGAACCCATTGTGACTCTAGTGATCAAGTGGCTTACGCCACGGGTCAACTCTGTGAAAATGCAAAGACTTGGTGGGACGTGGTCAAGGCGGAAAAAGGCGCGGAAAATGTACGGAACATGACTTGGGAAGAATTCAAGGTGCTTTTCCTAAAACACCATAGCCCTAGGGCGGTGGTGGGCAAAATCAAGGACGAGTTTATGAATTTGAGGCAAAAAGGGGAAACTATAGATGTGATTACGGGAATGTTTCTCGACAAGTTAAAATTTTGCACCGAACTAGTGCAAACTGAAGAACAAAAGATCTATCATTACTATAACATGCTTAGTGGGGAGTATAAAGAATTCCTAGAGCCGTCCAAGTACGCCACTTTAACCGAACTAGTTGATGCCGCCCGTAATCGGGAAATTGAACTCAAGAGGCAAATCGAAAGGGGGGGGGGGAAAGAAAGCCGGTTGATGCAAATCCAAGCCCCACAAAGAAACAAAGAAAGAATGAAACGCCGGCTAAGGGTAATCCAAAGCAAAGCTCAAGTGCAAGCCCATGTGATCTTTGTTGTAACATCGCAAAATTTCCCCAAATTTTTATAAGTAAAAATAATAATAATACCTATGTTTTTGAGTTATACCATTGAAAACAAGCCCAACCCCCCTTTAAACACTACCTGAGCCCATGTGATGCGGCCCAACACTGGTCAGGCCCAGGACACTGAGCCCATTAGCCCACCTCCTTTGTTAAAAATAATAATAATAATAAGGCTCCTGCCGGGATTCGAACCCGGGCAGGAGGCCGGCCCAACACAAACACACACGCTAACCAACTGGGCTAGCCATCATATTTGTTTCAAACCCGGCGCGTTTTAGTTATATCACCATTTGAATCCTTCACAGTTGACTTGAAAAGTCAACTGTGATAAACAACTTACCATAATCAATCACAATAACTCGTGATTTGCATATGTTTGGTATCTTTACACGATTACCGGCCCTGTTTGACTAGAATGCACGTTAGTTATCAATCAATTGATAATCAATTGACCTCATACGCGTTTTGACATTGATTGTTGGTCAACCCTTACCATTTCATCAATCCAGTGAATAACACTATAAATTGGACATTCTCGAGCATTCACAACTCGCCAATACTCCTCTCTTAATCTCTAATTCTTCACACAACACTCTGTTTGTTCAATTACGATCGCAGTTTTGACTTTTTGATTGACCGATCAATCGAGCTCGAAACAACTTCGTAAGTATAATGTTTTCTGTGGGTTATGTTCATCGGCATCCACATATCAATAGCCCTATGATTAATTGGGCTATTGATGTGTGAATCAAAGTATTGCAGAATCTAGGGTTTCGAACATTGATTTGGGGATAAACTGATCTTGCGTAGGGTATTTGTTTAATTTAAAACAGAAACAATCACAACCACTGGTCTGGACCAAGTGGTTGTGACTGTTCCTAATTACCCTAGCTACCCGGGTTCGAGTCCCGGCCATGGCACCCCTTTTTGCCTTATTTTCATTTTAAAACAAACAAACCAATTATATATATATTATACATTTAATCTTATAAATTCGTTTTTAATTATTAAAACCCTTTTATAAATTCTAAAAAAAATATTTTTATCAAATCTGATGTAAAAGTTTTACCCACAATTTTTAGTTTTCTGAAATTTATTTATTTAATATTTATAATAATTAAATCAATTTTATGCTATTATATTTATAAAAATCCATTAAAATATCAAAACAATTTTATAAATTTCCACAAAAATTAACCTGAGTTTGTACAATGATAAACTTTACTGAAATGATTTTTAATTCTGAAAAATCATTTATTTTATATTTTTAAGCAATTTTTGTTAGTTTTAATCATAATTAAATCATAATAAATTCAATTTTTAATATTTTTGCACCAAAATTTTATACAATTTATTTCTGAATGTTTAGAACAGAAATATAAATTTTAAAATAATAATTATTTAATTTTAGTATTTTTAAATATTAAAGTTAAATTTTGTCAATTTGTTATAAATAGAATTAATATTCTATTTTAAAGAAAATAATTTTGTAAAAATTATTTTTACACTTTAAACACATTATTGTGACCATCTTAACTTTAAATTTACCTAAAAAGATTTTTGGTTATTTATTTATTAATATTCCCTCAATTATCAAACATTTTTGATATTAATCAAACAAGCATTTATCCCCAATTCGAAGCCCTAGAAACTTATACATTTGTCGACTTGATAGACTTAGACGTATTTATTACCTTATTATAGGGTGATACTTGATACATTTGGGCAACACCATATTTCAATTTTTTCAACCGATATAACATTTTGCTAAGGTGAGTTTTACATAGCCCCTTTTCTATTTATCACCATTTTTGGGGTGAAACATGTTACAACATTCTATATGCAATTCAATCATCAATGTGTCTATGTGTATTTCTATGTTGCATTATGTCTTGAACATGACTAGGGTAAGCACAATTCTAGCATAAACATTCATCAGCCAAACGGTATACATTGATAGATCTATTGGACTGACAATCCCACCCGGATACGTGCCTCCTACAAAGGTTGCGTGGGTGTTTGTTACTGCAATTTAAACGAGTGACCCATGAGCGTATGGGATGTACCACAATACAACAGTCACAATGGTTGATTATGCACACGATTTACTTCTAGTATGTTTTTACATATGGACTAGATTGCCATGACACATGAATTGCACAACAATTTTATTCGATTATCAAAACCTATGTAATTCTCACCAACTTTTGTTGACCCAAAATATTTTCAACTTAACATGTTTCAGGTTCTACTTGCTTGAAGAATTGCTTGAAGATGTGTGCATAGTTTTACTCAATTTGATGTACAAATTCTTGTAGAACAATTGTATGTAAATTATTTAAATCATTTAATGAAATTTGTTATTCACCATGAGCTACTGAACAATCATCACTACGTGACATCCCGATGTTTCCGCCATCGGCTGGGGTGTTACAGATTGGTATCAGAGCCATGGTTATAGGGAATTAGGTTATTAGAAAAATAATCTAGTCTATAACCATAGGATTTAACCAGTACTTGCTTCTTATACTTGCTATTCTCTATCTCCCTCCTACTTCTTACCCCTACTTTCATCCCTACAAGAAGGTTGCTCTCCATCACTGAATCCACTCTTAGACTAATAAGACAAAATCCTCAGGTTTAACCTGAACCACCTTGAGATCTCGTCGAAGTCCTAGATTTTAATAACGAACACATGCAATCTGGAAGGGTGAACGCCTGTATTCTGAGTTTTCTGTCTAGACTGGCATTGCGCATATATCCCAATCAGACGAGGGACCCGGATGCCTACCTAGGAATTCTCGGGATGAGTGTCCACTTATAGGCTAAAGCATGTCTTCATATGTTATTAGAATCTAGAATCTTTGATAAGTCAACGTTTTCGTTTATTCGTTTTAATTAATGAATAAATGATTACATTCCTTATGTAACCTCATTCATTTCATTGTGTCTCTTACAGATCATGCCTCCACGTCGCAGTGCTCGTCTTAACAGTGGTGACAATCATGATGAAGGAAGTAGCAATCACAACCATAACCATGACACTAACCACAATAACAACAACAACAACAACAATGGTGTTGATGCCCAACTGGCTGCAATCATTTCTCAACAAATGGCACAGCAAATCGCAACTCTGGTTCCCAACTTACTAGCTCAAGTCATCCAATTGAACGGCAACGGGAACGACAACGGCAACGGGAATGGAAATGGAAACCACAACGGGAATGGAAATGGTCTTCCAGCCTGCACTCTCAAGCACTTTAATTCCTGTAATTCCCCAAAGTTTAGTGGTGAAGAAGGAGCTACGGGACTCCTACAATGGTTTGAGGGTATTGAGAATACCTTCATCAACAGTGAATGCCCCGACAACTTTAAAGCCCGTTATGCCATGAGTGTTCTTCACAAACGAGCACTCACTTGGTGGAATGAAGAAAAACGTACTTGCGGAGCTGAAGCTGCACTAGCCTTAACTTGGGATCAAGCTAAAGACATTATGAAGGCAGAGTTCTGTCCTCGTAATGAAATTAAGAAGTTGGAAGATGAATTTCATGATCTTGCTCAAGACAGTGGGGAAAACCTTGCTTACAACACTCGTTTTCACGAACTTAGCTTACTGCTACCCCACAAAGTCACCCCTTTGTCCATTGCGATCGAAAAATACATTGGTGGCTTACCCATGAAGATTCAAGATACGATGTGGGGAAGGAACCCTGCTACTTTGGAGGAAGCAAAGCGTTTGGCTGCCACCCTAACAGATAACCATGTAATTCTCACCAACTTTTGTTGACCCAAAATATTTTCAACTTAACATGTTTCAGGTTCTACTTGCTTGAAGAATTGCTTGAAGATGTGTGCATAGTTTTACTCAATTTGATGTACAAATTCTTGTAGAACAATTGTATGTAAATTATTTAAATCATTTAATGAAATTTGTTATTCACCATGAGCTACTGAACAATCATCACTACGTGACATCCCGATGTTTCCGCCATCGGTTGGGGTGTTACATTTGTCATCTACCCCACAAAGGGGAATGTTACTTCAAGAACAAGCCATGCCTTAACTGTAACAAACTAGGGCATGTGATTAGAGATTGCCCCACCAAGGCGAATGTATGCTACAATTGTTATCAACCGGGCCATGTGAAAGCGGCATGCCCCGAATTGTTGAAGGGAGCGGAGGCCAAAGCTAAAGCATCAAAGGAGGAACCTCCTAAAGCCCGGGTGCGATCCTTCCAACTAACCGCGGAAGAAGCCAAGAGTGAACCCAATGTGGTGGCAGGTTCCTTTCTTATAAACTTAATACCTGCACATGTGTTATTTGATACGGGGGCTAACAAATCCTTTATAGCCCACACGTTTGTTCAACACCCGTCGTTTAACTTGTCTAAGCTAACAATACCGGTGGAGGTAGAGGTAGGCAACAATGAAAGTTTCATGGTACGTGACATCTACCGAGGATGTAAGATTACTATAGAGGATGAGGAATTCCCCATTGACTTGTTACCAATGGCGATGAGGGAATTCCATGTGGTAGTTGGAATGGATTGGCTGTCCCGATACCACGCAAACGTTCGGTGCTACCGTAAGGAGATAGACTTAACGTCTCTAAGCGGAAAGCTACTAACAGTTTATGGGGAGAGTGATTCTAAACCCATTATATGCTCATTCTTGGAAGCAACCAATTTGGTGCGGTATGGATGTAAAGCATTTTTAGCCTATGCGACCGACACCTCCATACCAATCCCCTCTATCCATGACGTCCCGGTGGTGAGAGAGTTTGAGGAAGTATTCCCGGAAGAGTTACCGGGGATACCTCCGGTCCGAGAAATAGAGTTTCATATCGAATTGGTTCCGGGGGCCAAGCCGGTTGCTAAGGCTCCTTATAGGCTGGCACCCACGGAATTGTGGGAATTGTTTACCCAATTGCAAGATCTCCTTAATAAGGGGTTCATTCGACCGAGCGTCTCTCCTTGGGGAGCACCGGTTTTATTTGTGAAAAAGAAAGACGGTAGCATGCGGATGTGCATAGACTATCGAGAATTGAATAAACTCACCATAAAGAACCGGTTCCAAGAATTGATGATCTTTTTAACCAATTACAAGGCGCAAAGTGGTTTTCCAAGATAGATCTAAGGTCGGGGTATCATCAGTTGCGGGTGAAGGAAGAAGATGTGCCAAAGACCGCCTTTCGAACCCGTTATGGGCATTACGAGTTCCTAGTAATGTCCTTTGGGTTGACAAACGCACCCGCTGCTTTCATGGACCTCATGAATCGGGTGTGCAAGCCAATGCTTGACAAGTCAGTGATAGTTTTTATTGATGACATTCTAGTCTACTCCAAAAGTGAAGAGGATAATTTTCGACACTTGCGAGAAGTACTAGAGACCTTGAAGAAAGAGCAACTCTTTGCAAAATTCTCTAAATCCGCCTTCTGGATTCGAGAGGTGCAGTTTTTGGGCCACGTAATTAGTGCCAATGGGATAATGGTGGACCCCTAAAAAATTGAAGCTGTGATCAATTGGGCACCACCAAGGAACCCGTCTGAGATAAGAAGCTTCTTGGGGTTGGCCGGGTATTATCGAAGATTTATTCAAGACTTCTCAAAAATCGCATTACCTCTAACCAAGTTGACCCGCAAGGAAGTCAAATTTAATTGGGGAGAAGAGCAAGCAAATGCATTTCAAACCTTAAAGGCAAAGTTGACACAAGCACCGATATTGACCTTACCCGACGACATCGAGGACCTTGTAGTATACTCGGACGCATCACATCAAGGCCGTGGGTGCGTACTTATTCAAAGGGGAAAGGTGATCGCGTATGCGTCAAGGCAACTAAAGACCCATGAGACCAAATACCCAACCCATGATCTTGAGTTGGCCGCCGTGGTGTTCGCATTGAAACTTTGGAGACCGTACCTCTATGGGGCAAGGTGCATCATTTACACGGACCACAAGAGCTTGAAATATTTCTTCGATCAAAGAGATCTGAATATAAGGCAAAGAAGGTGGCTAGAAACTATCAAGGACTATGACTGCGAGATACATTATCATCCCACGAAGGCTAACGTAGTGGCGGATGCACTAAGCCGAAAAGGAGATTATTCCCCGATTCGCGTGAAGTCAATGCAACTAATCGTGACATCTAGATTAATGAACCAAATTCAAGCGGCACAGGTTGAAGCTTGCAAAGAAGAGAACTGGAAAAAGGAAAGAATTCAGGGTCAGACAGGAGACCTAGTCGAGAGAAATGATGGGTTGAAGACCCGGTTTGGGAGAATTTGGGTACCCAACACGTGTAGTGTTAAGGAGCTTTTGCTTGAGGCTCATAAGTCTCGTTACTCGATCCATCCGGGTGCCACAAAAATGTACCGAGATTTGAAGCAAAATTACTGGTGGCCAGGAATGAAACGGGACGTGGTGAAATATGTGGAAAGATGCTTAACTTGCCTACAAGTTAAGGTGGAGCATCAAAAGCCTTATGGTATGTTGCAACCATTGGAAATACCAACATGGAAATGGGAAAACCTTACCATGGATTTGCTCACTAAATTGCCTAGAACCGCATGGGGATTTGATGCGATATGGGTGGTAGTAGATAGGCTGACCAAGAGTGCCCATTTCCTCCCTATTAAGGAAACATACACGTCCGAGAAAATGGCGGAGGTGTATGTGAACGAGATAATATCGAGACATGGTGTACTGGTGTCGATTGTTTCCGACCGGGACACACGCTTCACCTCCCAGTTTTGGAGGAACTTTCAAGACCAGATGGGTACGAAGTTACTAATTAGCACTGCCTACCATCCCCAAACAGATGGGCAAAGCGAGAGAACCATGCAAACGCTAACTAACATGCTTCGTGCTTGTGTTATCGATTTTGGGGGTAGTTGGGATACCCATCTACTGCTTGTTGAATTTTCATACAATAATAGTTACCATGCAAGCATCGGGATGCCACCGTATGAGATGTTATATGGAAGAAAGTGCCGGCCTCCGGTATGTTGGGACGAGGTGGGACCTCGTGAAATTGCGCCAAGGGATGTCCTTAGTGCCACACATGAAAAGATCGAGGCAATACGTGCCCATTTAAAGGCGGCTCAAGACCGGCAAAAGCACTATGCGGACAAGAAACATAGGGCCATTGAATTCCAACTCGGGGATAAGGTCATGCTAAAAGTCTCACCTTGGAAGGGGGATAATTCGCTTCAAAAAGAAAGGGAAATTAAACCCTAGGTTCATCGGACCCTTCAAAGTGTTGGAACGGGTGGGATAAGTCGCATACCGCTTAGAGTTGCCGGAGGAACTAAGTGCTATCCACAATACCTTCCACGTCTCCCATTTACGCAAGTGTTTAGCGGAAGAGGCGGTATTCCAACCCCTTGATGATCTCGAGATCGATATAAAGCGGAATCTAACCCCAAGACCGGTAGAGATTTTGGATCGAAAGGTTCAAAATCTCCGAACCAAAACCGTGGTTCAAGTGAAGGTGAAATGGGAATCACGAAAAGGGTCGCCTGTGACATGGGAATCTGAAGAAGAGATGAAACGGCTATATCCCTTCTTATTTGGAACTTTCTAAGTTTCGTAGACGAAACCCCTTTAAGGGGGGTAGAGTTGTAACACCCGAAAATCTAAAATCTAGTTCATCACAATATTAACTTAAAAAGGGAAACGGGTTAAGTAGGGGTATTGATAATCACTACTAAATAAAACCCAAGTAGTAGGTTGGTGCCTTGACTAAGTTAAACAAAAACTCCAAGGGCCATTTCTGTCAATAGACCAAAGATAATAAGTCTAAATAATAAAAACAAGAAATTTAGTGGTGTTGGTGATCAGGGGATCGACCAAGACACCACAAAACACACACATAAACACACACTAAGCTCCTACACTCCTTTGAAGCTTGAATCTTGCTTAATAAGAGGTTAATCCACCTGCATGAAGGCTTAATCAACTCAATAAACTCCAATAAACATCTAGGTATCACTTGTTTTATCTAGATTGTTGTTTTATAGCTTCTTTGATGATGAGTGAAATTTTAGGGTTCTTGATTGGGAACAAATTGTTAGAATCTAAGGAACCTTATAAGAAAGGGTACCTTAAAAACTTGTTAATTCTGCTTTATGTAAATTATCTAACCCTAGAACATGAGATTTTTGGGGAAATTAGGGTGATATGGGTTGGTTCCCTCAGGGTGAAACAACCCCTAATAACCTTGTATAATAACCTTGTATAATTACTTGATGATTTTGAAATTGTGAATTGTTAGTCATTAGCAAGACTAGAATAGCACCTTGTAATGAAAATATGAGGTGGGTAGTAAATGATTGATTGACCCATTTGGCTAGATCAATTGGTTAAAGAATCATGTATGTTAAGTGTTTGATTAAATGCTCAAATGAAGTTACTTGTATGGAAGTCCTTGGAAGTAATGGAATCATAAGTAGGATATGCTAAATTGATGATCAAATCACTAATCGTATTGATAAACACTTGGATACTTATCTAGGTGAATCAAGTGGGAGTCTAGAAGTCAAGGGCGAACCGGATACTCGCCAAAAGGGAAAGCTTTGAGATACGTTTGGCTGCATTCATTTGTGATATAGATTGCATAGAATACTTACAAAATGTCATGATGAAACGAATCCGAGAATCGTTTGATGGAATAGCATATTTTACAATGTGCCATGATGAAATGAAATGGAGAATAGCATGTTTATATGAGAACGGATAACATGGGTATATAAATGTTAGGCAGTCCAGAAGGACCCGAAACTTGAACTTAGTTTAGATGAAAGCGATCGTGGGCGCAACTCGTACTGAAGTGTATGGAACCAGGCGACCATGATGAAAACGGTATCCATTGATGATCCAAACGGGTCAAATGGATAAGAAAACAAGTTTGAAAAGCAATAAAGGGAATAAGACCAAGGCATAAGCAATCCCATGCAGATTGTAGAGCCCAAGGCATCCCTAAACATTCATAAACCAAGGTGAATACAATCCGAAGGGGTTGTAGGGGCCGAGGTAGCGAAATTTCGGCCTTAACCAAGAGTTAGGCAGTGATGTTAGGACAAAAAGGATTGGTGAAACCACTTTTGCAAACCTTAGTCTAATTCACTTCTGTCAAAATACTCTAAGTATAGAAATGCTAAAGAAGAAGGATCAAACTGCTGAAGAAGAGATTCAGAAGTGCTGAAGAAGAAAAGTCATCAGAAGTTCTGAAGTTCAAACCAGACACTTCTACTGAAGAACTACTGAAGACAAACTACTCATCAGTAGTTTGTCATTCATCAGTACTTACATGAAGATCTTTTCCACCGCCTTTGTATATCAGTAGTTTATTACTTTAGTATTTCTTTTTGCTTTATGTACAAGTTCCAAGACTGCAACTTGTTGTAACTTGTTTCTGAACTTGCTTTTGGCAAGGTTCATGTATTTGTAAAGTCTATAAATAGAAGGGTTCATCCCTTTGTTTTAGACATTGATTTTAATACAGAAATCCTTCAACACTTATTATTGTTATTTCCATTTCATGTTTATTGAGAATCTGTCAAAGTGTTTCATTCTCATTCAATACTTAGATTCTCAATAAACACTTATCATTTATTAGTTCTTGAATCCAGGGGGAGTAATAACTCCTGTTGATAAGTGTAGCTTTAAACTTATAAACATTCCGCTGTGCTTTCACTGATCAAGAACTTGCTAAACACTTAAGTGTCAACTAGCAAGTTCAACAAAAGAGCAATATACTGATCCAACAATTGGTATCAGAGCACTGGTTTATCTGATCACATATCAATCTAACACATTGAGAATCAGACACAGGCTCTTATTGATATTCAATAAAGGATTATAAGCTCACTTTTATCAACATCCATCACTTTAAGAGATATTTGACAAATCAATACTCTTTAAAATGGATCCTCATAATACTGGTTCTGCCACTAAACCTGCCATGCTTGTAAGAAATGAATATAACATATGGCAAAAGAGAATGGCACATACCTTATCACAGACCAACACAGGTTGTTGGAGATCTGTGATATATGGTCCTCATAAACCAGTAAATATAAATCTTGAAACTAAGGAAGAGATTCCAAAAGAACCAAAAGACTATACTGATGATGATTTCCTAAAACTTGAGCTTGATGCAAAAGCTTTCTCTATGTTGGAAATGGCACTCCCAAATGAAATCTACTCTGGCCTATTACATTGTGATAGTGCCAAAGAGCTTTGGGACTGCCTAAAAGAACAGTTTGGAGGAACTGAAGAGGTGATTGCCAACACCAGAGAAATCTTGGCTCAACAATATGAAACTTTTGCTCACATTAATGGGGAAACTTTAACACAGCAATTTGAAAGATTTTCCTCATTAATATCTGAGCTAAAACTAAATGGTCAGACCTACACAACTGTATCTATGCTTCATAGATTTTTAAGGTCTTTACCTGATAAATGGGAAACATACTCTATAGTCTTAAGATCTTCACCAGACCTTAGCTCCCTCACTCTTACAAAACTTCATGGGAGATTACTTACTTTTGAGAGAGAAATTGATCAAAAGAAAAAGTTACAAAATTCTAGCAAAACTGCTGATGACTATCTACCAGGTAGTACAGCACTATTGGGACAAGACTCACCAACTTGTTCAAATAGTTTTGGATCTTTTGACCACATTGACATAACTGCTGGGATCTCATCTGAAAGATCATTCCCAGGTTATGACAATAATGACTTTGGTCAAACTGCTGATAACATGTGTTTTATCATGGATGACTTAAATAGTTTCAGCAGTGATGACCTAGAAGAAATGGATATTTTGCACCAACTGGCCATGTTAAGTTTAAAAACAAATAAATTTTACAAAAGGTCAGGAAGGAAGTTTCCAGGACTTAACAGTTCTACAAAAATTGGTTTTGACAAATCTAAACTTAGATGTCACAAGTGTCAAAAGTTGGGACACTTTGCTAGAGAGTGTAGAAGCTCTTGCTTTAACCAATCTCAGTCTGGAAACAATTTTAACCCCAATTATAACAGGAATAATGGAACACAAGGGAGTGCATATTTTGTACAGGCACAAGCTCCACAACACCAATATGTGCCACAAGTACAATATGTACAGATGCCTGCTCAACAGATGCAGAGCCAACAATCAATCCCTCCCTTTCCAGCTGTTCAACAACCTCCACAGCAACAACAACTGACGTGTGCGTAACTATACATATTTTACAATGGATTTTAACACACGTTTTTGCTTTAATATTTATAAAAATGGTTTCGACCTTCATATTAAAACACACACACTAGGGCAAGTGTACCCTGTCATATATGTAGTAAGTACAGATAAGAACCAAGTATCGATCCATGGACGCGCGCGGAGCAATGGTACTAAAACTCTATCCCCGATTCACCAGTAAGTAAAAGATAAGTTTGAGTTTTGTTTTAAGACTAAATTAATTCTAAAACATGTAGATAACTTAACTACGACTCCAAATAGAAAATATCTATACATATAATAAACCAAAGCCATTTTAATGACATGTCACTCAAAGAGGGTATTCTCTTCATTGAGTGTGCCATGTGGCAAGGGCTTTATTTTAGGAAAATAAAAATTTAAAATTTAAAATTTAAAAACAAAATTAGATTTTTATATCTAATGTTTTCTCCCATAACTTTTAAACGTTAATATCTTTTATATACGAGATTTTTTTGAAGAAAAAAATTACACCAAATTAACGAGCGTTTTATTATCTTTCCAACGGGTACCATAGTGCTATATAAAAAACGGAGAAAAAAACAACTATTTTTTGTGTGGTTTTGTTCATACAGGAAAAAAACACAAAGTGTTCAGGTTATTCATTAATCATGTATAGGCAAGTCATTAGTTATGTTCAAACCAGTAAATATGATTTTTATTTACAACATGTATTAGCATTGGAGTTGTACATTGTTTTAGGTTAGGTTTTAATATTAGAGTTATACAGTGTTTAAGGTTATGCACTAACATTGAAGATACATTGTTAATTGTTTTAGGTTAAGTGCTACTCGAAGCTTTCCTGCATGTAACTGTAAAACGCATCAGTCTATTTCAGGTGTAATATTGATATTTCAAATTAGATTTCTCAACCCGGGACGCTCCCGGATATATTAGTTTAAAAAAAATTGTGGGTTTGGGTCGGGTCTGGGATTAGGTGATATGATAACTTAGAATATGATAACTTATGGCAGAGATTTGTTTAAAATAATAATAATAATAATAATAATAATAATAATAATAATAATAATAATAATAATAATATTCATTAATCATATATTGGCAAAGTCATTAATTATGTTGTCATATTAGATATTTTATTATGTCATATTAGATATTTCAACCCGGGACGCTTTCCAACAGGTAATTGCTATGTTTTTTTTCTACCATATTTTGAAATAGCTCAAATCTTATTGTATGCAGTTAAAGACCTTTGACTGAATGTATTGGTGCTAAACAATCTTTGTCCTCTTGAAGTGCTTGGGATCTTAGTATTCTGTTTTAGGTGTTGATGTTGTAAGGTGAAATGGATCTTTTGGTATATTTTTTTTTTTAAAAGTATCTAATGTAAGTTGATACATAGATGCCATTTTTATAGTTTAGATATATCTAATTTTATTTATTTTATTTACATTTCTCAACCCGGGACGCTCCCGGGGTATAAGCTAGTAACTATATAAGCTATAATACTCCAATCCTAGCATGTCATCTATATAAGAAATAAAGGCGTGATCAACATTCCCATTTTCCGATAGTTAGTGTCCCTTTCGGGCATCCTAACATGACAACTATATGGAAAGCTAACACGAATACACACGTTAACCACCTCAAGTCGTTTATTAGCGCGCAGTTGATATGATCTCATGTGAATCTTTAAAGATAGGTTAGTATCACCTTTCGGGAGTCCTCAACCGCACTAGCCAAGGAAAGCAATATCGAATACACAATACGACCACCGAAACTAGCATAAAGTAGAGCATTTCACAACCTATTCCATTTTACTAACTTTGAACACAAATCTACTAAGATCGCCATTTTTACCAAAATAACTAACAAAGATCATTAACCGCGTCAAAGATTAGTAACAACACCATTAAGCTTTTTAAACTCTTTTACATGCCGGTAAACATCTATAATCATTATCCGAGTGACTTTAACCAAACCAATACCCGGTTACAGTTTCATGGTGTAAACTTTATTAACAAGTTAACTAGTTTACTACCGGACGATTAAACGAACGGTTTCCTCAACAAGTAATCCGCCTAACACATTCGATAATCATCAAAGTCATCCGAACACAACTACAAATCTATCAACAATGAAACAAGGTTGCATTATGATCATCAAGATTCAAACATGAAAAACGCCAAATTCATACAAAACGTGATTTCATACAAACGATTGTTTTAACTACAAACGATTACTAGATAATATCCGTAGACTATAATGCAATACATAAACGACACAAACAAGCCAAAATATTCAGATTTGAACAAACTTAAAGTTTATAGATCAAACCATAAATCTTGAATGTGAAGGATTGGATGATGTTAGATGAGTAGGATGAGATCCCGAGCTTGTCAAACGCCTGACCAGCAGCTTGGAATGTCCAGAAAATCGCCCAAATTCGCTCTCCAAAACCCAATGAATGTAACAGAGGGCTGTGTTCTGTATTTAAGCAAATTTCGAAGGTGTGCACGGTCAGGTGCACGGCCGTGCTCCTGGCCGTGCACTTTTGCTTTGGTAAGTTGACGTGCAAGTGGTCGAGTGGGCAAGTGGCTGGGTGATTCCTGAAAATATCTTGATTTTGGCACGGGAGTGCCATCAGGGTGCACGGCCGTGCTGATCTTGGCGTTGCCGAGCACAAAAGAGTGCACTGCCTGGTGCGCCTGGCCGTGCACGCTTGTTCCCGAGCAGATGTGACCCGCACGGGAGTGCACAAATTTGGCACTCCCGTGCACAACTTCCAGACTTGGTCAATTTTGTAGAAGTTGTCCGTCTTGTCCGTTTTTAGCCCGGTTTCTTCGACTTTGTCTTCGAGGCGCCGTTTATGACCTGAAATAAATATATGAAGCGGTTAAGTACCAAATTCGTGCAATTATGGTCGAAAACGCGTAAATTGGGAGCTTAATCGGGGATTTAAATATGTATATTTTAACGTATATCAACAACCCTCTCAACAAAGTTTATTTACTTCAGGGTATGTTGACTGGACCAGTCTTCCTTTTGACACCACAGAGTGCAATCCTGATGCAGACAACAAAATGTTTGACATCAACTGGGGAGAGCCTGACAATGGCATAAAGAACTTTGCCTTAATGGCATTTGAGGGATGCTCCTCAAAATCTGCCTTGTCACAGGTATCAAAAGAATCTTTGACTAAACTATGCTCAAATTCATGCAAAGAATCTTTTGCTCTCATAAGAGAGACAAATGTGCACTTACAAGGAAAAGCAAATGATTCTGAGAGAAAATTCACTCAGATGAAATGTGATTTAGAAAGAAAACTTTCTGCAAAAACAAAAGAAGTTTCTAAATTATCTAACTCTGCTATTGAAACCCAAGCACAAATTAAAATCATGATTAATGACCTAGGGAATGTTAGACAAGAGCTTGCTGACACCAAGGTCACATGTGAAAAATGGGTGGAATCTTGTAAGGGGTACCAACTATTGCTAAACAAACAAAGTGCTTCAAATGTTAGGTTTGGCATAGGGTACAATCACACTGAAACACCAACAGATTTCTCTCCCAAAACTATTGAAGATTGGAGAAAAATTGTTTCAGGTGAAACTTCTGAAGAGGAAGAATGCACATCTTTCCATGAAAACTTTCTAAAGTCACACAAAGAAAGTTCTTCAGAAGTACTGATTAAATCTGACTTTAAGCCATCAGTAGTTTCAACTACATCAGGAGTTGAGAACCTGAAAACTACTGATGACCTAAAACCAATCAAAACAGTCAGAGTCTTGTCTTTGAAAGAAAAGACAAAAGAATGTGAAATTTGTGGTCTGTTCAACCACAAAACAGAATTTTGCAGATATAGAAAAGGTATTCAGTTCAATAAGAAAAATCAACAACTGGTTGTGGGGAAACAAATAAAAAATGATTATGTAAAAACTTTTTCTCCCAAGAAACAACAACCAGCAAAAACCTTTTCTCAGAAAAAGACAAAATCTCAACAAAAGTCTTTTTCTCAAAATTCTCTTTCAGTAGTTAGACTTGAATCATCAGCAGTTTCACAAACTGCTGAGATTAAAGATCTTATGAACTTGGTACAACTACTGATGACCAAAGTTGATGGTGGTCCTCAAAAGGATACCACCATTGTTCTTAATGCAAAATTCATTGCCAAAAAGACATGGATTTCTAAACTTGGTCAAGAACAAACTGTAAATGTTCTCAAGAGCAAACCCAAAGCCAAACTGGCTTGGGTTCCTAAATCTAACTGATTTTCTATCTTGTGAAGAGAGTTTCCAGAGGCTTAAATAGCATTTGGTATGTAGACAGTGGAAGCTCAATGCACATGACAGGATGCAGATACCTGATAAACAATTTTATCAGTCAAAGAGATGGATCTGTATCCTTTTGGAACAATGCTAAGGGATATGTGCTAGGACATGGCAATGTCTCCTCTGGCAAAATACAGTTTGACAAGGTCAATCTGGTTGAAAACCTTGAGTACAACTTGCTAAGTGTGTCACAAATGTGTGATAAAGGATATTCTTCCTTTTTCACAAAGACAGCATGCAAGATCATATCACCAGAAGGCCAGAAGTTGATAGAGAAGATCATTGAAGATCATACTTTGTTAATAGGCAAAAGATGTGGCAATGTCTATGCAGTGGACATTGAAAAAGACAAAGTACTGAACAACACTGCCTGTTTCTTCTCAAGGGCATCAACTTCAGAAACTGATCTCTGGCACAGGAGACTTGGCCATGTGAACTTTAAAACCATAAATAAAGTCACAAAAATGGGCTTGGTCAGAGGTCTACCCTTAAAAGTATACCAGTGTCAAGAACACTGCGTATCCTGTTTAAAGGGAAAACATCATAAGTCCTCCTATAAGTCTATTGAAGAATCAAAAACAACTGCATGTCTTCAACTACTCCATATGGACTTATTTGGGCCTGTAAAAATCATGAGCCTTGGTAAGAAGAAGTACTGCTTAGTCATCATTGATGACTACTCAAGATTTACATGGGTATTCATCTTATTTTCCAAGGATGAGGCTGCTGAAATCATCAAGTTCTTCATTCTACAAGTAGAGAAGCAATACTCTCTACCTGTCAAAACCATTAGAAGTGATAATGGGACAGAGTTCAGGAACAAAACTCTGGATGAATTCTGTATGTCTAAAGGGATTATTAGACAATTCAGTGTTGCCAGAACTCCTGAACAAAATGGTGTGGTAGAAAGGAAGAATAGAACTTTAATAGAAGGAGCAAGAACAATGTTAGCTGTTTCTGGCCTACCTTTATACTTTTGGGCAGAAGCAGTTAACACATCATGTTATGTTCAGAATAGAGTTCTTATTGTCAAGAGACATTCAAAGACTGCCTATGAAGTTCTTCATGGCATGAAGCCCCTTATCTCCTTTTTCAGGGCTTTTGGGTGTCAATGTTTCATCTTGAACATCAAGGAATCTATTTCAAAGTTTGCTGCCAAAGTTAACTCAGGTTACTTTCTTGGTTATTCCTCAACTAGAAAAGCCTACAAGGTTTTTAACTCAAGAACCAGGATAGTAGAAGAAACACTGAATGTCAAGTTCAATGAGTCAAAACACACTCTCATTCCAGCACATCCTGTTGAACTCTTTGACCTTGACAACTTTCATTTTGGACCTGAAAAGACTGTCACTTCATCCAAACCTACTTATTATGGTGATCAAAGGTTTGATGATGAGGATCCAGCACCATGGACTCCTCAAATAGTCATTAAGTCAACTTCAAAACCATCAGAAGTTTCACAAACTTCTGATTCAACAAATACTGAAGGACAAACTCAAACATCTGCTTCAGCATCTGCAACTACTGAAGACACTGAAACTGCTGAACCAGATATAATAGACCTCAGTAGTTTGTTTGAAGAACATGAGCCACCAACACCTGTCAGTGGTTTACAACAACTGATCGAACACAAAGACCATCCACTTGATCAAATCATGGGTGATATTGCATCAGGTGTTCTTACAAGAAACCAGCTTTCCAACTTTTGTCTTTTCTCAGCATTTATTTCACAGTTGGAACCAAAGAAGTACCAGGAAGCCCTCAAAGACAACAATTGGGTGCAGGCAATGCAAGATGAATTGATTCAATTCAACAAGCAACAGGTTTGGGAAATCTGTCCCTTACCACCAAACAAGCAACCAATTGGCACAAGATGGGTTTTTAGGAACAAACAAGATGAAGCTGGTATTATAATAAAGAACAAGGCAAGACTGGTAGTACAAGGTTACTCTCAAGAAGAAGGAATTGACTATGATGAAACCTTTGCTCCAGTTGCAAGGCTTGAAGCCATCAGGTTATTTCTGGCCTATGCCATTTCCAACAAAATAAAAGTTTATCAAATGGATGTCAAGAGTGCATTTTTGTATGGAAAAATAAAAGAGGAAGTGTATGTTTGTCAGACACCTGGGTTTGAGGATCCTTCTCATCCTGAGTGGGTATACAAACTAGACAAAGCTCTTTATGGGCTCAAACAGGCTCCAAGAGCCTGGTATGATACACTTTCAACCTTTTTACTCAAAAATAACTTCACAAGAGGTGCCATTGATAAAACTCTTTTCATAAAACATGTTGGAAATCATGTCTTACTTGTTCAAATATATGTTGATGATATCATTTTTGGTTCAACAAACACAAAATTGTGTGATGAATTTAAGAAACTCATGCAATCAAAATTTGAGATGAGTACAATGGGAGAACTGCAGTACATTCTGGGACTGCAGATTAAACAACAAACAAATGGAACTTTTATACATCAATCAAAGTATGTTAAAGAATTATTAAACAAATTTTCTTTACAAGACTGTAAATCATGTTCCACTCCCATGACACCAACCACACAAGTTGAACCAGATGATCAAGGAAAACAGGTTGATCAAACCATGTATAGATGTATGATAGGTTCCCTTTTATATCTAACTGCTTCTAGACCAGATATTATGTTTTCAACATGTGTCTGTGCTAGATATCAATCAGCTCCTAGGGAATCACACCTTATTGCAGTCAAAAGAATCTTCAGATATCTGAAAGGAACTCCAACACTTGGAATTTGGTATCCTGCTTCAAGCAATACCAAGTTATCAACTTTTTCAGATAGTGACTATGCAGGGTGTAAAATGTCAAGAAAATCAACATCTGGTGGTTGTCAATTCTTGGGAAACTGTCTAGTGTCCTGGCAATCAAAGAAACAAAAATCTGTTGCAACTTCAACTGCTGAAGCTAAATACATTGCAGCTGCAAGTTGTACATCACAGATACAATGGCTCCAATATCAACTTCTTGATTATGGAATCAAAGAGACCAAGACACCATTGCTTGTAGACAGCAAATCTGCCATTAGCATCATTCAAAATCCTGTTCAGTTTTCAAAAACTAAACACATTGAAATCAGGTATCATTTCATAAGAGATTGCTATGAAAAAGGCAAGATTGAAGTGAAACATGTAGCAATAGCTAATCAAATAGCTGACATATTCACTAAACCCCTTGACACATCAACATTTTAGAAGTTAGTATCCATGCTAGGGATGCTAAATTTGTAAGTGTTTCTCTTTATTTTTCTGCACAAATTTTGTATTTTTCACTTACATCTGTTTTCAAAAACTTGAAGAACTTCTTAAAAGAGAGAAACTACTGATGAACAAAACATCAGTATAGGGATATTTTCTGAAAAGTGATTAACTTCTGATAAAACAACCTTCAGAAGTTATGAATAAAGTATTTATAAAAGTATTTCTCATCAGCTGTTCAAAACTGCTGAAGAGAAAATGGGAACTACTGATGAAGATAATCCTTCATCAGCAGTTTAGTCAAAAAGGGCAAATCAGACTTTTCCCATCATCAGAAGTTTGACCTAGTCGGTTTAAAACTTCTGATAAAGAGGTTTTTAACCTAGGCGGTTTAAAACTTCTAATAAAGAAGATCCAAGCGGTTAAAAACTTCTGATAAATATCTTTTTTCAACACTTATCCATTCAAAAACAAAAATTCCCTCCTTCTCTCTCAAGAAAGCTCTCAAACCCCTGAACCTGCAACATAAACACTGTTCGATTCATACACACACACAAAACCACATGGCTTTAGTTCTTAAACAGGGACACAATCTCAGAGCCTACTTAGAAAAACAAGAAGGCTGGTCCCAATACGATGAGATCATTGATCTTGTCGTCAAATCCCAATATTTCACCGCTCTCACAATAGACCCACCAATACATCCTGAAACTCTCAATGAGTTCTGGGCTAATGCTGAGACAGTGATGGTGGATGATGAAGTTATCTCTCTCAACTCAACAATTAAAGGGAGACAAATGGCCATCACATCGGCCATACTTGCAAACAGACTGGGGTTGAATGATGTGAATGCCCCTGAAAAGTTTGACAACTCTGCAATCCACCTAACCATGACTGAGTGTGGTTATCAAGGTACTCTCTCACAAGCTACTATCTTTAGAAAGTATTTTGAACCAAAATATAAACTTTTGTTTCATTATATAATTATGTGCTTGAGTCCTAAAACAGGGTCTTATGACCAGATGCCCTCAACCTTTCAACCAATCTTTCATTCCATTGTGAATGAAACAAATTTCAGGGCATCAAAACTTTTCTTTAATGAGTTGGTGTTACATCACAATAACACTAAGAAAAAGTTTTTGTTATATCCAAGGTTCATTATGCAATGCATAATAACTGAACTGGTAATGAGGTGCTTGTGGGTAAAACTGAAATTTTAAAACCCTTAACCTCACAAGCATACTCAAGGCACAACAAACAGGCTGCCTGGCCAGAAGATGACCAATGGGAACAAGAACCAGTCCCCATGGAACCCTCATCTTCCAAACCTACTCCACCAAAGGCCAATAAACCCAAGGTACAAAAACAAAAACCCACCAAACCTAAAAGAAAAGCTGTTCAGGAGGTTGAGATGCCTGAACACACTATTGTGCAACCTGCACTTCTTAAAGATGTGACTGAAACATCCTCTCAGTCTCATCCATCTCAAACCCCACCAAGAGCACCAATCACAATCCTTTTCAAAAGAAAAAGACTTAAGAAAACTATTCTAATTGATTCTTCTTTTGAAACTGCTGAACCCACTGCCCAAACTACCGAACCAGCACCCCAAATTTCTGAACCAGACATTGAAATAGCCAAACTTCTCTCTGGGCTAAAAGAGAAAGTCCCATCTACACATGTCAGTCCCCATCAACCACATAAAACAGGGGACATAGCCTCAGACTTTGACATGGATGTGGACACTCAAAGCCCTAACCAAAGAGATGAGGATGAACCAGAGTCTCTAAGCCCAAACTTAGAAACTTTTGGTACTTTTGAGGCTGCTACTACTTATTTACCACCTAGTGGTGGACCTGAGGACAGAAGTAACATAGCTAAGACCTCAACTGTGGCAACTACTGATGAAGGCTTAATGCCTAAGGTAGGAAATCCTCTGAACCAAGAAAAAGAGGTACATGAGACAACTGAGTTGGGCTCAGCTCATGATGTAACTGATACAGTCCTCATTGAGGATGTAATCAGGGATTCAGATGATTCCATTGACTTGGATGATGTTTCAAAACACCAAACTACTGAATTGACGGCTACAAGTGAAGGTCCTGCACATGGTGTATCTAAGCTCAAGAAGCTAGTCACACCATCTCAGGTTAAAGCCCACTCAATCCATGATTCCCCTAGAGTGGCATCTTCTGTACAACAAGAAGATCACCCAAAAACACACCCCTCACTACAAATGCCTACCCAATTCCCTGGGAAAACAAGCATAGACATGAACCAGCTATGCAGCCCAGATGGTCCCTTATACCACATGATGAGCACCCTCATCAAGAATCACTTCCAAACATACATAGCTAACTTGGAGCTATCCATGAAGAACCAATTTGGAGTGATACAGACGAAGATGAATGATCTGTCCAACAAGATTGACTACAACAGCAAACAGATTGCTCATCTTACAGGTCAGTTCTCCCAAGCTTCAACTTCAAAAGCTAATGAAGCCAAAAAGGGGGAGAAAATCAAGGTACCTATGGATACACTTGAAGCCAGAAGAAAGGCAAGAGTGGCTATCCTAGCAAGAGATCAAAAAGATCAAGCCAGAAAAGAAAAACTGGCCCAACAATTTGGTATCTCTATTCAAGAAGTAGAAGATGCTGAAAAGACTGATGAATCCCAAGGGCACAATGAAGAAACCTCTGATGGCCAAACTTCTGATGAAGAATCAGAAAGTACTGAAGACAATCCTTCAGTAGTTGACAAACCTTCAGTTGTTGTCAACCCATCAAAGGTTAACACTTCCAAGACTCAAACTGCTGACCCTTCCAGAACAACTGCTTCTATTCAACCAACTTCTGTTTCTACTAGGCCTACTACAACAGTTACCACAATGACTGTGCTAAACCCTTCTCCAATCTCTCAATCAGCAGAACTACTTGAGAAGAGTTTAGTGGCAGCCCAAAAGAAGGCCAGAGAAGATCAGATCTGGAAAACACTGGAAGAAAGGGATGACTTGGATCTAAACCATGAAGAAAAACTTCAGGCTTATGAAGCTGAACTCCAAAGGCAGGCTAGCCTAGACCAGATTGCTGAAGAAGATAAAAGACATCAACTGATGTCTTACATTACAAAGAACAGCAAAATCAAAGCCCACACATTGAAGAGACTCTCTATGGAAGAGCTGACAAGAAGAGCTCAACTTATTGCAGATAAACTTGCAACAAGTAAAGACACAAAAGCCAAGAGAGCTTAGATGATAGAAGAACTGGTAGCTAATGGTTATGGTTCAAAAGCCTCAGTGTCCAAATGGAAAGAAGAAAGATTAGTGGACACATATAGAAAATATAAGGCTGCAAGGGCTGCAAATCCAGAGAAGTTTCAAACTGCTGAAGTTTCAACTTCAGTAGTTAGAACTTCTGGTGTTCAAAGAAGACCAGCTACACAAAGAAAGAAATCAGAGGAGAAAGTGAAGACTGATTTCAGAATGGTACTACTAGAAGGAAGTACAGTAGTCCATTCTGATTTTGACATAGAAGAAAAGCCTCTGATCACACAATTCAGGGATCCTTCCACCTTTGCATATCAAATCCAGAAGACCATCACGGACAAACTGCACACTAAGGTAGTAACTGAACATCATTTGCCAACATTTCAGATACCTAATGTGATGGAACAACAGCAGGGAAGTGAATCCCACCTGAGAGTCACTGAAGTTGAAAACATTCAACACTCAGGAGAAACCCAGGGTACCACCATGGTTCCCTACACTTTAGACTTTGACAAGTCTAAAGAACCAATCATCAGATGGTCCTTTACTGATAGAAACTCAGTACTTGTGACAAGAAGAGATCAGACAAGCAGGGCCTGTAGGTCGATGAATGATCTGAAGAAACTATCAACCAAAGACCTGCTTACAATCCAACACTTAGAACCACAGAAAGGGTCTCTTACTGATGAACAGCTGAACCAGCTCAAGAATTCCATGTTCAAAGGAATATGGAAAATTGTGAAGGACAGAAAAGAACAATAAGGAATTAGTAAGGTTTTGGCTTCATCAATCCAAGGGGAGATTGTTAGGACAAAAAGGATTGGTGAAACCACTTTTGCAAACCTTAGTCTAATTCACTTCTGTCAAAATACTCTAAGTATAGAACTGCTGAAGAAGAAGGATCAACCTGCTGAAGAAGAGATTCAGAAGTGCTGAAGAAGAAAAGTCATTAGAAGTTCTGAAGTTCAAACCAGACACTTCTACTGAAGAACTACTGAAGACAAACTACTCATCAGTAGTTTGTCATTCATCAGTACTTACATGAAGATCTTTTCCACCGCCTTTGTATATCAGTACTTACATGAAGATCTTTTCCACCGCCTTTGTATATCAGTAGTTTATTACTTTAGTATTTCTTTTTGCTTTATGTACAAGTTCCAAGACTGCAACTTGTTGCAACTTGTTTCTGAACTTGCTTTTGGCAAGGTTCATGTATTTGTAAAGTCTATAAATAGAAGGGTTCATCCCTCTATTTTAGACATTGATTTTAATACAGAAATCCTTCAACACTTATTATTGTTATTTCCATTTCATGTTTATTGAGAATCTGTCAAAGTGTTTCATTTTCATTCAATACTTAGATTCTCAATAAACACTTATCATTTATTAGTTCTTGAATCCAGGGGGAGTAATAACTCCTGTTGATATGTGTAGCTTTAAACTTATAAACATTCCGCTGTGCTTTCACTGATCAAGAAATTGTTAAACACTTAAGTGTCAACTAGCAAGTTCAACAAAAGAGCAATATACTGATCCAACAAGTGAAAAAGCAAGAAAACAGCATCAGGGACCAGCGCGCGGCCGCGCACTCCCTTTGCGCGGCCGAGCAAACTTTCTGTGAAACATTGGGTGTCACCCGCGCGAAATGGACCGGCCACGCGCCTGCTTGCGCGAAACACCCAGTTTGGGTTTTTCGATCGTTTTTCCGATTTTAACGCTTCTTAATGCTAACTAACTCTATTTGATGTATGTGTAATAGTTTGGGGATATGATGGACCTCCGGGTGGAAGATCAAGCAATCAAAACAAACCGAACACGTTCTTTGGAACTTCTTTTGTAGGAACTAGCCATAACATAGCTTAGTTGAACGAAATCACTTTGTTTCCGCTGTGTCTAACTAAAATTAACTACTTGGTTGTTTGTAAAACTTAACCCCATCCAGTTTTTGGGTATGAATCATGTTTTGCACTTATTTGGTAATTGGTAACTAGTGCTCAAATCATGTTTACACCCACTTAAATTCACTAATTATAACAACGTAGGGGTAGGGTCTTACAATATATGTAGAGTCATGTACATATATGTACAATACCTTTATCACGTGCAATGCTCATTTTTTATTATTGAAAACTAGAACAATGATACACTCAAATTAAAATAAAATGTTAGTTTTTATTGTGTACTTTTAAAAAATATTAAAGTATACAAAGTTATAACGAGTTAATTGCCAAAATGGCTCCTGAGGTTTGGCCCAAATTGCTTGTTTGGTCACAAAATTAATTATTTTGCCAAAATCACCCCTCACAGATTGAAAATTGCCAAAATGGTCCATATTTAACTGAGTTTGAAATTAGTTAAGCCTCAGGGGCAATTTCGTCCTTTCATCTGTAAACGTTTTAAAACCCCTTTTAAACCCATCTTCCTCATCTGAACTTCATCTTCTCCAACAACCTACTACCATACGTGTGTCTTCCACCTTCAAACCACTCACCTTCCTAGAAAAGCTGAAGATATGGTCTATGAAGCATGAAAAAATACACAGATTCCCAAAGAATATCATCCAGTTTCCTTCCTCGTTGAAAAAGTTGTCACTACAAGGATATCGTCTTCTGTGGAGATTCATGTCCAAAATACAAGCTTTACCTAATCTCGAGGTTCTAAAATTACTAAAGGATGCCTTCGTGGGAGACCAGTGTGACGCTAGAGAAGAATCATTTCAAAAACTAACACTGTTGAAATTAGAAGCATTGGATATCCAACAGTGGGAAGCCTCTAGCCTCAACTTCACATGTCTCAAACAATTAATATTGGAGGAATGTGAACGCCTTGAAGGGATTCCACTTGAAATGGGGTACATCCCAACACTAGAGTGTATCGAATTTAGTGATTGTAACAACTCTGTTAGCGAATCTGCTTATGAAATATGGGAAGAACGGTGTGCTGATGGAAACTACAATCTAGAGATCAAATCGGAAAAGGATAGGGAAAGTCCACTAATATACTTATGGGATCGCCAGATGAAAGAGATGCTTGGATATGGAAACATCACACCACCATATAAGCAGAACAAAACAAGCAGAACATTAGATCTTCCAACACCGCTTGAACTAGAGGAATTGGGACTACCAATTAATGATCCACCACACAGGAGTAAGATACGCAGCAGCAATGGGAGATACAGATATCGTTCGACCAAACGGAAAATTTTGAGAGGAGGTGAAAGAATCAAGTTGCTTCAATATTAGTCGTGGAGACGTGCTTCGACATTCATATATTTGGTTGAAGGCTTATTTGGGCTTGCTGGTTTCTTGATTTTGTTAGTTGTTTTAAGGATAACCCTCAACTGCATATGTTTTGAATGCATAAATCGTAATAATGTCTTTTTTTACTACACTACTTCAAATATATTGTGCAGAATACCATCGTCTAGGTGGGTTAGTGGGTTAGTTAATCGATTTGGGTTTGTATGATTTGGGAATTAGGGTTTGTATGATTTGGGAATTAGGGTTAGTATGCTTCGAAGGGTTGTTGGAGAAGATGAAGTTCAAATGAGGAAGATGGGTTTTAAAACGTTTTACAGATGAAAGGACGAAATTGCCCCTGAGACTTAACTGACTTTCAATACTCAGTTAAAAACTTAGTTAAATATGGACCATTTTGGCAATTTTCGATCTGTGAGGGGTGATTTTGGCAAAAAAAAATTAATTTTGTGACCAAACAAGCAATTTGGGGCAAACCTCAAGGGCCATTTTAGCAATTAACTCAAGTTATAACCATTTAAATATTATGGGATAACTAGTTTAAAAGTCAACAATAATTGATAAAACAAATTTGTATCTTCCAATTATTACCTTTTGAATAAAAATAAAAGATGTCAATAACATGTGTGGTCCAGATTAGTTCCATGGCTCTTAATTACAAGTTTGGTTCTCATTTATTCCTAATCATATGTATCTATACTTCTATGTTATAATGCATTTCTCAACAACCTCTTAAAATATAAGTTTTACAAGTATCATTGTTTAGAGTACAACACAATGCACATGTTAACTACTTTTTTAGGGCGAATATCTCTTTTATACAATACTTACACATTTGCCCTTCAACTTTACTCAACTTTTGTTTATTTAAATAAAAGTTACATTTTTTCACCCTTAATTTAACCAACTACTTCCCTCGATTTTCAAACATCCATAACTTTTTCATATGTTAATATTTTCTTAATATTATTTCACCGTATAAACGTGCATTTTTTTCTCTTAAATTTTAGAATAGTATTACTATAGTTTTTTCAATTTAAAAAATGATATGTTATACTTAAGTAATAACCGAAACAAAAATAAAAACAAACGAAAATGAACTGAAATCATCTATACTATATTATAATACATTTTCCATTGGCTTCTTAAACTAAAAGTTTTACAATACTTACATAATATGTCTTTTATGCAATACTTACATATTTGTCCCCTCAACTTTACTTGACTTTTGTTTATTTAAATAGTAATGACACTTTTGCACCATTATTTTAACCAATTACACCCAAGATTTTTAAACATCCATAACTTTATCATACGTTAATATTTTCTTAATATTATTACACTGAATAAACGAGCAATAACTGAAACAAAAACAAATAAAAATAAACCAAACTTAACAAAAACAAACCATTAACTTCTTCGTATGTATCTATCTTTTATATCTCCATTGTGTGTGTGTGTATATATATATATATATCCATTTCATGTTTTTTTTATGAAAAAAGGATTTAACCCAAGTTTGGTTTTGGTTATTGGTAGATTCAAACCGAGAATCGACAATCTAACAAATAAACCAAACTAATTAATCGAACATAGCCAAACCGTGCACACCTCTGGTAGTGTCTATGTTTCCCGTCGCATGGATTTAAAAAAAATAACGCTTTTTTTTCTCTGTGTTTAAAACACCTGATAACATGTATATTACATGATTAAGATTTTAGAAGGGAATTTTAAAATTCGTAGACTACACAGTGTGGAGGCATGGAAACTTGGAAAGGGGGTGTGAAGCCCATCCATTGCACCCATACCATTCCGAGTCCAGCGTGGAGACCGGCGTAGGGCAACCCCCATAGGATTTTCCATCGGCGTGGAGCAACTGAGCTCGGTGACGTGGCGGCTCCTGGTTGGATAATGGAAAAAGAACCATTGGTCACCACAACGGCTCCTTTAAAAAATTTTTAAAAAAAATAATTTACCCTTTTATATAAACACATCCTATCATTTTTATCCCCTCCACGAGCCCACCATCCATGCCACCAGCACCACCCCATCAATTTTATCCCTTCTCCCCCCCCCCCCCCCCCTCCTAAGGCCATGACCACACCGTGTAATATGAAAATAATATAACTTCCTATTCCCTCACGATACCTCATTTTCTTGTTAATTGTACCTCACAAATTATTATTATTATTATTATTATTATTATTATTATTATTATTATTATTATTTATGTAATTTATGCGTTTGCACATGTAACTTATCACTTCCTCATGGTCACCCTAATTTTTTACTTAACATATCACACAAGTTATGGCTATGTATATATTCATGTGCTTGCACTTCCGCTAGCGAACTTGATTGTTTTGATGGTGGTAAAAAAAATTATGTAATATATATTGAATTCAAAATTGTTTTAGAATTGTTCACCACTTACTTTGTCGATATTATTCATTGATGTCAGAATTTTGTCTTATTTGTGTTTGTAGAAACTTTTCATGTAACAAGTTGTTAAATGATAAGATACATGTAACATAGTTCTCAACTTGTTTTTTTTTTTTTTTAATGAAAAACACTATAATATAGTTCACAACTTTGTGTTTTTAGGTGTGTTATAGGTAAAGGTTCGGGTACAAAGGTTTGATTTCATAAAAAGTGTGAGAAGGATTAAAAATCGACATGTAGGCATTATGCTTTGGATTTAGGCATTATGTTTTGGGTTGTTTTTGCTAGAAAAAGACTAAATACAACAATTTAAAACACATTTTAATGTATTATAGCCATAAAATTTAAAACATAAAACACATAACTAAAACAATAGTTTAAAACACGTGTTCTGTGCATAATATTTTAAGATTTAAGCCTAAAATAAATTGTTTTTTTTTTTGTAACATTTCGTATTTATTTCTATGTACGTTCGTGACATTTATTAATAAAACGTCGCATTTTTATCATTATCGTACCTTTTAAAAAATATTTCGTGAAACGTTTTGACTCCTAGAACCATACTATAATCATATATCATTAATATAGGGGTGGATTAATGGTAAAAAAAATAATTGTTTGGGCCGGGATTCGAACCCGCGCCCAAACCGGTTCCCACACACCACACTACTCAACCAACTGAGCTACCCATCTCCTTGTGAACATATCCTAACCCAATTTCATTTAAACCCTTCCATGTTCATCACAGTTGACTTGGAAAAAGTCAACTGCGATTCAAACTTCCAAATTCGTGCACAAATCTGCATCTCTTGTTCTCTATTATGGCAAGATTACTGATTGACAGACTAACACGTGTATTCTACACGCTTAATCGTCATTAAAACATACCATATCATAGCCAATTACGCGTTATTGTCTTTAACACGAGTCAAACCTTACCAATTCGATCACACGTGTGTTGCACTATTAATTGAGCCCTCATTCACAGCCTATACTCGCCGATAACTCTATCCCCACTCTCAATTTCTTCTAAAAATCTCATTTTAATCTCCAATTGTTCGCGTTTGACTATACGGTTGACCGGGCAAAATCATCATCAAAAACAATTTGTAAGTTTAATTTTTTTTGTTTGGTTTTGTTTATCGGCACCATAACAGCAATAACCCCATGAATAATCGGGTTATTGCTCGTTAATTTTGATTATTAGAAATCCTAGGGTTCATGCGATTATAATTGGGGATAATCAATTTGCAGACATCGTTATATATTTTAAACAAAACAACATCTATCACCAACTGATCAGTAGATCAGTTGGTATGGTTCCTTTTCGTTAAGACACGAACCGGCCTAAGGCCTGGGTTCGAGTCCCACACGCTGTTTTTTTTTAAAACCAATTATTGAAACAGATCAGTAAGGCTATATAATTAATTCAAACCTAGATTAATCGTTCTCAGGGTCTAGACCAGATGGTCTAGGCTTGTGATATAAACATCGAATCGGCCAGTGGCCCGGGTTCGATCCCTAGCATATGCAAACTTTTTTTTTTTTTTAGAAACTCTTTATACTTATATATTGGACTGACAATCCCACCCGGATACGTGTACCTCCTACATAGGTAGCGTGGGTGATTGTTATCGAATTTATAAATAATTGAGTGAACCATGAGCGTATGGGATGGACCACAATATTCTAGTCACAAGGTTTGATTATGCACTCGATTTACCCGATAGTATGTTTTCACATATGGACTAGACTTGCCATGACACTTGAATTGTACAAGTTTTATTCAATTATCAAAACCTATGTAATTCTCACCAACATTTGTTGACCCAAAATATTTTCAAACTTAACATGTTTCAGGTTATAGCTTGCTTGAAGATTAGAGTTAATGCTTGAAGATGTGTATTTAGTATTTTTCATGTTGATGTACAAATTCTTGTAGAACAATTGCATGTAATATATTTAATTTAAATATTGAAATTTATTATTTACCATGAGCTACTGAAAAATCATCAATACGTGACATCCCGATGTTTCCGCCATCGGTTGGGGTGTTACATTTTTAACTGTTATGTTTGGTGTTATTTTAACCTAAACAATCCAAAACATCATGACTAAGTCCAAATAAATGATTTCTACATATCAATTGTTGATCATTCTCACACTTTTCACGAAATATAGCATTTGTACGCTAATCTTGCCCTATATATACATATATATACATGGAAGGAAAATATCTTGAAAATGTATGATGTGATAGTTAAAATCTATATCGATTGTGCATAATTGGATCGGTTAATTCGGTTATTTCCACTGGCAAAACTTCTTCCCTCCGTATTTTTCGTAGTGATATTTTTTTACCTAAAAAATTTGAATAATTTATATATATTGGGTATGCCTCCTGATTTTACCGAACATGCAGTTCAAGCCCCATTAATAATTATGCCACACACTAAGACAATATTTTGGTTAACTGATTATGGCTTAACCAAACCAATCTAAATGTTGTTTTCCGCTGCAACGCGCGGACACCCTACTGGTATATATACATACATCTATAAAAAAATTAAAAGAAAAGGATATACAAAAAGGGTTTTCGATGAAGATGAAAAAAACAAAAGATTATATACTAAATTAACTGAGATTTTTTTACTCAGGATATTTGACGAAAATGATAAAATAACTGAAAACCTAAGACTAAAAACCTAAGGGACACGGAAGAAAACAAAATACTATTTGAAATAAAGTGACATATATGACCAATTGACCAGGGACTAAAATGTCAAATTACTCTTTCAGGGATAATAATGAAACAACGATTTGGTAATATTGTCTTTTTTTTTTTTTTTAACGGCCAACTAAAGAATCGTCGGGAGCCGAACTCACGAGCCTCGCGGCGGCCCAACCCGCATGCATGAGGGCCCCTAGCCCACCCATGTGCCAGTTCCAGGGAAAACCCGGCCTGCATACCCGCCCAAAAGCACGACGGTAGCGAACCGGTAAAACCTGACTGGCTCAGGAGTCGAACCCATGACCACAAGAGTCAAGTGTCTCTCCCTCATCACCTGATACCACTTCACCACAACCCGTTATAAAGTTTTGTCCAAGCCTAATTTAATATGCTGAGGTATATGTCGGGTAATTACCCTTCGATAATTCGAAAACATTTATTCTTATTGTTATGGTTAAATTACATACGTATTATTATCATTATTATCAATATAATAAGTTTATTTATATGACATAATATTAAAATTGTGACAATATAATTTCAAAGATAAGTTAAAATACACAAATATACTATTATTAAATACAACTAAAAAAATGACATAAACTAAGTATTATAAAGCATAAAGGGGATGGGGCGCCACCAGAATTGATCACGGGTACCCTGTAACATTACGCATTTATACTTGTACGTTACTATTATCATGAATAAAAAACGTCAAGTTTCATTATTATTATTCGCTTTTAATCATTATTGTGGCGTATTTGGAACCCTAATACTATATTAATTATATATAATATACATATATATAAGATTTTAATGTCAAAAAATATGCTTGGGCCGGGAATCGAACCCGCGCCCCAAGCCGGGTTAACCATCACAACAAGCTTAACCATCTGGTCTACACATACACTTGTTATAAATCCCAACGTATATTTATTAAATAGCGAGTTTAGTTCTTCACAGTTGACTAGGAAAGTCAACTGTGATGTCAACTTACCAAAATCAAGCCAATTATACGCGTTTTGATCCAGATTTGGTATGATTTCGTGATTGCCGGTCTATTACGCGTACAACACACGAACAATTACCTTTAATTCGTCCCAATTATACACAATTACACGTCAACCCATTCAATTCGAGGTCAACTTGCCAATTCGTTCATCCAGACATTCTCACTATAAATTGGACCTCCCCATTCCTTCCCAACTCGCCGAATACTCTCTCTCAATCCCCAATTTCTAATTTAATTCAACTGTTCTTGAGTTTTTGGTTCGAAGTTTGACTTTCGGGTTGACTGAACAATTCGTATACAATTCGTTTTTGTAAGTGCTCTTTTTCTTGTGGGTTTTAATCATCGGCATTCACACAACAATAACCCTCTGATTAATTGGGTTATTGTTGTGTGAATCAATCAATTGAAAAAGCTAGGGCACGATCGTTATAATTGGGGATGAACACGTTTCAGTACCTGATTTTATAATTTAAATAAACTGGAATCAAACACAACCACTGATCTAGATCAAGTGGTTGTGTCTGATGTTTGGTTGTCTACACACGCGGGTTCGAACCATGGCATCAACAAACAATTCTTTATATATATATATATATATATATATATATATATAGGGGAAGTATATGCAAGAAACCCACTTTAGATGAAAAACCCAAATAAACCCAATGCTTGGTCCATATGCTTCCACATCATCCCACCCTAGATTTCACCTTATTATAATAGGAAGGGTAACTTAGTCATTTACACTACCCCCTTCTCTCACTCCATATATATATATATGTTTTCCCCCTCTCTCTCTTCATTTTTTTTTTTCAAATTTAAACCAGATCTTCTCTCTTCATCCTCTCTCTACCTTCCCCTCTCTCTCTCTCCCCCCTCTCTCTCTAGAACCACCACAACCACCACCACAACAACAACTTCTTCTTCTGGATCTCTGGCAACCACACCTCCGGTCGACGGTACTCTCCCTCTCTCTCTTTCTGCCCTCTGTTTTCTGGATCTGGATCGAAAGAAGTCAAGAACGAGTGATAACGAGGTGCATATCAGGTCTTCAACATATTGCTCCAGTGGCAGGCTCGAGCATAATGAAACATATTGCGGCTCATGCTTTGGTGCAGAAGAGGTAAAATTTATTAATTATTACTGAGATTGTATTAATTACTAAATAATACTAATACATATTTTGTATGGCAACTTCTTGAGTGGCTTCTTGAAATGAGAATGTAAAATCACCACATTTAGGCATGTCGTTTGTTAAAAAAAACAACAGGGCATTTTTGTCATTTATTAAAAAAAATTGAATAGATTATTGTTTATCTTATTTTAACCAACAGTTCATTTTGATGTCTTTTGTACTCTGTTTTGATTATTGTTGCTTCAAATTTTTTTTTTTTAATAATATATTATTATTATTATAATAAGTTAGATCTGGATCTGGATTTTTTGGTGTTAACCAAACTTGAATCTTGGTGAGTTTTGAAATATTTGTTTGTAGTTAGGTTTGGGTTTTGTTAGAATAATAATAATAGTAGTTTTGGGGATAGGTTTTGTTCGCATACCAAGTGTTCGATCAAATGCTTGAATGGAAAAAAAAAACTTATGTTAACGTTTTTTTTATTTTTTTTATTATTATTATTTTGTTTATGTTAGATTTTTATTAGATTGAGGACATGAGGTTGACAGATCACATGTGATTGATGAATAATTTTGTAGTTTTTTTTATGTTAGTATATGCTAACATATGTTATCTGTTCCAGTGTTGGTTTTCATGAGTAGGCTATTGGAAGAAGGAGGTGTTGGTGATGTCGCTGTGGTAAGTGATGTTTTTTATAAAGATTATAAATGTTTAATCTTTTGGTGAATAGGGTGTTTAAATAATTTTTGTATTATGTTTAATAAATTTTTGGCAAGTGAAATTGTTATGAACTCGTATAGGGTACATGTCTATTTTTTGCGATCCGAGTCTTGTATGCTCACATACGTTAGTGATGCTAACACATGCTAGTATATGCCCAACTAACAGGTGCTAGGACCCATATGACATACGTTATTTCTAGTAAGACATATATTTTAGAATATGCTAACACATGCTACTGATGTCTTTTATTATATTATATATTTCGTGTGCTAGTGTTTTGATTTTAGAATATGCTAACACATGCTATTAATCGTATTTGAGTAGTTGTATTAACATAGTTGTAAAATTGAGTATGATATACTTGGCACTGCATATTTGGTGTTGTTTATACACATGTTAGTGATGCTAACACATGCTAGTATATACCTAACTAACAGATGTTAGGGTTCATATGACATACGTAGTATATGCCCAACTAACGTGTGTTAGGGTTCATATGACATATGTTAATTCAGTAAAACATATGTTTTAGAATTAACATAGTTGTAAAAATCGCGTTTAGTGTTGTTCATACACATGTTTGAGTATTATACACTTGGCACTTCAAATTGAGTACGATACACATGAAATTGCAGATTTGGTATTTGTTTATACACATGTTAGTGATGCTAACACATGTATATACCTAACTAACAGGTGTTAGGGTTCATATGACATACGTAGTATATGCCTAACTAACATGTGTTAGGGTTCATATGACATACGTTATTTCAGTAAAACATATGTTTTTAGAATACACTACACATGTTAGTGATGTCTTATTATATGTTTCGGAGAGCCCAACTAACATGTGTTATCTTTTTTTGTAGGTGAAGAGATGTTTTGTGTTAAAGATAAAGATGGGTATCAAGAACGAAGCATAGCTAGATCTTTTTTATGTTGTTATGATAGTTTTTTATCATTCACAAATAATTATGTATGTATGAAAACTTTTTTGATACATTTTTAGTATTGAATGTAATGATCGTTTTTATCATTTATTAAATAAATACACAATTTATGTGATCTTTTATTATGTTCTTTTAGTATATGCCTGGTAACACATGATAGCGATGTCTCACACGAGGTCAGAATTTTGCATCACAACACTAACGTATGTAATTTTTCGTGCTGGAGAAAGTGCCATAAAGTAGGAGAGAGGTGACTTGACAAGTGTCAAATCAACCTTTTTAAACCTAGGATTCAGAAAATTAAAGTGGCCCACTTGCTTTAGTAAGATTACCATATTGCCCTTTATCCAATTTTATATTATAGTGGCCCACTTACTTTTGATTATTAAATAGAAATTAATCATGGACCATTGATCAAACTTGATCAATGGTCACAATAGAGTTTCTAAGGTTTTTCATGAAGATGAGGTTTCCTATATATATATTCCTTTGTATTTTTAAAATACATTTTTAAATACTAAAACTCTTTTATAAATTCTACAAAAATTATTTTAAGTTAATCTAGTGGAAAAGTTTAACATACAATTTTTAGTTTTCAAAAATTTATTTATTTAATATATATAATAAATAATTCAAGTTTATTCCATTTTATTTATAAAATTCTATAAAAATATCAAAACAATTATATAAATTTCCACAAAAATTATCCTGAGTTTTTATAACAATAAACTTTTCTGAAATGATTTTTATTTCTGAAAAATCATTTATTTAATATTTTTAATCAATTTTTGTTAGTTTTAATCATATTTAAATCATAATAAATTCATTTTTCAATATTTTTGCACCAAAATTTTATATAAATTATTTCTATTTATTTGGAATAGAAATACAATTTTTAATTTAATAATTCTTTAATTTTAGTATTTTTAAATATTAAAGTTATATTTTGACAATTTGAAATAAATAGATTTAATATTCTATTTTTAAGAAAATAATTTTATAAAAATTATTTTCATACTTAAAACTTATTATTGTGACCAACTTTAATTTAAAATTTTCAAAAGGACTTTTTTTTTATTTATTTATCAAATTTCTCTAATTTATTAAACATTTTATTTATTAATCAAACGAGCACTTATCCCCAATTCGAAGCCCTAGAATATATTTGTAGACTAGAAAGACTTAGACATATTTATTACCTTAATTATAGGGTAATACTTGGCATTGTTGGGCAACACATATTCTATTTTTCACGAGATATAACATTTTGCTAAGGTGAGTTTTACATAGCCCTTTTTCTATTTTTCACTACTTTTGGGGTGAAACATGTTACAACATTCTATATGCAATTCAATCATAAAGTGTCTATGTGTTTTTCTATGTTGCATTATGTCTTAAACATGACTAGGGTAAGCACAATATTCTAGCATAATCATTAACATTGATCAGCCAACGGTAAACAATGATAGATCTAGTGGACTGACAATCCCACCCGGATACGTGCCTCCTACAAAGGTAGCGTGGGTGATTGTTATCGCATAACATAATCGAGTGAACCATGAGCGTATGGGATGGACCACAATATAACAGTCACAAGGGTTGATTATGCACTCGATTTACTTCTAGTATGTTTTCACATATGGACTAGACTTGCCATGACACTTGAACTGTACAAGTTTTATTCGAATATCAAAACCTATGTAATTCTCACCAACTTTTGTTGACCCAAAACTATTTTTAAAATTAACATGTTTCAGGTAAAAACGAAGCTGAGGCTTAGAGTATGCATGAGGATTATTATGAAGTTTAGTTTGAAGTTATTTGAAGTTATTGCTTTATTATGATATCATGTATTTGGGATTTCTAGACATCATTTCATTTTGGATATTTATGCTATGAATAAATTATTTAAAATTACAATTTATACCATGTGCTACTGAAACAATCATCAATACGTGACATCCCGATGTTTCCGCCATCGGTTGGGGTGTTACAGATTGGTTTCAGAGCCTTGGTTATAGGGAATTAGGTTATTAGAAAATAATCTAGACTATAACCTTAGGGACTTAAACAGTACTTGCTTCTCTTACTTGAAATCCTAATTGCTTCCTTAATCATATCCCTATCCTATACAGCCCTAAGCCTACAAGTGACTACTCTTATTCGTCTGCTGCAATCCGGATCCACCATTAGATTAATAGGACAAAATCCTCAGGTTTAACCTGAACCACCTTGAGATCCCGTCGAAGTTCTAGATTTTAATAACGAACACGTGCAATCTGGAAGGGTGAACGCCTGTATTCTGAGTCTTCTGTCTAGGCTGGCATTGCGCATATATCCCAATCAGACGAGGGACCCGGATGCCTACCTGGGAATTCTCGGGATGAGTGTTCACTTATAGGCTAAAGCATGTCTTCATTATGTTATTAGAATCTAGAATCTTTGATAAGTCAACGTTTTCGTTTATTCGTTTTAATTAATGAATAAATGATTACATTCCTTATATAACCTCATTCATTTCATTGTGTCTCTTACAGATCATGCCTCCACGTCGCAGCACTCGCCTTAACAGTGGTGACAATCAAGATAAAGTGAATAGCAACAACCACAACGCTAACCACAACAACAACAATAACAACAACAACAATGGTGTTGATGCGCAACTGGCTGCGATCATTTCTCAACAAATGGCGTAGCAAATCGCGACTCTGGTTCCTAACTTACTAGCTCAAGTCATCCAGATGAACGGTAACGGCAACGGAAACGGTAATGGAAACAGAAACGGAAATGGAAACCACAACGGGAACGGGAATGGTCTCCCAGCCTGCACTCTTAAGCACTTTAATTCCTGTAATCCCCCTAAGTTCAGTGGAGAAGAGGGAGCTATGGGACTTCTATAATGGTTCGATGGTATTGAGAATACCTTCATTAACAGTGAGTGCCCCGACAACTTTAAGGTTCGTTACGCCATGAGTGTTCTTCACAAACGAGCACTCACTTGGTGGAATGAGGAAAAGCGCACCCGTGGAGCCGAAGTTGCACTTGCTATGACATGGGATCAAGTCAAGGAGGTTATGAAAGATGAGTTCTGTCCCCGCAACGAGGTTAAGAAGCTAGAAGATGAGTTCCACACCCTTGCTCAAGATAGTGGGGAAAACCTTGCCTACAATACCCGCTTTCACGAGCTTAGCTTATTGTTGCCCCATAAAGTCACTCCCCTGCCTGTAGCCATTGAGAAGTATATTGGTGGTCTACCCATGCAAATCCAGGACACAATGTGGGGAAGGAATCCTGCCACCTTGGAGGAAGCCAAACGTCTGGCGGCTACTCTCACTGATAATCATGTGAAGAACGGTACTCTCTTCCGCAAGAGCACTAAGAAGACTGCTGCAAAAGACACTCCTCAGCCCGCTATTGAGGTTAAGCCCGAGACCTCAAGCAACAAGAAGCGCAAGGCTAGGAACTACATGGTTGCTACCACCCCACCTGCAGCACAAAACCCAGCCAAGAAGCCATACACCGGACCTCACCCCTTGTGCAACACTTGCAAATACCATCATCCAGCACAGGTGCCATGTCGTTTTTGCACTAATTGTCAAAGGTATGGTCACCTTGTGAACATCTGCCGAGCTCCTCCTGCTAACGGCCCTGCTGCCCAAAACAACCCAGCCAGAAATGCCCCAGCTCCCAACCAACAAAACAACAGACCGGCTCGTGGTCAGTGCTACGAGTGTGGCAGCCCAGACCACTATATCAATACTTGCCCCAATCGTAACCATAACCAAAACCCGAACCAGAACCAAAACCGCAACCAAAACCAGAACCGCAACCAGAACCAAGGTGCTTGAGGTCGCGCCTACAATCTCAATGCTAACCAGGCCCGTGACAACAACGAGGTGGTGAATGGTACGTTTCTCGTTAATAACCACTATGCATCTATATTATTTGACTCGGGAGCTGATAAGTCATTTGTATCACTGAAGTTTGAACCTTTACTTAACTTACCCCAAACTAACCTAGAGGAACCTTTAGTGGTAGAGGTAGCTAATGGGAAGTCTATCTCGATCGATTCTGTTATTCGTAACTGTGTGCTGAACCTCGACGAACATACTTTCTCTATCGATCTCATCCCTATGCATCTTGGAAGTTTTGATGTCATAGTAGGCATGGACTGGTTGTCAACCCATCGTGCTGAAATTCTGTGTTTTGAGAAAGTCATTCGCATTCCTCTCGAATCTGGTGAGATTTTGAAGATCTATGGTGAGAAGCCTTGTGGCGAGCTTAAGCTCATGTCTTGTACTACTGCCCAAAAGTACTTACGAAAGGGGTATACGGCTTTCTTAGCTAACGTGATAGAAAAGAAGGAAAAGGGCAAAAGTATCCAAGTCATCCCAATCATTCGGGACTATCCTGAAGTCTTTCCGGAGGATTTACCTGGTTTGCCTCCTGCTCGACAAGTGGAATTTAGAATTGATCTTGTTCCTGGTGCTAATCCTGCTACCAAAGCTCCTTATCGTCTTGCACCCTCTGAGATGCAAGAACTTGCCAGTCAACTACAGGAACTTTCTGATAAAGGTTTCATTCGCCCCAGTTCTTCTCCATGGGGAGCCCCTGTCTTGTTCGTTAAGAAGAAAGATGGATCTCTCAGGATGTGTATCGACTATCGCGAACTCAACAAACTCACCATCAAGAATCGTTATCCATTGCCTAGGATTGACGATCTTTTCGATCAACTTCAAGGAGCAACCCACTTCTCGAAGATTGATCTTCGTTCTGGTTATCATCAGCTTAGAGTCCACGATCAAGACATTCCCAAGACAGCCTTTCGTACACGTTATGGTCACTATGAATTCATGGTCATGCCTTTTGGATTGACCAACGCTCCCGCAGTGTTTATGGATTTAATCAATCGGGTTTGTAGACCCTACCTTGACAAATTCGTGATCGTCTTCATCGATGACATTTTGATTTACTCTAAATCAAAGTCCGATCACGAACAACATCTTCACTCCATTTTGGGTCTCCTAAAGAAAGAACAACTGTATGCCAAGTTCTCGAAATGTGAATTTTGGCTTAAAGAAGTTCAATTTTTGGGACATGTCATTGATATGAACGGAATTCATGTTGATCCTGCAAAGATCGAAGCTGTGAAGGATTGGAGTGTTCCTAAAACTCCAACAGAAGTCCGTTCTTTCCTTGGTTTGGCTGGTTATTATCGTCGATTCATTGCCAACTTCTCTAAGATCCATGTTCCTCTCACTGCCTTAACTCACAAGGGTAAACCCTATGAGTGGAGACCAAAGCAAGAGGAAGCATTTGAAACTCTCAACCTGAAACTCTGTGAAGCTCCTATCTTGTCTCTACCTGATGGTAATGATAACTTCGTGGTCTATTGTGATGCATCAAACCAAGGTCTTGGTTGTGTTCTCATGCAACGAGGAAAGGTTATTGCTTATGCGTCTAGACAACTCAAGACTCACGAAAAGAATTATACCACCCATGATCTTGAATTGGGCGCTGTCATCTTTGCTCTTAAGATTTGGAGACACTATCTTTATGGAACCAAATGCGTGGTTTTCACGGACCACAAAAGTCTCCAACATGTCTTCGACCAGAAAAATCTTAACATGAGGCAACAACGTTGGGTTGAGTTACTTAACGACTATGATTGCGAAATTCGCTACCATCCTGGCAAAGCGAATGTTGTGGCTGACGCACTCAGTCGTAAAGAGCGTATCAAACTTCATAGTGCGAGAGTTCGTACTGATCTTCAGGATCGCATCCTCCAGGCTCAACATACTTCAGTCACCCAAGGTAACATGTACGACGAAATTTCTTGTGGTGCTGAAACTCAACTTGAAACCAAACCTGATGGTCTACTCTATTTTCTTAATCGACTTTGGATTCCTGACCGTGATGATCTTTGTACCTTTCTCATGAACGAAGCTCATAAGTCTCGTTATTCTATTTATCCTGAGGCTGACAAGATGTACCAAGATCTTCGTTATTCATATTGGTGGCCTGGTATGAAGAAAGATATTGCTCTTTTTGTTGCAAAATGCCTCACTTGTTCTAAGGTCAAGGCTGAACATCAACGACCATCTGGTATGCTCGAACAACCAGAAATTCCTGTTTGGAAATGGGAGAGCATAGCTATGGACTTCATTACTAAACTTCCTCGTACACCCAAAGGTTTTGACAGCATTTGGGTAATCGTCGATCGTTTGACCAAATCAGCCCACTTCTTACCTATTCGTGAGAAGTATTCTGTGGAAAGGTTGGCAAAGATGTACGTAAGTGAAATCGTATGTCGTCATGGTATACCCTTGGACATTATCTCTAATCGTGATGGTCGTTTCACCTCTCACTTTTGGGATTCTTTACAAGATGCTTTGGGTACCAAGTTGAACCTGAGTACTGCTTATCACCCTCAAACAGATGGTCAGACTGAACGGACCATCCAGACACTTGAGGATATGCTCAGGGCATGTGTCATCGATTTTGGTGGCGCATGGGATTCTCATCTTCCTTTGGTCGAGTTTTTGTACAACAACAGTTATCACGCCAGCATTAACATGGCTCCTTTCGAGGCACTCTATGGTCGTAAATGTCGTTCACCTGTCTGTTGGACTGAGGTTGGTGAAGCCCGGATCACTGGACCCGAACTAATCCAGGAAACCACAGACAAAATCCAACTCATTCAGGATAATCTTCTCAAGGCTAGAAGTCGTCAGAAGAGTTATGCTGATAAACGTCGTAAACCCTTGGAATTTCAAGTTGGGGACCTTGTACTTCTTAAGGTATCCCCTTGGAAAGGAGTGATTCGTTTCGGTAGAAAGGGAAAACTAGCTCCTCGATACGTAGGCCCATTCAAAATTCTTGACAGGATTGGAAAAGTGGCTTACAAACTTGATCTTCCACCTGAGCTAAGCAATGTTCACCCAACTTTTCATGTTTCGAATCTCAAGAAATGCTTAGCAGATGAGAACCTCCATGTTCCTCTTGAAGATGTGCAAATCGTTTAAACTATGCACATTATCGGGAAACCCGTCGAGATCGTTGATACTGGAGTCAAGAAACTCAAGCGCAGTCGCATTCCGATCGTTAAGGTTCGTTGGGAATCTAAACGAGGTCCAGAGTTCACTTGGGAACGCAAAGACCAGATGAAGACTAAGTACCCACATCGTTATCCACCAGACTCTCCAACTCCAACTTCGGGACGAAGTTCCTAAAAGTAGGGGAGACTGTAACATTACGCATTTATACTTGTACGTTACTATTATCATGAATAAAAAACGTCAAGTTACATTATTATTATTCGCTTTTAATCATTATTGTGGCGTATTTGGAACCCTAATACTATATTAATTATATATAATATACATATATATAAGATTTTAATGTCAAAAAAATATGCTTGGGCCGGGAATCGAACCCGCGCCCCAAGCCGGGTTAACCATCACAACAAGCTCAACCATCTGGTCTACACATACACTTGTTATAAATCCCAGCGTATATTTATTAAATAGCGAGTTTAGTTCTTCACAGTTGACTAGGAAAGTCAACTGTGATGTCAACTTACCAAAATCAAGCCAATTATACGCGTTTTGATCCAGATTTGGTATGATTTCGTGATTGCCGGTCTATTACGCGTACAACACACGAACAATTACCTTTAATTCGTCCCAATTATACACAATTACACGTCAACCCATTCAATTCGAGGTCAACTTGCCAATTCGTTCATCCAAACCTTCTCACTATAAATTGGACCTCCCCATTCCTTCCCAACTCGCCGAATACTCTCTCTCTCAATCCCCAATTTCTAATTTAATTCAACTGTTCTTGAGTTTTTGGTTCGAAGTTTGACTTTCGGGTTGACTGAACAATTCGTATACAATTCGTTTTTGTAAGTGCTCTTTTTCTTGTGGGTTTTAATCATCGGCATTCACACAACAATAACCCTCTGATTAATTGGGTTATTGTTGTGTGAATCAATCAATTGAAAAAGCTAGGGCACGATCGTTATAATTGGGGATGAACACGTTTCAGTACCTGATTTTATAATTTAAATAAACTGGAATCAAACACAACCACTGATCTAGATCAAGTGGTTGTGTCTGATGTTTGGTTGTCTACACACGCGGGTTCGAACCATGGCATCAACAAACAATTCTTTATATATATATATATATATATATATATATTCCTTTGTATTTTTAAAATTCATTTTTAAATACTAAAACTCTCTTATAAATTCTACAAAAATTATTTTATGTTAATCTAGTGGAAAAGTTTAACATACAATTTTTAGTTTTCAAAAATTTATTTATTTAATATATATAATAAATAATTCAAGTTTATTCCATTTTATTTATAAAATTCTATAAAAATATCAAAACAATTATATAAATTTCCACAAAAATTATCCTGAGTTTTTATAACAATAAACTTTTCTGAAATGATTTTTATTTCTGAAAAATCATTTATTTAATATTTTTAATCAATTTTTGTTAGTTTTAATCATATTTAAATCATAATAAATTCATTTTTCAATATTTTTGCACCAAAATTTTATATAAATTATTTCTATTTATTTGGAATAGAAATACAATTTTTAATTTAATAATTCTTTAATTTTAGTATTTTTAAATATTGAAGTTATATTTTGACAATTTGAAATAAATATATTTAATATTCTATTTTTAAGAAAATAATTTTATAAAAATTATTTTCATACTTAAAACTTATTATTGTGACCATCTTTAATTTAAAATTTACAAAAAGACTTTTTTTTATTTATTTATCAAATTTCTCTAATTTATTAAACATTTGATTTATTAATCAAACGAGCACTTATCCCCAATTCGAAGCCCTAGAATATATTTGTAGACTAGAAAGACTTAGACATATTTATTACCTTAATTATAGGGTAATACTTGGCATTGTTGGGCAACACATATTCTATTTTTCACGAGATATAACATTTTGCTAAGGTGAGTTTTACATAGCCCCTTTTCTATTTTTCACTACTTTTGGGGTGAAACATGTTACAACATTCTATATGCAATTCAATCATAAAGTGTCTATGTGTTTTTCTATGTTGCATTATGTCTTAAACATGACTAGGGTAAGCACAATATTCTAGCATAATCATTAACATTGATCAGCCGACGGTATACAATGATAGATCTATTGGACTGACAATCCCACCCAGATACGTGCCTCCTACAAAGGTAGCGTGGGTGATTGTTATCGCATAACATAATCGAGTGAACCATGAGCGTATGGGATGGACAACAATATAACAGTCACAAGGGTTGATTATGTACTCGATTTACTTCTAGTATGTTTTCACATATGGACTAGACTTGCCATGACACGTGAATTGTACAAGTTGTTTTCGAATATCAAAACCTATGTAATTCTCACCAACTTTTGTTGACCAAAAATATTTTCAAAATTAACATGTTTCAGGTAACAACGAAGCTGAGGCTTAGAGTATGCATGAGGATTATTATGAAGTTTAATTTGAAGTTATTTGAAGTTATTGCTTTATTATGATATCATGTATTTGGGATTTCTAGACATCATTTCATTTTGGATATTTATGCTATGAATAAATTATTTAAAATTACAATTTATACCATGTGCTACTGAAACAATCATCAATACGTGACATCCCGATGTTTCCGCCATCGGTTGGGGTGTTACATACCCCACTACCAACATGGTAACACTATCGTCAGTGAAGAATGCTATATGAAGATGGAGATAGATATAAGTGTATGTATAGATGTATTGTGTGTGAAATGTGTAAATAGAAAGAGATAGAATAAAAGCTACAGTAAATCTTTTCCTATTTCTCTCTTTTATTTAATTAGATTATTTTAGTCAAACTTAAGATGAATATGTAAATATCAATATCTATGTTTAGAAAAAAAAAAAAAAAGATGAGACTAGATATGTTTAATAATGTTTATTTAAAAAAATAGAGAAAAAAATATTTCAGTGAAGTGAATTAGTGAAGTGCTGCCTCCAAGAAACTGTTTCAGTGAAGGAAATCAGTAAAGTGATGTGACAGTGTAGGATTGGTTGAAACCAGTGAAGTTGAAAAAAACTCACGGGTAGTGCCCCCCCCCCCCTAAAAACAAGTTGATTATAGGGTATGGTTACCTTTCTAGTCATCATCATTACCAATCGTCACATCATTTCATCCTCTACAACTACAATCCATCACCCGTCACTAAATAAATAGGACAAACAATAACAACACATGGACATTTGAAATATGTAACACCCCTCACAGTTACCACGCCCTGAAAAAATGAGGGATGGTATTTGCGTGGGCTCATGAGCATGAGCCTCTCACGGGGCTGATACCACAAAACCGTAGTGTTTATTGGACCAAATATGTTCCACTAAACTGAATCCAAAATCGTTTAACGGGTAGAAAATGAGGGAATTGGGGTATATTCATTGTATTTCTTTGGTTTCATTCATGATTATCGGTGTATGTGTGTTTTACATTCGCGGGGCACCCACAAGACAAATCAAGTACTCCGAGAGTAACCCGATCGTTGTCAAACACCAATTCCAGGGTAAACTCGGTAACTCACCCGCCCGTAGGCACGACGGTGTAAATACCGGTAAAACCCGTCTGGCTTAATAATCAAACTCGTAATTCCCTGGGTTTTCTGTTAGTTACCAATGCCTCTACCACTGCACTGCAACGGTATTGACCAAAATGTATGAATTTTAAAAGGCAAATCACTTATTTCAAATTTGCTTGGTGTTGTTAAGTATAGCTAACAAGGATATGAAGAAAAACAAACCGTGAAATTTAGGGTATGTTTGGCAAGGAGCTTTTAAGAGCTTTTAGGAGCTTCAAGCTTCAAGCTTTTAAGAAAAAGCTCCTACTTAATAAAAAGCATTGTTTGGTTGAAGGGACTGGAAGCTTTTAGGTTAGAGAAAAAGCTCTACAGTGAAAAGCTACTAGTAGTAGCTTTTAAGAAAAAGCTCTACTAGCTACAAGCTTTTAGTTAGTAAACGACACAAATACCCATTTTATTTTAAAAATAAAATAAAAACCTTCTTTACAATCTTTTAATTATGACCATTTTGGTCATTTTATACATTTTATTAAAAGCTCCAGCTACTCTGCCAAACACCAAAATATATTTAAAAAGCTTCCAGCTAACAGCTTTCAGCTACCAACTTGCAGCTACCAGCTTGCAGCTTCCAGCTATCAGCCTCGAGCTAGTTTTGCCAAACATACCCTTACTCTATAAGTCTATAAGTGGCACTCACGTCAATTCTCCTCCAACCCTAAAAAAACCACAGGGTGATGGTGGGGTGAAGTGTTTTTTTTTTTTTTAATCAACCCACTAACAAAAAATAATTCATAACTCAATAACCAACTACAACCATTTACCTTACCCTCACCTTGTGCCCAACGCCCATGGAAATTTCCACCCAATCTACCCCATGCCACATACGGGTGGTGTTGATGGCGTGGAGGGGCTTAACATCCCCTTACACACCCCTACCATGTAGCCTAAAAATATAAAGTTTTTCCTTTCAAAACTCTTTATGCAAACCGTACTTTTTCCTTGTTAATAAAAAACATAAATGTATTATAAACATAATAGTAATACAGTTTCACAAAACGTATATTACACTTCTACACAAAAGGAACAAAAAAAAAAAAAATAGTAGAAGTGTGGTCAAATAGAAGCCAAGTGTCCAAGGAGAAAATACGTAAATGAGAGTGTAGACAAAAAATCACCAAAACCATTTTCCATTGGGACCCAAAAGGTGCTATATTCCTTCCACCAATGTTTGTCTAAAAAGTTGAACAATTTCATTTCAATAAATTAATTTTGATATATTTTTCTTCATAAAATAATGTATTTGAATTTTCTAATATTTGCGTTTGAACTCCCATGCAATCCTATATTTGGTTAAATCTTTTATTTTTCCAATCCTTCAAACGGTATGGAATTTCAATTCACTTAAATACAGTCCAAATCAAAATTTTCTGATAAAATAAATGTTTGTGACTACTTCCTTATTTCTTCATGAAACTAGGAAAGCCTATAAACTCTATATCAATGTTCTTTTAGTGATTCTAGTCGTCCTATTATTTAGGGTGGATGGGGTTGTTGGTGATAGAATCACACCATCACACTATCACATCCAATAATATTGTATCAACCTCAGGGCCGTCTTCGAGAACGCTAAAAAAAATTTGGGCCTCGGGCGAAAAAAAATTTGGGCCCAAAATTTTGTAAAAAGGAATGGTTTATTTAAAAAAAAAAAAAAAAACTAAATATTATGGTGTAAGAGCCAAGGCTTGAACTTGAGGCCTCTACATTAAATTTGTTTGGTTTTTCTAACTCCACTAACAAGACTTTATGTTTAAAACACAAATATATATCCTAAATATAGAATTTAATATATATATATATATATATATATATATATATATATATATATATATATATATATATATATATTTTAAAAAAGTTTGGGCCCATTTATGGGTCGGGCCCTGAACCGGTGACCACCCGGCCCATGCTCAGGGCCGGCCCTGATCAATCTCATTCAATCATATTCCATCACTAAACCCATGTATAGGAATGATACAATCACACTCATTTTTTTTTTTAAATAAAAATAAAAACATTACATTAAAACATTACATAAATAAACATAAAAAATAATAATAATAAAAACATAAAAAGAAAATTTATTAAATTTTTTAAATAATAAAATAATAATTAAAAAATAATAATAATATTCAAACGGCTACTTTTCAAACGGCTAATATTGTAACCCTGTAAATACAGAGTAGAAAACCAATACTAGTCACAATTATCACTCACACTATTCAAACTACACACAAAAAATCAAAGATATAGGTGGTGGTATCATAACGAAATAGCCGGTCCCTCCAACCTCAGGCGATACTCTCATCGCAAACGTTCACAACCAGTGTCGTCACCGGAATACACTCTGGAGGATTGGGATAAATATTCTCCGTATATGTGTTAAGTAATTTAGGTTTAAAATGTTTTAGTTATGTAATGTTATTAATCTAGATTAATGTTTAAGTTTTATGTAAAATTTTAGGTTAATTAATGTTTTAATTATGTTTATGTTTATGCAATGTTTATGTTTTATTTTTCAAGAAAATAAAAAAGAAAGTAGGTAGATAGTATGTAGGATAATTATAAAATATTTGTGGGGGAGAAGAAATCGTGTGATGGCCATCACAATCTTATTTGATTGTGGTCGTGATTTAGTGGTTGGGCCGGTGTTCGCGATCATCACAGCGATCACGGGGTGGTCATTACGGACCACCATGTCTACCCTTAGTTACACCTACAAGGGTGTTGATTAGTTTTTGCGTGCTCATTTTGCAAGAACCCTATAGATATACGGGGTTGGATCAACATTCTAAAAGCTCATAGCGGAAAAAAAAAAAAAGTCAGAGCCCTTTTAAAAAAAATATTAACATGCATTATTCAATCAATCTACACTTGTATTAAGAATCAAAGATAATATGCAGAAACGCAACAATCAGTAATAAAAGATAACTCAAAAACCAGTCAAAATAACAATCAAGTGAATTTAATAACAAAATAACATAGAAAATAATAGTACTGGAAATCCCAAATCTATAGTAATTATCTAAGAGACAAGAAGCTAGAACTCCATAAGTCCATAATTTATTAATCTGAAATGCTAAGCCCAAAACCACAAATAGACCTTCAATGAAGACTTGAAGTCTTGAACCGTTCATCAGCAATTCCACATAATGATAGTTGCAACATAGCCTAACAGCTCATAAGCGAAATTGGGAGGTGATTTCCAATTCAAAAAAGTCGATTGCAATTCTTAAGGATCTTGAACGATTCGTATTCCATCTTTCTTTATGTAACGCCTTCAATTCCGTTTGTTACATGTGATACATGTGTCAAAGGAGAAATAAACAGCCGACAAGTCAAACCCTAGTCCCTCATCTTTTTAGCGACGTTAAAAGACAAAAAAAAATGCAGGTGGAGTTGACTTGTAGAGACCACCGATACACTCTATATTAGGCAATATGGAGCATATAGCCGTATTGGGTATGTTTGGCAAAACTAGCTGGTGGCTGGAAGCTGGTAGTTGTAGTTGGAAGCTGGTAGTCATAGCTGGAAGCTGGTAGTTATACTTTTTAAATATATTTTGGTGTTTGACGGAGTAACTTGAGCTTTTAATAAAATGTATAAAATGACCAAAATGGGCATTAACTAAAAGTTTGTAGGCATGTTTTTTTTAATGATAGAATGAGTATTTATGTCATTTACCTATTAAAAGTTTGTAGCTAGTAGGAGTTTTTTCTTAAACGCTAGTACTAGTAGCTTTTTAATATAGAGTTTTTTCTCCTAACCTAAATGCTTCAAACTCTTTCAACCAAACAAGGCTTTTCATTGAGTATAAGTTTTTTCTTCAAAGCTTGAAGCTCGTAAACAGCTACTTACCAAAGATATCCTATATCCGGTTAAAATGTTTAAATAGATTTGAGAGATGTCTCAATACACCAAGCCTATATTATTTAAAAGTTTAGCCCCAAACCCTAACCCCGGATAATAAACTAATGGGCTTGCCTTTGGATATATTGTTTCTAACATGCTACGTAAGATTTTTACCCATATTTATTTCTCTCCAGCTTCTTAGGATTTTCTCATATGCACTACGTATTGTGGTTCTCATAGGTATTTAGTTACAGTTTATTATATATATACATGTTTTGTGTTTCAACATATTTATGATCGAAAAAGATGCATTACATATTAATGTGGCTAGAAAAGGAACCATGCACACAAACGACAAACATCCATCTATTTAATAAAAATGTGTTCGCATAATTGCATTCTTTGATGATTGTCTTGTTTTTATCTACCTAAGATAGGTGGAAGAATGTTAAAAATTTATTACAAGTGTTTAGTCATCTATGCATGTATCCAAAAAGTTGTATTTTTTAATCTTTATAGTTTACATTTTAACAAGTTCTTGTTTATTAAAAAAAAAAATACATGTTGGTTGTTGTTACTGTTGTTGATGTTGTTGCTGATCGTGTTGTTATTGTTGTTGTTGTTGTTGCACCTTTAGCAGGTAAGTCGTTATTTATTGTGTGGAAGTTTGAACATTTTAACACCAAACAACTAGTATGATAAAAAAAAGTAAAAATTTGGTCGTCGGATCGTTAGTTGCTATCGTTAAACAATCACTAACTTTATCTGTAAACCATTGTCATGTCATAATGGCAGTTTCCTCAAAACCACATCGTGTTAGAGTTTTACCTATCTCCAAGCACATATGACCATACATGAACCCCATGAAAGTCGTAAATTGGGTTGAAAAGCATGCAAGATTGAATAATGGGCACGGACAAAAAAGACGCCTGGATCCGTCACTACATGTGTGCAATATTATCAGTTAAACTAGTCAAGATAGACCGGTAGTTAGTACCTATCGAAGCAACCAAGCTTGTCAAGGTTTTTGTGAAAATTGTAAATACACAAGTGTGTAAAGCAGAATAATAATACATACTTCAATTGGTATATTTATCTTGCAGTTTTGGTTTTCCTAATAGAAACCATGGATTTGATTTTCATTGTTTACCAAGACATAAAATGGTTGGTTATTATTATATTTATTTATGGTGTAAATGAATAGTAAGTTCGTTACACCATGAATAAACACTAACATTTTTTTTTTCTTAAACACTTATTTATTAATAAATATATATAATTCTATAATAAATCATAAAATGGGTTTGTGGTGGAGTGGTTTGTGGTGCATTTGTATTCCCTAAGGTTTCAAGTTCAAAACATAGCAAGGGTAAAAAAAAAAATTCTTCTCAAACACTTATTTATTAATAAATATATATGATTTCATAATAAATTACAAAATGAGTTGGTGGTCGAGTGGTTTGTGGCTTTGTATTCCCTAAGGTCTCAAGCTCAAAACATGGGAACTGTAAGTTTTTTTTAAAGGTCCAAACACTTTTTTAATATATGATTTGATAATAAATAACATGGCTTAGAGGGTGTTTGGGATTGAGTTTGGAGATGCAAAAGTGCTTTTAGTCAAAAGTGCTTATTGGCTTATGACTTTTTGAAAAAGAGTTTTAAAAAAAGTGTTTGGATTAGCTTTTGGGATGAGAAACGTCAAAAAGTCAATAAATTGTTGTTTTTTTATGTGTTTCGCTTAACTTATTGTGAATATTGGTTGTATGGGTGGTAGATTTGTAATTTTTTTTTTCCAAAAGTCAAAAACCAAAAGCCAGGATTTCTAACTTTTCAAAAACATCTTTTCCACCCTTAGGCTACTCGGAGTGGGGGGGGGGGGGGGGAGAGGGGGATGAAGCGCCATGTGACACTTGTGGGACCCTTGTGGGGGGGGGGGGGGGGGGGGAATTGTGGGGAGTGGAAGGGGGGAAGAGGGGGAGGGGAAAGAAATAATATTATATTGTGTTAAAAAAAAAAGCTGGCCAATCAAATGGTGACACCTCACCCCCACGCTGGTGAGACCCCCACGCCCGCCCCTCCCACGCCACTATGGCGACGATATTCCCCCCCCCCCCTTCCCGCCCCCACTCCGGGCACTCTTAAAAGCCAAAAGTCAAAACAGAAAGTGCTTTTGGGTTACACAAACAACTTATTGACTTATTGGCCCAAAAAGCCAATAAGTTGTTTTGAAACTCAATCCCAAACACCCTCTTAGTATTCCTTAAGGTCCCAAGTTCAAAACATGGGAAGGGCAAAAAAAAAAAATTTCTCAAACACTTATTTATTAATAAATATATATGATTCCATAATAAATTACAAAATGGGTTGGTGGTCAAGTGGTTTGTGGTGCATTTGTATTCCCTAAGGTCTCAAGCTCAAATCATGGGAAGTGCAAGTTTTTTTTAAAGGTCTAAACACTTTTTCAATATATGATTTGATAATAAATAACATGGCTTAGTGGTAGAGTGCTTTGTGGTGCATTTCTATTGTTTAAGGTCTTAGGTTCGAAACATGGGAAGGGCAAAGGGTGGCGAGTCCATTTTTTTTATTCACAACATGTTATTAAGTAATAAATACAAATATACCCATGTTTATGTGAGATGTCGTTTTTAAATTTGTCACACCCTCAAAATCCACTTGCAGAGTTTTACCGCGAGGCGCATGACAAACCAGGATCCAAACCAACGATCACAATAAACAAGTCTAAATGAATATAATGCAATTTCAAAACATAGTTTAAAATCCCCGTTTACAGCGGAAGCTTATTCAAAACAGTATCTTAAAAGTAAACCAATTGTTCAACATATGAAAACCATGCGACTCTAACTAGACGCCGTGCAGACGCGTGCGCCCTAGTCCAGTAGTGCTACCTTAGCGACCTGAGAAAACATGTAAAAGTTTACGTCAGCACAAAAATGCTGGTGAGTTTACAGGTTTTGTAATCCAAGTACCAAGTCAACCTGTCCATACTATAACAAATCGAAAACCAGTGTACGCTAGCTAGGCGTATGTTTTGTTACTACCACGATTGGAAAACCATTACTAACTCGTAAACCAAATGTATGCCCGATGTAGTAACCCTGTTGTTCCTGTTGTTCCTGTTGTTCCTGTTTGAGACAATATGCACCCGCCGACCCTCCAAGTCGACGAGCGGGGTTGGTCACTCCCAATAGCGCTATTCACATTTCCCCGTTGTGCAAACCCGCACATTCATGGTTCCCCCCGGGACTTCCAAAGATCGTGTAGTACACAATAGAAACCCATAGTATGACAGTAGTTACCAAATAATCGTTTTAACACATGTTTTCTCCCCCGAAAATGTGAAACCAGTTTAAAAGAGGGGCCGTAAACTCACCTTAAGTTGCGTTACTTCGTAATACGAATAACTCAGCAGCTATGCTAGTCCCGTAAAGCGGCGACCTAACATATGACAGTTACAAGCACTTAGACTAATAACCCGCAGGTTAATTAGTCCCTAGATGTCCAGACCATAACCAAGTTCGTTTGAAAACACCGTGACTGTTTAACTGACCCAAAGTACAAGACTCGACATCCCATTGGTGACCCGAGACTCCCCGTGTTATGTTTACGCTCTCAAACATGCAATCATGCAATCACACTTAACATACGTTAACGCACAATAAGTTATAGCACATAGCTCACGTATCACCGAATTACATCCAAACATATGTTACCAAGTTATTAGATATGTTACGGGGTTCCTAACATGTTCCTACATGTCAAATCGGGTCTCGGAATGCTAATTTACACTTACAGCAGCAGTACACGCGATTAAGAAAAGTCAACTAGCATTTAGGTTGGTCAACTGGCATTTAGGAAGGCTAATCGCATGTAACTACTAGCATTTAGGGCTATACCACATGTAACTACTAGCATTTAGGGCTATACCACATGTAACTACTAGCATTTAGGCTATACCACATGTAACTACTAGCATTTAGGCTATACCACATGTAACTACTAGCATTTAGGCCCTACTCGCCTGTATCTACTAGCATTTAGGCCCTACTCGCCTCTAACATAGGCATTTAGCCTCCTAATCGCCTCTAACATAGGCGATTAGGATTGCTAATCGCCTGTAACCTTGCTGTTCCGGTTTTTCGCGCGTTTAACGCTCCAAATCAGATCCAGAACGTGTGTAACCATCCAATATCATCCCAAACACTATCCTAAACATGTTTCAACTAAAACCCTTCGTTTTGCCTCGTATTATCAGCCATGCATGCAATCACGTAATCCAAACACCATTCACATAGCATGCAACATCACACTAACATGCGTAACTATAACCCTAATAATCAATTACTCGGATTTCATTAACATAACATCAATATTATTCTGATCTAACATAATAACATGTCATTCATTCATCTTGAATCATAAAAACCCTAGCTTTCTAATCATAAACACACATAACACATGTATACTAGTTAAAATCCGATTAACAACACTTATTAACGATTTTCAGAAAGCTTTTCCGTTTTAGAACAGGTCTGGACTATTAGGGATTGAATAAAAACGTTTATAAACTTGCATGGATGAAAACCAAACCTTAGATTTGTAAAAGAATGATGGATTAAGCTTGAAACCTTGTGTTTTGATCAAAAATCGCGTTCCAGAGGTTGTGTGTGTGTTGGGGCGGGTTATGGGACGACTAGGGTTTGTATTATGAAGTTTATGAGGTCAAGTATGGTATTTATAGTCGTTTTTAGTCGTCCAGCACGTAACACGCGATTGTGCAGCCAGTACACGCGATTAGGGATCCTAATCGCATGATGTTCAGGCATTTGGGGCCTAATCGCCCCCTAGGGCACACGATTAGCCCCCTACTCGCCCCTATTGTTGCCTACTCGCCTCCCTTATAGGCGATTAGGCCTTCTTAATCGCCTATAGGGGCTGGTTTCGTGTGTTTTGCGCGTTAAACCCCGTTTTAACATATGTTAACACATATTCACATACCGACAAGTCACATAATGATTGTAAACACATAACACTTGTAAATACACATATTCACACTCGTTCACCAATTCCCGGGACTCGAGACTTGTATGTTCCGTATGCCCTGACGATCCTACAAATCGTCACCGTTTGTACACTTGGTTAAGGACTGACATCTAATGAACCTCTAGACCAACATCCAATGATCTTCTAGACTAAACCGATAGTTCCCGAACCATAACCCGACTTAACTAACCCAGTTAAGTACAATATACGCGTGACTCGCTAAGGTAGACTTTTATCTAGACAACGTTGTTAACCAGAATTTGCCGGGTGTCACAAAATTATTGTATGAAAATTGGTAGTTAGTTAGTTGATGATAGTTTTTTAGTGTTTTGGATACGACAAACTGTTATGAAGATTGTTTACGCCACAATGAAAAGGTGCGCAACGCGCGCCTCAAATCCCACTAGTTTTCATTAACTAACGTTCAAAATTCTGTCAAGTCCTTATAAAACAACTAAATTAACCATCATATTTGAAAAGTAATAAAAAAATAATAAATAATCACTCACCATCTCCTCCTTATATTGGATGGAGAAATGAAGATGAACATTATATGGGAGATAATGTAGAGAGAAATATATAAAGAATGAAAAAATAATGGAAGAGTAAAATCAGGTGATGAGATAAATTTAGACATTACCTTTTAATCTCCTTAAAAAGAAAAAAAAGTTCACTTATTTACAACATCTGTTAACCATAGGCTACTCTTTATTTTCATATGTAATATGAATATATATATATATATATATATATATATATATATATATATATATAGAGGGTAGGAATCCTAAGAGAACCAACCCCTATTTGAGAACTGAGAGAACCATTCTGAGCCACACATTTCATATAAAGGCAAATTTTTATTTTTTTTTTTTTGCTTTAATCGCACATTTTTATGCAAGGAAAAAAAAATTTTATTTTTTTTGAATTTTTTTTCATTTATACATATGCGTATATGACATATATACATATGTGTATATAGCAATTATACATATGTGTATATAGCATTTTTCAGCTATACATATGTGTATATTTCAGTTATACATATGTGTATATAGCATTATACATATGTGTATAATGCAATTATACACATGTGTATACTGAAAAAAAAATAAAAAAAAAATTTCCTTACATATAAAGCAGCGATTTTTGCAAAAAAAACAAAAAAAACAAAAAAACAAACAAAAAAAAATTGCCTTAGAGAAATGTGTGGCCCAGAATGGTTCTCTAGTTCTCAATTTGGGAAAAGGTTCTCATTTGAACCAAATCCTATGAATATATATATATATATAGGGGCGGTTATTCTACAAAGTAAAAGAAACGTGCGAAGGATGCGAAGGATCTTTGTACATGATAATTACGTAATGATAATTACGTAATGTTTTTTATGTTCATGAAAGCATTACGTAATTATCATTACATAATTATCATTACGTAATTATCATGCACTTTGTACATGATAATTACGTAATGATAATTATGTAATGTTTTTTATGTTCATGAAGGCATTACGTAATTATCATTACGTAATTATCATGTACAAAGTGATCCTTCGCATCCTTCACACGTTTGTATTACTTTGTATTTGATCCTGCCCCTATATATATATATATATATATATACATATATATTTTTGGCTCGTGAGCTGGCTCGGCTCGACTCGACTCGGTTTTAAACGAGCCGAGCTCAAACCCAATATTTGGGCTTGGTAAAATAAATGGGCCCGGCTCGTTTACATCCCTACTCGAGACTATCGCCTTAGGGCCTCTTCTAAAGGGTTTTCTATACATTGCAGCTCATCTCAAACTCGAGAAAGCTGGAACCAATCTAAACGGAAATCATATCCGATCCGCTATAAAATTAAGCAATAAACGGTAAACATTTCCATCCAATGTTAGAAGTTATCCATTGAAATAATATGTACCACCACAATTAAGTGAAAAAATATGTATACTCATATCAATACATTATCAAAAAACTAGCAAGCTAAATAACTTATATGACATGGGCTTGTTTAAACTTTGACATATTCACACAATTGTTATGAAAAACCAGTCCAAAACTATAATAATAATAATAATAATAAAAACAAACAAACAAACAAAGGATTTCAGTCTGTACGGAGAATATCCGATGATGATTGCGACTTAATGACCAAATAAGACAATGTCACCATTGAAGCCATTAACAATGTGAACTGTAACAAATAAAGATATAGTCAGTAAATGTCTAACAACATGCTCAGTTAATAAATCAAATGTCTGAATGATTCGAATGTTTTATGCAGTCTTAACATCTTCTCAGCCACTACAACAGTATTAGTGTCAGAAATTTGTGGCCGAATGAAGCAACCGTTTACGACGACAGACATAAGTCATAAAACAGCCGCAAAACAAGCCATGAATCCTTTCCCAATGAAGTGCACTTAGCAGGGATCGAATCGGGGACCTCCCCAGGAGGAAACCACAGTGGAGAATCCCCTGACCAACATATTGTCTCTAAATTAAAAGTTACCTAAAAGATTTAGTTAAATCGATTTAATTTGCCCCAAATTGGGCAGTTGCATAACTGTTTGGTCGCTTACTCGGTGGCAAATATAGAGACATGTTGTCTCTAATGTTAAAACTCATTTTGGTGGTTTTACGATTTTATTTTTTCGTAAATCTGTCGCAAAAGGGTATCAATGACTAATTTGTGATGGTTTCGACGGTCACAAATACCATGTTACATAGAGTCGAAGAAATCGATCGATCAAGTTGACATACCACAAGAGGAAGAGTGAAGAAACTCCAAATCGGCCACAAAGCGAAACAGAACCTGCAAATAAAACCTTAAAACACAAACTACAATTCTTAACACTTAAAAAAAACCACTATGGAGGTTTGTCTTACAAACAAAAAGACATGAGCCCGAGGATCGTCACAAATGTGAAACCATGTATCGCTAATATCTGTAAATTGTCACTTGATTTCCGTACATCCAATGCTAACACGCCTGTGTGCAAGAAATACACAATGTTCAAAATAACTCCAAATAGCCCAACATACATCTGCAATCTGCAAAGCATCGTAATTCATAAACGTTTTTTTTTTTAATAAACATAGTAGCATGAGAACTACATGTCTACATAATACACTTTATAATCAATTTAGTGGAAGAGAGAGTGTGATGTAACCATCTTATGTATCACATTAATAACACTATGTGCCACGGAATTATACATTATACAAACCGTTCTTACATATTATTGGTTCTGATATGAATGTCTCAATATAATTAATTCATATACGAGATTCTTTCATTTCAAAACTATTATTATGTTAATAATCGTGAGAACCATATAGGATTGAAGATGGTTATGTAACCGTCTTATGTATCACATTAATAACACTATGTCCTTCTGAGTTATTCAATTCATAACATATTGTTGATTCTGAAATGAACGTCCTAGCATAATTAATTGATATATTACATGCGAGTCATTCATTTCAGAACCAATATTATGTAGATAATCGTAAGAATTGTATAGGACGGAAAAGACAAAAAATAGTTATGTAAGCGTCTTATGTATCACATTAATAACACATACAAAATCATACAGTTCTGGAAGTTCTTAACATATTATTGGTTCTGAAATAAACGTCACAATATAAATAACTGATATACTACATGTGAGAGTTCATTTCAGAGCCGATATTATGTTAATAATCGTAAGAACTGTGGGAACCGTATAGGATAGACCATCTTTTTTTTTTCTCTCACCCACTACATCTGATTATTTTAAATGTACTATGTACAAGTGCAACATGCAGTTTTCACTATCTTCAACATATTATTAGTTCTGAAATAAATGCACTGCATTATTATACACATACCTTCTTATTCTGTCATCATGAAGCAAGAGGTAAACCAAATTCGATTCGCAATCGCCTAAATACACTATGAATACTGCACAAACAATCCAAACAACATTCTCAACAACCTCAATCCGAGTTCTACTTGTCGAAAAAACATGGGATTGAGCCGATAATGTAGAACACGTTTCATCTTCAAGATCATCGCCACTCGAAGCATAGCCATGGCTGTACCTCTGTCTCATATTTCGACCGGTCGGGGTTCCATTCCCATCCGACATTGATTTTTCGCTTAATTTTGCCTGAATTCGATCTCAGATTGCCATTTATGGACTGGGATTGTTGCTGATTGAAGTGAAAATGTGTTTGGAAAAACAGAGTGAGTTGCAAAGTAATTGAGGGAAACAGGGGAATGTGTTTTTGGTTGTTGGGGAAGGCTGGATTCGTTACTTCTATATTGAGTGAAACAATGTTTCTTTATTACTTTTTAAATCTTACTAATTTCTATTTCTATTTCTATTTCTATTTTTTTTTTAAATTATGTAACTTAAATAGCAAAATTAAATCCACTTTTTGATTTTTGATATTTAAATTTGATGTTAAGTTACAACTTTTTTTTATATTTATATTATTGTTATGATTATAGGTATCATTAATTTGATGTCAAATAAATAATTTTATTGATCAAGTATATTAGAATGTTAATGAAAAAAGAGTTGTATTTGTGGTTAAAAGTTAAGATCAAATACACAGTGAAAGAAAAATAGGAAGTCATAGAAAGGGTATCAAACGGACTCTAATTGAACTCATTCAAGCGGCATTGGAATCGTCTTATCGAACCCTACGATGTTAGTTTTTAGGTCTTCGTTTTTTGGAGTTTTAGCTTGTAGTTTTTAGAATATGCGTTATATCATTGTGTCTTTTATGTACGATTGTGTCTTTTTCTTATTTTCATCATTGTGTCTTTTTTCTTCAGCATTGTGTTATATTTTTTGGCATTGTGTTATATTTTGTGGCTTATTGTGTCATATTTCATGATCTATTGTGTTTTTTGTATCTTTCTCACCCTTCTCATTTTTTGTAGCCTTTGTAGAATAACTCAAACCCTTGTGGTTAATTGAAAACTATATTACAATCTATCTATATATATAAAAGAAAACGTATATGCTGACGTGGCGTGCAATGAAAGTCTCAACCTCCTCTTGAGAGTGCCACGTGGTATCATAATTGAAGATTTTAGTGTTTTTGAACTATTTCCTTTTTTATTAAAAAAAAAAAGATAAACATAAAACCCTAAATTAAATTGAGTTATTTTAGAAAAAAAAAATTAAAATAAATTTAAAATTTTCTCTCTCATGTTTCCTCCCATAATTTTTAAACGTTTATATATTTTATATATGAGATTTTTAAAGAAAAAAATTACACCAAATTAACGAGCGTTTTATTATCTTTCCAACGAGTACCATAGTTCTATATAAAAAACGGAGAAAATCGACTATTTTTTGTGGGGTTTCGTTTATACAGGAAAAAAACACACAAAGTGTTCATGTTATTCATTAATCATGTTTTTTTCTTTTAAACCAGGTTCTTTTCTACGATGTTGAAAATCAGCCCAATCGCCATGTTATCATTGGAAATTTAGTAGGTATACTTCATCAAGAGAAGTTAGGAGAAAGAATCGCGCAACACTGCAACACATGGGTGTCACCTTATAGCAAGATTATTTTTTTATTTATTTAATTACAAGAGTAATCATTATTACAATTAGTATTAGTATTATTAGAATGGTTATATTTTTCAACCCCGGGACGCTCCCGGAAAGAATTGATAGTTGCTGACGTGGTGTTCAATTGTGGCCTTAACTATCTCTTGATTATGTCACGTGGCATAATGAGATGCAATGATTACAACTTCCAACTTAAGTGTTTGTTTAGTTGATTAGGTTAGGAATTATAAGAGCCATTAGAATGTGAGAAATTAGAGAGACGTGATGAGTTTTTTAATAGTTGCAGCTTACATAAGTGATTCTTTAGATGATTACTGATTAGGTTTTAGATTAGGGAATATGAGGTATTACTGATTAGAATACTATGAACATGCAATGATTGAGAGATTTTGTGGTTAGTTAATTTAAGCCATTTGCAATAGGTTATCACGTAAAATTAGATTTTTCAACCCCGGGACCCTCCCGGGGTAATCAGCTAGTGGCATATATGTAAAATAGTTGTTAATATATTAGGAGTTAAAAGTATAATTAATTAGAAACCGTATCCAAATTGTGTTTTAGTAGTGTTTTAGTAAATTATGAATTCTCAAATTAATCTATAATTTTTGAGTTATAAAAGAAAATTTGTAAAATTATATAAACATAGTTAGCACATTACGAGTCATCTTAGATTTACAATTCGAAAAATAGTGGATTTGATACTTATTTGACTCTAAATGACAAAAAGTATGTAATGTAATGTCATGTGAAAATGATGAGTTTAACTAGTCTATTTTATATAATCATATGAAAACCACCCGTTATGGTTTCACATCCACGCTACATGGCATAGGCTTGGTGCGTTGAAAGCTCCTTCATGGGTGTTGGGGCGTGAAGATTCACCGTCATGACTTCTTGGCGTGAAGTAAATTTTGGGTGTCCATGTGGCCAATAAGGGAGCAACAAATTTCACCTTTTTATTAAGTTTTTTGTAATTTATTTAATTTAAATCTTGTTTTAATGAATGATATATAGACTAGTGGATTCATTACACATAAAATTTAAAAAAAAAAAAAATAAAAGGTCATCCCTCCATGAGAATGATATAACAATCAATTTAATTTTGATGAGATATGTTAAAACTAATTAAACCATAACACATACCCCAAATAAGAAGAATAATGACATCATCTTTTAAGATAAGGACATCATGTTCAATTTTTTCATTCTTCTTATTAATAGGTAACAAGGGCCCACCATTACTTCCATACACGATTACCAGTGGCCCATGGCCATCAATGTGTTCATTCCATCCATACAAATTACAATGACATCTCATAACCTGTAATGTAGAGTTGTATGCAAGCAAAACGCCAATACAAATTATCTATTTTCATTACGTAAAACCCCAACTACTAATACTAAATACCAATTAAAAATTGTATAGGTATAAATGAATCAAGTCGAGTTGTTGGTATATTTTTTTACTTGAAAAAGTATACAAAATAATGCAACACGAATGTTTGGAAGACAAGCAATTGGAAATAAAGAATTAGACAACTTTAGCTAATGGATAAAAAAACAATCAAATAACATTAATTAAAAGATAAGATAATATATTTCTATGACAAAAATGTTCAAATTACTTCTAAAAACAACAAAGTTATCTGTCAAAGGCTCCCACTATTGTTGTTGCACATGGTCACCAGATCCAACAATGTTGCATACAACACATCTAAAGACAAATGACCTAAATATCTCTTTGTTTCACCATCCAAATCCTCTCTTTGAAGCTTGTATTCCTCTGCTGTCTCGTTCCCCGCCACCAACCACCACGATATGCCACCTTCAGTGTCTTCCGGATCAACCTGTGCCACCAGTCCTACCACTTCACCCTGATCCAGCTCAAAGGACAAACTTAAGAAATCTCTACTCGCTTTCATTCCCACGATCAAAGCTTCTTCATGCAACCAACGAATTATTTGACTCGCAACCTGTTTTAAATTCATAATTTGAACACATAAATTTCATTTCTACACAATAGTGATAATGTTTTTCTTTATATACATGAGGAGGAGGTTCTATTAAAAATGAAGTGACATCGTATGAAAGAACCTGGACCTTTGATAAGGCGAATCAATGCCAAACATGAAATAACTTTTATATACTTCATTAAGTTTTCTTTTCTTTTTTTTTTTTAATTATACCATATAATCAAGCATTTTGTTCTCTTCAATTCGAGTATAGCATTGCCATATTTAAGAGAATGATAGTAATAGGGTTGATGCACTGTCCTATTTTTTATGCTTTAGTCAGACGCAACCCCCCCCCCCCCCCCCCCCCAAACGGTACACAAGCACGTCTTGGTGGCTTCTCACAAATTTTAGGATTTTAATCCCTTTAAGTATAAGCACCAAATGTTTGTGTATGTGTGAGTATATTAAAAGTTATACCTGCTGGAGAAGTATGACATGGAGATCAGCCAAATTGCATTCAAATCTGTTGATAGAATAACTGTTTTCTGATTTCCCTTTAAAGAGACCGACAACATTTGGAGCACCTTCCCCTTCTATGGTTATGCAATCATCATTTACGACAACTTTAGTTAGAAATTGTGACGAGGATGCCACGTAGGATGAGGTATGAAGAATCGACTGAGGAACATCAACCACCAGTGTCCATGTAGACGTACGTGAATGCCATGTAGGATGAGACATCAAACGAACATATGATACACTCCTAGCCTACATGTGGCATAAAAGAAGAATCATAATATTAATAACAAAAAAAAAAAAAAAAATACATTAACATGCCAAGTTAATAGAAGAAAATTTAAAGTCGTTACCAGATCTTCTAGTTTTGTTAGAACTTTAGATGAAAATATTCTGTGAGCCAGAGACATACAAAAATGACCAAGAAGGTTTGACCCGTCTTTTGGTGGTTGACCCAACAGACTTCTGTTCTTTGCACGAACAAACACGTGTTCATGAAATAACTGTTTCAGAAGAATTTCTGAACTGATTCTATTAGGAAAATATGATTGCTTCTGTATTTCTTCACCTTCAATCAACGGTGTGACATCGTCTTCGGATGATGATGTCACAAGCGAAATGAAAACAGACGCTTCTTGATCTATATTTAACTGCAAATGGTTTTCTCGAATACCCGTCACATTCACTCCTAATGATGGGACAAATGCTTCTTGATTTATCAAATTAAAAACCTATATATAGCCCATAAAAAATTAATAAACAAATCATCTATCTTTATTCATTCCTGATGTAATAATAATATCAATATAATTACCTGCTCATCAAAAACGGCTCGATGAACTTCACGAAGGTCAGAATGCCTTTTCTTTACACTGTCATCGTCACTTTCAGCCTCTTTATCAGTTTCTTCGGAAAATTCTGAAATTTTGATATTTGGTCCTTTTATAGCATTATTAAAACTTGTATTAACAAATCCAAACTGAAGAGTGTGACATGCTTTTGACGACAAATTCAAAGCAAGCATTCCAGCATTGTCATGTTCCACACGAACCGTGGATAGGGGAGATTGGCGAAACACGGATTTTGGATCGAATAATGTATTATCAAATAAATCAATGTAAAACCCTTCATTTCCAGCAGCAGTTGCAGCCATCCGATGCCTCTTAATTTTCCAATTCTGTTGCAATCTATTAAGCTAGTCAGGATATTGAAACAACGAAAAGTATAATATAAAAATAATAATAATAATAATAATAAATTATTAAAAACTGACCTAATTAACGCTCCATAGAATCTTGCTTCTCTGGCAACTTGTTTCTCTAATGATTTGGCGGATTGATTAAAATACTTACCTAGTTGCTGAAAAGGACAATTTTTCAAACAAATCAGGTTATTAAGAACCTCATAAACGAGTGTAATTTGATCTACTTTATTGTAACTTATAAGGGTATCTTAGTCTTTACCCGGAAGCATTGTAGTTTTGTTGCGGTAGATACTGCAAGGTCAGACAAGAGTTCATTGGGTAACTGTTTCGGTCTGACCATATTAGCCACTGTGACAGCATCATTAGCTTCAACCTACAAACAAAACTTATTAAGGTAACATTATTATATATTCCTTATATACAAATAAAAGTTGGATATAACTATTTGACTTACGGTGTTAATGAGATCAATAATAACAGAAAGCTCCTGGTGAGCCAACTGTAGATTCTCAATCATGTTCTGCCATGGCCACGGTTGTGATGACGTATCTTTAGAAGCAGAAGCAGAAGCAGTTGCATCACCTTTTTTCTGCTTCTTGTTTATATCTTCCCTCTCTACAGCCCAAGCAAAATCTATTCGCCGAATTAAATTCACTCTGTTATCATCGTAACTCAAATCTCTGCAAAAATCATATTAAAAGAGTCAGAAAAAGATCAACTGGAAAACTGTCAAATTTAAGAAGGTGATGTTCATACGGAGGGAATCTCTCAGCTCCATTTTCTTCAATTACTTCTAAACGTTTGACTGGGAGCTTGTCAAGAGAGATACTCAAATCCCCGTCCATTTCCTCGAAAGTGTTTAGCAATATTTTTCACTGCGTAAAATAAAAAAGAGTAAATATAGCAAATACACGCCCAATTCATCATTTTTAAATATATTGCTACAAGTTAACCCACGTTTGGACTTTGGACATACGTTCAGTATGATCATATTGCTACAAGCTTATGTCAAAAAATGGGGACACCAAGTGTGATCAATGTCACTGTCTCACTGACTCACTGTATTGTAAGTTAACAACCTTGTTTAAAGAACTTATGTAACAGTAGTGCATAAGCAAACAGTGTTGGATAGCTACTTAGGGTTTAAAAAACTAACTTAGGGTCTAATTTCTAGATCAACATTCAGCATTTAAAACTAATCATCACAAGTAACATATATAAAAAAAAATTAACCTCAAAATCATGATCTAGCATTTACTGGTTCAAAGGGGTGCTCATCAAATCGGGATTCGGGTTCTTCGGGTTGGCCATTTTTTAAACTGAATTCGAATTCAAACAACGGTCGAATTCAAATTGTTCAAAACCGATTCGAATTCGAAAGTACAGACTCGGTTTGAAATCTGGTAAATTCGAATTCATCCGAATTACATAAAAAATAAAAAACAGTCATCCATTTCTTTCTCTTCTCAGACCTTTCAAAAACCCAATAAGAAAAAATCCAGCCACTTACAAATAATATTCTAAACAAATATTATGCGAACCAAATGGTGAACAAAGAAATTAACAACAGATTTAAAATATCTAACTAAAATCCAATCATTAGGTCAGTAATTCTAGAGTGAGTTTGAACGATGGGTAGACTTGATGTTGAGAAGTGAGGGTGACGGTTAGGGTTCACGACTGAATACTAATACGACATGAGATCAGCAGTAAAAGACTTACAGCAGCTAGTGTTCTTTCCTGTTTGAGGAAAATATTACGTTGACTGGTTGGAGTTGAGAAACCAGTTGAGTACTCAAGAAATGGAGAAATTAAGTTAAATTTGATGTTTCTGTCTGCTGTTTGAAAAATGAACAGATCTTTATTCATTAGCCCACTATTCAATGACCCATATCACATATCATTTGAGTGCATAGTCTAGTATCTAGAAGCCCAAATATACCTATATATGTAATATATAAAATTTAAAAAATCTATTAATTAGTATTCGCTTAATCGGTTGATATTCGAAAATCAAATTTGGAATTAGGTTCAGATAAGGATTCGATTTGAATATTCAATCGAAACAAGTTTTGGGTTTTCCAAGTCCGGTTTGTATAAAGAATACCCCTAGCTTATACATACATTAGAGCTATTAGAACATCTACATATAAATGCTACTATATACTCATACTAAAGTAAAAATTTATCAAGCCAGAATTAACTATACCTGGAAATGGTCATTTTGGTTCATGACGGACCGTCAGAATGAGTTTTGACAACAATGGGTATGGTTTGAAACATGCGGTTTTAAAAAAGATCGCACAATTCTCCTGCATAGTTGCAGCACCCGTTGAGGGTGATACTAACAGTGCAGAAGACGAAATAACCAGATAGTACAGCCATTGGAAGATTGGGAAGACAAAAACACACGCAGTGAAAGTAGAAAGCAAATTAACATACTCCTATAGGCGGGCTCCCTATTCAAGTTCACCAGATTTATTCTTTTACTAACAAGAACTAAAAAAAATAAAAATAAATAAATAATAAAAAATAAAAACACCAACACAGCAACAGCAGAATTTTGATAATCAGGGAGCTTGAGATTAAAAAACTAGAAGAAGCCCTATTCCAATCACTAAATAAAATTAATTACCATCTCCACATGCTTGGATAGTTGGACCGATAATTAAGCGCCTCGGCATTCAAATCTTAATCATACATATACATGTTACACAGACATTAACAAAGATTTATACAATTGGCTCTAATTAAATTAACTATAAAACTAACACACATACGTCTACATTCGGCATTCAAATCTCAATCACTCTGGATCTACAAGTCCATTACATGAATAAGCCCAGTCCGTTAAACCGAGGCTTTAAAACCGAACAAAACACAATATTTACCGTAGAATTATAAACTTGAGAAGTGGATCAAATAGGTGTTTGCAGTGGGTTTCAGGAACAATTTAATAAAAAATAAAATAACCCTTAAAACATTTGGAGAATAAACCTAAAAGTAGCACTTAGAAAATAAAATAACCTTAACATGAACAAGCGTGAGTTTGGTGCGAGTTTAAGTCGAGTCAAGTGCGTCAAAAGATGGTATGGTGCTATCCGTTTCCATGTACATATTCGTTCCGAGTGTAGACTCTTTTTGTGTTTTTATTTCGTTTCTGTGGGGGTGGGGGTATACTAATGAGGATGACACCCTTGGGTTGGGGGCTCGGGTTGGGCAAGTTATTATTGGGCCATTTTCGGCCTTTTGTTCTTATGTGTTTTCACTGTGCGGCTGCTGCAAATATGTGCAGCCCGATAATGGTCATTCCACGGCTGATTATATGAGTGTTCAAAATAGGGTGGGGTTTGAGTGGTTTATTTGGTGTGTGTGCGTCTTGGTGATAAATGTGCACCGTGACGGCAGGGGGTTAGCACCTTGCGTGAGTTTGGTGTGCGTTAATTGGGTCCAGCGCTTTATCAGTTGGTGTGGAGCTAGCGGGCTCGGTGGACATTATCGGTTCGTGTGCTGCTTCATTTCGTGTTAAAAAAAAAAAAAAAAAAAAATCTTTATTTCTTGGGGGTTGGTGGTTATTCGTGCAGATTAGTTCTCCTCGGGTTGGGCAAGTGATCAAGATGTCAATTCACAGGGTTTATGTCTATATATGGACTGTATGTTTTGATATCGCTATATCGGGTCTTTAAATATCTCAAGGGTCAGCCAAAGTCCGTTCTGCATCACTACTTGGATTGCCTTCGGCTCTGTGTTACAAGCGTTGTCACATTCAGGCTGTTTATTGCTTCTGTACTTGGGTTGCAACAAAGTCTCTAGGCAGATTAATTTTCAGAATTGGGGTCCGGCATTCCGAAGCAACAAAACACATATATAGCATTAATGGTGAACACATTAGACCAGTGCCTTAAATTAAGGGCTTGTGGATCCGTTGTAAGTCAAGGTGGTTGGGTGGGGTAATACAATATTCAGGAGAAAACAATCCTAAACACCTACTTTACCACGGTGAAATTTTATTGCTGTCTTTCTGGTTGTTTTTGCTGCTGTCCGGGTCCGTGATCAGGTCATACTTAGCACAGAAGTGGATAATATGTGTAGGGAGGTATTGGAAGTTATGTAGGATATGGGTATCTATGTAATTTTGGGCGATTTGTTGTTGGATTGTAAATAGCTGGCCAGCAACCTGCTGGTCGTTTGGGTTTTAATCAAGTTTCGTTTGGCTGTTCAAAAAAATAAATAAAATAAAATAAAAACAGCCTACAGCGCAATTTACTTCACCATGAGAACAATTTCCTAATGATAAAGATAAATTAATAGCATTTTTTTATTATTATTCCATAACAGAAACAAACAATTACATAGTTTTGACAGTTGCATATAAATCTAAGGTTTAAATATCAAAAGCACAGTTGGAGAGGTTAGGTTTAATCAATAATTACATAATTTTTTTCACTGGGTTCCTTTTTTTAGGTGTTTCAATTTCATATGACCAAGCATAAAAATTTCGGGTCGGTCGGATCGGGTCAAGGGTTCGGGTCCGTAACATCAATAATTAAATCACCTAATAACATGATTAACATCAATAAACTTACAAACAATTGAAGATTCGTTTATGTAAAAATGTTTCAATAAACTTAATAAACTATCGCCTAATAATAAGTAATAACAATAGTAAACTTCACTGTACAGAAACATCAAATTTCAATAAAGTTGAACATCAAATTTCTATCACCTAATTAATCCCTAATAACATTAATAAATTATCGCTTAATAACAATATAACATGATTAACATCATTACATCAATAAACTTACAAAGCCAAGCAAAGGAGAGGAGCCGGCGGCAATCAGCAGAGCTGCAGAGGTCCGAACTCCGAAGGCAGTCAACAGAGCTGCAGAGGTCAAGGAGGTCTGAGGAGGAGGGTAGTGACTAGCGGCGGAGAGGAGATCTGAGGAGGAGGGGGCGTGTTTTTTGTTTGGAAAGAGCCAAAGAGGATGTCTGTGTTGTGTGTTTGGAAGAGGAAGGAGAGGTCAAGGGTTGACTAGGTTTTGTTAGTTTTAAACCAAAAATTAAAAAAAAAAAAAAAAAGAAAGAAAAAAAAAGTTGGAAACAAAAAATTATTTGCGCGGAACGGGAATCGAGCTGGATTCACAAGTATGTTTATGGCGGGAGTTTACCACTAAGACAACTACAATTTTTTGTAATGGGTTCCTTTGATAATTTTCTTATGGGTTCATTTTTTTTTCTATATACATTTAAATACTTCTATTTATCAAAGCTTTTATGCATTGGGTAGTTGTACACTCTGCTTTAGATGTTATACTGGTGGTATATCAAAGCTTTTATGCATTGGGAGTCGGAAGTCACCGGGGGTTCGGAAGTCACTGGTTTCGGGGGGTCGAAAACCAGTTTCGGGGGTCGAAACCCTATATTTTCAAAATTTTATATACGGATACTATATAATCGGAACTTCTGCGCGAAAATCCGGGGGGTCGGCCGCCCCTCCCCGCCCCTACAAACCTGCGACACTGAACATGCATGTCAAACATTGTTCAAAGGTATTTATATTGTTAGTGTGTGGAGGTCAAACAATCACCAAGTGCTAATTCCTTATCCTTAGCATTTCTTTACTTTGCTTATTTGATTCTAATAAGAATACGTTTGTTTAATCATGTTTATGAGGAATTATATGTTAGAAACTATATGCTGCTGAATGCAACCTTAAGTTACCTAACTCTGAACCTATACATCAACATGCAGCAGCCAATAAGCAAGACTTATGGTTATGACTAACCTCTTTTGTACAAATCATCTAAGGGTGATGATACTTGACTGTATAACTGTATAAGCATGTAATAAAACGTTGTACGGCTTAATATATGACAGCCGATATTATTGCTATTAACAAAACATGGTCACCGGATTTACCCCGCCGCAACGCGCGGGGACGACATCTAGTTTATACTAAAAATTACAAACCGAGTGGGTTCCCGGGAACCCGCCGAATAGGCTATAAATCCGCCCCTGGGTCCAGGAACAATAAAAAACCGAGACAAACTTGCTTGACGGAAATATTGTTAACACTTAATAAACTGAATCACGCAAATATGTAAAGATTATGTTATGTTTCTTTCATATAATGGATAACTACATGTAATCATGTATCAGAAAATATGCTTTGGTCTTTTATTAAGTAATGGACTATCGAAAAGCAGCCATGTTTAACGTTTACCTTATCAAACAGATCAAAATAACTGATGAAGAAGTTAGACTATTAGCTGCAGCATTCGCCACTGAACTCAAGCTCAAATAAGTAAACCTGCAAAGTGCAAAGAACAACATATTAGAAAGATGATGAATGGCGTTACAAAATACACCTGTAGTAGCAAACTTAAAAACAGAAGAAGTTATAATAAATTACACGAGCAACAACAGATTAAGTTGATAATTAACATAAGTTATAACAGAAGTCATAATTGACGACCTGAGGCAGATCCGTAGATGACGAGTTGTCTGGAGGAGAGGAGTCAGGGACCGTGGCGTGTTCTGTGTTCTGTGTTCTATGGGAATTTCAGATTTGTGTTCTCATTCCTCTGTTTTCTTATCAAACTTCAAACCCTAGGTTTTTAATTAAAAAAATAGAAAGAAAATAAAAAGAATTGAAAAATGTTGGGGAAGGGGTGATTTTGACTGGGATAAAGTGGAGTCTTCGGGTCAGTCGGGTGGCCTGCTGAATGCCTGGAATACCAGAGTGTTTCGCAAAAACTCTGTTATTTCGGACCAAAACTTCCTGCTCACATCGGGATACTTGGTTGAGGATGGATCCGTCATTAATATTATGAATGTTTATGTCCCGCAAAAGGCCGTCGCAAAAAGAGTGTTATGGGATAAGATTCAGGGCGTTATGAATGGCTTACAAGGGTTATGGGTTCTTTTGGGGGATTTTAACTCGGTTCGGTGGCCTGAAGAAAGGAAGAACTCTCGGTATCACAGGGCTGCCGCGTCCGCTTTTAATGATTTTATTGATTCCGCTGGGTTACAGGAGTACATTATGCGGGGATGCAAGTTCACCTTTATGGCAGCCAATAACGGTGACTTCAAGGCGAGTAAAATAGATAGAGTGCTTGTATGCCAGGATTTCTTCAACCGATGGCCTTTGGCTTGCCTTAGAGCTCTTCCAAGAGAGCTAACGGATCATACGCCTCTGCTTTTATCTATGGTGCAGAATAATTATGGGCATAAACCCTTCCGTTGGTTCAACTCTTGGCTTGAGAGATCGGATTGTGATTAACGCCTGGAACGAATGCTATTTTGACGGTAACCCCGATTTGATTATTACTAGAAAGTTCAAGCACGTCAGAAAGCATATTACCAAATGGTGGGAGGAGGTTTGTATTAAGGAAGGTGCTCATGTTCATTCTCTCAAAAGTGAACTGGAAAGTATTGAGCGGGCTGCTGAAGATAGAAATCTGGAAGAGGATGAAGTCTGGGTATGGGGCGAATGTAAGAAAGATATTCTTCGGTTGAATGAGTGGAAATGTCGGGACCTAAAACAAAAATCGAGGGTGAGATGGGCCGCGAAAGGGGACGACAACTCTGCTTTTTTTCATCGGATTGTGAACGGAAGGAAGGCGTCTAATGCTATTCCGGGCCTTATGGTGGAGGGTAATTGGGTGACGACGCCTTCGTTGGTTAAAAAGCATGTGTTTACTTTCTTCAGGAATATGTTTTCAGATAAGCATCCCTCTCGGCCTGTTCTGATGTGCCCTGGTCTTAAAAAATTATCAGCTGCTGAAGCCGATTTTCTGGTTCAGCCATTTGATAAAGATGAAATTAAATCCGCTGTTTTTGAATGCGGATCGGATAGGGCTCCGGGTCCTGACGGGTTTAATTTCTATTTCATAAAGCACTTCTGGGATACATTGGAAAATGATTTTCTAACTCTTTTTAATTCTTTTTTCGACAATGGCCAGATTAGCAGAGGCTGTAGTACGGCATTCGTTACCCTTATCCCGAAAACTAAAGTCCCGGTTGGCCTGAAAGATTATAGGCCAATAACTTTGGTGGGTGCGATTAGTAAAATTATTTCGAAGGTTTTGGCCGAACGGTTGAAGAAATATATCGGTAAGATTATTTCTGATTCTCAGACGACTTTTTTGAAAGATAGATTTATCTTGGACGGTCCTCTTATTATTAAGGAGATTTACGGTTGGTTGAAAAAAGAATAACAAGCGGGCGTTTTTGTTGAAAATCGATTTTGAAAAGGCATACGACAATGTCAACTGGGGTTTTCTTCTCTCTATTATGGGGCAGATGGGCTTTCCTAATAGATGGAGGTTATGGATTAAGGGTATTTTGGAATCCTCCAGATCGTCTATTTTGGTGAACGGGTCTCCGACCTTCGATTTTCAATGTCATAAAGGGATTCGGCAAGGGGACCCTTTGTCCCCTTTCCTTTTTATAATCGTCATGGAGGCTTTCTCTTGTATGGTTCGAAGGCGTGCAACTTGGGAGAGATTAAGGACCTTCGTAATTTATATGGAGGCCCATCGATTTCACACTTATTATATGCCGATGACGCTCTCTTGATGGGGGTTTGGTCTAGAGAAAATATTATTCAGATGGCAAGGCTGCTTAGAATTTTCTATGTGTGCTCGGGTTTAAAGATTAATATCCGTAAGTCCCACTTATTTGGAGTTGGGGTTACTATGGACGAGGTTAGTGACATGGCGAACGTATTAGGGTGTAAGGTGGGCGATTTTCCTTTTGATTATTTGGGTATTAAAGTAGGGGCGAATATGAATAAGAGTCAGTATTGGTCTCCGGTCATTGAAACTATTCAAAGGCGGCTTGCTTTGTGGAAGGCGAACTTGCTATCTATGGGTGGTAGATTGACTTTGATCAAGTCGGTTCTTGCAAGTATCCCGGTTTATTACTTATCCCTTTATAAAGCTCCTATCAAGGTTACAAACCTAATAGAACAACTGATGAGGAATTTTCTGTGGGGTGGCTCAACGGAGGATAGAAAGATGAGTTGGGTTGCTTGGGATATTGTTACAACGTCAAAAAAGAACGGGGGTTTGGGTGTTTCAAAACTGAGGGATGTTAATATGGCATTGCTGGCAAAGTGGGCTTGGAGGTACAAAACGAGTCCCGATTCTATATGGACAAAGGTGGTTCGTATGTTACATAGTGGGAGAGGCCGTTGGGAGTTCCTTCCGATTAATAATAGAGTTAAAGGTTGTTGGCAGAATATCATTAAAGAGGTTGGTCGTATGAAGTTGAACGGTCAACCTCTGTCTTCTTTTATTCGTCCAAAAATGGGAGATGGTAAACTCGTTCAATTTTGGTCAGAGGTTTGGATTGGTAATTCTGTTCTAAAAAAACAGATGGCCGCGCTTATTTAGTTTGGAGGCGAATAAATTTTGCACTGTTGCAGAAAGGTTAAAAATGGTGTCAAACTCGCTGACTTTCTGTCCGCAGTGGAGGAGGGGTCTGGCTACTGTCGAGGAACTCTCGGAAATGCAAGACTTGGAGTTTTTGTTTGGTAATCTTTCTTTTACAGGTTCGCAAGACGTCTGGTGCTGGAACGGATATGGGACAGATGCTTTCACGGTCGCAGCCGTTAAAAATATGATAAAGAAAGACACGGAATTGCCGAGGAATCAAAAAATGAACTGGGTGACGTGGGTTCCCAACAAAGTCAACCTGTTCATATGGCGCGCAGAAATGAAAAGGATCCCAACTAAAATAGCTCTTCAACGCAGGAACATAAACATTCCAGATTCGCTATGCAGTTTATGTGATTCGGAAGCCGAAAACGTGATTCACTTATTCACAGGTTGTATATTTGCTGATGCTGTTTGGGCAGCCGTTGGGAATTGGTGCCGTATAGGGCCTATCATGCTGTTTGATTTTGATGATGTCGTAGATATACATAATCTTTCTGCAGCTAATAAATGGGGGAAGAAAATAATTAAAGGTATAGTAATGACATCCTGTTGGGCGATTTGGATAACGCGAAACGCCAAAGTGTTCCAAAACAAGATTCCGAAGGTTACCGAAGTTTTGATTTTGATAAAGTCTTGGGCATATTTATGGTTAAAGAACAGGTCTAGGTTCAAGTCTATCGTATGGAAGGATTGGGTGACTTATCCCCTGTATATGTTGTAATCGCTTTGTTTTTGCGGTCCTTGATTTGAGGACTCGCTCGTTTCTTTAATGAAGTTTACCATTCAAAAAAAAAAAAAGACTGGATGTAGTGAAGCGCGATTCAGACGTGATTGTATAACATCGCACCCCCACACCGCTATAGGGGGCGACATCTTTCAAAAAAACAGGACAGGCGTTATATACATAACGTTGTGTAACAATTGAACCATCCAATAATTGCTTGGCACGTGGATGAGGGCAACGTTTAAACTTTTAAACGATCAAATATGGGACCGTTGGTTTTTTGTTTAATTAAAACGGTAATTTTTTTACTTTATATATATATACACACTACACAAATAAACACACAACACAAACAAACATATTCAAACTAAAAAACACAAGTCCAAAACACAAAAATGTTTCCCTACCGTGCATCTTTTGGGGTCCCGTCTCGCCTGAGCAGTTCAAATCCTACGCGGCCAAACACTACCCAACCGCCACCCAATATTAATTGGGGCGATTTCGACGTGAACACATTGGGATACGCTCAATTACTTGGCATGCCGGGTCAATTTTTTCAAGGGCCAATGGGGTTTGCGTCAAACATGAACTCAAGAGGAGCCAGAGCTCGTGCCTGAAACTCAAGGCGAGCCCGACCAACCACGTCAACCCGAGGATTCTCAACCGGGGGGGGGGGGCGCAAGACGCTCGCACAAAAAAAAAAAAAGAAACTGACGCGCCTCGTCAGAAAAAGAAGTATGAGCGTTGGGCGAAAAACGAGGAGTTTGCTTTAGCACGGGCTTGTCTCAACATATCGGAGGATCCCGAAGTTGGTTAGTATTTTTAATCGTATATATATATATAGTTATATGTATTTTTTCGGATGTTTTTTATGTTAATCTGTTCAATTTTTTTAATATAATATTTTTTTGGAGCGAACTATCAAGAAATGTCGTTTTGGATAAGAATTCGAGAGCTATTTTTTAACACCATGGGTCGAGGGGAATATCAGGACAACGATTCGATATCGGGAAAGTTGTGACATCCGTCACTTTTCTTTGTATTCTTCTTATAATTATATGTACGTTATACCGCAATTAATAAGACGTTACATTTTCATCATTTTTGAACTTTTAAAAAAATATTCTGTGACACATTCGGGTTCGTTTTATCATAATATAAGTTAATTATAATAAAATAATAGCTAAAACCTTGTTAAAAAAATAAATGCTTGGGACGGGGTTCGAACCCGCGTCCCAAGCCGGGTCTATGCACACCATACACAAACCAGCTGATCTACCCAACATGTTTGACAAACTTCCTATGCGTATTATTCTTATATGATGTTGATAAATCCACAGTTGACTTGGAAAAGTCAACTGTGGTGATCGAACACACAATCAAAGCAAATTACACCCATGATTGATCTATATACGGCATGTTTGACTGATTTCCTGTCAATTACGCGTCCTATTGATGATTCATTCATACCAATTTTACACTATTTCGCGTCATTGCATTCAAGAACGAGTCAACTTACCATCCTTTCACCCAAGTATCAACACTATAAATTGAACGTACCCACTCCATCTCAAATCGCCGATAAACACTTCCCCACATCCAATTTCCGTTTTAAAACTATTATTGAAGCCATTCAAGTCGTTTTTTTGGCGTTTTCTTTGACGAACTCGCAGACCCGATCATCGCTAGTGTTTGTAAGTTTTTTTTTGTGGGTTATAACCTTCGGCACCTTGTGATCATTAGCCCCAAGGATTCAGAGGCTAATGATCACCAATTGTGTTGATTTGGAAATTAGGGCACGGTTTGATTATAATTGGGGAAGAACACTTCAATTTGTCATTGTATATAATTATTTTCAATCCATGGATAAACAAACCAGCTGGTATGCACGCGTGTGGGAAAAGGAATGAACCGGCCAGCGGCCAGGGTTCGAATCCCACATACTACTTTTATTTTTATTCATTTAAATCAATTATCTCATATAATCTATATAATTAATTCCAATCCAATATAATTCGTTCTCAGGGTGTGGCTCAGTTGGTGGCCACGCTTGTGATAAAACCCGAACCAGCCAGAGGCCCGGGTTCGATTCCCATAACCAACAAGTATTTTTTTGCCACTTTTATATATATATTTAATACATTAAATCTTTTAAAATCAGTTTTAAATACTAAAAGTGCTTTATAAATTCTACAAAAATTATCATTTGATCTCCAAATGATAAAGTTCATTACCCAATTTTTAGTTTTTGAAAAATAATTTATTTAATATATATTATTAATAATACAAGTTTATTCATTTATATTTATTAAATTCTATAAAAATATCTAAACGATTTTATTAAATCTCACAAAAATTATCCTAAACTTGTATATTCATAAACATTTCAGAAATAATTTTTAATTCTGAAAAACCGGCCTTTTTATATTTTTAATTAATTTTTGTTAGTTTTAATCATAAATAAATCATAATAAATTCATTTTTCAATATTTTTGCACCAAAATTTTATATAAATTATTTCTAACTATCTAGAACTGAAATAAAATTTTTAATTCAGAAATTCTTTAATTTTAATATTTTTAGATATTAAAGTCATATTTTGACAATTTGAAATAATTAAAGTAAATATCCTATTTTCAAGAAAATAATTTTATAAAAATTATTTTCATAACCAAAATCTTATGTTGTGACAATGTTTAACTTAAAATTTTACAAAAAGACTTTTATTTATTTATTTAATAAATTTCTTATATTTTAATAAACAATTTATTTATTAATCAAATAAACGTTTATCCCCAATTCGAAACCCTAGAATTCCATGTATCCTAGAGTTATTCCTTACACATTATTAAATTCTTTAGGTTGATTCTTTGGAATATTTCCAACGCATATTTCGTTGTCCAGTTCAATTACAAGCTATTACGTATACAGTGAGTATTTCCTATCCCCTTTTTGCTTTTATTCATTTTTGGGGTGTTACATGTACACTATTACAATTTCAAATACAAGTTTACATTTTCACAATACAATTCTAGTACTATGTGCATTGCTTACAACGTGCTTTATGCTTAGACAATACATGTGGATTACATTTGTACTTAGTGAAATCATTAACATGGTACAAGCCGACCTTAACATTGGATAGCGCTATTTGGATTGACAACCCGCCTAGATTGATTCTCCCCCTTTTTCATCGGAGAATCCGTGGCCATTGTTAAGTTTTTATCCATTTATTGGATAAGTACACTACAGTTCATACAGTACATTATACAGTCACAGGGTTGATTTCGCTCATTTGTATGATACATAGTTTACATATTTGCACTGTAGCATGCACTTGAATTGTATATCTTTTTAACTTACTATATATATCAAAACTAGGAATGCTCACCAACATTTCTTATGTTGACCAAACCTATTTTTGTACATGTTTCAGGTGCAGTTTGATCTAATGCTTTAGCAAGAGACATTTAGTGCTTTATTTTATTTCAGTCATTTCCATATTTACATTTCATTTAGACAATGTAATTTCCATTATCATGTAAGACAATTCTGGTTTATTCAATAATATTTACATTTTAGTACCATGTGCTTTTGAACAATCGTCACTACGTGGCACCTCGATGATTCCGCCATCGGTTGGGGTGTTACAGATTGGTATCAGAGCCATGGTTATAGGGAATTAGGTTATTAGAATGCCTTTTAGCCTAGACTATAACCGAATTTCAACTTTCAGGTACAACATTTCCTAATTTATCATTCCCCTCATTACCCTTCACTTTCCTTCCTCAATCTTTCCCATTCTTCTCCATTTCTCCTCATCTTTCATCATGGTGTATAGAGATGGTGTCCTACAAGGAGTGGAAAGACTACATCATCATGGAGCGGGAGCAGTACCTTTCATGAAGACACTCTTAGGCATAATGCCTACTCTTATTTTTGCTCCTTCAAAGTTGTTGAACTTTAATGAGTGTGAAAAAGGACACGTGCAATCTGGAAGGGTGGACGCCTGTACACTGGGTTTTCTGGCATAGGCAAGCATAGCGCATAAATCCATTTACGGACCTGTTATGCTTACCTGGGGATTCCTGGAGTGAGTGTCCACTTATAGGCTAAAGCATGTCTTCTTTGATCACCATTGGGCTCAATTTCTTTGAAAAGTCAACGTTCTTGTTGGGCCTTATAGCTAGACAAGGGCAATCCAAACATGTTATACAAATATTTCAAATGATATACTTCTATTTCACATACAATATCTTGTGTTCATAATTCTTATGCAATTATACACTTACATTTATTAATCTCATAATTTTTCATTGACTGCCTTGTAGATGTCTGCTCGCCGTATGCTCCGTGATGCTAGCCAACGCACTGTTCGTGCTTCTGGGCAACGTTCTGATCGTCGCCTTGCTTCTCTTGTCACTGAGCAAATTGCTGCAGTGATTCCAAATCTTGTTAGTGAGTTAACCCAAAACAGCAACAGTACCAACACAGAGGGTGCAACTCAATCCCGGTGTACATTCAAACACTTCAACGCATGCAACCCCACGAAGTTTACTGGGGAGGAGGGTGCTACTGGCCTCCTCCAATGGTTTGAAAGTATGGAAAGTACCTTTGTGAACAGCGAGTGTCCTGATAACCTCCGCGTTCGCTATGCTACCAGTGTCCTTCAAAAGGGGGCATTGACCTGGTGGAATGGTGAAAAGCGTAATCGGGGCGCTGATGTTGCTCTATCCTTGTCTTGGGCTGAGGTCAAGGAACTTATGATCGCCAAGTTCTGCCCTAGAAACGAAATGAGGAAGCTAGAGGAAGAGTTCCATGGGTTAAAACAAGACAGTGGTGAAAATCTTGCGTACAACACTCGATATCATGAGCTCAGTATTTTGGTTCCACACATGGTTACCCCGGTCTCTCGAGCAATCGAGAAATATATTGAGGGATTGCCTGACCTAATTCAAGATGTAGTCACTGGAAGCAGACCCACTACGGTGGAAGAAGCCATTCAGCTTGCAGCCTCCTTGACTGACAAGCACGTCAAAAAAGGAAATTTGGTTAGGAAAGGAACCAAGAAACCAGCTGAGAAGACCCCCACCCCTACTACTGAATCATCAAGAGTTGCTGTAGACAATACCGGTTCCAACACTAGGAAGCGGAAGTCCAGGGGTAGAAACTATGCTGTTGTAGCCCCAGTAACTCAGACTCCAATAGCCCAGGCTCCAATGGCTCAGGCTCCTCCTGTTAAGAAGGTTTATAGTGGAAACTTACCCAAGTGTGCCACCTGTCAGTACCATCACCCCGCAAATTTTCCTTGTCGCCACTGTACCACCTGTGGTAGGTACGGTCATGTAGCTGCCACATGTCGATCTATGTTTCGACCTCAACCAATTAATGCTCAACCTGTTAACCCTCAACCAGCCAACCCTCAACCAGCTCGCCAAAACCCACAACCTATAGCATATGGTCGAGCTTGCTTCAATTGTGGTGATCCAAACCACCTTAGAAATCAATGTCCAGCACTTGTCCTAGCAAACCGTGCAGCAAACCCAGTGGCTCGTGGTAGGGCTTTCAACATCAATGCAGCAGAAGCTCAGGAAGCAAATGATGTGGTGAATGGTACGTTTTTACTTGATGGTCGTTATGCTTCAATTTTATTTGATACTGGTGCGGATAAAAGTTTTGTGTCGTTAGCATTCGAACCTCTATTATCTCACACTCGCTCTAGATTAGGAGCGCCTTTCACTGTAGAGGTCGCAGATGGTAAACCCATCTCAATCGATTCTATTATCCAGGGTTGTACTCTTAGCCTTAACGAACATGACTTCACCATTGATCTTATACCCATGAAATTGGGAAGCTTTGATGTTATCGTGGGTATGGATTGGCTTTCTAAACATCATGCCGAAGTTGTCTGCTTTGAGAAATTCATTCGGTTTCCTCTCGCATCGGGTGACTTTTTACGGGTTTATGGTTAGAAACCATCCAGTGGTCTTAAACTCATGTCTTGCACTCAAGCACAGAAATATCTACGCAAGAAATACGTAGCTTTCTTGGCCCATATTGTGGAAAAGAAGGGTAAAGACAAGAGTATTCAAGATGTTCCTGTTGTTCGTGAGTTTCCAGAAGTTTTTCCTGATGATTTGCCCGGACTTCCACCGGTGCGTCCTGTTGAATTTCGTATTGATCTTGTACCTGGTGCTACGCCCGTTGCTAAATCTCTGTACCGCCTTACACCTTCCGAGATGCAAGAACTTGCGAGTCAACTTCAAGAGTTGGCAGACAAGGGTTTCATTCGCCCCAGTTCATCACCTTGGGGAGCTCCAGTCTTATTTGTAAAGAAGAAGGATGGATCTTTCCGTATGTGTATTGATTATCGGGAGCTGAATAAACTCACCATTAAAAACCAGTACCCTTTACCCCGCATTGATGACCTCTTTGATCAACTTCAAGGTTCAACTTGCTTCTCAAAGATCGATCTTCGTTCGGGATATCATCAACTACGAGTCCATGAAGACGATATTCCAAAGACAGCTTTCCGTACACGCTATGGGCATTACGAGTTCATGGTTATGCCTTTTGGACTAACGAATGCACCCGCTGTCTTCATGGATCTCATGAATCGCGTGTGCAAACCCTTCTTGGATAAGTTCGTGATCGTTTTCATCGATGACATCCTCATTTACTCTAAAACCAAATCAGCCCACGAGCAACACCTTAGACAAATTTTGAGTCTTTTGAAGAATGAACAACTGTATGCCAAATTCTCCAAGTGTGAATTCTGGCTTAAGGAGGTTCAATTTTTGGGACACATTATCAGTGATAAGGGTATACACGTGGATCCAGCTAAGATTGAGGCTGTTAAGAATTGGATTACACCCAAGTCTCCCACGGAAGTTCGCTCTTTTCTTGGCTTAGCGGGTTATTATCGTCGTTTTATTCTCAACTTTTCCAAGATTGCCTTACCTCTCACTTCCTTGACCCATAAGGATAAACCATATGTATGGGGACCCAGTCAGGAAGAAGCATTCCAGACTTTGAAGCAGAAACTGTGTGATGCTCCAATCCTCACTTTACCTGACGGCAATGAGGATTTCATGGTTTACTGTGATGCCTCTAACCAAGGCCTTGGTTGTGTTCTCATGCAACGAGGCAAGGTTATAGCATATGCATCACGACAACTGAAAAACCATGAGAAAAATTACACTACCCATGATCTTGAGCTCGGAGCGGTCGTTTTCGCACTTAAGATTTGGCGGCACTATTTATATGGTACAAAATGTGTGATCTTCACTGACCACAAGAGTCTTCAACACATTTTCAACCAGAAAGATCTGAATATACGACAACGACGATGGGTCGAGTTGTTAAACGACTACGACTGCGAGATTCGCTACCATCCTGGCAAGGCGAATGTTGTAGCCGATGCCCTTAGTCGTAAAGGTCATGCCCAGCTTTATTGTGCTCAGGTCCAGTCTGATATCAAACTCCGCATCATTGAAGCCCAACATGTCTCTGTTACTGAGGGCAACATGTTCGAAGAAATGTCGTGTGGAGCCAAAAATCAGTTGGAAACCAAAAATGGTTTACTTTATTTCATGAACCGTCTTTGGATCCCTGATCGTGACAACCTGCGTACCTTCCTCATGGACTAGTCCCATAAGTCTCGTTATTCCATTCACCCTGGTGCAGATAAGATGTATCAGGATCTGCGTACTTTGTATTGGTGGCCTGGTATGAAGAAGGACATAGCTCTTTATGTGGCTAAATGCCTTACTTGTTCCAAGGTCAAAGCTGAGCACCAACGTCCATCTGGTTTACTTGTACAACCAGAGATTCCAGTGTGGAAGTGGGAGAACATTGCTATGGACTTCATCACGAAACTTCCACGTACCACTCGTGGACATGACAGCATCTGGGTTATTCTCGATCGTTTGACCAAATCTGCTCACTTCCTACCCATTCGTGAGACCTACACAGCTGAGAAACTGGCTAAGATCTACATCAGTGAGATTGTCAGCCGTCATGGTATTCCTCTAGACATTATTTCCGATCGTGATAGCTGGTTTACTTCTCGCTTTTGGCAGACATTTCAGTCCGCACTTGGTACACAACTGAATCGTAGCACGGCTTATCACCCACAGACGGATGGTCAAACTGAACGAACCATCCAAACATTGGAGGATATGCTTCGAGCGTGCATCATCGACTTTGGTGGCAACTGGGACACGCACCTACCTTTGGTTGAGTTCTCATACAATAACAGCTACCATTCCAGTATTAACATGACACCATTCGAGGCACTTTATGGTCGCAAATGTCGTTCCCCTGTGTGTTGGAGAGAGGTTGGTGAAACACAAATCACCGGTCCCGAACTGATACAAGAAACGACAGACAAAATTCATCGCATTCGTGAGAACTTACAAGTTGCTCGAAGCAAACAAAAGAGCTATGTTGATCAAAGGCGCAAACCTCTAGAATTTCAAGTCGGAGACATGGTACTTCTCAAGGTTTCACCTTGGAAGGGTGTATTTCGGTTTGGAAAGAAAGGGAAACTTGCACCACGGTTCGTAGGCCCTTTTAAGATCCTTGAGCGAGTTGGGAAGGTGGCTTACAAGCTCGATTTACCACCAAAGCTCAATAATGTTCATCCAACGTTTCATGTTTCTAATCTCAAAAAGTGTTGGGCTGAAGATAACCTCCATGTTCCTTTAGAGGATATCCAGATTGACGAATCGATGCGCTTCATAGAGAAACCTGTGGAGATTATGGATCGAGACGTCAAGACGCTTAAGCGAAGCCGAATTCCTATTGTCAAAGTTCGTTGGGAATCCAAACGAGGCCCAGAGTTTACTTGGGAGCGTGAAGACCAAATGATGTCAAAGTATCCTCATCTTTTTCCAGAGACTACCACATGAAGGAATTTCGGGACGAAATTTCTAAAAGTAGGGGATGCTGTGACATCCGTCACTTTTCTTTGTATTCTTCTTATAATTATATGTACGTTATACCGCAATTAATAAGACGTTACATTTTCATCATTTTTGAACTTTTAAAAAAATATTCTGTGACACATTCGGGTTCGTTTTATCATAATATAAGTTAATTATAATAAAATAATAGCTAAAACCTTGTTAAAAAAAATAAATGCTTGGGACGGGGTTCGAACCCGCGTCCCAAGCCGGGTCTATGCACACCATACACAAACCAGCTGATCTACCCAACATGTTTGACAAACTTCCTATGCGTATTATTCTTATATGATGTTGATAAATCCACAGTTGACTTGGAAAAGTCAACTGTGGTGATCGAACACACAATCAAAGCAAATTACACCCATGATTGATCTATATACGGCATGTTTGACTGATTTCCTGTCAATTACGCGTCCTATTGATGATTCATTCATACCAATTTTACACTATTTCGCGTCATTGCATTCAAGAACGAGTCAACTTACCATCCTTTCACCCAAGCATCAACACTATAAATTGAACGTACCCAATCCATCTCAAATCGCCGATAAACACTTCCCCACATCCAATTTCCGTTTTAAAACTATTATTGAAGCCATTCAAGTCGTTTTTTTGGCGTTTTCTTTGACGAACTCGCAGACCCGATCATCCCTAGTGTTTGTAAGTTTTTTTTTGTGGGTTATAACCTTCGGCACCTTGTGATCATTAGCCCCAAGGATTCAGAGGCTAATGATCACCAATTGTGTTGATTTGGAAATTAGGGCACGGTTTGATTATAATTGGGGAAGAACACTTAAATTTGTCATTGTATATAATTATTTTCAATCCATGGATAAACAACCAGCTGGTATAGACCAGCTGGTATGCAGGCGTGTGGGAAAAGGAATGAACCGGCCAGCGGCCAAGGTTCGAATCCCACATACTACTTTTATTTTTATTCATTTAAATCAATTATCTCATATAATCTATATAATTAATTCCAATCCAATATAATTCGTTCTCAGGGTGTGGCTCAGTTGGTGGCCACGCTTGTGATAAAACCCGAACCGGCCAGAGGCCCGGGTTCGATTCCCATAATCAACAAGTATTTTTTTGCCACTTTTATATATATATTTAATACATTAAATCTTTTAAAATCAGTTTTAAATACTAAAAGTGCTTTATAAATTCTACAAAAATTATCATATGATCTCCAAATGATAAAGTTAATTACCCAATTTTTAGTTTTTCAAAAATAATTTATTTAATATATATTATTAATAATACAAGTTTATTCATTTATATTTATTAAATTCTATAAAAATATCTAAACGATTTTATTAAATCTCACAAAAATTATCCTAAACTTGTATATTCATAAACATTTCAGAAATAATTTTTAATTCTGAAAAACCGGCCTTTTTATATTTTTAATTAATTTTTGTTAGTTTAATCATAAATAAATCATAATAAATTCATTTTTCAATATTTTTGCACCAAAATTTTATATAAATTATTTCTAACTATCTAGAACTGAAATACAATTTTTAATTCAGAAATTCTTTAATTTTAATATTTTTAGATATTAAAGTCATATTTTGACAATTTGAAATAATTAAAGTAAATATCCTATTTTCAAGAAAATAATTTTATAAAAATTATTTTCATAACCAAAATCTTATGTTGTGACAATGTTTAACTTAAAATTTTACAAAAAGACTTTTATTTATTTATTTAATAAATTTCTTATATTTTAATAAACAATTTATTTATTAATCAAATAAACGTTTATCCCCAATTCGAAACCCTAGAATTCCATGTATCCTAGAGTTATTCCTTACACATTATTAAATTCTTTAGGTTGATTCTTTGGAATATTTCCAACGCATATTTCGTTGTCCAGTTCAATTACAAGCTATTACGTATACAGTGAGTATTTCGTATCCCCTTTTTGCTTTTATTCATTTTTGGGGTGTTACATGTACACTATTACAATTTCAAATACAAGTTTACATTTTCACAATACAATTCTAGTACTATGTGCATTGCTTACAACGTGCTTTATGCTTAGACAATACATGTGGATTACATTTGTACTTAGTGAAATCATTAACATGGTACAAGCCAACCTTAACATTGGATAGCGCTATTTGGATTGACAACCCACCTAGATTGATTCTCCCCCTTTTTCATCGGAGAATCCGTGGCCATTGTTATGTTTTTATGCATTTATTGGATAAGTACACTACAGTTCATACAGTACATTATACAGTCACAGGGTTGATTTCGCTCATTTGTATGATACATAGTTTACATATTTGCACTGTAGCATGCACTTGAATTGTATATCTTTTTAACTTACTATATATATATATCAAAACTAGGAATGCTCACCAACATTTCTTATGTTGACCAAACCTATTTTTGTACATGTTTCAGGTGCAGTTTGATCTAATGCTTTAGCAAGAGACATTTAGTGCTTTATTTTATTTCAGTCATTTCCATATTTACATTTCATTTAGACAATGTAATTTCCATTATCATGTAAGACAATTCTGGTTTATTCAATAATATTTACATTTTAGTACCATGTGCTTTTGAACAATCGTCACTACGTGGCACCTCGATGATTCCGCCATCGGTTGGGGTGTTACAAAAGTGGACCGATATAAATAATAAATGTCATGCTTTTGCGGAGGTTTTCCAACGTTGTAGCGACAACATAGGCAGTGAGAAAGGTGATGATGGTGTGTTGGCAAGAGCGTTGGAGGAAATGAACGCAACCTGTGGGACGTTCGGACATTTGAGGATTTGGGAGATGTTGAGAAAAAGTCCTAAGTGGACTGATGTACCGCCCATGGGGTCCGGTAATAGGCGCAAAATCAGGAGTGCAAAACGAAGCAAAACCTCCTCGTCGCGAGATCCGGATACACCGCCATCTGATGCTCGCTATGTGAGCTTAGGTGATCCTATTAATTTGGTGGAGGAGGACGAGCAGGAGGAGAGGGATCTTCCTAGACCACCCGGTAGACGCTAGCGATAAGGTGGCGAGGGGGAGGCGTCTTCGGGAGGTGGTGACTTGAAGGAAGATTTTGATGAAATGAATTGAGGACTACAAGATATTCGCGACATTGGCCAGAGACGTTTGGAAACTATGCACCAAAGAGTGGTCGAAAATAAAAGGTTCGTGGACATCCAAGAGGCGAGGCAAAAGGAAAAGGACATTGAGTTTTTGTTCAAATCGATTGACCACCTCGAGGGAGACGCCCTACGCCTTGCACAACATCATAGGCAACAAATTCTTGTTAAATATAACCTCTAGTATGTTTCGCTTTTTTTATGTTGCATTTTTTTTTAATTTGCTATTGTATTTTTTTTAGTTGTTTGTTTAATTGTATGAGTTTAATTAATATTATTGGTATAGTCTCTGAGATGGTAAACCAGCCTAACATGTTTGATCTGATCTAAATAATAAGTAATAATAACCAAAACAAAGAAAAAAGAAAAACGGGACTTGTTGTCAAGTTCCAAACAATTAACTAGTATCAACTACTACCAATAACAAGTCAAATACCTAATAATAACCAAAAATAAAAATAGAAAACGTACCTCTATGGCGGCGCCGGAAGTGAGGGAGGAGAGGGAAAGAGGGGGCGGCGCCGGACAGGGAGGAGAGGGAAAGAGGAGGCGGCGGCCGGCGGGAGCTGTGCAGAGAGAAGGAGAGGAGGGGAGTGGAGAAGAGGGAAGGAGGTGATAGTGAAGAGAAGGATCTGATTAGTGTCTCAGGGTAGATTAGATGGGTCTTTATTTTTATTCAGAGGTGATAGTGTTGTGTTTTAATATTATTTGTAATTTTTTATAACATTTGTCTTTTTTTTTTTTTACTTTTAAGTTAAATAGTTTTAAAAAATAATTAAATAAACAACCAATCATAAACAGGGGCCTTATCTTTTTCCTACTACCACTACACCTCATTTTCACTTCAAGCCCCATGCTGACTCATCTGCCACGTGAACCAATCAGAATCAGGGGCCTTATGTTTTTCCCTTCCCCACTACACATCGCCACCACCTAACGCCGCCCACCACCTACCACCGCTGTCAACACCCACCATCGTCGCCGTTGCAACCCACTACCTTCACCCACCACCGTCACCCACCCACCATCACAACCATCCACCTCTACCCATCGCCATCGTCGCCACCACCACCGTCACCACCCACCACGACGTTACCGCCACATACCGTCGCCGCCACCAACCACAACCCACCACCACCACCGCCACTACTCACCATGGTTGCCCACTCCCCATCACGGGCATCCACCTCCACCATCCACCACCTCCGCCACCCGCCACCACCGCTACCGCCACATATCACCACCCACCATCACCGCCATTGAACACCACAACCACTCACCACCGATTCTATTTCTTCGTCTTTTCCTGCCTATGCAACAACACAAAGTAATGTTTTGTTTCATTTCTACATGGCAACCAAACAAGACATGGAATGGTAACGATTCATTCCATTACCTTGTCCATTCCATGACCTCATCCGTTCCATTCCCACATCCATTCCATTACCCCATACCAAACAGACCCTAACAGACCCAACTTATCTTGGTTTTTATTTCACTTGACCGAAACTAACTTTAGTTTTCCGCCTACGTAACAGATAACGTGTAAAAAAATGTCTCATGTGGCAGATGGCGTAAAAATATGGGCCCACATTTAGTTTTGGTCTTGTAAAATATAAACCAAGACAAGTTGGGGCTGTTAGATTGGAATTGTTGTCTTCCAATCTGATAAAGTTGGGATTATTTAATTCCAATTCCGCAAAAAAAAAAAAAAAAAAAAAAAAAAAAAAAAAAAAAACCCGTCTACAAGTAGATTCCTTAAGTATTTTCTTATGGGTTCATTTCCAAGTTTGTACGTTATCTCTTCCAATAGAAGTATGTTATCCGGTTTCTTGGAAAAATAACGTTCTAAATAAATTCTCTCCTCAAAATTATTCGTGTAAATTTATTTTTCCATAGACCAAAAAACTTAAAGAAAATAACTACTTAAAACCCAATGAAGCCTTGCTTTGTTGGTGAAAATGAGGGAGCTAGAGCGGAGGTTTGAAGGTTGGAGATTCGCTTCCGGTCGAAACCATATTTACCCCTTGTGAGAGTTTCATGTGGAGAGATCCCAAATTCAGATAGGATAAGTAATCTATACAGGCTGACCCAAAGTGATAGGTGGAGCTACACTAGCCACCCACCACTTGCCATTAATTAAAAATAAATAAAGAAAAACTACTTAAAACTTTGCACCAATTTAACACAACCGCACCACCATCGCTTCACATGCAACTGTCATCAGAATAATAACTAAATTCAGAAGGTAGCAATCATTTTTGAAACCTGTAATATATCGCCTTTATCACAATTAACAACACATCATCCATACGTAGCCTAAAATAGACATATATTAATATTAAAATCTTATTACGTGTCTTAGGCTATGGGGTGTAGAGATATGAGAAAGGTCATGTCTCCATGCCATATAGGATGCCACCTCAACAAAGTCATGTCTCCATATGCTTGAGACATGGGTGGGGTGTGGAGACATGAGAAACCCATGTCTCAAGCATTTATTACTATTTTTTTTATAAATATTAATTTTAACTACTTTTATAAAACTAACAAATAAACAAAATAAAATTCAAATAAATTGTAGATTTAAAATAAAAATTACAAACCATCCTAAAAATTAAAAAAATTACAAATCATCCTAAAAAATAAAAAAAAAAAATAACAAACCATCCTTTAAGTAGTAAAATACTAATCGTCGATTCCGTTGTTCCACATATATTCGATCAAGTCGGCTTGTAGATGATGATGGATGTGTTCGTTACGTAACGCGAAATCGTTTAACTCTTGTTGCGCTTTGTCATCCGGAATAGTATTCTCCTCCATCGCATTTTCATCGAACTCACAAATAGCTCGGCCTTCGTCTTCGATGATCATGTTATGCAACAAGATACAAGCGTACATACAATAACGAAGTTTTTTTGGGGTGAAGGCACGTGCCGAGTTTGCGATTATGTGCCATTTCGCTTGTAGAACCCCATAAGTTCGTTCGATATCCTTTCGCGCCGCTTCTTGAAACTTTGCAAATTTCTTTCTTTTTTCGTCGTGAGGGTGCTTAATACTTTTAACAAGTGTAGAATAGGTTGGGTATATTAGATCCGCAAGATAATACCCGTGCTTGTACTCCACCCCCGAAACTGTGAATTTTGTATCCGGACCGGTTCCCTTTCTCACATCATCAAACACCAATGATTGGTTAAGAACATTAAGATCGTTATTGGAATCGGGAACACCAAAAAAGGCATGCCAATTCCACAAGTCTTGTGACGCGGCAGCCTCTAAGATAATACTCGGGTGACCCTGATCGCCTCGATAAAACATGCCACGCCACGCATTAGGGCAATTTTTCCACGTCCAATGCATGCAATCGATGCTTCCAAGCATCCCTGGAAAACCATGCTTTTCGTGATGGAACTGATACAATTTCTAGATATCGTTCGAGTTTGGTTTTCTCAAATATTTTTTGCTGTAGATCTTGACAACGCGCTTGGAAAACTTATACAAGCAATCACGTGCCGTTCTTTCGGACATCCGTAAATACTCATCCCACGAGTCGGATACCGTCCCGTAAGCTAGTTGCCGCAATGCCGCCGTGCATTTTTGATAAGTTGTGAACCCTCGCTTGCCTCTAGCATCGTGCCGTAATGTAAAATACGGGTCACAACTCGCCAAATCATCGGCAATACGTACGAACAATCGACGGCTCATCCGGAACCGCCGCCTAAACATCTCGTCCGTATACACCGGTTGATCGGCAAAGTAATCACTGATTAATCGCTCGTGCGTACCTACATATATATTTGAAGAAAAATTATACTTTCTAAAAAATAAAGTATCTAAATATATATATTTGAAGATAAAATATAAACTTACCCTCCCGGTCTCTGTTTATGGCCGCTTGCCTAGGTCGCGGTTGCGAGCTCACCTCGTCTTCCTCCGCCACGATTAGTTGTGCCGATTCCCAAACCGCGTTCACAAAAACCCGGTTTTCTTCGCTCGACGAAGATGAGGAATCAATCATTGGTAGGTATGACATTGTTGGGTATTTTTTAAAGAAAGTAGAAGAGTTTTATGTTGGTTTTGGTTGATTTATGTGGGTTTATTTGGATGGTGGGGTTTATATATTTGGTTTTGGTTTAAAAAAATAAAAAGTAGCCGTTATACCCTTTATAGCCGTTGGATATTTAAAAAAAAGAAAAGAAAAGAAATAATCTGATTGGTCCGTTCTGATTGTCCAGGAAAGGACGTGGGGGACCGGGGGGGGGGGGGGGTCTGGGACGGGGCAGGGGGCGGTGTGTGGGTGGGGGGACGGGGCAAAAAGCGAGGGAGGGGGGGGGGGGGGCGTCTCCATACCGGTAAGCCTTAGACTATAAGGAGTGGTGGGGGGGGGGGGGGAATAATTGTGTGGAGTGGAAGGGGGGGGAAGAGGTGGGGGGAAGTGACACGTGGCATTTCTTTTTCCTTTTTTTTTTTCCTTTTTTTCTTTTTTCTTTTTTTTTATAATAATAATAATAATATAAACCGAAAATATATTAAAGTAATAAAAAAATAATTAATATTAAAGTAATAAAAAAATAATTAATATTAAAGTAATAAAAAAATAATTAATATTAAATAATTAATATGAAACTTTGAATTTCAAATTTTCCCCCCACTGCTCCACACAGTACAAACATTAATTTTTCCCACCCATACGTTTGAATTTGAAATTTTAAATTTGAAACTTTGAATTTCAAAGTTTCCCCCCCCCCCCCCCACTGCTTCATACTTCTAACCCTATAAATACAACACCTAACCAAATTCTCAGTCACACCTATTCCTCTTCCCTAAAGCAATGAATAACATGGGTGACGGTTTTCAAGCAGGAGCTGCTGGCCCGTCTAATATCCGGCAGTACTCTCGCTGGGTCCGGGGATGGGTCCGCCCCCGGAGACTACCATTCACCTCCTCTACTCCTCCTACTGCTGCACAACCTCCTATTTCTCCTCCTCCTCCTCCTCCACAACATTGGTTATATCCCCCTCCTGCTGCTACTGCTGCACAACCAACCTTTCCTCCTCATCCTGAAGCCGATGATGACTGGACGGATGAGGAATTTGTAACATCCGGCAAAAATCGATATGTTTCCGTACGTAATTAGTATATGTAATTAACGGTTTAAGTGCAGGTTTAAATTAATTGGATTAATTTTACTGGTGCCGTAGAGAATAGAAAATTCCCCATAAGATGCATAGGAATGCACACATTTAATGATGAAGCATGATAGGATCATGTGCAAGTAAATCTATCCGGTATGGACACTAGCGATCACCCGGTAAAAATTAAATAAGCGAAACGAACCCCGGACACCCGGGATACAATATAAAGAATAAATTCACAAAATATAATGAGTTTTGGAACCCCAAAGCCATACGTGAAAGCTTATTATACAAATCTCCCGGTAACGAATAAAGTGCGCGTACCGCACCCGATATGCGCAAAACCCATAATTTCACCCGGCAAGAGCCTAAATAACTTATCAACGCTTAAACCGAACTATGTTTAAGGGTTATTAAGGTTATTTTTGATATCCGGATGACGCGCGATAAAAACCCGAAAAATACCCGGACGGTACCCGAACGAGAAGGAATTAAAACATAACTAATAATGGGTATTATTTAACAAAGTGGACCCCACCAAAACACCCCTTGGGGCCGGCCTATGGCCCACCCAAGTGGAAGATATCTTGTGTTATCTCCATAAACCATTAGAATTAATAGTAATCATGAGGATGCATGAGTGTGTATTGGGTGAAAATTAACAAATCTTCTCCATTTCTCTCTCTAAACTCACGGCGAACACCCTATTAACCATATCCCCAAAGATTTTTATTATCCTTCATAATCTTTCCAAGATATTACAAAATCTACATAAGATACAAGTAATCTTTACTAGATATGGAAGAGATATTATAAACAAGCTAATAAGAACACTTGAATCAAAGCCAAAATTCTTCTTCTTCTTCTTCTCCTTGTGGCCGTACCATATCACCCAACCATATACATTTTTCTTACAAATTTTACACTACCAAATCATCTCTAGATCATTATCCTTCAAAACCCCATTGTGTGTTTCAAGAGCTTGGAGCTTAACCCTTTGGAAGAACACACTAAACCCCATCCAATCCAAGGTTCTTGTCTTCCCTAGCCTTGAGCTAGTAGTAAGTTTTACCTTGTTTTGATTGTTAATGTTCATATTATGTGCTTTTATGAGCAGGTTGTACATTGATGGGAAAAATATGGTTTTGAAACATAAAGATAATGTGTCTTACAAGAATAAAAATGAAAGAATAATAATATGGATAAGACATGGATAGGATATTAATAATATGATATTTTAAGAAAATGTAAAAGTATGAACATACACTTGAGTTGGATGATGATGGGAACATGATTTTTGAAAAGGACTTGAATAGGATAAAAGATGATTTTAATCGTCATAAGATGACTAGTTAATGTCAAAAATATGTTGAAATGGGTTAGATGATCATGGATGAAAAAGTTCCATGTTCAAAGTCTACTCACTTGGTGTAACACCCCAACCGATGGCGGAAACATCGAGGTGTCACGTATTGATGAGTATACAGTAGCACATGGTAATCCAAATTTTAATTGAAATAAATATTAAATTGTAAATATCCAAAAATTGAAATACATAAGAGTTTTAAATGTGGAAATCTAATACATCACACAAGAATCAAGCATGCATAGACTCCTTATTGTCTTCATAAATACTCTAGTCTTCATGCATCATTATTACCTGTTGAGTTGTAAAAATGGGGGGGGGGGGGGTCAACTAGAAGTTGGTGAGAATACATAAGCCATGTCAAGCAAATAGTTTAAGTATAAAAGTTTAGCAATTCATATGTCTATTGTAAGTTTAAGTCTACATGAATAAACATGATATGTTCAAGCGACATAATCAAACCTCCGACTAGTTTAGGTCCATCCCGTCATCCACGGTTCACTTTAATAATATGTTGGAACGATAACAATCACCCACGCTACCTATGTAGGAGGTACACGTATCCGGATGGGATTGTCAATCCAATAGATCTATTATTGAGTATCGCCGGCTTGGCCATAGCTAATGATTATGTAATGTTGAAACTCGTTGAAACTGTTGTTGTTGTCTAAATCATGAGGCATTAAAGTTTACAACTAGACATGCATGTAGAATTGCTTAAGTATAATGTTGCAAGTATGAAGAATTGCATAAACATGGTTACGTAAACTCACATTGGCTAAGGTGAATTATCCTCTAAGTGTTGTGAATGTATGCGAGGCGAATCCCAAAGACTCAACAACGTAGCTAGTCCAAATTGAAGAAAACGAAAAAGAAAGAATATCAAGCTTCCAATTCGCCAATTACAAGAGCTTATAATCAAAGCTTCAATTGTAGAAGTAATAGACTATAGAAGAAAGGTATGAGGGAAGTTTAATCGGATTGAAACAATCGATTTAGAGGTGCAACGTATAATGGGTCATAGGTGGGTTTTTATACTAGTTTTGGAGTCAATTAGCCATTAAAATTGGTCAACACCATAAAGTAAGGTTTTATGATGAATTGACTATTTGACTAAGACTTTGACTGTTTGACTAAGACTTTGACTGTTTGACTAAGACTTTGACTAATCAATTTAAGGAATGTGTTAAGTTTATTTTCTTCTGAAATACTACGCAAGATGATAGTTGGCTCAGTTGGTTGTCACTGTGTGTTGGTTGGCTGTGGACGCGGGTTCGAGTCCCGGTCCACACAAATATTTTTTTGGCAATTATTTCCCTAAAACTATATTATTCTAAATTCATAATATGATTATATAAGCCCGAAAGTGACTCGAAATATTTTTAAAACGTACAAAAGTGTCGAGATACAAATAATTATTAGTTTAAGGTATTTAAAACATATATTGTTTAAAACAATACATTCTTTTTATCAAAAAAAAAAAAAAAATTAGGGGAAATCCGCGATGTTACACTTGGATAAGTGAAAAATTGATATTTTAGATAAAAACATGAAACGCACATGTTAATAGCCTCTAGGATGGATTATAAGATCATTAGAAGTGGAATGGTGCAAAAATAACCAAACGTTAAGAAAATGGTTCTTCAAAGTCTACTAAGTTGGAAGAAAAATGCTAACTTTGAAAGTTAGGATGGAAAATGCAACAAGTATAAGATAAAGGACTAATATTGTAACTTTGAATGTTGAGGGACTAAAATAAGTATTTTAGAAACTTTGGTTCAAAAATGCATTAACGGAAAGTTTGGTGTTAAAGACGTAAATAATAGTTTTTCCAAGTATAGTTTTGGTGAACGTGAGAAACCTACTCATGTATATTTTGAAAGATGTATTTTTATAAAAATAAAAGTTTTATAAAAATAAGAGATTAAGTTAACATAAGGATTTTATAAAAAAATAAAGGTGTTATAAAATATTGGACAAAAGTAAAGACTTGGGAAAACTTGTACAAAAATGGATACTTTTATATAAATGGGAATATAAAAGTATCGGAAAACATTTTTGGGATACAAGTTAACAAGTTGAACTAAAAATACAAAAGTATATTTTTTCCAAGTAATATGTGTTCGGAATTGGAAGTACGAACAATATTTCCATAGAACGCATATGAGAAGAAAATGTGGAAAAAGCTAACTAACGGACTTAGTAACATGAACTAACGATAACGGATAAACGGACAAATGAGAAAAGAATGCCATTGCGGCAAGATGAAAATATATATATTTTAAGAAATAAAATATATATAACAAGGGTGAAACTTATGTAACAATTTCCTAAGTGTTAGAAAGAATATTCGTGGGAGAAAGTATAACGTGAAGAATTAAAAACGCTAAAACAACGTATGGACTTAACAAGGAAAATTCACGCATTGGTACATGTACACATGCTCGTCTCGACGAAATTCTAGGATATCTATTTGAATGGGAAAGTAGATATGCGAGAAGGAGAACCGAGACGAGTAGGCAAAATGTACCTATATACATGTGAATACCGGCGAGGTCCTAGTATATTTATTCAAATGGGAAAATAAATATACGGCATGGTACGTCAAGTCGGACGTTAAGAATATACAACCGAACGACAAGACCTTAGCATGTTTACTTGAATGGGAAAGTAAATATGTGGCAAAGTGAGTCGGGACGGGTAATAAGAATACATTATATCGAGCAAAACGTTCCTAAGTATAATTATTTAAATGGGAAAATAATTATACGTTGGGTGGAGTCGTGTCGAGAATAATAACATACAAGTTACAAATAGTATTAACAAGATTAATATATAACTTGTAAGAAAAGGGTAATCCATCGCCAATGAACCTAGGATACGAGACTAATTTAAACGGAAATTGGGATAACGCGTGGTCAGGGAGTTGGGTGTACAACTTGCCAAGGCACATGTACTATAGGTGTAGTGACTTATACGCCTAGGATATTTGTAGGTGCGAGACCACAAAACTTGCTATTTTCTTCTTTGAGCCAAGCACAGTTCCAGGTAAGTTTCACGGCCCCATTTTACTGTTTTAACTGGGGGAAAGATATGTTTGTCAAACGTTGTCACATGTTGAAATGTTTTCAAAGGTTAAAATGTGATAAGTGGTATGATGAGTACTTGAGCAGTGATCGCCACTCGGGGTTGAGTCCTCACTTCTGTAATCATTAATTCAGGGAAATGAAACCGAAGGAATATTTGGATAGTCTTGGTTTGGTTATGGGGCTCAAGGGATTGCTCATCATTATAGTTTGCAGGAGCTAGCTACTCCTTACAAATGCCACAAGTTGTGCAGGTTTTGCACATGTTGTAAAAAAAAGGGAAATATCGATCGACAAGATCCTAGTATAATCATTTAATGGGAAAATAATTATACGGTAAAGTGAGTCGAGTCGATGGTTGTGAAAATGCTGTTGTTCTGAAACTAAAACCTGTGAACTCACCAATATTTTATATATTGACGTCTTTTTAAACATATCTTTCAGGTAACTAAGCGCTGAATAGATGTGGGGCTAGTGCGGTGGAATTCGGGATGTCGGATACTGGTCGGGGTTTCATTCATTGTTACCATCGGGTTGGAACCTAAACGGAAATACCCCCACATTGAAACTTAATGTCCATCGTTTTATGTAATGCTTTGTGCAATATTGTAACGAGATACTCATTTTCGACATTCTAATAAATTTATCTTTTCTAATTAAATATAGTTTGTGTTAATCTTGACTTTGATATGCTTTCGAGCGTTGCGCCACGTGTTTCCGCCTTTGGCGTGGTGTGACAGAATTGGTCTGGGCTATGGATTATGTCATGGCCCAGCAACAAATGGAGCGACTAACGTTGTCGCCCCTACCCCCTGGGCTGCTTCAGTCCCCTACCACTAGACTACCCCCACCCCCACCCCCATCCCCCAACAGCAAACTACCCCCATCCCCATCCCCCAACACCAGGCTACCCCCACCCCCTACCATGGGACTTCCCCGACTGAGGGGGACTTGGAAGCCCTGAGGGAGATTGAGGAGGAGGAACTCTACTATAGCCGACCTACCCCTCCTCGTGAGTACTACTACTTCCCCTCAGATGCGAGATCTGATGGACGGGATAGCTCACGTTCCGTCTCACCCGAGTGCATCACCTTCCCCGGAGAATAGGACAACTACTCTCCATAGTGGAGAAAATTAGGATTAATAAGTAATTTAGGATTTATTTATGTTTAAATAAGTAATTTAGGAATTATTAGGATTATGTAATGATTGTTTAAGTGTGCAATGGTTATTATGTAATTTAATTATGTAATGTTTTTTTATTTTTTTTTAATTTAATTTCTTTTTTTTATAAAAAAAAAACCGGCCTTCAAAATGATATAATAGATTGTTGTTTTTTTTTAAATAAATTTAATATCTCATCCAATGGATCGCTGCCATGTGTCCCCCCATACTCCCCCCACGCCGGTGAAGCCCCTCCCGCCCCCCGCCCCACGCCATCTTCCCGCCCCTACCGGCGGCGGTGTCCCCCCCCTCCCGCCCCTCTCCCGATAGTCTTATACAACAAAACAAGACTCACACAGTTTGCTAGGAAAAGTTGTACTCTATGTCTCAAGAGTTGTACTTTAATAACTTTGATTTGGATAATTGGTTTCATCCAAAAAAACCTCCTAAAAAAAACTAAAAATGCTATTATGCTAACCTGGTAATAAACTACAAAAATCATTGCAAGGTACAACTTTTTAATGCATCAATGTACAACATTCATAAATCTTTGAGACCCTTTAATGATGGGAAGAGAAAAACAAACTTGTTGGGACATCTAAAAACATAAAAATTTTCATGGAGTTGCATCATTCATGTGCTGTCATCACACAAACCACTGAAAGGGAAAACTCATGAAGAATGCTTTTAATTCACTCCAAAGTACAACCTTTAATGCATAAACATAGAAATTTAGGATTTTTTGCATTTGACATCAAATCTTTAGACATCCCCACAAATTAAAGCAATAACAAGTACAAACCATATTTGTGATTCATTTCAGGGTACAACCCTCAATACATGATACATAAAAATTGGGACATTTAACATTCTTTCAAACACTATAAAATTAAAGAGAAAGAAAGAAGTATATTCACAAACAATTACACAAACAACACAAGACCACAAAACAAGAGCTCCCTTTGCCTCCAAATTCTATATAACATATATGTATGCATATATAGATTATAGATATAGAAATATATAGAGACAAGTATCAAAAAAAAAAAAAAGATTCAACCCACAAACATCCAAGTACCAATTGAGAATCTTAAATCAAGATTCAAGAAAAGGGTATAAAACCCAACTCAAGACTTATGTGATGGTTTAGCTTTGTGCTTATTGGGTGTGTTGGTGGCTTTAACAGGCTTCCCAAACAAAGCACAACAGCCAGAGACCTTAGGAGATGGAGGGTCAACGGTTGACTCAACTTCAACTGATTTATAAGGCCTTGGTTCTTGTTTATGTTGTTCTGTTTTCTCTGTTTCTTCATCTTCTTTTGGCTTCCCTTGTTTAAGCTCTCCTGATAGTAATTTGTCATCCCAAACAAGCCCAGATGAGCCTGATCTTCTGAATGATATTTCTGACCTTGCTAATGCTTCCATAATATTATTATTATCTTTGACTGTTTGACTTTGAGAGAGAAAGAAAGAGGGATAGGGTATTTATGGGTTAATGGTGGAAAGGCAAATGAAGCATAGAGAAGGTAAGGTTATAAGATGGAATCAAGTGAGGTTTGTGTGAAATTACGAGATTGCCCTTGACTGGTGAGGTCGGTATCAGTTGTTTGAATGTGTTGTGTGGTGTGTTTTTTGCGTGTAAAGGTTATGGAGGTCGGTTGAAGGAGGTGAAGTCAAAGGAGCAATGCCAAATAATGCTAACACTCTGTTTTGGGCCCATTTAAGGAGGGTAGTTTGGGGAATATGCTTGAATGTTTGGCACAGATCTCCTGCCATATTATCATTTTCAATCATATTATATATATAATAAATAAATAAATAAATTACTCATATGTATACAGATTAGAGATCAATAATAATGATTGATAATGAAGATACAAGACAATTTCGTAATTAACCGGAAGAACGGAAAGAAAAAAGCAATTATTATTATTATTATTATTTTTTTTCTGGTTCAATATATTTTTAAACCATGTGTAGTGGAAGGGGGAAAAACTAAAGGCCACTGTTTCTGATTGTTCCACGTGGTAGATGAGTCAGCATGAGACTTGAAGTGAAAATGAGGTGTAGTGGTAGTGAGAAAAAGATAAAGCCCATGTTTCTGATTGGTTGTTTATTTTATTATTTTTTTAATTAATTAAGTCAAAATAATTAAAATAAAAGACAAATAATATAAAAAATTTACAAATAATATTAAAAACACACAACTAATATTAATTAAATTAAAAAAATTACAAATAATATTAAAAAAACACACAAATAATATATAAAAACACAATTAATATTAATTTTCATTTTCGCTTTCGTCGTACTCGTCTTCATCTTCTTGTTCATCATCTTCTTCTTCGTCCTCTTCACTTTCACCTTCATTTGGAATATACCGAACCAACCACGCATGTTGGATCATATCCGCCGCTAACGCGTCATGTGCATCATGGTCACGAAGTTCATGTGTCACGAAGTTCATGTGCGCTGAGTATTCTTTCTTCCATTGTCGCTTGCGGTAGATCCTGAACGACTTCCGGTACATAATTTTGGCATATCGCTTTACCTTCATCTTCTAATATCATATTATGCATGATTATTGATGGAATGGGTTTGGAATGGAAGTTTAAGTGTTTAAATGTTAAATCTTATGAGTTTTTATGTGTTGACATGCGTGGAATTGAGTAACTATGAGAATTTAATGTTTTGTATGTTAAATACGAAGATTGGATGAGTTTTGGAGGAAACTCATGGATTGGGTCTGAAGATTAAAATGGATGACATGCAAAAGGGTCAAAAAACGAAGATGTGGCCGCAAACGGTGAAGAAAACGGAGTTATAATGAAAAAGTTATGAAGAAAACAAGTTTTGGTAGAAAGCTGTCAGCGGCGTAGCTTACGGATCTGTTGCTGATTCGAGTAGCTTACAGCAAACCCTTGGCTGATCACATTAGAATGTGGAGTAGTGTAGCCTAGGACTCTAGTGCTGACTGGTGTAGGCTACGACGCTGGAATACGGGAAACTCATTTAAAGTCATAAAAAATAGGGTTTTTAGCCACCATTCCATTCTAGCTTTTCTTGGGGACTTTGTGGACGATTTTAAGAGCATTTTTGGAGATCTTTTCACCATTCTAACCATTCCAATCATCATTCTAACATTAAACATGCAATCAAACATCAAGATTGAAGATCAAATCAAGAACATGAGTGGCTAATCTTTTCGTGGTTTCCTCCGGGTGGAGGATTCTTGTAAGTGGATAATTGTTTTTAGTTTTCTTTGTATTTGAGATTAGCAATCTAAGCATTCGATGCTTTTTGCTTAATGATTTATTAGTTTGATTGTAAATGGATGATTTTTATCTAAAACCTAGTTTTGATTCTTTCAATTCCCGAGAGTTCTAGTAATTGGAATATATTAGTTAGGGATTGGGTTTGGTAATCTTCAATTGATAACCGTGTGATAACCTTTCGTTGTTTTGCAATCAAAGTACTTAGTCCTCGTTTATCACAATCAACTAATTAATTATCTTAATCATGTCTATGTGATTTTCTCAATAAAAACTAATTACTTGAAGCCACTTTGAATCCAAAACCTGGAGGAATCACCTTTTCTCCAATTGTTTACATCTTAATTTTTATTTGTTTTCACAATCACTCTCAAGCAACCGAATTTTACTTTTCTTGGAACTAGTTAATTAGTAATAAATTAAGTAAACCAAACACTTTCCACAGTACTCCTCGTGGTTCGACACCTGACTTACCCTATCTAATAAGGTAATAAGGAACTGATTTTAATCTTATTTTTGACTGACCCTTCGACATCCGTCAAATTTTGGCGCCGTTGCCGGGGAGTCGTGCGCAAAGTGTTATTTTTCTTAGTTTAATTAAAATTTCCAAAAAAAATAATCCAAAAAGATTTTTTTTTCTGTTTGTTTAGTTTATTGTTCAGTATTACACTCGGTTTTCTTGTTTGTTTTGTGCAGGTAACTTTAGTTGCATGCATCATACAAGACACTCAGGGAAGTCATCTCCGCTAGTATTCGATCCAGAGGTTGAGAAAATAGCTTGACAGAACCGAGTACCTCATAGAGAAAAAAAAAGTCTTGCATTCGCCAGTTTCACAGTTCAGATCTATGGAGAACCTTAACTTAACAACTGAATCAATGTCCCAACCTCAATTTTTACCCACTCTAAACCATCCCCACACTTTTGAACCTCCACCACAATGCAGTACACAATCATCACAAATTCCACCATTCCCGAAATTTGATAACCTGCCACCATCACTTTCACAAACATCATCCTTACCACAACCAAACACAACTCATAGTTCTCCAATAACCTCTCTTCCAAATTTCGAGATGTTTAACCCACAATCAACGTTTTGAAACCCGGACCGGGTAACGTTGCTTCATCCGGGCCGATCCGATGGTCAGGACCGTTCTTGCAGAGGACCGCCCGGTCAGACTGGGGACCGGCGGTCAAACCGGGAACCGCTGTTAAATGGGTCGGACCGGTTGTGAAGCGTTGTGCTCGATTTGCAGTCATCCATCGATTTGCTGGTTTCCTTCAATTTGCTAGCCTCTCTTGCAGTCTCTATCGTTACCGGTCGTGAAGCTCGATGTTCGATTTGCATCATTCTCTTAGATTTACAGGTCTCTTGCAATCCTTATCCCTCACACCATTTGTCTCTTTTTTACATCTCTCTGTCTATAGTTGAAGCCATGTGATGGAACTTGGAAATGAAATTGTTTATCAGAGTTCAGAGAGGAGAAGATTGATTGAGGAGGTATAATGGATATTAATATTGAGAAAAGAAATAAATTTTGGAAACCCAATGGTCAATACCCATACACGTTTACAGTTGTTTCCCACTATATTCAATTGGTTTTAGTTTTTGTTTCTAATTTTTATTATTTGATAATTTGTTTGTATTTTTAAAATAAAAATTGCATATGTTAAATCATATATATATATATATATATATATATATATATATATATATATATATATATATATATATATATATATATATATATATATATATAATGTTATCCGGTTCAAAAATCCGGTTCGACCAGTGAACCAGTAGTACAATCGGTTCGATGCCCGGTCCGGTTATGAAAACATTGCCCACAATAGGCCAATATTCGGCACAAGACCCAACTTTCACCCAAAAACCTATGACCAGTCACTCTTCACCTTCTGTGAGAGTGATTTCTGATGATAACACCCCGAACCAAACTGATACAAAATTTCCACAGACTTCTACAACCCAATATCCATCATTTAAACCACCATCATTTAGCTTCAGTCAAAGGACTAACCAAGGTAATTATGAGTATGATGATGGGGATGAAGGAGATCAAGGGCCATATCAGCTGGCAAGGCCACACAATTTAAATGGTCAAGGCTACCCACACTTCTTTCAAGCCAATCAAGGTAATCAAGGGTATCAAGCGTTCCCAGAAGCCCCAGTTCACCCTGCACCTCGACAGAAACAAGCGGTGAATAGGCCTTTGAGACCTAACCCAAGGAATGCAATGCCTCCGGCTAATAATCAAGCAGGCATTCCTTTGAGGTTTGAGAGAGGCCCAGTGAGAGGGATTGAGAGCCATTTTCGACCTGCTATAGTTCACAATCCATCAGCAGTAGTCATTCCACAACTGCATGGCAGGTCATTTGAAGTGAGATCACAGGCAATTCAGAGTTTGCCTAAATATCATGGGTTAGTGACTGAAGAGCCGTACATGCACCTCTGGGCTTATGATGCGAGATGCAACACGATTGGGGGACAAGGGTTTACACAGGATGAGGTGAAGCTGGTACTGTTCCAATTTACTCTAGAGGATAAAGCACAACAATGGTTCCAATCATTACCTTCAGCCTCTATCCGCACTTGGTTAGAAATGCAACAACAATTCCTTGATGAGTTCTACACAAGTCAGCGAACCAATGATGCAAGGAAGAACATCAGGAATTTCTCTTAACAGCCCGGTGAGTTATTTTACGAAGCACTCACCCGATTCAAGATGATGATCAACAATTTCCCACATCATGACATCCAATTGTGGGAGTTGATCAACTCCTTTTATGAGGGACTACACTATGAGGACCAAGGTGCTTTAGATTCTATTTCGAATGGTACATTTGGCACTAACGATGAACAGGTTGATCGGGAATATCTCGAGAGGAGAGCTGAGACAATGAAGAGGAAAGCACAGTCTTCGAGAAGGTCAAGGCAAGCAACAGTAAAAGCTGCAAATGGGGGTAGTACAGGTGGTGCTGAAAGGATAGCTAGGTTAGAATATCAGATAGCTAAGTTAGAGTGAGTGGTCAGCCTATATGTGGGCATTGTAGGGAGGTAGGGCATATTGCTGATAGTTGTCCTAGCATAGTGGGCGAGATGGAAGAGGTGAATCAGGTACAAGGGGGGAATAGGAATTGGTCAAACATGAATTCAAACACCTACCACCCAGGTCTTAAGAACCACCCGAACTTTAGTTATGGGAACCCCAGTAACCAAAGCAACCCAGGATTTCAGGGTAGTGGACAACGTAGTAACCAACAACCTTATGCCCCTAGATATCAAAACAATCAAAGCAATTACCAAGCGGGTAGTAGTAGTGGGGGTTACCAAAAAGGTAGTCAGTCTTCTTAGACAGCAGGTGGCGGTTTGAGTGAGGTGATGAACATGTTGAAGTCTATTCAGCAGGATATACAGGCCATCAAGCAAAAGGATAAGGTACGTGATAAAACCATTCATTCTTTGACTACGCAGGTTGGACAGCTTGCAGGGGATGTAGCAGAGCTTAAGAAGAGCAATGGGATACTTCCAAGTGATACGAAGATTAACCCATCACATCAAAGTTCAGGATCAAGGAACATAAAGAATGATCATGCATGTCAGGTAATTACTCTTCGTAATGGTAAGAAATATGATAATAAGGTTGTTACTCCATCAACCTTTGTTGAGGGTGTAGTGGAGGATGTAGATGAGAATGAGGAGAGTGAGGATGAGTCGGAATCTAAACCTGTTAAAACAACTAAAAAAGTAACTTTTCAAAACCCAAACGATAAGTTTTCCTCAAAAGAAGCCAATTTAACTAAAGATGTGGAAGTGAAACCGACATCGGTTCCATTTCCATCGGCTTTATTGAATCCATCTAAAAAGGCGGTAATTAAAAAAAAGAGGACCCCAACAAGAGGAAATTTGGGAAATATTTAAACAGGTAAAAATTAATCTTCCATTAATTTATGCTATTAAACAGGTTCCGGCTTATGCCAAGTATTTGAAGGATATGTGCACCCAGAAACGGCACAACAAGTTCCCTAAGAAACTTGATTTAACTTAGAAAGTCAGTGCCGTTCTGACTGGGGCCCTTCCACCAAAACTCCAAGACCCGGGAACACCTTTAATACCCATTCAAGTGGGTGATTTTAAAATGATAGGGGTGTTATTGGATCTTGGAGCTAGTGTGAGCATTCTTCCGGGAAGCTTGTATGGCCAATATGATTTTGGTCCATTGCGTCAGGCTGACACCACTGTAGTGTTAGCCGACTTGACCCTTATGCTTCCTAGAGGGATTGTTCGGGATGTGATAGTAAAGGTGGAGGAGTTTTACTACCCCAGGGATTTTCTGGTTCTTGATTATGTGTCATCAAATAAAATTAGACAACCTAATGTGATTTTGGGTCGACCCTTCTTAGCCACAACACATGCATTGATCGACTGTCGTTCTGGTACAGTTGATATGACATTCGGCAATAGAAAGGTTCGCCTTAATGTTTTTTCAAGTAGGACTCTCTGGTTAGCGATGAATGTTTCATGGCAGACATCATTGACGGGTGCCACCCTCACCTAGAGGGTGAATCCACAGAGACGTGTTTTTTCTGTGACAAGTTTAAGCTGGAGCATGATCAAGATTTGAATGAAGAGATGAGGAAATTGGAGGTAATGGTAGTGCATGATGGTAGACCTCCATGGACACATTATGTGGAGAATCTACCTACTGAAATTTCATCTGGATTGAAGCCATCACTAGTGAGTCCACCAAAAGTAGAGTTGAAAGAGCTGCCAAAGCATCTGAAGTACGCATTCTTGGGGGAGGATCAGACTCTCCCTGTCATAATTGCAGCTAACTTGGAAGAAAAGCAAGAGGAAGCACTACTGAAGGTGCTTATGGATCACAAAGCGTCCATTGGATGGACAATTGCAGATTTTAAAGGTATTAGTCCATCTATTGTTATGCATAAAATTATAACTGATGCAGATGCCAAACCCGCACGGGACACACAAAGAAGATTGAATCCCAACATGCGTGAGGTAGTGAAGAAGGAGGTGCTCAAGTGGTTAGATGCAGGGATCATTTATCCCATTTCAGATAGTGTATGGGTGAGCCCGACACAAACAGTTTGTCACACCCTCAAATTTCCACTGCGGGGTTTATACCGCGAGCCGCATGACATACCAGGATCCCATAGCCATAAGTCATATGAACGAACTCTAAATGCCCAAACCATTTAGTTCGTTTTCAAAAACCAAGTTTAGTTAAGCTGCGGAAGCGTAAACCAAATTTAAACCTTTTAAAAACCATGCGCAAAACAACGCGCCCAAATTAAAACCATACGAAAGAAAATGTAAAAGCACGATATATAATTTAAGCGTATGCCCAAGACCCCAAATGCAGTGAAGTGTGTAGTGCTTTCTAATCGTGGCACCGGAAGCTAACTACCTGCAAAAGCATGTATATCGTGGGTCAACAAACAATGTTGGTGAGTTCACTAAGTAAAGAAAATGAGTAAGTAAATGCGCTGGTTTCCAAAACCACGTAACCAAGTAAAAGCGTAGGTCCTCCAGACCAAAATGTTCAAGAGTTATCAGTTTAAGCGTGTCAGGGGTAGCTAGCCCACTCAATGTAACTAAACAGGATTATTGGGACACCTTCAGTAATGTAATAGTTTGCCTCAATAACTGGTGTCTATCAACACCAGTTCTCAAATGTGGCCAGAAGTTCATGCCCGTGCCTCAAGCACCTCAGACATGAGGTTGCTACACAACCTAATAGTGTTGGGTCTGCTGACCTGGAGAAGAACAGATGATTAGAAAGCCAAAACATGCTATCAGTTTGATCCTTGAATAAACAGTCTTTACAACTTACTTCTCCCAAAAGACTGCTGACCCTAACTACTGTTCTATCCAAACAACTGCTCAACAACTGCTGATACAAAGAACTGCTGAGTAAACAACTGATGAAGAACAACTGCTGACCAAAGGTCTGATGAAGAACAACTGCTGATACAAGTACTGAAGACCAAAGCACTGCTGGAACCAACAGCACTTAGGCTCCAGCAGTGGATACAAGACCATCAGAGTTTATCTTCAACAACTGTTTAATATCAGTGCTTTCAATGTAACAGTAGTTTGTAATAGGCAGATGTTTATGTTTGTTATTCTGTTAGAGGTCACTGTCTTAGGTGACGTCAGCCTAGGTCATCAGTGCTTTGAGTCTGTCTATAAATAGAACAGTGCTTGTACTGTTCTATTGCATCACACACACAAACATTCTCTCAGACAAACAATCACTGTGTGATCAGGCTGAGGGGGAGTAATTGTACGATTGTAATCTTTTAGATAAATGAAAGCATTCGATCTGAAAACATTTACTCTCTTGATTTGATTTACAGTTTATTATTCCGCTGCACTTTCATTCTATTTTCATTTCATTATTACCATATTTAGTTAAACAATCAAAACAAACAAACTCAGATCCTAACAATTGGTATCAGAGCTTGGTCAATTAAATTCGATCTAACAAATCAATTTAATAATCAGCTCACAATTATTGATATCGTTTGTCTGTTAGATTGAAAACAGAGTAATAGTTTAATTTCGCTTCAACCGTTTTTAAACAGACTTTGTTTTTTGAAAAATCAGAGAATGGCTTCTATCAATCACGATCCACATAACACTGGCACGAACAACAAGCCACCGATGCTTGTCAGATCTGAATACAATATCTGGCAACGTCGGATGAGCCATGTTCTAGCTCAACAAAACACTAGGTGTTGGAAGTCGGTTATCTTCGGACCACATGTTCCGACTGTGCCGAGTACTGAAGATCCCAAAGTGTTTGAGCCAAAGAAACTTGAAAACTACTCCGACCAGGATTTTCAGAAAATTGAGCTAGATGCTAAGGCCTTCAGTATTGTGGCCATGGCTCTACCCAATGATATATATGCTGGGTTGTTACACTGTAACAGTGCAAAGGAGTTGTGGGATGCACTGAAAGAACAGTTTGGTGGGACTGAGGAGGTTATTGAAAACAATCGTGAAATACTTAACCAACAATATGAAACATTCAGTCATGTCAAAGGAGAGTCATTAACTCAACAGTTTGAGAGATTTAATTGCTTAATTAGTGAACTAAAATTGGTTGGTCTTACTTACCCTCATTCAACCTTGAACCATAGGTTTTTGAGATCATTACCAGACAAATGGGACACTATTGCTATTGTGATGAGAAACTCAATAGGATTTAAAGACCTATCACTGACCCAGCTTCATGGTAAGCTCTTGACCTATGAGAGAGAGCTTAACCAGAAAAAGAAGCTCCAGGACTCTGGAAAAGTGTCTGATGACTATGTGTTTGGGAATACAGCACTTTTGGGTCATGATGAGGTGCCTGGAAACACAAAGGATCAGAGTTATGATCATTTTTTGACATAACTTCAGGTTTTAACTCAGGTTTTAACTCTGATTCTTATTCACCAAACTATGCCTTCACAGCAAGTGGTGGTGATATCCAGGCATCTGACAATATATCCTTTGAGTATGATGACCTGAAATACTTTGACCCTGATGATTTGGAAGAAATGGACATTATGCACCAATTGGCCCTTCTCAGTGTAAGAACTAATAATTTTTACAAGAAAACTGGGAGAAGGTTTCCAGGGTTGACTGGCAGATCTAAGGTTGGGTTGGATAAATCAAAGATCAAATGTTATAAATGTCATAGGTTTGGTCATTTTGCTAGGGAATGTAGGGGTCAACATGGTACACCTATGATAACCTATCCAAATCAAAGACCACAGACCAACACCTATCAAAATTCCTATAATGCCCCTGGACCAAATGTGCAAAACACTGCTCATTTTGCACAGTCCTCAAACACTGTTCCTGTCCAGTATGTCCAAACCACTGTTCCTCAGATCCACTATGTGCAAACACCTGTTGCTCAAGCACCTGTGCAAACGACTGTTGCTCCATCCTCTGCTCCTGCAGAGACCAGTCAATAGAGCTTCTTTACACAAGGCTTTGTTGATTGGAGCAGTCTACCTGATGAGCTAACAGATGAGAATTTTGCACTAGTTGCCAAAGCTGAAAATGAACCAGAAAATTTCTGTTTCATGGCTATGGTGGATGAGATTGAATCTGAGGAGGTGGTAACTGAATCTGATGTTGTGACTGATGATGTTGTTAGTGAAGTTGTTACAGGTGAAAAACCTGAAGAAGAGGTTGTGAATCTCACAGATCCCTGGGGTGCATCTGATGACTGTGAGTGCAAGTGTGATTGTGCATTGATGGCTGCTGCTAAGGTATCTCCTCAAATTCTTAAAGAGTTGTGTTCTGACAAATGTGTAATAGCATTTGCTAACATCAAAGAGGTGAATGAAAACCTTAGAAAGAAAATTTTGGATGATGAAGTTAAATTTGAAAAACTCACAAAAGATTTGAAAACAAATTTAACTGCAAAAGAGTCTGAAATTAGCAGCTTAAAACATGAAGCAACCATAACCAAAGACCAGCTCCAAACTATGATAGCAAAATATCAAAGTTGCAAGAGTGAGCTAGAGTCCACCCAAGTTGAATGTGAGAAATGGGTGGAATCATGTAGAGGCTTTGAAATGTTACTCAACAAACAAACTAAAAGTCATGTGAAGTTTGGCTTTGGTTTTGAAACCACTGCTCCTGCTTTTGAAAACACTGACAAAAAGAGTCAAAAGTCTGTTGAGGTAATACCAACAAACCTGCAGGGTCAAGAAATTAAAATCACTGAACCAAATGGTAAGAAAATTGTTCTTGAAAAACCAGAAGGTTCCTCATCTTTTGCTGAACTTGAAAAGTATGAATTTAAACCTACTTGGTCTGATGAGTGTGATACTCTTGAGAATTTCAAACCTGTTGACTTTAAAACACCTGAGGGAAAGACAGCACCTCAGGCAAAGGTCATTCCATTGGCTAAAGTCATTCCCCTGAAAAATCTTCCAGCAGATGCTCAAACATCTGCTGAAAAGAAGGCTGAAAAGGGGAAGAAGAAAGAAAAGACTGTCAACTTGTTCTGTGATTTCTGTGAAAAGAAGAATCATGTCACCAAAAACTGTTTTCTTCTAAAAGCATATGACATTAACAAAGGAACAAGTGAATGTGATTCCAAAGCCACATGCTCAATATGTGGGAAAAAGAATCACAAGACCAAAGAGTGCTTGTATCTAAAAAATTTTGATGTTAAAATAGAGGAATACAAAGCTAAAACTCTTGCAAACCCTGTGGTCAGTACTTCAAAAGGAAAGCCCAAACAGACCTTCACCCCTGTCCAAACATCTGTTACAAAAAGGCTTGAAACATCTGCTTCTAGAGATGTCCAAGTAACAGATGCTCCACCCACAAGCAAATACCCAAGAGGTTATGGTCAACCTCCATGTCACAGTCTGCCACATGTTTATGAGGAGCCAAAGAGACCCTCTAAACCAAGAGTGAACAGAAATCCATATGGGTATTATCATCTGTCAGGAAGTGATCAAACAACTGCTGCCCCAAGTGTTGACATCCAAGCACTGGCAAATGGTCAGCAGCAGTTGTTGACCTTAATTCAAAAATTGGTCCAAACCACTGATCACCTTCCAAAGCTTGAGTCTGCAAGGTCTGTGGACCCATCCAAAGCCAACTTGGCTTTGGACACTCACCAAAACTAATCATTTACTGATGTGCAGGGAGCTTCTGCTTGTTTAGATAGTCTTTGGTATGTAGATAGTGGAGGTTCCAGGCACATGACAGGATGTAGAGCCCTTCTTCTGGACTTCTTGGCTCATGGAGGGGGTGATATATCCTTTGGTAATGATTCTAAAGGTAAGGTGTTGGGTTCAGGGACTGTACAGGCTGGAAAACTCAAGTTTGAAAATGTCAATCTTATTGATAATCTCAAGTTTAATCTTCTGAGTGTTTCACAAATGAGTGACAAAGGTTATGGCTCATTTTTCACAAAGAAAACTTGTAAGATTATTGGGCCAGAAGTGGTGAAAAAGATTGATACCATTATTGCTGAGAGCAAAGCACAACTTGTTGCTCATAGAAGTGGCAATGTGTATGTTGTTGATATGTTAAAGGACAATCCTATGGCAAATGTCTGTCTGTTTTCTGCTGCCTCCACTAAGGAGACAGAATTGTGGCATAGGAGATTGGGTCACACCAACCTTAATACTATCAACACACTCTCCAAACAAAGCCTTGTCAGAGGTTTACCATCAAAAGAATTTAAATGTGATGAGCATTGTGTTTCTTGCTTAGAAGGGAAACAACATAAAAGCTCTTACAAATCCATTGATGAGTCCAAAACTAGTCAGTGTCTACAACTGTTGCACATGGACTTGTTTGGCCCTGTTAAAATCATGAGTCTAAGAAGAAAGAGATTTTGTCTTGTCATAGTTGATGATTTTTCTAGGTTTACATGGACTTACTTTTTACATTCTAAGGATGAGACTGCAGGTATATTGAAGGACTTTGTCACCAAAGTTGAAAAGCAATATGACTAGCCAGTAAAAGTCTTCAGGAGTGACAATGGAACAGAGTTTAAAAATAAGGAGTTGGATGACTTCTGTGTGTCAAAAGGGATTAAGAGGCAGTTCAGCATCCCAAGAACACCAGAACAAAATGGGGTGGTTGAGAGGAAAAATATAACTCTTATAGAAGCTGCAAGAACCATGCTAGCAGATTCTGGTTTGCCACTGTCCTTTTGGGCAGAAGCTGTAAACACTGCTTGCTATGTTCAAAACAGAGTTTTGATCAACCCCAGACATCAAAAAACTGCTTATGAAATTTTGTTCAAAATCAAACCATTAATCTCATTTTTCAAAATCTTTGGCTGCCCATGTTTCATTTTAAATCTCAAAGATTCCATTTCAAAATTTGCAGCCAAAGTAGACTGTGGTTATTTTCTGGGATATTCTTCTACTGCTAAGGCCTACAAAGTGTTTAACACAAGGACTAAGACAATAGAAGAAATTCTGAATGTAAAGTTCAATGAACTTTCATCTCTAAAAATCCCTGCAAACCCTGCTGAACTATTTGATTTAGATAAATTCAAATTTGAAGATATCACTGTTAAAGCTAACAATGCAGGTATTCCACAGTCTCCACAGCAAGATTACAGAACAGATGTTGTGATCCCCAGTCACTACAAAGTCTATTCTGCCTCAGAGGAAGCAGCTGTTCAAGACAATTGTCAAAACTCTGCCACAGCTGTGTCAACCACTGTTGGCCAGTCTTATCCTCAAACCACTGCCTCACCCCTCACAACCACTGACCTATCATCTGTTGACAAAAGTCAATCATCTGTTGACAAAAGTCAGTCAAGTTTCACACCACTTGGACCCATTCCTCCATTACCATTTCAAACATCTGATGGCACTACAGAAGTACCAACAGATGTTACACCAACAGAGTCACCAAACCTCTGTCCATCACCTCAAAATGCCATTGTTCCATATCAAGGAGATCTTATTTACTTAAGAGCTCATCCACCAGACCAGATCATTGGCAACATCAGAGAGGGTGTGCTCACAAGAAGCCAATCCTCAAATATCTGTCTTTTTGCAGGTTTCTTATCCCTCACACAACCTGTCAAGTACCAAGAGGCACTGAAAGACAACAGTTGGGTAGAAGCCATGCAGGAAGAACTCCTTCAATTCAAAAGACAACAAGTATGGGAGCTTGTACCACTTCCTAAGGATGTCTGTCCTATAGGAACAAAGTGGGTCTTCAAAAACAAGACTGATGAAAGGAGTATTATTGTCAAAAATAAAGCCAGGCTTGTGGTTCAAGGCTTCAGACAAGAAGAAGGAATAGATTATGATGAGACTTTTGCTCCTGTAGCAAGACTAGAAGCCATCAGACTCTTTTTGGCCTTTGCTGTCAACCACAACATAAAGGTGTATCAGATGGACATCAAATGTGCTTTCCTTTATGGCAAAATTCAGGAGGAGGTCTATGTATGTCAGCCACCTGGTTTTGAAGACACATTCCATCCTGACTATGTCTACAAGCTCAACAAAGCTTTGTATGGACTTAAACAAGCACCAAGGGCCTGGTATGAAACTCTCTCCACATTTCTCTTATCCATTGGCTTCACAAGAGGTAAAATTGACAAAACTTTATTTCTTAAATGGAAAGGGAAACACTTAATGATTGTTCAAATATATGTGGATGACATCATTTTTGGATCCACATGTAACCAAATGTGTGAAGAGTTCAGAAAACTCATGACAACAGAGTTTGAGATGAGTGCCATGGGTGAGCTTCAGTGTTTCCTTGGTCTTCAAGTGAAACAACTGCAAAATGGCACATTCATTCACCAAAACAAATATGTAAAGAACTTATTAACTAGATTTGAAATGAATGATTGTAAGCCATGTAGCACACCCATGAGTACAGTCAAGCTGCTCACTATTGATGACAAGGATGAACTGGTTGATCAAACACATTATAGATGTATGATTGGGTCTTTATTGTACCTAACTGCATTTAGGCCAGACATTATGTTTGCTATCTGTGTCTGCGCCAGATCCCAGGCTTCACCCAGAAAGTCAAACCTTATTGCTGTGAAAAGGATATTCAGATACCTCAAAGGTGCTCCCACACTTGGTATCTGGTATCCTGCTAATGGAAACATTGAGCTTTCAGGTTATTCAGATAGTGACTTTGCTGGCTGTCACACCACAAGAAAATCCACTTCAGGAGGGTGCCAATTTCTAGGGAATGCCTTAGTTTCATGGCAAAGCAAAAAGCAGGCAGCTGTTTCAACTTCAACAGCTAAAGCTGAATACATTGTTGCTGCAAGCTGTACAGCCCAACTCATGTGGCTTCAAAATCAACTACTGGATTTTGGGATAACTGCACTTAGGACTCCACTCATGTTGGACAGTCAAGCTGCTGAAAATATCATCAAGAATCCAGTCTCTCATTCCACTACCAAACACATTGACATAAGACATCATTTTGTCAGCGACAGCTATGAAAAAGGTTTGATTTCTTTACACCATGTTCCAACAGAGGATCAGTTGGCAGATGTGTTAACAAAAGCTTTAGACACATCTACCTTTACAAATCTGATTTCCAGAATTGTTATGTTAAACATGGATTAAGCAAATAAAGTTTCAATAAATCTTAATAAAATGTTTCAGCAACTCAAATTTTTAAATAGCTGTTTGGTTGAAAAATCTGTTTATAACATCTGATCAGATAAACAACCACTGTTTCATTCATATCCACTGTTGGTTGAAAAGTCTGTTTCAAAACATCTGATCAGATAAAACAACTGTTAGTTGAAAAATCTGTTTCAGAACATCTGTTCAGATAAAACAACTGTCCGCTTATATATATATATATTATATCTATAAAAAAAAACAACAGTTGGATCCATCAGCTGTTTGTATCAGTTGTTTGCCAAAAACAGCTGTTATCCACCAGATGTTTCATCCATCAGATGATTGCCACGTCTGCTCATATAAGCAGAGGTTTGGCCACATCAGCGGTTTCATTGAGCCTATAAAAACCCTGTTTTACCACAACAGACGTTACACTGTCTCATTGTATTCAAAATACTGAAAACCGCCTTCTTCATTCTCAAACCCTCCATCAATCATCAATCATCTTCACCTTCGAAATCCATTACAATGGATCTTCAAGCCAAAGCTACACACAACTGTCTTCCCTATCTGATTAAAACAGATGACAACACTTCATTTCATTCCACCATCGACATTTTCCTTAACTCCAAATACTTACCCATCCTAACCGCTAACGCCCCCATTTATCTTGATACACTCCAAGAATTTTGGTTGAATGCTGAGTTTCTACTACAAGACAAAAAGCCTACTTCCATTATTTCCAAAATTGGAGAAACCAGTATCGTCATTACCCCTGAAACCATATCCACAACCTTCACACTAAATGACCTGGCAGGTAAGGATTCCTTTACTAAAACAGAGCTTCACACTGAGTTCCAAGAAAGAGGGTATGATGGTCAGATGACTGGATCAACTTTTTTCAAAAAGTTTTTCCCTCCAGTCATGAAATTTTTCTTCCATACTCTTCTTCTCTGTGTCTCTGCTAAGTCCACATCCTTTAATGAAATCCCATTAAGGATGCAATATCTGGGTTATGCCATGTTGTCAAACTCTGACTTCAATCTTTCCCAGGGATTGTTCATGGACTTGGTATCAAATGTGAAAGCAGTCAAGTCTGGGTCAAACAATGCTTTTCTTATTTACCCAAGAATTCTTAGTGTAATCTTACAAAAAGTCTTACCAGAAAAAGTTTTCAAAAAGGGTGAGGCTATGCAAATGAAAAGCTTAACTGATGAAACTTTCACAAGAATGCTGGGTGGAAGCACCCAAGAAAAAGTGTCTAAAGTGTCAAAAGTTTCTAAAACACAAACAAAGAGGACAAAGGCAACAACTGTTGTCAAAACCTCTGTTGTTGAGCCCACTGCTCCTGGTGATCATGGCACTACATCCAGTGCTGTGAAACCCACACCAGCTACTTCCAAAAAGAAACATCCATCCACAAAAACCACCACTCAACCACAAATGAGGCTTCTGGATGTTGAGGTACCAGAAGAAACCTCTGTTGCACAACAAAAGCAACCTGAAACCACTGTTGTTACTTCCTCACAACAGTTGGACATACCTCCACCTGACCAAACTCCTCATGAATCCTCTCAAAAGGATCATGTTGTAAGCCAAGGGGACACACATCATGATACATTTGAGTCACTTGACCAAATGTTCACAAGCCCCTCTCCCAGGGCTAATTCTCTTGTTACTCCTCCACCCTCACCATCACATCATGTCCCACAAACAATGCAACCTCTGTTTGAAGCAATTGACAAATCTCAGGAAGATCCCAGTTCCTCTCTTCCACCTGTCACTGAGAGTATACTCCAACAAGTGACTGGTCCTGAGAATATACAATCTGCTATCCCACAAACAGAAGAGGAGGTTACACCACCTGAGTTCAATGAAACTCTAGGTGAGTTTTCAAGTGGAGCAGCCACTACTGATGTAGAGACCACTGTCTCACATCAGGACAGTGATTACATAGCTAAGACTCCCTTGAAGGCAACAACTGTTGAAGCCACTATAGTGTCTCCAAAAACAGTTGGAAGTCCCCAGTACCAAGAAAAAGGGGCATCTGATTCACCTATTAGGACTGAATCAGGTAGAACTACCACTGGTAGGGACTCAGATGATCCTATTAATTTAGGAGATGGGTCAAAATACAAGAATTGACGGACAGAGTTTCTGTCATTGAAACCTCTGTTGCTAACATCAAATCTGATGTCAAGCTTATACTGAGCTCAATTGCAGATCTTTCCAAGAGTCAACCATCCACAGCTGATATAGCCAATGAGTTATGGAAATCAGTTTCCCCCATCATCATAGCTCACAGAAAACTGGCTGATCAGACACATGAAACTTACATGGCTGAGATCAGGAATATGGTAGATGCAAGGTACAAAGATACCCATGCTGATATCAAAGCCATCAAGGACCACCTGCTGAAGACTACTGGCTCTGCCCCTACCACCATCCTCAGGGATGAAAATGATGATGCTTTCACGGCTGATGATGCCAAAAAGGGGGAGAGTGGCAGAGATAGGCTACCAAAACTAGATCCTTTTGGTTGTCCTCCTTCTCAAAAAGGCCAAGCTAAGTCTGCCAAGAAACCAGAGTCTACCAAATCAGCTCCACAACAACAAGCTCCACAACAACAACAAGCAACAACAGCACCACCACACCACAACAAACCACTGAGAAGAATAAAGCAGTAGTTGACTCTGCAAACATTGAAGCTGAAAAGGCTGCTCAAGAGAAACAGAAAAGAGCTGACACTTTGGAAGTTAAAGCAGAGTCATTAATTGAACTCAAAAAGAAACAACAAAGGGAAACTGAGGATGTGGGATCCTCTAAAAGGATGAAAAGACCTGCCAAGCATGTTAGAAAACCACCATCTAAGTTGAACACCTCTGTTGATAAAACCACTGCTACTGAAACCACTGCCACCCAAAACACTGAAACTACTCAAAACACTGCTACCCAAACCACTATACCCAAACCAACAAGCACACCTGAACATACAACCACCAAACATACATCACCAGCTAAATCCCAAACATCTGCTGGACCTACTAAAAGGCCAACAGATGTTAATCCAACCACTGCTACCAAATCACCATCACCAAAAATCATGTACACAAGGAAGAGAAAATCAACCTTTGTTGTACATGATGAAAACATACACACATCACCAAACACCATTTCAACTGCCCAATCCACTCCTCCCATCACAGCTATTCCAATCACATCATTCTCACCACACACATCCAAGTTCAAATCACATAGACCACCACCAACCATTACACCATTGGTTGTTCAGTATCCCCTTGAACTTGATCTACTCAAGGGGGAAATACAATCCTTCTACAATACTGAACAGCCATCAGAAAGATCCTTCCCATCTCTCCCAAACTTCCCTGTTCCCCTCAACCTTGATAAATATCTGAAATACAAGGGTGAACAGGTGGATGCCATTATTAAGGAGAAATGCAAAGGGAAGGATGACAGGACTGCTCAGGGCATCCATTCAGCAGAGCTTAGCAAACTCAGAAGGATTGAAGACTTTGCTAAGACCCTGAGCAATTCCATGTCCTCCATGCCTCTCAGTGTAGATTTGGAAAAAGAGGTAAGGGAATCTCTTCTTGAACAGATAATGGCAACCAAGCCCTACAAAGCAAACAAAAAGCAGTTCAATGGTTGGACTACTCATGCTTTGAGAGAAGAACTACTCAGGATTGAAGAAATGGCCAAAGACCCCAAGGCTAAAGTCTCTACTCCTAACTTTGGCAAAGGCAGAGACCCAGTCAGAGCCTTGAAGTTCAAAAAGATGAGGCAGGAGATTGTAGCTGCCAACTATGGGGAGATGAGGTCAGTTTCCAGATGGTCAGAGTTAAGGCTGGTTGAAACTTACAAAAGTCTGGAAGAAAATAGGAAGAAGGATCCCAGCCTTCCAAGGAAACCAATTTACACTGATGAACCAATGATGAAGAGACCCCAACAGACCTTTAACTTGGACAGCTTACTTGAAACCTCTGATCTCACAACTGCTGCAAGAAGACAGTTCAAGAAGCAGAAGGAGATGTCAGAGGAAGATCAAAGAAAGTTTGCTGATACATTCATCAAAGAAGGGCTCTTCAATCAAATACACTATTTCTCTGATCCTACAACAGAGAAGCTCAGAGAACTCATTGGAAGACCTCCTTCACCCAACTCATCAAGAATAAAAGTTCATCTCAGCAAATCCACTGACTCAAAAATTCTAAAGTGGAAAGTCAACAAAGACAACCACGAATTGACATTGCTCAGGTCAGATGGAAGGGTTCAGAAGATCAGCATGGATGATGCTTACAGCCTATGTGCAGAAGATCACCAAACATTGCTAAATCTGGACCTAGAAAGAGATGAAGAAGACTTATTTGCTCTGAACTTTGAATTGCAATTCAAAGGTCAAATCAGAGAAAGTCTGATGAGGAATAAAGATCAATAAATAAAGCTGAGTTTTGGCATCATCTGTTCTAGGGGGAGATTGTTGGGTCTGCTGACCTGGAGAAGAACAGATGATTAGAAAGCCAAAACATGCAATCAGTTTGATCCTTGAATAAACAGTCTTTACAACTTACTTCTCCCAAAAGACTGCTGACCCTAACTACTGTTCTATCCAAACAACTGCTCAACAACTGCTGATACAAAGAACTGCTGAGTAAACAACTGATGAAGAACAACTGCTGACCAAAGGTCTGATGAAGAACAACTGCTGATACAAGTACTGAAGACCAAAGCACTGCTGGAACCAACAGCACTTAGGCTCCAGCAGTGGATACAAGACCATCAGAGTTTATCTTCAACAGCTGTTTAATATCAGTGCTTTCAATGTAACAGTAGTTTGTAATAGGCAGATGTTTATGTTTGTTATTCTGTTAGAGGTCACTGTCTTAGGTGACGTCAGCCTAGGTCATCAGTGCTTTGAGTCTGTCTATAAATAGAACAGTGCTTGTACTGTTCTATTGCATCACACACACAAACATTCTCTCAGACAAACAATCACTGTGTGATCAGGCTGAGGGGGAGTAATTGTACGATTGTAATCTTTTAGATAAATGAAAGCATTCGATCTGAAAACATTTACTCTCTTGTTTTGATTTACAGTTTATTATTCCGCTGCACTTTCATTCTATTTTCATTTCATTATTACCATATTTAGTTAAACAATCAAAACAAACAAACTCAGATCCTAACAAATAGCTCTATCAACTAATACCCCGCTCGCCTCCAGCGATTAACCCAATAATATGCAAGGACTTTCCAAATGATAGAGTGTTTAGTTCACAAAGGACTAATAAGTTTTAAACTGATCAAAAACCCGATCCACACAAGGAATCGTAAACCCGACCCACACAAGGAGTCAAAACCCGACCCACACAAGGAGTCAAAACATCTCAAAACCCGAGATATAAAAGTAGCCCCAAAACCGGACTAGAAAACGTTTTGTAAGTTGTCTCAAACCCGAGACGCATGCTTTTGAGAAAAGAATAGTGAAACTCACCTTAGAATGCAAGCAAATAAATCCAACTCCAAAGTAGGGTGTGCTACCGACTCCCTAGTACATGTGTCACTAAGTGAGTATATGTGTAATACCATTACACCATATAATCCGTTTGTCCAAGACGTTTAAATGTTCAAAAGCGTGTAAGTGACACCTAGTGATTCTACATGCATAAGTAAATCTTACGGACCCGTTGGTGAATATGTTGGGTACCATTAGTTTTACACTTCATATGCATCTCATATAAGTGCCCATTCAAATATATATCAAACACATACCACATAGGACTCCAATTAGTTACACAAACACAAAATACACAATCTGCGTTTTTAGGATAGATTGTGCGTCACCAAAACTAATTTATTTAAAATACTAAATCAGTGAGTTAAACTCCCAAATTTTTACTGAATATTATATGGGATTCATTTGATAACCTATATTTTTTTTTTGTCTCAAAACCAAACACAAAAATCATGAAAAATCGTACATCACAGATATGTCCAGAAAGTTTCTACAGCAGGTCAGGTTAGTAGAAAACATCCCAAAAATCGTGTATTCATCCAAACGGGATGAATCCACTTGGAAAAGCCAAGTTATTCCAATGTTAACCTACTGTCCAACTTTCATAACTTAATTCCTTGTAAAACTCAAGTTATGATTGTTTAAAGTTGACTCAGTTTGTTAATCCGAAAATCTCACATGACCTTTAATCAAAGAAAATTCCAAAAACATATCAAACGACATCCAAATCAGATGATTTTGCCCATTCTAAAAAGCTAAGACCATGTACAATCTATTCATGCAAAGAATCGATCAAAACAATTATTTTCAAGCCACGAAACAGACCCTACAAGTCGACATTCAGATTCTGTCCAGATTCTAATCATGCAATATTATCAATTATATCAAACCCTAGTTGCATATTATCAATCAATAACACCTAATAATCATCAATAATCATTACCAAACATTCCTAATACCTATTGTGATCAGATTCTATCATTATTCATGCAAAGATTACAACTTTAATGATCAAAACTTCAACAACTTGCGCAACAAGTAACTATGATATTACTAATCGCCTATCATCATGTTTAATTCGTTTAGTCTTCAAAAACCTCAAGTTTTAATAATTATCAAAAGCTTTCAGACCTGGACAAACCTTGTTAGATGATTTTTATAACATAAAAATAAGATTAAAGCGTAAAGGATTAAAGATTATACCCCTAGCTCTTCGATACAATCAACCGAACGCCTTTGGAGCTTCCCAATCGATGATCTTGAGCCTTTGCAGGTTATTTGGGGTTTATAATTCATAAGGGGCAGTAAGGGGGCGATTAGGGTTGAGTTTAGAGGTTGCATGGGGCTTAAGAGTGTTTAAATAGGGGTTTGAGGCGGTTTAGACCCGTCAGGCTATTTCGCGCGGCCGCTCGGGCCCTGTGAGCGGCCGCTCACAGGCCCTTGGCCCGCGTGGGTGGCCCGTTTCGTCACCCGACGCATTTTCCTTCGACGTTTTCGTTATTTAGGATCGTAACAAGTGCAACCCCATGCGTTAAGACCCTAATCAACCTAATGATCCACCTTTAGTGATTTTATTAACGTATTAGGTTTTGGTTCACACAATCACGTATGGTTTTCACATAAGTTCATCGAATATCACATAGACACGTAATCGCAATCAATCCAAATTAGTTTACTCATTATTATTATACTTCATTATTCACCAACGTCCGAGGTTCACTAATCATGTATTCAGTTATTAACTCACAACAATGCAACGTGTGTCCTATCTAGCTAACCCTAGTTAAGTATAATGCAAGGAACGTAACTAGAGTTTAGTTAAAGTGAGAACCTGAATTTGCGGGGTATCACATCATCCCCAAGTTGAAAAGAATTTCGTCCCGAAATTCAGCAAGTAAACAATAAAGCCAGCTAGAAAAGTGTGCGCTTGGTTCCCGGATGTCACATCATCCCCATGTTGAAAGGAATTTCGCCTCAAAATTCACTTCGAGCGAGCTGCTTTATGTTTAGTGTTTGATCTATGCACAAGTTCAGGTTTAGTAAAGAGGTGTGGATATTTGAGCCGCATTCGATCTCTGCGCTCCCACGTATATTCCGGTCCTAGACGGGAATTCCATCGTACCTTAACAATAGGTATAGTGTTTTGTTTGAGTTTCTGGACGCGCCGCTCAAGAATATCTACTGGTTCATCCATGAACCGTAGCCGTCCGTCCACCTAGATCTCCTCCAGTGGCACCATCAGTGTTGTATCCAACAGGCATTTCTTTATATTTGATACGTGGAGTACATCGTGTACCCCATTAAGTTCATTAGGCAGGTTTAACCTGTAAGCTACCGGACCAATCCTTTTGACAATCTCGAATGGTCCAATGTATCGTGGGTTCAACTTTCCCCGTTTTCCAAAGCGTATCACCCCTTCTAAGGTGACACCTTCAATAGAATCTTGTCCCCAACCTGGAACTCCAAAGGTTTCCTACGCTTATCAGCGTAGCTTTTCTGTCGATCACGAGCAGCAGCCATTCGGTATCTGATTTGCACTATCTTCTCAGAGCACGAGTTCGGGACCTGTTAGTTGGCTATCCCCAACCCCAGTCCAGTAGATGGGAGACCTACACTTGCGTCCATGAAGTGCCTCAAAAGGCGCACACTGTTTCGAAGTGTGATAGCTGTTGTTATACGAGAATTCAATTAATGGCAAGTGCTTATCCCAACTATTGCCAAAATCCACCACGCACGCTCGTAGCAGATCTTTCGATGTTTGGATGGTACGCTCACTCTATCCATCCGTCTGTGGGTGATAGGCTGTGCTCATATCTAAGCGAGTCCCCAATGCGTTTTGGAGAGTAGTCCAAAAATGAGAAGGGAATCGCGCATCGCGATCAGATATTGTAACACCCCAGTTTCAGGACCTGAATTTTTTTCGCGCATTATAATTTTTATATAATAACGAATAACCAAGACGAATAATAAATAATACGGTTATGTACGAAATTGAAACCCGAACAATTATATATGAACATTATTGAATAAAACGCGTTGCGTAACGGATCAAACCTGTTAACGAACCCACCAACCCTTTTGGTGAGTCAATGGGGGAAGACACATGTCCTCCCCTCCCCTTGACACCCATGTCCTTCCCATTCATAAAAACAACCCACCTGTCCTATAACCTCTTTTATAAAAACTCTCTCATTCTTTCAAGGCATACACACACACTTCACCCCTTCTGTACATTAGAGAAAGAGAAAGAGAGGGGCCGGAACTGATGGCGGAGCTCCAGCAAGGCCACGACGACGATACCGCACCTCTCACGACCTCCACCCAACAACACACCCACAACCCACTTTATTCATAATCAGACCTAGAGAGAAAGAGCACCGGACAGAGGAGAGAGAGAAAGACCGATGAAGTTGATGACTATTGAAGGAAAGAGCGGCTCAGGTCGAGGGTTCGATGGTGGTCTGGTCTCGGGTATGTTGAGTAGGTATGGGTTCTGACCCGATTAGTAGGACCATATAACACCTTCTATTTCCCTTTTCTTTTACTAATTATAGTTAGCTACTTAGCTAAATCGATGTTTGAGGTTTAATGACAAGAGACAGTGGAGATTATGGTGGTAACCTGTGGTACATGGTGGAGGCCGCAGAGATAGTTGCTGGATATAGATACTTGTAAGTGATGGGTGATAGTTATCAAAATATTAAGCTGGTGTGTTGAAGGAATAGTGGGTAACGGTGGTAGGAAACAATTACGAGGCAAGAGCCGAGTCAACGCTGTTTGACTCGGTCAACGTCAGCCATAGATCAGTTAACGGATCAGTAAACTCGGTTAACGAAAGGAAGACAGGAAGGTATAATCACGACACCAAACTAATTAAACATATATGTATTTATATAGTACTTTTGTCGTGTGACACGTGTGGGACTCGATTAATGTTTGGACCAACTTGACAATTACGACTAACTAAACCTTTAACTTATATATGAGTATGTATAATCATGTAGGTGAATTGATTAAACAAGAGGTAAATGTTAAATATTTGGTTGTGATAACTTGACTGATATGGCAATAGTGAATGTTTAGATACTAGGGGAGATATATATGGACTAGTACAAGAGACATTGGATCATGGAATGAATACATAAAACAATTGGACATTGATGAGTTTATTAGATTGAACCTAACTTGGTCAGACCCTATTAAACTAAACAAAGGATTCATATGAGAACAGATCATACTAGCCAGTAGTGAAAGACAAGCATTTAAAAGGATGTTTGATTATATAAATAATTGGTGAGATTAGTGATTGGACTATAAGACGAAACCACTATACATGATAAGTAAGGCATGACTAGTAACATTGGATTGGAACATTGTTTATTAATGATGAGAATTCGGACATAAGAATATAATGAAGAAGCATATGACATTGGGATTTTAGATAACCGTATATACTTTCGATATTGAATTGCTACATGGGACTTTATGAGATTACATCAAATACCATGACGGGAACCATGACTACTTAGTTAACACTAATAAATTAGTTATTACATGCAATTTGGACATGAGACCCTAAGCATGACGAGTAACTTATGAATATAAGTAAAGGTCCTAGCCGCCCACACGTGTAACCGCGATGTCGGTCACACGCGCTAATACTTGTAAAAATGATAGGACTTGGCATGTAACGGATGGACAGGCTCGAGGCATTGGAATCATTTTGTGACATGACAGGTGAGTTTCGTGTACCATTACCCTTTTTGGTGTTTTATAAACGTTTTGGGGTAAATACATGCTTGCGTGTGTTTTAACTTCTTGATGTGACAAGATACTAGCCGCTGGATATTACTTTGACACTCATTAACCCAGGGGTTGGGCCACTTAATATGTGGGTAGTACTACTTGGGGAAACCCCCACACACAGTGGATCCGGAAGCCCGGAAAACCCTCCACTGAGGTCCACGGGGCCGTTGTGACATGTATTTTGCCAGGGGAATCCATAATGGCAGAAGATGGATTCAGTGTATAGGTTTGAGGTGTCACTTGTACATCACCATGTGTTGTGTTGTGTAAACTTATGAACTTGTTTATGAAATGATAAAACTGTTTTGGATCCACTCCACTAATTACACGAACTCACCAGTATGATTACTGACCCAACTCTTTTTAAGCATGTGTTCAGGTACTGCGTTTGGATGATTATTTAGCATACAGAATATGAATATGTGATGCGGATTAGAGGTGATGATTGTAGAGATTCGGACTATAAGAGTTGCAGATTAGAGTTCTAAAGCTAAGCACAGATAGAGATTGGTACGATTAGTAGAGATCAACCCGCAGCTGCTTCGACGACCGCCGCGTTTCGTCCCTGCTTAGTTATAGAATAATTATATAGAAATGTATGAATATATATATATATATATATATATATATATATATATATATATATATATATATATATATATTTTCGAACTAGTATATGTATGAAACGACAAATATAGTGTACATGTTGCTTCCGTTGTGCAATTTTGGTATCAACTGCATCCCAACCGACACCCCCTGGGTCGGGTTGTTACAGTTGGTATCAAAGCAACGGTCATAGCAACATAGGATATCCTCAGATATCCTACACCATACCAGGAAAACTTAGAGAACTTAGCGTTTAAGACTTTAAGACTACCTATCTAGGAAATGCCATGGAATTACATATGATTGACCAGAATAAGAAACAGAATAAGTTGAAACTTGAGTACCTGGACACACCAGAATTCTTAACCAGTTTGACACAAAAATGAATTATGTTATCTGAATAATGACTACACGGATATTGCTAGAATGATTTCGTGAGGTAAATTGACGATTACATTTGATGTCGTGTAATTGTGAATTTACAGGCACGAAAAAGTTCTAAGAAATCCGAAGAGTCACCGAGATCAGAAGTGTCAACCAGAATGACCATAGACATAAGTAAGAAAATGAATGACGAAAGATACTGGTTGATAAGATAAACCAGTACCTGAAACTTATGAGATGTTAACCATGATAGTCGTAACTTTATGTGAAGAGACGGACTGCCTTAGAGTCGTAAACGGATTTATGATGGACTCGTATGATCATAGTAAGGGTTTGGGGTTAGATATACTTGATACAATTTGGCACCACTTATGTATATATACTTACATATATGACTAATGTGGTACTTACCCTTTTGATTCTATGTATACATATAATGAGTTTTGGTGAATAATACTACATAACTAACTTTCCATGATGGAGTGCAAAATTAAATACAAGAACCAGGTACCTCGCCAATCTCGGCGTTGCAATTTGAAGGAACCTGAAATACTAAGGTACACTTTGGTCAACGTAAACGATAACCCGAACGAGAGGTATAACTGAAACTCGATAACTTGACAACTATATATTTAATTATAAACACTCATATGTTATATAATGACGTGTGCGGCACTTAACGATCCTTAGATACAAGGAATATATTGATTTATGTATTGGAGCGAATGTGAGTATTGAGAACTAGGGACTTTGGATGAATTGGACACTTGAGACCTAAACGTCATACTAAGATATAAGACTTGGGTCGTAATTTAAGTGGCAGGTACTAGTATAAACCTAGATGTTCCTACACATTGAAACCTTAAACTTAACCTTAGCATTGGAACAAGGATTCGGGTATGGGTAGGACAATGAAGATTCGGGCTTAGTAGAAACAACTTATGCTCTAATTATAAACTTAGGTGAAAATTAGAACGGAAGTACCTTGACATTTTGGATGTTAAAAGCTAAGATATGTTGACTAGAACAACATATGCTATAATATATGTGTATGAACAAGATTGGAACTAAATAATAGAGTATTAGATTCGTAACCGCATGACAGGTTTTAGAGTTAATTCTGGAATATCAACCGGAAAGGCAGTGACCTAGACCCAAGAATGTAGCAATCACCATGAATATCCTAACCAGCAACCCGAAGAAACTAGGATTGAATGCTACATGAGGTATTCTTAAGGTTTAATACAAATTCCATTATCTTAATACCTCAAGTTTTCCTTCGACTATTGCCAAAACCTTGTTAGTTACGTAACTTTCTAATATAGTGATGAACTATCCGAATGGAATCCGTTAAAAATGTATAGATAGGCCCTAACGGGGGGAGCGGATACACTCGTGAAAATTATTATAAGGAATAATTGATATAAATAAGAAAGTAGCGTCAAGATTAGTAGACAATTTTTCATAAATAGCATTTCGACCACACGAGAAGATAAGATTTAGGACGGCAAAAGAGAAGTTATGTGCTCCTGACATAGTTAAAAATAACATAGTAAGTTTGCATGCCTAAACCTTTTTATGCTTCTTGGCGACCTGTCGCCATATCCTACATCACATACCATAGAAAACTTTGAAGGCTTAAGAAATTTGACAAGTTGCTGATGATATAGATAGAATTAATCATAGTATTAGGCATAAAAGCTTGCGTGAATAGCATATAAACCTTAAAAAAAAAGGTTTTATATACGACCCCATTTCGGAAGTTAACCTACACTAAAACATAGATGTTAAGGAATAATAATTTTCAGAACACACATAGGAATTCTCGACAAAATACGTATTTAATTGCGTTTTCTATAAGGGTTTTAGGGAAGAGTTCTACTACGTTTTCGAGGCATCAAAGGTGTGGTGGGTTAGCTGCGGTACACCCTATATATAAACACCGATGATGCATTGGAAACAAGACTAGAAGTCGAACCAGAAACAAACCCAAATTTGCCGATAGTTTGAACCATTCGTTTCAACCCTAAGCATTAAGATCTTTATCCTTTAGGCATGCTGTTAGGCTCAGTGATGTTCTTAACACCCGTTTAAAGAGATTCTGACATGGAAAAATATCCATATAAATTCGTTTGAGATAGACAAAGTATATTCTAACCAGAGGAATCATAATGAACAATATATAAGATAATACGTAGAAATCCTAGAACGCAACATGAAGTTTAGTATGGAACCACTATAAACTATGGTTGGGTTTATGAAAAAAAATAATATGTGTACACAGGCACGTTAAATCCATGGATGGAACATACTGTATGTGCGACCATAGATAGCTTGAAAATAATTCCGAGGACGGAATTCAATTAACGGGGGGGAGAATGTAACACCCCAGTTTCAGGACCTGAATTTTTTTTCGCGCATTATAATTTTTATATAATAACGAATAACCAAGACGAATAATAAATAATACGGTTATGTACGAAATTGAAACCCGAACAATTATATATGAACATTATTGAATAAAACTCGTTGCGTAACGGATCAAACCTGTTAACGAACCCACCAACCCTTTTGGTGAGTCAATGGGGGAAGACACATGTCCTCCCCTCCCCTTGACACCCATGTCCTTCCCATTCATAAAAACAACCCACCTCTCCTATAACCTCTTTTATAAAAACTCTCTCATTCTTTCAAGGCATACACACACACTTCACCCCTTCTGTACATTAGAGAAAGAGAAAGAGAGGGGCCAGAACTGATGGCGGAGCTCCAGCAAGGCCACGATGACGATACCGCACCTCTCACGACCTCCACCCAACAACACACCCACAACCCACTTTATTCATAATCAGACCTAGAGAGAAAGAGCACCGGACAGAGGAGAGAGAGAAAGACCGATAAAGTTGATGACTATTGAAGGAAAGAGCGGCTCAGGTCGAGGGTTCGATGGTGGTCTGGTCTCGGGTATGTTGAGTAGGTATGGGTTCTGACCCGATTAGTAGGACCATATAACACCTTCTATTTCCCTTTTCTTTTACTAATTATAGTTAGCTACTTAGCTAAATCGATGTTTGAGGTTTAATGACAAGAGACAGTGGAGATTATGGTGGTAACCTGTGGTACATGGTGGAGGCCGCAGAGATAGTTGCTGGATATAGATACTTGTAAGTGATGGGTGATAGTTATCAAAATATTAAGCTGGTGTGTTGAAGGAATAGTGGGTAACGGTGGTAGGAAACAATTACGAGGCAAGAGCCGAGTCAACGCTGTTTGACTCGGTCAACGTCAACCATAGATCAGTTAACGGATCAGTAAACTCGGTTAACGAAAGGAAGACAGGAAGGTATAATCACGACACCAAACTAATTAAACATATATGTATTTATATAGTACTTTTGTCGTGTGACACGTGTGGGACTCGATTAATGTTTGGACCAACTTGACAATTACGACTAACTAAACCTTTAACTTATATATGAGTATGTATAATCATGTAGGTGAATTGATTAAACAAGAGGTAAATGTTAAATATTTGGTTGTGATAACTTGACTGATATGGCAATAGTGAATGTTTAGATACTAGGGGAGATATATATGGACTAGTACAAGAGACATTGGATCATGGAATGAATACATAAAACAATTGGACATTGATGAGTTTATTAGATTGAACCTAACTTGGTCAGACCCTATTAAACTAAACAAAGGATTCATATGAGAACAGATCATACTAGCCAGTAGTGAAAGACAAGCATTTAAAAGGATGTTTGATTATTTAAATAATTGGTGAGATTAGTGATTGGACTATAAGACGAAACCACTATACATGATAAGTAAGGCATGACTAGTAACATTGGATTGGAACATTGTTTATTAATGATGAGAATTCGGACATAAGAATATAATGAAGAAGCATAGGACATTGGGATTTTAGATAACCGTATATACTTTCGATATTGAATTGCTACATGGGACTTTATGAGATTACATCAAATACCATGACGGGAACCATGACTACTTAGTTAACACTAATAAATTAGTTATTACATGCAATTTGGACATGAGACCCTAAGCATGACGAGTAACTTATGAATATAAGTAAAGGTCCTAGCCGCCCACACGTGTAACCGCGATGTCGGTCACACGCGCTAATACTTGTAAAAATGATAGGACTTGGCATGTAACGGATGGACAGGCTCGAGGCATTGGAATCATTTTGTGACATGACAGGTGAGTTTCGTGTACCATTACCCTTTTTGGTATTTTATAAACGTTTTGGGGTAAATACATGCTTGCGTGTGTTTTAACTTCTTGATGTGACAAGATACTAGCTGCTGGATATTACTTTGACACTCATTAACCCAGGGGTTGGGCCACTTAATATGTGGGTAGTACTACTTGGGGAAACCCCCACACACAGTGGATCTGGAAGCCCGGAAAACCCTCCATTGAGGTCCACGGGGCCGTTGTGACATGTATTTTTCCAGGGGAATCCATAATGGCAGAAGATGGATTCAGTGCATAGGTTTGAGGTGTCGCTTGTACATCACCATGTGTTGTGTTGTGTAAACTTATGAACTTGTTTATGAAATGATAAAACTGTTTTGGATCCACTCCACTAATTACACGAACTCACCAGTATGATTACTGACCCAACTCTTTTTAAGCATGTGTTCAGGTACTGCGTTTGGATGATTATGAATCATACAGAATATGAATATGTGATGCGGATTAGAGGTGATGATTGTAGAGATTCGGACTATAAGAGTTGCAGATTAGAGTTCTAAAGCTAAGCACAGATAGAGATTGGTACGATTAGTGGAGAACAACCCGCAGCTGCTTCGACGACCGCCGCGTTTCGTCCCTGCTTAGTTATAGAATAATTATATAGAAATGTATGAATATATATATATATATATATATTTATATATATTTTCAAACTAGTATATGTATGAAACGACAAATATAGTGTACATGTTGCTTCCATTGTGCAATTTTGGTATCAACTGCATCCCAACCGACACCCCCTGGGTCGGGTTGTTATAGATATAATAGAAGTAGGCACCCCATGCCTAGAGACTACCTCCTTGACGTAGAGATTTGCTAGTTTCTCCAGCGAGTCCATTTCCTTTATTGGCAGAAAGTGTGCCTATTTGGTTAACCGATCCACGAAAACCCAAATCATGGTATGGCCAGTTGGCATTCTAGGGAGCTTTGTGATGAAATCCATAGGGATTTCTGGTTGCTGGAGTAGGCCTGAAGGTTTCTGATATTCAATCTTAACCTTCGCACAAGTCAAGCACTTACTAACATAAGTGACTATCTCAGCTTTCATGTTTGGCCACCGGTAAGGAGTTTTGAGATTTTGGTACATCTTGTCCGAACCAGGATGTACCGAATATCGAGAGGTGTGAGCTTCATCGAGCACCAGTTGTCTGATATCCCACAACGTGGTATCCAGACTCGATTCATGAAGTATTGAAGACCATCCGTCTTCCGTTCCAAGTGCTTATCAGCACCATGTGAAGTTTCAAGCCCGATATTTTCTTCTTTCGAAGCCTCGACCTGGGCTTCACGTATCTTATCAAGAAGATTAGAATGAATGGTGAGTTGTAAGGCTCGTACCCGTTTAGGTTTCGTTTCCTTACGACTGAGGGCATCAGCTACTATGTTAGCTTTCCTTGGATGATACTTGGTGGCACAGTCATAATCATTCATAAGCTCGACCCATCGACGTTGTCGCATGTTCATCTCCTTCTGATCGAATATGTGTTGGAGGCTCTTGTGGTCATTGTAGATCGTACACTTTGTCCTATAGAGGTAATGCCTCCAGATCTTTAGAGCAAAGGCCACTGCTCCCAGTTCCGAGTCATGGGTGGTGTAATTCTTCTCATGAACCTTCAATTGACGTGAAGCACACGCGATCACCTTATCACGCTGCATTAGCACACATCCTAACCCTTGGATAGACGCATCACAGTACACCACAAAGTCCTCTGTTCCATTAGGTAGCGATAGTATCGGTGCACTGCAAAGTTTTGACCAGATTCTTGGGCATCTCCCCACTTATAGGTAATGCCTTTCTGCGTTAGGGCGGTGAGAGGTTGAGCGATCTTAGAGAATCACTCAATGAATCTACAATAGTATCCCGCGAGACCAAGAAATTGGCGCACCTCAGTAGGGGTCTTAGGAGCCTCCCACTTTTTAATAGCGTCAATCTTGGCGGGATCAACATGTATTCCTATCTTGTTGACCACATGTCCAAGAAATTGGCCTTCTCGAATCCAAAAAGTCACATTTAGAGAATCTTGCATACAACTGCTCCTTTCTCAATAGTTCCAAGATCAGTTGCAGGTGTTGCTCGCGCTCTTCCCTGCTCTTGGAATAAATCAGTATGTCATCTATGAACACTATGACGAATTTTTCCAAATAGGGCTTGCACACATGGTTCATCGGAACAATGAACACAGCCGGTGCATCCAAATGGCATCACCAAAAACTCATAATGTCCATAACGAGTTCGAAAGGCTGTCTTCGCCACATCATCCTCTCCGACTCTCAGCTGATGGTATCCTGACCTCAAGTCAATCATAGAATAGAAACTCGACCCTTGCAGTTGGTCGAACAAGTCATCATTACGAGGCAAAGCGTAGTGGTTCTTAATCGTCACTTTGTTCAACTTCCGATAATCAATACACATGCGGAAACTCCCATCTTTCTTCTTAACAACCAGAATTGTAGCTCCCCATGGCGAAGAACTAGGTCTAATGGAACCCCTACCCAATAGCTCTTGGAGTTGGGTAGATAGTTCTTAAAGTTTGTCTGGTGCTAGGCGTTATGGTGCACGTTCAATTGGAGCTGCTCCTGGCGCAAGATCAATCTGGAAATCTCGGACCACTGGGATGTCCTCAATCTTGATTTCAGTTTCAGCTCGAGTATCTGATATGTTAGCCAAAATGGCTGGACAGCCCTTACGAATACACTTATGGGCCTTTAGATAGGAGATGATGCCCAACATGGCACCACCACGATCACCCTGTATAGATAAAAGTTCTCCACTTGGGAGGGGGAATACGAACAATCTTCTCCTGATAGAGAATTTCAGCGTGTTGCTTGGACAACCAGTCCATGCCAACCACGAGATCAAAGCTTCCAAGGGTGATAGGTAGAATGTTGATGGCAAACGATTGCCCATCCAACTCGAGCTTACAGTCACGATGAATATGGGTTACCTCCACAGGCTTTCCATCAGCTAACTCTATGGTGTACGGGGTATCAAGAAGAGTAAGAACCATCCCTAGTTGTTTGCTAAGTTTTGATGACACAAAACTATAGTCTGCACCAGTATCATATAAAATAGAAGCAAGAGTGTCGTACCCGTCACGACATTGTTATCAGTCCTAGCTTCCCCAGAGCCAATCACAATTGCTATTCCACGAGCCCCATTGTTGTTGTTACCGTTGTGGTTATTGTTTGTTGAAGGACTTGTACCTCACACTATCCCACGTTCTCTTGCTATCACCAAAAGTAGAAGATGAAGCTCCATGCTTCGGAAAAGTACCATGCTCAATAGCCTAATCCGTGTGTGTATGAGCCAGAATGAATGATTTGTTAGATTCTGGGTAGGTGAGTTGCAGTGGCCAAGCCACGAATCTAAGGGACCCACTCTTTTGGTCTGAAATTCGATCCGCTGGCAAAGTTGGTTAATTAGGTTCGAGCACAAAGTATCCAACTCCTGTAGCTTGGTAGTGTAGGCGTCGATCTCAGACCCATCCGTCAAATTTCTAGATTCCATCATAGGGTGCTACGTTCTCCATTCAAGTATCTATAACTCATCGAGTGTGCATGTAGCATACATTACCCCATCCTGCCTGGGGCAAATGCACATGGAAATGACTTATACTATCGAAGCAATCAGACGGTCTCTTTCAGTTCTGTTGGAGTTATAGAGGTTTACGACCAATAAAAAGGCTTGAAAATATGATGGCAGGTTGTTATTGTGGCATGTGCGTTCAAGGTATAAGAAAGTTCAAATATGGAAGTCAGGGAAAAAGAGTGATTTAGCAAAATAGATCTTTAATAGGTTGGAAAGAGGCGAGGGCTTCAACCACCCTATCGTTGATCATAAAAACTCAGTCTCATCTAAGTTAACAAGGGAAAAGAAAAGAAAATACAGGTAAGAAAAAGGTAAGAGCCAATCGTCGCCACGCTCTGTCTAGATAGTAGAGCCTTCATCATCACTTTCCATATGCTCGTCCTGCTCAGGTTCCCCTTCGATCCCTTCTTCCTCCTCTTTCTTGGTGTCAGTGTTATATGGTTCACATCACGTACAGTCTCCTCCTCTAGTCCTATGTAAGCCAGTTTAGTGGTAAGCTGTACCACTCGTTCCTCCAATCGTGGCTATCAGCCATTAGTAGGTTTCATCTTCCCTTGTGATGTTGCACCACGTCGCAGGCTTTACATAACTCCCCAAGAGTGTGTGTAACAAGCCCCGATCTAATGTGTTCCCATGAACCTACCATATGCTCATGAGAGACAAGGATATGCAGTCATACGTTCGCCCGCTCGCACTAGGCGTAAGGTACTAGAGTAAGAAATGAATTCTATATGTGTAACCAAATCCCGTCTGAGTTTCGAATGAAGGTAAGAAAGATCAAGTAACAAGGAACAGAAACTAATTGTCTCCTTGCTTAGTGAAAAGAATAAGTCTCAGTATTTGAATTTCTTCAATTTGATTTGGTTAAATGGTACCACGTCATGCGCATCGTGCAGCTTCTTGTGTACGTGCGCCACAACGCTCGCAAGGGCTCCCTCCCTTGTACTTTTGTTGTTTCCTCATCCATGAGGTTTGTTAGGATGCTACTCCCAGTAATGCGTCACCTGGTGTAACCCTGGGTTCCCACCATTGACGTGTTCAGAATTAGATCTAGAACTAGAAGATAACATACCTCCTGAAATCATATGTTGTAGGTATGTGTAGCTAAAAGCTAGTTGTGCACTTAAGTTGTGAGTGTACTTATGCTATGATGATTATAGACTAGACTCAACATGCAGTCCTAGTTCACTATAACCAATGGCTCTGATACCAATCTGTCACACCCTCAAATTTCCACTGCGGGGTTTATACCGCGAGGCGCATGACATACCAGGATCCCATAGCCATAAGTCATATGAACGAACTCTAAATGCCCAAACCATTTAGTTCGTTTTCAAAAACCAAGTTTAGTTAAGCTGCGGAAGCATAAACCAAATTTAAACCTTTTGAAAACCATGCGCAAAACAACGCGGCCAAATTAAAACCATACGAAAGAAAATGTAAAAGCACGATATATAATTTAAGCGTATGCCCAAGACCCCAAATGCAGTGAAGTGTGCAGTGCTTTCTAATCGTGGCACCGGAAGCTAACTACCTGCAAAAGCATGTATATCGTGGGTCAACAAACAATGTTGGTGAGTTCACTAAGTAAAGAAAATGAGTAAGTAAATGCGCTGGTTTCCAAAACCACGTAACCAAGTAAAAGCGTAGGTCCTCCAGACCAAAATGTTCAAGAGTTATCAGTTTAAGCGTGTCAGGGGTAGCTAGCCCACTCAATGTAACTAAACAGGATTATTGGGACACCTTCAGTAATGTAATAGTTTGCCTCGATAACTGGTGTCTATCAACACCAGTTCTCAAATGTGGTCAGAAGTTCATGCCCATGCCTCAAGCACCTCAGACATGAGGTTGCTGCACAACCTAATAGCGCTATCAACTAATACCCCGCTCGCCTCCAGCGATTAACCCAATAATATGCAAGGACTTTCCAAATGATAGAGTGTTTAGTTCACAAAGGACCAATAAGTTTTAAACTGATCAAAAACCCGATCCACACAAGGAATCGTAAACCCGACCCACACAAGGAGTCAAAACCCGACCCACACAAGGAGTCAAAACATCTCAAAACCCGAGATATAAAAGTAGCCCCAAAACCGGACTAGAAAACGTTTTGTAAGTTGTCTCAAACCCGAGACGCATGCTTTTGAGAAAAGAATAGTGAAACTCACCTTAGAATGCAAGCAAATAAATCCAACTCCAAAGTAGGGTGTGCTACCGACTCCCTAGTACATGTGTCACTAAGTGAGTATATGTGTAATACCATTACACCATATAATCCGTTTGTCCAAGACGTTTAAATGTTCAAAAGCGTGTAAGTGACACCTAGTGATTCTACATGCATAAGTAAATCCTACGGACCCGTTGGTGAATATGTTGGTTACCATTAGTTTTACACTTCATATGCATCTCATATAAGTGCCCATTCAAATATATATCAAACACATACCACATAGGACTCCAATTAGTTACTATGATGATATCAATCTTCTATGAATTTCATTAACAAAAGATAACAATTTATACAAGAGATGAAGCAAATTAGATGGAGATAATATCTCCTCTTTACAAGAATACATCATTGACTAATAAATACAATAAAGGAGATTAATGGTGGGAGGATATTATGGCAAAGGTGTTGACTTTCCTAATACCCCCCGTCAATGCAAGATGGATGTGGTCCAAGACGAAGCATTGTACGAAATTTCTCAAACATTGGTTTTGGTAGACTTTTCGTGAAGATGTCCGCGACTTGGTTATCAGTGGAAACGAACCGTGTATGAAGCTTGCCCGCAGCGACCAACTCTCGAACAAAATGGTAATCAATGTCTATGTGCTTTGCCCTTTTATGAGAGATTGGATTTTGACTCAAGAACAAAGCACTCTTGTTGTCGCATAATAAAGTTGGCGAACCCGGTGGTAAAGCATGAAGTTCCCGAAGAAGGTTTGTCACCCAGATGATCTCTGCTGCCGTATTTGCCATAGCTCTATATTCCGACTCACAACTGGATCGTGAAACTGTAGGTTGCTTTTTAGCACTCCAAGAGACTAAGTTGCCACCTAGATAGATACAGTAGCCATAGGTGGATCTTCGTGTGTCAATGCATCGAGCCCAATCTGCATCAGAAAAACCTAATAAAGTTGTGTTAGGTGGTCGATCAAATGTAAGACCATGTGATAAAGTGCCTTTAACATAACGAAGAATCCTTTTTACGAGTTGGAAATGTGAGATGGTGGGTTGGTGAAGAAATTGGCTAGCTTGGTTAACGGCATAAGAAAGATCGGGACGAGTGATGGTTAGATATTGGAGAGCACCCACAAGGGAACGATAGAGAGTGGGGTCATGGAAAGGTTGGCCTTGGGAAATAAAAATATCTTTAGCGGTGAGAGGTGTGGATACCGGTTTTGAGTCAAGGAGGCCCGCGCGAGTGAGAATATCGTGAGCATACTTGGATTGATTGAGAAAAAGACCGGATCTAGTGTGAGTTACCTCAAGGCCGAGGAAGAAATTTAGAGAGCCAAGGTCTTTGATTTTGAATTCTTTGTGAAGGTGAGAAGTGATTTTGGTGATGAAGGAGTTGTTGTTGCCGGTGATGATGATGTCATCAACGTAAACAAGAAGATAGATTAAGATACCTTGGTGGGAGTAGACAAACAAAGATGGATCGGATCGACTGTTTTGAAACCCGAGTTGGAGCAAGAACGTGCTTAAGCGTTGAAACCAAGCACGTGGTGCTTGTTTTAGACCATAGAGGGCACGCTTGAGTTTGCACACGTGAGTGGGATGTTTGGGATCTTCGAATCCGGGTGGTTGTTCCATAAAAATTGTTTCAGTGAGATGTCCGTTCAAAAAGGCATTATTAACGTCTAATTGTCGGAGGTTCCAATTGTTTATGGTAGCAAGGCTAAGGACAACCCGGATAGTGGAGGCTTTAACAACCGGACTAAAGGTATACGAAAAATCAAGTCCCGGTATTTTAGTAAAACCTTGTGCTACAAGTCTAGCTTTGTAGCGATCAAGAGAGCCATCGGATTTGTATTTGATGCGATAAATCCATTTGGATCCAATGATGTTGGTATTATGTGGACGAGGAACAAGATCCCATGTTTTGTTATCATGCAAGGCATTGATTTCATGATGCATGGCTTGTACCCATTTTTGATCTTTGAGAGCGGTTTTTATTCCCTTGGGAATATGTGAAGAAAAAAGCGATTGATGGAGAGGATGGGTGGAAACATGTGAAAGGTTAGCAAAGTGCTTGGGTTTAAAGATGCCACTTTTTGCTCTAGTAGTCATGGGATGAGAGTTTTGAGTGGGTGGAGGAACATTTGGAACAGTGGGTGCGGGAATATTAACGGGAGATGAGTTGGAGTTGGTTGGGCTTTGCGTGTTGGGCTGTGGAGGGGGTGAGATAGTTGGGCTTTGCGTGGGTAGTGGGTTGGAGGGTTGGGCAGTAGGTGGGGTAGTGGGTGTATTGGGCTGTTGTGGATTTTGTGTGTGGGCCGATGGAATGAAGCACAGAGGGGTGCAAGGCTTGTGTGGCTTTGGGCTGTTATTATGGTCGATTGGGCTGGTAGATTGAGGATTGGGTGAGGGAGGCGTAATAGGGGTAGTAGGGGTGGGTAGGTTTTCGTCAAAATTTGTAAAAGGTAGGGTGGTAGGATTAGATGATGATGGGGTGTTGGTTTGAAAAGGTAGGACATCTTCATCAAATCTCGCATGTCTAGTGGTGTAGATGCGACCCGTAGTAGGGTCTAGGCAACGAAAACCTTTATATCTAGGACTATACCCAATAAAAATGCAAGGGGTACTTCGAGGTTGAAGTTTGTTTTTTGTATAGTCTCTAAGATATGGAAAAACACGACAACCAAAAATGCGAAGATTTGAATAGGTGGGAGGTTGATTAAAAAGGACTTCAAATGGTGATTTGTTTTCAAGGATTTTTGTGGGAAGCCGATTTATTATGTATGTGGCCGATGTGAAAGCATCGAACCAAAGGTTTGGTGGGGCATGAGCATTAAACATCATGGATAGACCGGTTTCGGTGATGTGACGGTGTTTCCGTTCGGCCCGCCCATTTTGTTCGGGTGTATGTGGACACGAGAGCCTATGATGTATGCCATGCTTTTGAAAACAAGTTTGTACTTGGTGATTGGTAAACTCGGTTCCACCATCACTTTGAAAGGTTTTAACAGTTGTTGAAAATTGATTTTGAACAAAAGTTAAAAACGTTGTGAGGATGGTGAAAAATTCGGATTTGACCTTTAATGGATAGAACCAAGTAAAACGTGAGTAGTCATCTATAAAGACAACATAGTAGCGATATCCATCGGTGGAAGGCACGGGTGCGGGTCCCCAAAGGTCACAATGTATGAGGTCCAAAACATGTTGTGCGCGTTTAGGATTTTCAATAAATGGTAAATGTTTAGCTTTTGATAATTCGCATGAGTTACATAAACCCGGTTTGGGTAACAAAGATGTAACAAAAACATGACCAAGTTTATTTAAACTAGAAATTGTATCAAAAGAGACATGTCCTAAACGACTAAGCCATTTATTGAAAGATGCACGAAGGTGCGAAGCAGAAAGCGCGGCAACAAGGGACTTGTGACTTTGAGTGAGAACATAGAATCCATTTTCACACGTCCCTCTAGCAAGAACCTCCGCTGTTTTTCGGTCCTGTATTTGAAAATAATCATTAGAAAACAATACATCAACAGGTGAATCATTGGTTAATCTACTAATAGAAAGTAGATTTTTTGTGAGATTTGGAACAACTAAAACATTTTGTAAAGATATGGAATTATTAAGTTTAGTGTTTCCAATATGTGTGACGGGTAACGATTCACCGTTCCCAAACGTGACCCGTAGGTCATTTGTTTGAGTTTTAGAGTTTTCTAAATCATGGTTTTTGGGTAGCATATGTGTTGTGGCACCTGAATCGGCGGTCCAATCCGGGGTGTCGGATGCTACGTTGCATTGAGCAAGAAAGGCGTCGGCAAGATTGGCATCAAGGGACACCGATTTTTGGGCATAAGAAGCAAGTTGGGGACAAGTGCTAGCATAGTGGCCCTCTTTGCGACAAAGTTGGCAATGGGGAGTTCTTTTGGTGTAGGAAGAGCCACGTCCTCGAGACGAGGAGGAGCGGCCTCGGCCACGACTAGAAGAGGGCCGATTGGAATTATTTTTGGTTTGATGGGCATAGAAAGCGGCTTGAGGAGCTTGGGAACCATGAAGTTTTTGTAGAAACATTTCTTGATTTTCGGCATTTGCCAAAAGATCACGAAATGAGGGAGCGGGGCGAATGGTTCTTTGGGAGGTGGAGAAGTTTTCAAAAGAAGCACCAAGGCCACAAAGGAACCAATGGCGTTTGTCCTCATCACTAATAGGATGACTGATAGCGGTTAATTGATCGACCAAAGACTTGAACTTTCGACCGAATTCAGAAACGGAAGAAGTTCCTTTTTGAAGTGTGCGAAGGGTGTCTTTGAGATTATGAATTCGTTCAATAGAACAATGGCTATAAGCATCGGAGAGGGCCTTCCAAACGGCTTGAGCCGTTGTATGTCCGATGGTTTCGGCCATAGCTTCTTCGGTCAAGGTGGAGTTAATGAGGAGGAGAACTTTGTGATCGGCATTTTTCCAAGCCAAAAAATCAGGATTAATGGTGGTGGTTTCGGTGGTTGTGATAGTTTCGGGAGGAGGAGGTTTGGTTCCATCAACATGTCCGAAAAGATTAAGGTAGGTTAAGACCGGGGTGAGTTGTTTCTCCCATGGGAGATAATTAGTGGATGTGAGTTTGATGTTGACAAGATTGCTTAGAGAGTGAAGGGGAATTGTAGAAAAATCTGCAGGGATGATCTCGGCCATGTAGAAGAAACGAGGCAGAATGCAGCGGAAGAAAGAAGTGAAGCGATGGGGATAGAAGACAACAAGCAAAAGGATCTTGTGTTATGTGGCTGATACCATATGATGATATCAATCTTCTATGAATTTCATTAACAAAAGATAACAATTTATACAAGAGATGAAGCAAATTAGATGGAGATAATATCTCCTCTTTACAAGAATACATCATTGACTAATAAATACAATAAAGGAGATTAATGGTGGGAGGATATTATGGCAAAGGTGTTGACTTTCCTAATAGTTACACAAACACAAAATACACAATCTGCGTTTTTAGGATAGATTGTGCGTCACCAAAACTAATTTATTTAAAATACTAAATCAGTGAGTTAAACTCCCAAATTTTTACTGAATATTATATGGGATTCATTTGATAACCCATATCTTTTTTTTTGTCTCAAAACCAAACACAAAAATCATGAAAAATCGTACATCACAGATATGTCCAGAAAGTTTCTACAGCAGGTCAGGTTAGTAGAAAACATCCCAAAAATCGTGTATTCATCCAAACGGGATGAATCCACTTGGAAAAGCCAAGTTATTCCAATGTTAACGTACTGTCCAAATTTCATAACTTAATTCCTTGTAAAACTCGAGTTATGATTGTTTAAAGTTGACTCAGTTTGTTAATCCGAAAATCTGACATGACCTTTAATCAAAGAAAATTCCAAAAACATATCAAACGACATCCAAATTAGATGATTTTACCCATTCTAAAAATCTAAGACCATGTAGAATCTATTCATGCAAAGAATCGATCAAAACAATTATTTTCAAGCCACGAAACAGACCCTACAAGTCGACATTCAGATTCTGTCCAGATTCTAATCATGCAATATTATCAATTATATCAAACCGTAGTTGCATATTATCAATCACTAACACCTAATAATCATCAATAACCATTACCAAACATTCCTAATACCTATTGTGATCAGATTCTATCATTATTCATGCAAAGATTACAACTTTAATGATCAAAATTTCAACAACTTGCGCAACAAGTAACCTATGATATTACTAATCGCCTATCATCATGTTTAATTCGTTTAGTCTTCAAAAACCTCAAGTTTTAATAATTATCAAAAGCTTTTAGACCTGGACAAACCTTGTTATATGATTTTTATAACATAAAAATAAGATTAAAGCGTAAAGGATTAAAGATTATACCCCTAGCTCTTCGATACAATCAACCGAACGCCTTTGGAGCTTCCCAATCGATGATCTTGAGCCTTTGCAGGTTGTTTGGGGTTTATAATTCATAAGGGGCAGTAAGGGGGCGATTAGGGTTGAGTTTAGAGGTTGCATGGGGCGTAAGAGTGTTTAAATAGGGGTTTGAGGCGGTTTAGACCCGTTAGGCTATTTCGCGCGGCCGCTCGGGCCCTGTGAGCGGCCGCTCACAGGCCCTTGGCCCGCGTGGGTGGCCCGTTTCGTCACCCGACGCGTTTTCCTTCGACGTTTTCATTATTTCGGACCGTAACAAGTGCAACCCCATGCGTTAAGACCCTAATCAACCTAATGATCCACCTTTAGTGATTTTATTAACGTATTCGGTTTAGGTTCACACAATCACGTATGGTTTTCACATAAGTTCATCGAATATCACATAGACACGTAATCGCAATCAATCAAATTAGTTTACTCATTATTATTATACTTCATTATTCACCAACGTCCGAGGTTCACTAATCATGTATTCAGTTATTAACTTACAACAATGCAACGTGTGTCCTATCTAGCTAACCCTAGTTAAGTATAATGCAAGGAACGTAACTAGAGTTTAATTAAAGTGTGAACCTGAATTTGCGGGGTATCACACAGTTCCCAAGAAAGCAGGCATTCAGGTAGTTAAAAGTGAAAATGGTGAACAAATTGCCACCCGACCGGTAGCCGGGTGGCGCGTTTGTATAGATTACAAGAAACTTAATGCTGCCACATCAAAGGATCACTTTCCTTTGCCTTTCATTGACCAAATTGTCAAAAAATTATCAGATCAGATGTTTTATTGCTTTCTAGATGGTTACTCAGGTTACAATCAGATTGCCATTCATCCTGATGACCAGGAAAAGACTATATTCACATGCCCATATGGTACCTTCGCATTTAGGCGGATGCCATTTGGGCTGTGCAATGCCCCGACCACCTTTCAAAGGTGTATGATGAGTATCTTTTCAGATATGGCCGGGGATTCTCTTGAAATCTTCATGGACGACTTTTCAGTTTTTGGGCCGTCATTTGAGTCATGTTTAAATAAACTAACTCAGGTTTTGAAATGTTGTGTGGAAACTAATATGGTTTTAAGTTGGGAGAAGAGCCATTTTATGGTTTAGGAGGGCATTGTTTTAGGACATGTAGTGTCGAGTAGGGGAATTGAGGTTGACATGGCTAAAATTAAAGTAATTTCAACATTGCCTCCCCCTACCAATGTCAAGGGCGTCCGTTCCTTTTTAGGACACGCCAAGTTTTATCACAGGTTTATTAAGGGGTTTAGTGTCATAACAAAACCTTTATGTAATTTGCTTTTGAAAGACGTTCCTTTTGATTTTAATGAAGAATGTTTAAAATCTTTTAATGTGTTAAAGGAACAATTGGTACAGGCACCGATTTTGCAATCACCTGATTGGGCACGTCCATTTGAAATTATGTGTGATGCAAGTGATTATGAAATCGGGGCCGTGTTGGGTCAAATAGTAGATAAGAAAACAGTAGTTATCTACTATGCAAGCAAAACCCTCTCTGATGCACAGTTGAATTATACAACTACAGAGAAGGAGTTGCTTGCTGTCGTCTATGCATTAGACAAATTCCGGTCGTATATCTGTGGTAGAAAAGTAACTATTTACTATGATCATACTGCAGTTAGGTATTTGATGGAGAAGAAGGATGCTAAACCGAGGTTGATTCGGTGGATCCTATTATTGCAAGAGTTTGATCTGGAAATCAGAGACAAGAAGGGGTCTGAGAATGTGGTGGCAGATCATCTGTCGAGGATTCCTTTAGAGAAAGGGGATATCACACCTGAAATTAATGAACAATTCCCAGATGAATATTTGATGTCTGTTACCACGGGACCTTGGTACGCAAATTTTGCTAATTATTTGGCTTCAGGTACTATAACCGAGACTTGGAACAAAAGGTGGAGACAATAGTTCATCTCCCAAGCTAAGCAATATATATGGGATGAACCGGACTTGTACAAAATTGGTGCTGATCAGGTTATTAGAAGATGCATTCCAGAGGCAGAGGCGTTGGAGGTGTTGAAGCATGCCCACTCATCAGCGTGTGGAGGCCATTTTAGTGGCCAAAAGACGGGTCACCGAGTCTTATCTTGTGGTTTTTATTGGCCAACTTTGTTTAAAGATGCCTTTGAATATGCTAAAAACTATGTGCACTGTCAGAAAATGGGTGGGATTTCAAAAAGGAATGAGATGCCTATGCAACCAATCCTGATTTTCTACATCTTTGATGTATGGGGGATTGATTTTATGGGCCCATTTCCAAATTCCTATGGGAATTTGTACATTTTGGTGTCGGTTGATTATGTTTCCAAATGGGTTGAAGCAGTTGCCACCAAATACAATGATCATGCTGCCGTGTGTAAGTTTGTATTAACAAACATTTTTTCTAGATTTGGAAGTCCCCGTGTGATCATAAGTGATGGGGGATCCCACTTTAAAAACTTTCATTTTGCCAAACTTCTCAAGCGGTATGGCGTGGATCATAGGGTAGCAACACCATATCACCTGCAGACAAGTGGGCAAGTTGAAGTGTCCAATAGGCAAATCAAAGAGATTTTGCAGAAAACGGTGCGACCTGACCCCAAGGATTGGTCAACCAAGTTGGATGACGCCTTGTGGGCATATCGCACTACATTTAAAACACCTATTGGCACTAGACCTTATAGATTGGTGTACGGTAAGGGTTGTCATTTACCAATGGAATTAGCACACCGTGCACTATGGGCGGTTAAACAGGTTAACATGGATTACACTAATGCAGGTGCCCATAGGAAACTGAAATTGTGTGAGCTTGAGGAACTACGAAATAAGGCGTACGATTGTGCATCCGTGTACAAGGACAAGATGAAGGCAGTGCATGATGCAAAGTTGAGGAAGAAGGTCTTTGAAGTTGGACAAAAGGTATGGTTATTTAACTCACGTCTTAAATTGTTTCCAAGAAAATTAAAAAGTAAATGGCTGGGACCGTTTGTCATTACGTGAGTGGGACAATTCGGTGATGTGGAGATTGAGGATTTACATGATCAGAAAAGACAAGTTGGGAATGGGCATCGGTTAAAACCATATCTGGATGGTAACGATATAAACATGAAGTCATTTGATAAGGTGAGTTTCATCGCGAGCTCACCGGATGATCTGACCGTCTGAGGGTCACTAGAAGTCTGGCTGAAGACTAAAACTTAGCGCATCCGGGAGGCAACCCGAGGTTTGTTTTGTTATTATTATTATTATTATTATTATTATTATTATTATTATTATTTTCTTCTTTAATTTGTCAGTTGTTAGCATGTGCAGTTCCTATTTGATGAGGTATGGAAGTACACCCACAGCAACACGTAAGTGTGGGGAAGTGCAAACCGCCAAGGTATGTCTTTGAGTCGAGTTCGAGTGTTGAGGACAACACTACTTTTGTAAGGAGGGTGGAGTGGGCGAGTAAGAGAGTTTAAGAGTTACTGAATGGTGTAGGAACAACACGTGCATTTTATTTATTAAAAAAAAGTTCGATGTTTAAAAAAAGTTTTGGATTGTTGTCGAGATGATGGAAAAATAAATTGTGACATGAGTTTTTGTCAAATTTTTCATTTTTCTCCAGAGTTAAAAAAAACATTAGAAACTATGTATATAATCACAAACTATTATTGTTTACTTTTAATGTGGAGAGAGCCGAAGATGTGATCACACATAAAAGAGTTTTGCAAATGGCAGAAGATCCTATTAATAGACCTGCATTTGAAGTTCGCTTAGTGCAGGTAAGATTGTAACTGTGAAATTTGTTTTTCCAATCTGTCATGGCTTCTATTGCTAAAAAAAGGGCAGTTCCGTAACCTACGAGCAGGCCGTAGGCTACAGTAGGAGGTTTACCACGAAGCATTGGCTGCCACTTGTTAGAACATCCAGTGTCGTAACCTACGGCTCTGCCGTAGGCTACGGCGTAGCTTACACATGTATAATAAAAATCACACCAGAACCATAAATACCGTAGGATACGGCGTTGCTTATACATGCAGTAGCTTACGACAGGACCTGGGATGCTCTTGTTCGGATCTGGTCATGGGTCTCGGGTTGGATCGTCTAATCGTGTCAGGGGTAAAAACTGAACAGATGCTGATTCGGGTCATATTAACCATAATTCTTCATCTTTTCTTCCACTCTTCTTCACCTTCTTCAACACAACCCTAAACCTCTATGACCACCCAAACCTTCATCTCCCTCAAATCTCAACCAAATCATACGTTCTTACAGTCTAACTTGCTTAATTTTTCGAGAGGAACAAAACCTTTGCATTAGTTTCTCAAGATTCCGTCTTGTTTTTGAGAAATCAGAAGAGATCGTGACGAACCCTAACTTTCTAAAATTGGGGATTTTCACTTGGAGGCGCAATAGAGTGAAATTAAAGCCTAACCAAGTAATTTTAAGCAACGAAGGTATGTTTTTCATCCATATTCTTTCGAGGTTGGTGCGTGATGGTTATCTAATGTTGGATACATGTACCTTAAAGCTTATAATCCTAAATATAGGTTGAATCTAGCATGTTTTTAGTTGAGGTTTATGATAAAATTTAGACTTTGATGCTAGATTTTGATTTGTTTGTTGGACAAGATTGTGTCATGGCTACTAGTTTGTGTAGATTGGCTATTGAACATCATAAGAATGTTATAGTGGATGATACTTGTTTGAAAATCTGAATATTGTGAATTTTTGAAACTTGGCAACTTACAAAAGTTTTAAAATCTTGTTTCAATAATTAGTGGGCAATTTTTATGTGATAAATTTCAACAAGCCATGTAGCCATTGTAATAAACAAGTGTGGGGAAGTTGATATGATACACTTGTTTAAGTTTTAAGAATGTGAATTGATTTTGTTTGTTTGTGTTGCCATATGTGTGTAGGATGGTTAAATCAAAAGCACAAACTGGAGCTAAGAACAAAGACAAGCGGGCTGCAAGTTCTTCATCCACACCAAAGCAACCACGTGTAGGGAAGCAAAGTAAATTGGTAATTCATGAGGTGGAAATAGAGCCCTTGAATAAAGAACCACTAGTACATCATGCACAATTACATAGAAAGCAGATGGAAAGAGAATCACAGGCCAGAAAAGCAAATCCTCGTACTAAACCAGATTGGAAGGGGGGGGGGGTTCTTTGGATATTATAGACGATCAGTGGCAAGCAGATTTGTTTGATTGGAAGATGGACAAGAACACGGAGAGGAAGGATGGATTCATGTGTGAGAAAGATATTTTTATTGAACACTTTACACCATTTGGGTTAGTACAGAAGTTTGAGGCATTAGGTTGGGAGGCGGGATTGAAATGCTATGATGGAGAGACTAACAAAATTTATATAGAGGCGATTCAGGAATGGGTTGGGAGTTTGCAAATGCATCCGGGAAGCAAACCGCCCGAGACTATGATGTTGAGTGGTTGGGTCAATGATGTCCAAGTAACAATGTCTTTTGAGACATTAAATGAAATTGCTAAGTTTGATTCAAAAGAGGGCAAATATGTATATCCAACAGAAGCTGAGTTATATCATCCAGAGAAGAGCAAAAGGTGGAAAAGTATGTTGAAAGATGTGTTTGAACCGGGAAAAGGAAAAGGCAAGAGAATAAAAAAGGATGAGTTTAAACTTCCACTTAATTTGTTGCTGACTTTTGTGCAACAAAATGTTATGCCAAGAAGGAGTGATAGAACGGGTGTTCGTTTTCCAGATGTTCCAATATTACAGTGTTTGATGCGTGGTAAACCAAAAATCTCTTATAGATATTTGGCCATGATGAATATTTGGACATCAAGAAACAATAGAGAAAAAACAGTTGATTCCACATTGTCGGTTGATTACTGCCTTATTGAAGAAGCATGGAGCTATTGATGAGACGTCTGAATTTTTCACACTGAAGAAGGGACATACTCCAATTACATTAGACAGGTTGGGCATGTATGGTTGGGAATATGTGAAGACAGACCGTTACCATAAATTGAAGAATGGAGGAAGAAAGTGGAGAGCACTGAGACCAGATGCAAGAATGTTATTAGAGGGTGAAGAAGATGAGGCTGAAAGTGAAGATAGTGCAATGGGGGATAGTGATGGTGAAGATGCTATTGATGCGGTAGCTCATGGAGACGGTTTGGGTACGAGTATAGGGGTGGATGTGGAGCCTATGTTGTCACAATTTGGGGGTTGGCAACATTTTTCAGGTGGAGATTATCAGGATATAGAAGAGGTTATTGAGCAGGTGAGACCAGAGGATTGGAGTACTTGGCCAGGTTATGCACAGGCCATATTTGATCAGAATACTCGACATAATGAACAATAGAGAAGGGACACTCAAAGGGTGTATGATCGAAATGAGCATTGGCATCAGGTTCATGCTTATAATGCACAGAGAGAAATTAATCACAGGTTTCATGATGATCAAGCAAGGAGAATGCATGAAGTGTGGCTTAAGGGAGAAGAGGTGGTGAAATATCCACCTGTTGTTGACTATACTACTATAGCACCATATGATGGTAGTATTCAGCGTCCAGTACCACAGGTCCACCATTCAGAATAGGTGGACCCAATTCAGGATGAGCAGCATATGCAAGAAGAGGGTAGCTCTGAAGGCGCAGCTGGCTTTGGAGAAATGCGGAACACCATGCGGGATGTCTTTGGAGACCCGCAGTCGCACTACTACTGAGCACTCTCTGATCACTGATCAGGTCCATGTGCTCATTCGTAGCTTTTTATTCTGATTCATTTTTAGTGTGTTTTAGTTGTGATGTAACTTTGGTGGTGTGTCAAAACATTATATGTTATGTGTGGGAATGGTATTTGTGAGTCTATTATGTGTTGGATGGATAGGTGGGAAAAGATTTCCCGCTTCAAAATTAGTAATTGTATGAGTTAGTAAAATCTCACATTTTGACCTTAAAAACCTGTACATTGGGGACAATGTATCCCAAGTGTGGGGATGAGGAGAGTTTTTTTTTTTGAAAAAATTGCAAGATTTTTAAAATTATGCCTTTGAGCGGTCTAATCGGACATGAAAGCGGCTTATTCAGTACATTCCAAATTCGTTGTTTGCTTGTGAGTAAGGGTTAGGGAAGAGCATTCAAGGCCGAATACCGATCCCGTCTCGTCCCGTCCCGATCCTGATATCGTACCGAACTGATACCGAACCGAGGGGTTTCGGGATCGGTACCCATATTTATGGATTTTTGGTTTCGGTATTATCGGTATCGGTACGGGATCGGTATGGTATCGTTATTTTAAGGCAAAATACCGATACCATACCGGTACCGTACCGATACCGAACCGATACCGTACCGTATGTGTTCGGTAGCGGTATTGGTTTTTTGGACTTTTTGGTATCGGTATTGTCGGTATCGGTTCGGTACCACTACCGTCCCGAGTTCATCCCTAGTAAGGGTCCTTAGTCATGGTCTAAGTCGTAGAAAAGTAATATGAACCGTTTTCAGCAAGTATTTTTTTAGGAAAAATATTTAGAGTTGCCTGACTAGATTTAACAAGCTTTTGGTAATAAAAGCATGCATATATCTGCAACCCATTTTCCCACTTTTGTGAGATCTTGAGCCTACTAGAGTTGTTAGAGTGATTTACACAGAAATATATTCATTTATTGAGAGTAGGCCACTTGTTTCTCTGTTTTGGAACTTGTGTGATTTGATACATGCTGAGACTATGGGCTGGACGTTTATGAACATAGATGATAAAGACAATTTAGAATCCCTAGTTTATTTTGCATCAATTATTTGCTTGTGTGTTGACCTCTTTACCCAAGTTCTTACCTTAAGTAGCCAACTTTGAGCTTGATAACCTTTCATTTGTTAAACCTACATATTCACCTAATTGACCCGTTAACTTTGATGAATTGTTTATGACATCCAAAGTGTGAAGTTTTGAAGTTGTTAGAAAAAAAAGAAGTAAAAAAAAAATGAAAAATGATGAAAAAAAAGAAAATACAAAAATAGAAGTATGTTTGTTATGGATAGAATATGACCCCAAGTGTTAATTGTGTATTAGTTTTGTTGAATAAGGATTGTCAATCAATTTGTTTCACCATTTTTGTTGAGCCACTTTTTAGCCAAATATTTCCTACCCTACCCTTAGTCCAAAACCTGTAAGTCCTTTAGATATGTGCGTTGTCTATGTGATGCAATGGAGGTGTGATTGTCATACAAGCTTATGTTAACAGAGTCTCATGTTTGGTTTTTGAGTGACTAATACTAGCGCATTACATGCTAGTCCAGATATAAACCGAGTGGAGTGAAACATTGTGAGGGGTGTGTTGCATGAGAATAAAAACCGGAAACATGTTAGTTTTAGTTGGGCAATTTCTGTTTTTAAATGAGAATCAACTTGAACTTGCTGAATTAACACATCTAATGATAATCTGTGACTGGGGTATGACTTTGGACCCTAGCTAATGCATGGTAGGGACGATTGGGTTGTTTGTTTTTGTCCGTCATAGTGTTTCGAACGGATTTGCTTAAGGACAAGCAAAGGTAAAGTGTGGGGATGTGATGGAATGGAATTTTAAGTGTTTAAATGTTAAATCTTATGAGTTTTTATGTGTTGACATGCATGGAATTGAGTAACTATGAGAAATTAATGTTTTGCAGGTTAAATACGAAGATTGAATGTGTTTTGGAGAAAACTCATGGATTGGGCCTGAAGATTAAAATGGATAACATGGAAAAGGGTCGAAAAATGAAGACGTGACCGCAAACGGTGAAGAAAACGGAGTTATAATGAAAAAGTTATGAAGAAAACAAGTTTTGGTAGAAAGCTGTCAGCGGCGTAGCTTACGGATCTGTTGCTGATTCGAGTAGCTTACAGCAAACCCTTGGCTGATCACATCAGAATGTGCAGTAGTGTAGCCTATGACTCTAGTGCTGACTCGTGTAGGCTACGACGCTGGAATACGGGGAACTCATTTAAAGTCATAAAAAATATGGTTTTTAGCCACCATTCCATTCTAGCTTTTTTTGGGGACTTTGTGGACGATTTTAGGAGCATTCTTGGAGATCTTTTCACCATTCTAACCATTACAATCATCATTCTAAGATCAAACATGCAATCAAACATCAAGATTGAAGATCAAATCAAGAACATGAGTGGCTAATCTTTTCGGGGTTTCCTCCGGGTGGAGGATTCTTGTAAGTGGATGATTGTTTTTAGTTTTTCTTTGTATTTGAGATTAGCAATCTAAGTATTCGATGCTTTTTGCTTAATGATTTATTAGTTTGATTGTAAATGGTTGATTTTTATCTAAAACCTAGTTTTGATTCTTTCAATTCCTGAGAGTTCTAGTAATTGGGATATATTAGATAGGGATTGGGTTTGGTAATCTTCAATTGATAACCGTGTGATAACCTTTCGTTGTTTTGCAATCAAAGTACTTAGTCCTCGTTTATAACAATCAACTAATTAATTATCTTAATCATGTCTATGTGATTTTCTCAATAAAAACTAATTACTTGAAGCCACTTTGAATCCAAAACCTGGAGGAGTTACATTTTCTCCAATTGTTTACATCTTAATTTTTATTTGTTTTCACAATCACTCTCAAGCAACCGAATTTTACTTTTCTTGCAACTAGTTAATTAGTAATAAATTAAGTAAGCCAAACACTTTCCACAGTACTCCTCGTTGCATTAACCCGAAACACCAAAATAGGCCGACCAAACCCAAAGATCGACCGAAGCCACCGCTTGAAGAATAACCGATGGTCCTTTTTGAATAGCGGTAAATCCCATCGCCCCCTAGCATCCGATTTTTGTTGAAAGTAAGGAAACGCGTTCTCCAAGTCTCCGGTAATACGTAGAAATAAACGTTTGCTCATCCGGAAATGACGCCTAAATGTCTTTGGGTCGGAGTAAGTCGGGTTTTCATCAAAGTAATCCTTCATCAATCGAGCATTTGCCTATGCATGATCTCGTTCGTAATACTGTCTACTCAGTTTTTGACGTGTAGGCACACTTGTTTGTTCCATATATCTCGACGCAAGCGAAAGCGCACTCGTAACCGCATCTTGCTCCAACTCTTCGTCTGTCGACTCACCCTCATCGCCTAGAAACTCTTGGTAATATTCTCTGGCAACGGATGATGACGCGGGGAACCCATTTTTTTAAATATTGGCGTGTTTTGATTGAATGTATATAGTTTGTGTTGTATATGGTTTGTGTTGGTTTGGGTTTATATATATATATATATATATATATATAGGGGTAGGTTCAAATACAAAGTAATGAAAACGTGTGAAGTGTGCAAAGTGTCACTTGTACATGATAATTACGTAATGATAATTACGTAATGCCTTCATGAATATACAAAAACATTACATAATTATCATGTACAAAGTGCATGATAATTACGTAATGATAATTACGTAATATTTTTGTATGTTCATGAAAGCATTACGTAATTATCATTACGTAATTATTATGTACAAAGTGACACTTCGCACGTTTTCATTACTTTGTACAATAACCGCCCCCTATATATATATACTAGTAGGAATGCCCGCGCGTTGCAGCAGGTGCATCTGTTTTGCCCCTCGTGCATCGTGTTTGTTGGTTATTCGTTATGATGAAATAGAAAACAACGATGTATAAAATATATGTTATTAAAAACTGAAACTCATAAGTATATCTTCCGAATATTTTAAATGGGTACATCACAATAGGCAGTACTATTCCTTGCAACACCCTTAGATTGACCCACGTCCTTCGATGGGACCCTTTTATGTATCTCGAAGGCAGATAAGTATGCCATCATAGAGCTGTGCTTAGCGTAGTGAAGTGGCGTTGTATCTCTTAATGACCATAAGATTGTAGTGGAAGTGATGTAATTACTAAAATGCAGTTTGTAGTGTGCAACATATTTCTATTATTTTAGGGCACCCGTGAGATGCAGCGGAGTCAATGATTTGCATAGATACTCTCGTTTTATGTTAGTTTGACAAGTGTCGTAACAAATATATTGGACCAAACAAATTAGTAATTAATATAGTTAAAACTACCAAATCGACTGATAAGAACTTGTCTTCTTTTGGATATGTAAACAATTGGTGACTTCGTGAGATTAGAAACTTAAATTCTATTCCTAGAAGCTTATAGTAGCAGAGAAAACAAAAAACCATCGAGGAAGATGATGGCGTTGCTCATGAAGTATCTCTACCATATTTGCTTGTATAAACGTCAAGCCTACATTTATTGCTCACTTTAATGGGTTGAAACGTGTCATGGGTTGGGTGCGTTGGCAAACTTCAAGCCTACATATTCATTTGTGTGCAGAAGTGTCACATCATACCATCCTGCAACCACATAAATTTAAAAAGAAGATATAAATACATAATGTATATGTAATTTATTTACTATAAACATTGAAAGATATGTAAGTTATGTATGTGAAGAGTCACCACATTATTTATATACCAAATACATGACCACTATTTATAGGACTATAACATTGATACAAACATAATAAAGGCATGGAGGTTATGAATGTAAAGAGTCACCACATTATTATTAATTTCCTCATCAATTTTTTAATTTATGTTTAAATTAAATTCTTCAATAATTTAATATTTAGGTAGAAAGACAATTTTGCCCCCTAAATGACTTCAATAAGCATTGTACTATAAGCAATAAAGGTTGTATTTACTTAAATTTTGCGGGTATCCTTCACTGATGCTTTATAATATAGTATAGAAGATAAAGATTCGGGTTGTATCATTAGCGTGAGCGTGAATTTATGGCTTTTCGATTTCTTATTTTTTAACACAAATAACATAATTAATTAACACATACTTAAGTTTTTGTTTTCTCTTTATGCTATTGTTTAATTTATTTTATTAATTAGAATTAGAACTTAAACAATATACAATTGCCGAAAGCAAAATAATATTGTGAACCACACTTCATACAACATTTAACAAGAACATTAAATAGATCAACAAATACCTTAAAAGTCTTAGAACAAATATAGCTTACGTATAAAATTATATTTGAGCATGCATATATAGATTTATAGAGTTAACTATTTCATGGCGTTCAAGGAGACCATGTTGATTGAAATTGAGGAAAGTCTCCATACCCTTCTCCAACCATCCTCTCCATCATCTATCCTTCATGTCCATTTGTTCCCTGCAACATTAGTTTTCATCTCATGTAGTAAGTGGAAGTAATATTTATAATATATTAGAAATGTATTAGCAAATCTAGAATGTTATATTTATAATTTTGTCCGTTTTATTTAGTTAACAATATGTATGATTCAAGATACACAACTTCTTAACAAGGATAGTTAGGAAAGCCACCTGTCACCTTCATAGGGGCCATATCATCCAATTCAGTAGAGTTGAGGTCAATAGGTTATAGAACATGCTGGCTTCTGAAAGCTTCATGGAGAGAAACTAAAAATGCACAAAGAAGAGAAAAACTGTACTAATTAATTTTGAAAACTATTTTCTCATCAATAATTCTAAATATTGTTTGTTTATTCTTTTAATTGTTAGTTGCACAATTAAATTACCTCAATTTGATTTTGCAACGATCCAACATAGTTGATTATTACATCCAACATCACTGGCATTCCCATTGTCTATAGCAAATAACAAAATTTAAATGGAGCAAAACAATGATATATTATGAAGATAAATTTTTGTAATTGTCAAAGAACATATGAACAAGTAGAAAAAAATATATATATGTATATAAAGTTTAACTTATATCTTTATACCTTGTAACATCCATATCTTGCAAGCGTCTTAACTTCTCATTGATTTTTTTCTCTTCTCATCTAATGAAGACATAATTTTTTTTTTTTTTTTTTTGGACAAAACAATGTTTCAAAGCATGAAATTAGCTCTAAGATTTTGTTTGGGGTTATGAAAAGACTATTAACATTCAAGAAATTGATTATAATGAAGTATATATAATGATATAGATTAGGGGTTGAAAGGTCTCACATTTAAGATGCATCATAGGTTAGGCTGTGTTTTGTGTTTTAAAAGTTGGACATAAGGGCATAATTGGGATAAGATTTTAAGATGTGAGGTATTGGATTATGTTAAATTTACTAATCTACCCTCCTAAGTGTCTTAATTGTCACAACTATGCCAATAATACCCTTAATTTTTTTTGCTTAAATATGTTATACATGTTACTTGTTAAGTTGTATAGAAATGCAAATTACCATGTTGTACATCACTCCTCCTTAATAAGATAATATATATATATATATATATATTAAAAGTTACCGTTGGTTTAAAAAAAAGTCGACCGTTGGGTTTTAAACGTTGGAATTGGATGAGGTGTCAAGCATTGATTGGATGGTTCAAATGTCTTTCAGCGTTATCAATATAACGCCATCGAAAATTTTTACAACATGGCGCTCTCTGTAACGGTGTAAGTATACTAGTTCAAAATATTAAAATTGCAAAGTAATTATATATTAATAATTGTTTTGTGCATGAGATGATTATACACCATGCTTTGTAGGTTATACCATACTTTGTTTTTTCTTTTCGTTTTTACTTTTAACTTTAATAGTTTTTACATTCAACCCTACACTTTTTTACTGTAAAGTTTATTACATGTATCTTAAACTGGTTTTTAGCTTTATGTTTCAATTCAAATTTTTCGAGTCGACGCGCCGTAACATGCATGTAGTTCAACGTTTTTACCTCTATTTTTCCACTAGACGATGACGCTATGTTTTAAGTTTCAGTCTAATTTTTGCGTATTATCGCACCGCAACGGGTGTGCATGATTCATCGTTTTTACGTCTATATTTCACTCAATTTTATTTATTCGTTATTATTTATTTTTTATGAGTTTTTTCGGTGTTGTTAGTCGCTAACAATAGTGTGACATTGCTGCAACTTAGTACGGTTTTATACCATCTACAACAACGCCACCGGGAGCTTAATACTAGTTTTATTAATTTGACTGAAAGTAGAGATTTGCATCTTAAAAATGTTGTACACTTTGAGGATTGACCAGAAATAATTAAGTTATTCGACGGTCAAATGTTCTTGAAAGTTCATTTGTTTATTATTTGCCCAAACAGACTTGCATGCATTATCCGGTCATCCTTCCAATCATAGTCTAAGGTTCTAAATAAGCCACCTTAGTTGTTAGTTAGGTTAAACTAGCGACACCTTATCCACATCATAACTAGTTTAATAGTGATATTGGACCAAAAATATATGATTCAATTAATGAGATACAAACATAGAAACATAATCAAACACGAGATTAAAAGTAGACGATATACGATCCAATCAATAATGGAAATGAAATTGAGCTGCATCTACGATTCTCCTAGCAAATCAATCTTGTTACCCATTTTAGCGAATTCATTCTAGGGGCGTTTAGAATTCAATTTGGATTCGAAAAATTCGAAATTCGACGTAGTTTGATTTGATTACCAAGAATTCAATTCGATTATTAAGAATTCGAATTCCATTCAATTCAAATTCGTGTCCAGTAAATCGAATACGAATCGAATAAAAACTGTATATGTATATTTTTTAAATATATATACACACAAGGTGGGGTTATGATACAAAAGATGTGTTTTTTTAGAAGTGTAAGAAATAAATGTGACCATTGGATCATGTTATTGGATGGATGCAATTAAATGATAACAAAATTGTAAATTGTGTTATAAATTTAATAAGTAAATTAATGGTCCAAGGGTAAACATGTAAAAACACACCTTTAAAAATTAAAAGACATCGTTGACAAACTGATTTCCTTCATTATTTTAAGGATTCTTCGGAGGAGGGACAATGTGTTAACCGCTCACATATGGAAACAATATCAGCGAGAATCATGGATGCAGAGAAAAGATTTGCTCTACAATACAACTGTGAGTCTTCGATTTCAGTCCATTGTGTTTTCCCAAAAAAAAAATTATATTTTTTCTTACTTCGTAACATACAATGGTAGGGAAACGATCACGGTCATTATCATCGGAAAATGCAAGGGAAGCGACAGTGAGGAGGTTGGTTGCAATGCCGGCACGTTTTGGCTCAGGTGTGTTTTATGTGTTCGATCTAGGGTTTTTTTGGGGTTAATATTTTTTTTATGATTACGTTTCTTATATAATCATAATGTGTGTTTAATGATGATCATTATGTGTTTTATTGGTTCGATTATAGTATAACACACGAATGGTTTACCGGTTCAAGTTACGGTTTTTTTTGGGATTTTGTTTTAAAGTTTTTCCTATTGCTTAGATATTCAACAGTCAACCTTTGTGAGGATCGAAATTTGTTATTTTGATAGTACAACCTTATAATGTTCAGTAACATTGGATTACATGTTATTGATTTTGGGTCCGATGTGGTAGATGCATAACTATGATTTTTTGGGGATATTGTGTAGCACACAAAGGTTGAGTGTTTTGGGTGTGTATAAAACACAAAATTTGAATAGTTAACAACTAGGAGGAATATAACATTTTCTTGTGCTTGTTTGGAAAGAAACAGTTAGGAGGAGTGGGCGAATAGCGAAAAACACTTACTCAAAAAAGTTTACAAACACACAATCAAGCCCACTTATCTTGGATGTTTCTGATGACGAACAAGCCTCAGATGGAGGAACTAAAAATTTAACAGGTGAAAGAAAAATGTGTTTGTGTTAGAAATTATCTAGATGGTTAACTTTAAGTCACGTGAATTTGTTACAGGAAATGAGGACCCAGACAATGACTTTGTAGACCCACCTAAGAAGATAACGAGGACAGTTGGAAATGAGGATCCAGGCGACAACTTTGTAGACCCACCTCCCAAGGTAGCGAGAACAGGTGGAAAGGATAAAGTTTATGTGCCTAAGAAGGGTGGTAGGTTATCAAAAAGTGAGGTAGCCCGATTACCCTTGGCGAGGAATGAGGTGGTCCATGAAAAAACACAAACACAAGCGATAACGTCAACTACTTTAGTGACATTACCTACGGGACTGTATGTAGACTATACCGAGGCTAAGATTATGCTGCAGAGTGTGCCAAATCACTTTCATAAATTCATAAAATCGTTTAATGGTTCGTAAAAGAAAGCGGTTGAAGGTATTGGTTTTGGGTCAATTTTGGGATTTAAGATAGATTCAATACCTTCAAAGTTGGGGTACTGGTTAGTTCGGAACTACAACTCAGATACATGTGTTTTGAACTTGGGTAGTCACCAGATTAATATAACACAAGAATTGGTCCATCCTTCTTCGGTATTCGGTTTGTAGCACATTAACAGAAGAACATAAAAGGCCGAGGGATACTGATATTGTAGTTTTAGAATGGAGGGGTCAATTTGATGGGGAAGTTCCAAGGGTCTTCTTGGTTGCATTCCGTGAGTATGATGAAAAAATGATTTCGAGTAGGCGGGTTTTTATTTTGAACTTCTTGGTGTTGTACAACACGGTGATGGGAGAAACAACACAAAACAATAGCGTTAACTTGTATTTCCTACCTTCAATCAAAAGAGGAACAATGATTACTAGTCTAAACTGGTGTGAATACATGATTCGCTGTTTAAACCGGGGGCTAAAAAATGGAACGTAAAAAAAGCATTTCCATGGGCCACTTACATTGCTTGCGGTATGTAATCCCATGTTTCTCACTACCATTTTAAAATAATAAAACTGTTATAATTTATGCTTTGTTCTGAAAATGTAGGCTGCTTTAGCACATGATCAACATGTTGGTGATATGTCACTCCACCCTAACACACATCTAATACAATGAATTGATGATGAAGTATTGGATGGGCTTGTGTTGAAATTGGACACGCTGTTATTCAAGCAACAACTGTAGAGGGACATCGGGATGCATGGTGCACAAGAATATGCATTTAGGCGCAAACAAAACACCAGCTGTGATGTAAAAGTTTGGACAATGCGAAATTGAAAAAGGAAGCCTCGAAAAATGGAAGCCTCGAAAAAGGAAGATAAAGTCCCGGTTCTTAAACCTAAACAGGTGCACAATAAGGACAGTGTAGTAGATGACGCTGAAGAAATATGTCGGCCGGTTGATACATTACAAGACGCGGGGGCTGATGAAAATGAAGAAATGGGTGCTGAAGTTTGGGGTAATATTGTTGAGGATGATGATGACCACCTAGGTCCTTATCAACATTGCAAGGACTACTTCATCTCATAAGAAGATTCTCAGGCTATCTGACCATACGTTGGTGAAGATGGGGAGTACATAATACCGGTTGTGTTGGCGCTTGATTGTACACAAACACAAGAAAACACATGGGATGAATCTGACAACGAGGTGAGTTGGAGAAAAACGTGTAAAATGTGTCATCATCAAATCTATTCGTTAATTTTGGAATTTTACAAGTTACTTAATATTGTTTTGTTAAACGTGTAGATGGTTGAAGAGCCGCTGCATAGCCCACATGAAAACCCATTGGCTGAATCAGACCATGAGGTAAGTTAGCGCAACACGTATAGAATGTGTTTTGGAAGTTAACACACATGTAATCCGTCTTTGTAAGGTACATGCGCGGTATTTAAGAAAACATTGTCTCCACATTTGATTTAATGTCAATAAATGTATGTAAATATAACACATATGTAATCCGTTTTTGTAAGGTACATGCACGACTATTGGAGAACTCATTTGTTGAATTTGAAGACTTGGTCGGTAGGGTGAAAACAAGTTTACAAGATGCACTTTGCAAATTCCCAGACCTCGATCTTATAACAGAGCAAAAGAAACAATGGAATGAGATAATGATGAATCATCTGTGTGATGACGTGGAAGTTGAAGTTAGTTCTGAATCCGGAAAAATCACACCAGACATGTTTCAGTGAACGGCTAACACTGTCTCCAATTACTGACTCGATGGCTAATGAAATGGAAGACATTATTAGGAGTGGACATCATGACAAAACACCACAAACACAAATGAAGGTTTTTGATGTAAAACCTTTATCATGGTTTGATGGTCGTGTTGCATCAAAGTGTTTGGAAACTCAAAAATTGCAAGTGAAAACACCAAGACTAGGACGCGTGAAGCAACTACAAGAAGCATTGAGGTCTCCATATGTTAAACGCATTGTAGGTTTGCAGGAAAGGCTTGAGAAGTCTGAAGAAGATGTTTCTAATTATATGTTTTCGGCAGGGGATAGTAAATGGTAAATAACAGTGCAATTTTGATACTTGTCAACTGTTTGTAACATTAATAAGACTGATATATTGTATCTGCGTGTTTTAATAGGGATGATGTGTTTACTGCTGTTCCGGGTTCTACAGTTATGCGGTCCTCTATGGAGTCGTTACGCCCGGGTATCGGGATACATGTAAATGTGATTAGCGCGTGGGCGAACGTGCTTAACTACGAAGAGAGGTACCGTCGCAAAGGCACATTGCCACGACTATTTTGTTCCCCCATAATGTTGGTAAGTTCAACAACTTAATGTTTAGATACAAAACACCAACCAGACAATTACATAATATGTTTTAATGCTTGTTATTTATATGCGATTTAGAATATGGAAGAACACAATTATAATTGCAATGTTGATAATGCTGATAATAGTTATGTTTACCTTTGAAATAGTGGAAAGATGATTATGATAAGACTGAGGAAATTAGGATAAAACACTTCAAGGAGAACATGGACTCAGTATTAGCATCGATATAAACCAAGTCTATAAAAGGGGTCCAGTTTATTAGCATCCCAATGCACAGCTCCGACCATTACTACTTGCTATGCTTGAACATGGCCACATATTAAATAGTTGTGATCGACAACATTGATTCGAGTGTAGAATTCTCCATCAGATACAAGGGATGGCCAGAGAAAATGGTAAATATATTTATTCTACGTGTATTAAACAAAACACATTATAATTTTTACCAAAAAACAAATATGTTTCACAGCGTGATGCATTTTCAGCATACTTGAAAACTGTTTCACCATCGGCTGCTGCAAAAATCAAGAAGAACATACCCAAGGTTTTGGATATCCCATGGAAAACTAAACACAATGGGATAGATTGCGGCCTGTTCCTGATGAGACATATTGAGACATACAAGGGGACACCTTTGAAAGAGTGGCGTTGTGGTTTTTCTACTGAGATGGATAGTAAAGGTGAGTTGTCGGGTAAGCAAGGTCGTGAACTTAATGATCTTCGACATAAGTACATTGCAAAAATCCTCTCGTGTGATATAAACAGATCAAAACACATTGTCAAGACTGGAGTGAGCAGGTACATGAGGCTAAGTGATAGGGACAGAAAGATGTTGGATGAGAGTGCACATGGCAGTATAATTAAGTGTTTAGATGGTTGATATTTGATGTCTAACTGATAGGCATAGCCATATCTTTTGGTTGATGTCGCCCAACTAATTTCCATTTTGGTTTTATGTCTAGTATGTCACAATGGGCAAAACTCCTTTGTTATGTTTAATGGTTTATGGATTTATGGTTAATCTTTAAGTTACATTTGGATCATCACGTGCTTCATTGGCTCCCAGCACGAACGCTCTACCATGGGCTTGATCCTTGGCCTTGGGACAGTCCTTGCGGAAATGTCCTGTCGCGCCACAATCGAAACACTCGCTTTTAGTAGGAGGAGTGTTTGTGGCTTTGGCCTTGCAGTTAGCAGTTGAATGACCACGCCGGTTACAGTTCTTGCACAAGATGCTTTCGCAAGTGCCCACGTGGTGGTAGTTGCATTTGCTGCAGTAAGGGTGGGGCCACTTGTATTTGCGTTTGGGCTCCTCAGCAGCAGTGGCAGCAAAGACCTTCACGGCATCTTGTCGCTTGTGAGGGGAGTTCTTGCCTTTCCTGGATGATATACGTTAAATTACACATATAAAAGTCCCCGTTTAACTCCCATTTTCATACGTTTTTGACCTTATACACAGGAATTGGTACTTATTTGGGCATCCTTACGATTTCAGGTCTTAAACGATGTCCCAGAAGCACAAAGGAAGGAAAAACGAAGATTTCGACGTGCAAACAGGCCATCAGCACCTGTGAGCGGCCGGGCGTCCTCCCAGATATTTCTGGGGACCTTCTAGAATGCCTACGTCATCAGATATGCAACTGGTCCACTTGTTTATAAAGCGAGCGGCCGCTCACAGAGGCCGAGCGGCCGCTCGGATGTCCTGTTCTTCTATAAAACAACCCTTTAGCTCACTTATCGTTTGTTGGATCTTGGGGGAAGCTTTTCTGGCGATTTTTGGGGCTTTTGAAGTGCTGTACAGGCGTGGAACGAGCTCGGGAATCCATCCAATCCATCCTTCAATCATCCAATCCATCTCTTAGCATTTTATATGGTTTGATCCTTTAAACATTTGTGTTTCAAATCTGATTTTGGATTGCTATTTTGATGTTGTTATAGTTATTCGTACGCGTACGGGCAAGAACAATAGTATTTAGTACGTTAATTAATCATTCGTGTAGTTAATTATGTCTTGTATAAATTTGGCGTTTTTCACGTTTAGATCTTGATGATCATAGCGCAACCTTGTTTCATTGTTGTTGGATTTTTAGTTGTATTTGAATGACTTTGGCGAATGTCGAATGTGTTAGGCGGATAAATGTTGAAAAACCGTCCGTTTAATCGTTCGGTAGTAGACTAGTTAACTTGTTAAATAGTTTATGCCATGAAACTGTAACCGGGTATTGGTTTGGTTAAAGTCAGTCGAATAACGGTTAAAAATGCTTACCGGCACGTAAAAGGGTTTTAAAAGCCTAATGGTGCCATTACTAGTCTTTGACACGATTAATGATCTTTGGTAGTTATTTTGGTAAAAATAGCGATCTTAGTAGATCTGGGTTCAAAGTTGGTAAAATGGAATAGGTTGTGAAATGCTCTACTTTATGCTAGTTTAGGTGGCTGTGTTGTGTATTCGGTATTGCTTTCCTGAATTAGTGAGGTTAGAAAACTCTTAACAGATGACTAACTTATCTTTAATAGATCTGCGTGAGATCATATCAGCTGCTCGCTAATAAACGACTTGAAGTGGTTAACGTGTGTATTTGTGTTAGCTTTCTGTATAGTTGTCATGTTAGGATGCCCGAAAGGGACACTAACTATTGGAAAATGGGAATGTTGATCACACGCCTTTATTTTATATAATTTATAGATGACATGCTAGGTTTGATTTATTATAGTTTATATAGTTATATTTTGTATTTGGAGTCTTACATATGTTATTTATATGTTTTAGAATTAATCTAGTTATAAACAAACTCAAACTATCTTTTTCTACCGGTAAATCGAGGATAGAGTTTTAGTACCATTGCTCCGCGCGCGTCCATGGATCGATATCTGGTTCTTATCTACACATTACTACATATATGTCAGGGTACACTTGCCCTATTGTGTGTGTTTTAATATTAAGGTCTAAACCATTTTTATAAATATTAAAGCAAAACGTGTGTTATTTCATTGTAAAATTAAGTGTATATTCGCACACGTCAAGTTTTTGGCGCCGTTGCCGGGGACGCGACGAGCATTAGGAACGAACCGAGTCAACTTTTTACCAGTGTACATGCTTGTGAATACTTGTTTATACTTCGTTGATTCGTTATTTCTTTTATTTATTTGCATATATGATTATTTGAATTTTTATTAAATTTATCTGTCTGTAGATATTTTGGATTGATTTTAGATTGGTTTATAGGTTTGCATATAGATTCGTTCATTTATCTGCTTATAGGATTGTTTGATTTTATTTTTCGTTCATTAGGATGTTGATAGATTTAATTTATTGAATATTGGATTAATTGGTTTGTCTATGAATTTGATTTGTTCGTTATTTGATTAATTTGATTTATTTGTTCGCATTTGGACTAATTATTAATTTCATTCTTTGTATAGTTTTAGGCTTAGTCTGCTTATTTCTGTCCATTTTATTGATTCTATTAGTTTTTATTTGATTTTCTTGAATATATAGCTTTCCGTTATTTTCGCATGAATTTATTGATTCTTTATTTCATTTATTTATTTTTCTGTCTTTTATCGCCTTTTTTGGGTTTGTCATATTATTGCTTGTTGCAACTGTATCATTCTTACATGCAGGTTGATGTCCGCGAACCCTGGGTCTTCTGGTGATCTTTCTGACGAGTAGCGAAGGCGCCTGAGGAGAAGCAAGAGGATTAGACTTCATAAGTTGCGTCTTGTTTCTGATATTCCTATTTTTGCTCCTATAGTTGAGGTCCCAATCGACGAGGCGAGGCACGATCTGGCTGACGACGAGGGGTCGGAAGCCCACAGTGACATTATCATGGCGGACGACGACATTCCGCTGAATGATAGTGGTCGTCCAGGAGGAGATGGACTGGCACCGAGTATTGTCCGGCCGGCTATTTTGGCCGACCATTTCGAGATCAAATCCAGTATCGTGAATATGATACAAAACTTGGTGCAATTTGGTGGACTGGAGCATGAGGATCCAGGCCGACATATTGCTGCATTCTTAGAGGTTTTAGCCACCTTTAAGATGACGGGCATCTCCGATGATGCTATCCGTCTGAGACTCTTCCCATTCTCACTGCGGGACAAAGCCCGGACTTGGCTTCTGTCACAACCCGCAGGGTTGATCACGACCTGGGCAGAGTTGTCCTAACAATTCATGCAGCAATACTTTCATTCTGAAAAAACACCGAAATTGAGTAATCGCATCATGACGTTTCGTCAAGATGACGAGGAATCATTGTACACCGCGTGGGAGAGATTTAAAGACCTACTCTTGAGTGTCCCGCACCATGATATCTCAAAAAGACATCTGGTGCAAATGTTCTATCAGGGGCTCGAGTATGACTCACAGGAACGCCTTGATGTATATGTTGGGGGAGACATCGGAACAAAGTCCCCCAATGAAGCATGGGCCATTATTGAAAAGGCGTCACAAAAGTCTAAGTCTCGAAAGAGTGACCGATCAAGGTCTTCATCTGCCCGATCGGGTGTACATGCTGTGGATAACTACACAGCCATTTCTGCACAGATAGAGGCGCTGGGTACGAGATTTGACAGATCTCAACAAAGTATAGCCCAGGCCCAAAGTTTGTGTGATCAGTGCGGGGTGTCTCACGAGCCTGGCTCGTGTGCTCAGGGGGCTATGTATACTGGCCACGAGGATGTGGCTTACATGGGTAATCAGTCGAGACCCCAAAATAACCCCTACAGTAATACTTACAATCCGGGATGGAGGAACCACCCAAATTTCGGGTGGAGATCTGGTACTTCGAACCAGAACCCTCTCGGATTTCAGCAAAGAGCCTCCGCACCACACCAATCTCACCAATCCCAACAGTCCCAACAACAACAGCCTTACCAATCTCATGGCCAATCCTACCAATCCAGACCGAACCAGTACCAGAACCAGGGCGCCGGGGGCAGTTCCCAGCAGCACGCCCAGGGTGGTACATCTAGGTTGGAGGAAATGATGTCTCAACTCCTCACCAACACAACAAATTCCAATCAAATTGCTGAGCAGCGCTACCAGCAACACGAGGAGCGCTTCTCCAATTATGAAGGAGAGATGAGGGGACAAAAGGCGTCCATGCAGGCCATTGAAAACCAGGTAGGCCAGATGGCGAAGATGATGTCCGAGAGACAGCAGGGCAATATCCCGGGCAACACTGGCCTAATCTGAGGGGGCATGTAAATGCCATCATGACGAGGAGTGGTAAAACCACGGGACCTGACACATCGGGCTTACCACCGATCACTAAGACGGTCCAGACTGAGTCTTCGGACGAGGTGCACGCTAGGCGAGTCCCAGCAAGTACAGCACAGTTGCCGAAGCCAGTCACTGACTACACTCCTCCTGTTCCATACCTTGGCAGACTTAGGAAACAAAAAGACGAGGCGCAATACGGGAAATTTCTCGAGCTGTTCAAACAGCTATATATAAACATCCCGTTTGTGGAGGCCTTGGCCCAGATGCATAAGTATGCCAAATTCCTGAAGGACATCCTCACCAATAAGCAAAAACTTGAGGACTTGTCCTGTGTGCTCTTAAACGAGAACTGCTCTGTGATTCTGCAGAATAGATTGCCCATGAAGATGGGAGATCCAGGTAGTTTCACCATCCCTTGTCTGATAGGGAACATGTCTGTCAGTAATTCATTGGCAGACTTAGGTGCGAGCATTAACCTTATGCCTTATAAGGTTTTTGAGAAGCTGGATCTGGGTGAGCCTTCACCCACCAGGATAGTATTCGTCTTGCTGATCGTTCGATCAAATATCCTCGGGGATTTGTTGAGAATATGCTTGTCAAAATTGACAAATTTGTATTCCCGGTGGATTTTGTCATCCTTGATATGGATGAGGACTCTAAAGTGCCTCTGATCCTCGGACGTCCTTTTCTTAACATGGCTAGGACGATTGTTGACATGGCTGCAGGCCAAATCACACTCTGGGTGAATGATGAGCATGTGACTTTTGATGTTCAGAGGTTGATGCATCATCCCGAGAGTCAGGATGACACACTATACTATCTTGACATAGTAGACCAGTGTGTCAGTTCTCACTTTCGAGGCATGATAGAGGGGAATGTGTCGGGCACACATCTGTTGTGTGGGGACTTAGATGGCATTATGAAGGAGGGCCATAGAGATGAGCAGCCGGTCTATCAGATCGGTGATGATAGTTCCCAGAGCCCGGGGCGTTTCATGGAGATTGAGCGTGAGGAGAGTGATAAGTCGAAGCCGTCTGTTGAAGATCCACCGTCTTTAGAGCTGAAGGAGCTCCCACCGCATCTGGAGTATGCATTTCTTGACGAGGAAGGTCGTCTGCCTGTTATCATTTCATCTTCTCTATCTGCAGTTGAAAAGAGCGAGTTGCTTCGTATACTGAAACTTCATAAGAAGGCAATCGCCTGGAAGATCATGGACATCAAGGGGATTAATCCCTCATTCTGTACTCATAAAATCTTAATGGAAGATGTCCATAAGCCTTGTGCGCAGCACCAGAGGCGTCTGAACCCGAACATACAAGAAGTTGTTAAGTCCGAGGTCATTAAATTGCTTGATACTGGATTGATATATCCGATCTCGGATTCTGTTTGGGTTAGTCCTATGCACGTCGTGCCCAAGAAGGGTGGCATGACGGTGGTCAGGAATAATAGGAATGAGTTGATTCCTACGAGGACCGTCACGGGGTGGAGAGTTTGCATTGACTACCGCAAGCTCAATGACGCCACCCGCAAGGATCACTTCCCGCTTCCATTCATCGATCAGATGTTGGAACGACTGTCGGGGAAGTTATATTATTGTTTCCTTGATGGTTTCTCAGGGTATTTCCAAATCCCTATCGATCCTATGGACCAGGATAATACGACTTTCACATGCCCTTTTGGCACATTCGCCTACAGGCGTATGCCATTCGGGTTGTGCATTGCACCGGCGACCTTCCAGCGTTGCATGGTTGCCATTTTTCATGACATGATCGAGGACTCCATGGAGGTATTCATGGATGATTTTTCAGTCTTCGGGAGTTCATTCGATCAGTGTCTAGGGAATCTGGAGCGGATGCTTCAGAGGTGCGAGGAGACCAGTCTTGTGCTAAACTGGGAAAAATGCCACTTCATGGAGAAGGAAGAATAGTCCTGGGGCATAAGTCTCCCAAAGTGGGTTGGAGGTTGACCCGGCCAAAATATGTCACAACCCGACCCAGGTGGGCCCGGTCGGAATACAGATGGTTACCAAAAACATCACGCAATGCAAGCAAACAGCGGAAGCAATGTATATATATTACTATAAATAATTGTTTACATGTCTAAATACCGTACAATCTCTAATACAAATACTTCGGGTAATATCTAAGGTTCTCGCTTGACTTCTGATTCGTCCGCCAGGGATACTCCGAGTCGTAGCTGCTCCATCCTTCCAACTCAGACATGTACCTGAACACATGCTTAAAATGGTTTTGGGTCAGCGATTACGCTGGTGAGTCCGTGCATTAGTTTAAATGGTTTTCAATAAGTTTATTATTTCAAAAGCAAGTTCATAAAGTTTACACGGTTCAGCATATGGTGATGTACAAGCGACACCTCAAACCTAACACAGAATCTATCTACTGCCATTATAGATTCTCCTGGCAAAATACATGTCACAACGGCCCACAGGCCTCAGTGGAGGGTTTTCCGGGCTTCCGGATCCAATGTGTGTGGGGGTTTCCCCAAATAGCGCTACCCACATATTAAGTGGCCCAATCCCCTGGGTTAATGAGTGTCGGTATGGTTATTCGGCAGCTACTATCTTGTCACATCAAACAGTTTATAACAAGGAAGCATGCATTCACCCCAAAACGTTTATAAAAGCAAAAAGTGGGGAGGTTCACGGGACTCACCTGGATAGCAATGCATACGAATAGTTTATAGTAACCGGAGCGTCCGACGTCTCGTACGGCTAAACTCCTGGTCGAATTCCTAAGTCGACAGCATTATTAGTCTTGGTTTTATTCGTAATGGTTACACGTGTGGGACGAGCTCAAGTGTATGGTACTAAAGTCTATCCGATCATCTATACTAGGTAATGGTTATAATCACCTCCAAACTTAGGTGTCAAATGTCTAGTTCTAATTCTTAAGTCCCATTTATATATTCGAGTCTTAAATACCAATTCCATGTTCAATGTGTCGTGGTAGTTTGTATTAGTAGATTCTATATGTTCCTAATGCTGCGAGTTCTTGTATTGTATAGTGTCATTAATATCATCCAACATATACTAGTTCTAACTATTATTAGAGGTTGGTTATGTTACTTAGGTATATTTATAGGTTGGCTTCCAACGCTGTGTCTTAGTCTTACTATCCAAAGGTTATATCTAATATCCATTTTAAGGTATAAGTCAATATGTGTGTCTTAAGTCCTTAATGTCCAAGCGTTCAGTCTAGGATCTCAAATGTTCATGTGTCGAGTCCAAGTCTTAAGTTAAGTTCAACATCTTATTGTCCAAGCGTCCGAGGTAATGTTTACAAGGCTCTAATGTTCAATGTTCAAGTTCGGATGTCTAGTCTCATGTGTTAATATAGTCGTCAACTATTTGATCTATAATTAATATTCAAAGTCCGAGTCGTCTAGTATTCGTATGAATAATAATCCGCAAGTTATCTAATTCCCAAATTAGTAGTCCGAGGGTCCAAGTCGTCAAGGCTATGCTAACACTTATATGTTCGCCATTATGTCCGATTCGTCATATTGCTCGTCAAAGTCCCACACGCGTTATATGTATAAATAAATATATAAATATAATAGTCTAATTGTCAAGTTCAGTTATACCTATCGCTCAACTTTGGCTTGGGTTTGACTCGGTTGACTGACTCGTTGACTGGGTTGACCCGATGACTTTGGCTGACCAACTGTTGACCCCGTTGACCTTGGTTGACCTATTCCTTAGCTCGTCTCTGTACCTGACCCGAACCCTTAACAACATCGCACCACCACCGTCGCCCTGCACACCTCCAATATCCATCATCACCACCGAGTCCCCGCCGTCCACCATCACAACCACCATACGGACCTTCTGTGAGCCATCGCCTTCGGAACCAAGATAACCACTACAACCTTATTCACAACAACAATCACCAAACCCTCAATCATCAACCTTTAGATCTGAACTCAAGGAGAAGATGGAATATGGTTTTATACCTTGGGTTAGTGATGAATCGTGCGGCAAGGCGGAGCCGGTGCCGGAGCCACCGCGTCTCCTCCTCTTCCTTCTGTCTCTCTCTCCTACGCTTTCTCTCTCTTCAGCTGAGATCTCTCTCTCTCTAAGAATAATAATAGCCGGGTGGTGGTTGTTGTTTGTCGTGGGATGGCCGGAGCCCCGCCGCTGACGGCGGTCGGAAGCTCACCAGCTCCTCCTTTCTTCCTCCAAACTCCTCTGCTTCTCTCTCCTCCTCTTCATCGTTCCTCTCTCTCTCAAGTTCGCCGCCTCTGATCTTCTGTATACATGAGTGTGTATATGTGAGAGGAGAGTAGGGTGGTAGGGGGCTTGTGGGGCTCGCCGGAGCACCGCCGAGGGCGGTGGAGACCTCCGGTCTCCTTTCTCTCTCTCTGACCCACTCTCTTTCTCTCTCTATGTTTAGGTGTAGTGTGCAAATGAAATGCACAGATAAGTGTATGTGTGTGTGTTTTATAAAGTTAAAAGGGTGGGTGTCATCAAGTGGGGAGGACAAGTGTCCTCTCCCTTGGTGACTCACCCGATCCGTTCGGGTACGGGTTGGGTTCGTTATCGCGTATTAATTCGGTCTCGCAATGTGTATTATAATAACAATTATTATATTAAATGGTTCGGTTTTTAGTTTCGCACTTAACCGGCTCAATCATTATTGGTTCTGGCTCGCTTTTATTACTCGGTAATAATATTATTATTGGAAAAAATTTTGGGGGTCGGTGCCGGGTTGTTACATTCTCCCCTCCTTACAAGAATTTCGTCCGCGAAATTATGGTTGGGGTTATATTTTGTAATTCAGTCACGGTTCTCAGAGTTGGTACGGTTATCTGATTCTCTAGTGTTACTCATGAGTGCGGACTTATAGTTGTATTACTAGGTCATTAGCTCACACCATGGCAATTCAACGAAATAAATCCTAAAAACACCACAAGGTTACAAGTATCTATGGATACTAGGGCTCTGGGAGGGTCGTACTACATTATTCAAATAGCTTTACGGTTTGTAAGAATACAGAATGATAGTAGGTGTAATCAATCCAAACTACGAGGTGATGGTGTGGGAATGGGACCATCAGACAATATGTTTGAGCACGCGAAGTTTTACCAACTCAGTTGTTAGATCATCGCTTTGAGTGGATAGGTAAACAGCTATGACATGGAAATCATGGAAACAAGATCTGCAAATTCTTCGATCTTTGGTTGTTCGAGTGGTTTTAAGAATGATGCGGTTTCATTTCCTTATCAGTCTAACGAAACGAGTCAATGGGGAGGGATGAAAGGCATTCGAATGGACGAGCAAAAGAAAACCAACTTTACACTTACCAAGTTGGGCGTCACTTGGGCTTTGGTAAAGAAATACTTTTCATAACGAGTGTTCTTCTTGTCGTTTACAATATAGGACCAAAATGGTTTGGGTGCTCTTATTTTTCAATGAGTGAGTTTAACGGGATAGAATTTCGGGGAACCTCAATGTCCGTCATCTGAACGGTATCTTCTGGTTTTGACCAGAGAGTTTCACTGGAAAAATGGAAAGATCAAATAATTTCTTTGCTTTCACATCGATCGTATCATCTTCGCAAGGATTGCGACATTTTGATCAGAATCAATGGTTTCGTTTAACAATTTGAAAAGAATATCCGGTTGGATATAATGTCTGAAAACAAACTAGAATTTATTCTGATTCAGACTTCCAGTCTCATCCCTGACGTACCATTAGTGTTTATATATAGGGTGTACCGCAGCTAACCCACCACACCTTTGATACCTCAGAAACGTACTGAAAGTCTTTTTCAAGGGATATGATTTATCTTTGGATTGATTTCTAGTCCCATTCCTGATGTACCATCGGTCTTTATATATAGGGTGTACCGCAGCTAACCCACCATACCTTTGGTACTTCAAAAATGTACTGGAAATCTTTCCCAAAAACCTTCATGGAATTTCATACCACCATAACGTACATGTAGATTCGCGATTACGATCGGGATCGTAATCGCTGATTTACCTTACATTAAGGTGTTATGTCTCTTAATGATACTAACTCGAATAACAAGAATGATCGAAATGCAAAGACTGGTAAAATTCTTGTGAAATAGAGAGTGAGCAAACGTTTTGCTTTAATCGGAATTAACCGTTTCATCACAAGCGGAAAGAGTTTACTAAAAGGGGATCATACTCTTTAAGTTGTTTCCTGATTGACGTCTAGTGGTTTAAGGATTTCTCAGTCAAAATAATTAGGTTAACCGTGGAATCTACGTGGAGATTTCCTATTTTCCGCCTGCGTCTCGTCAAAATTTTTCCGAAAGAGCCAAGTGTTGTACTTAGTAAGAATGAGTGTAGGCGCCGCACCTGGATTATGGTACAAGGTTGTTTCATATATCCTAAGTTGTTTAGTCCGCACAGGTTGAATAATAGTGATGATAGGCACATTTTTGTCGATGGTTTGGAAGGAATCTCAACATTTTGATTGGAAGTCAGGAAATCTTATCACAGAATTAGGATGGTTATCGGACAACCTAAGGTTTTCTTGATGTTCATATAGGTTTCTGAAGTTTATACAATTCGAAAGGAACGTAAATATCTAGAGAACAAGGAGCAAATGCGGAAGTTACATACTTACATGTGACCGGAGAGGTTCAAATCATGGTGTCCAAGAGCTTTTTGGTTGATTAAACCGAGAGATCACTAGATTTATTAACACAGTGGAATGATTTTTCTCATAGTTTCGCTAAAGTAACCATGGAGTTTTAAGATTTTGTGAAATGAAATCAAGGGAAACGCGACAAATAGAGTTCAACATGCTTGTCAAAGTGTTATCTCACGATATTTCCAATTGAAAGATTAAGTACAAAGGTTCAATGAATGATTTCGAGTCTCAAGGGATGTATTAAGTAAGGTTTCATGACCAAAAACGGAGAATCGAGTATGAGTTTGGTCTTCCAAAGTAGGCGTTTAGGATGTTTGTTATATAAACACGGAGCTTCTCACGAATGACTTGGTCAAAAGGTTCTACACAAACGAGGGGAATCACTTAATGGGTTCAAAACTACAATCTATCAACTGACCATATTATGGTTTAAGGAACCAAGAAGCACAAAAAACGAAAGATATTCCTAAATCATCGGTAGCAAACTGACGTGGTTTAGACAAGGTTCGCATTAAGGGTGTTAGTTCGACTCTCATGATCTTTAATAAGATATCCCCGAAATGCCCTTGTGCCTGCGGATTCATGATTATGTTCGCGACCATAATCAGTTCCTCGCCTCACTTAAGCATCCAAGTACATTCTCATTAAAAATCATGACATCTCACTTTCTCGTGGTTGGTTCCGCTAGTTTACTTGAGTGTTCCTGGTAAGGTCTCATCCTAATGTGTTCAGTACCCGTGGCCGACTCGTTCGGTATCACCTTGTTGCGTCTCCAGTTCATTCATCACATTTCGGTTCTCCAAACGGAAATAAACTTTGTGGCTTCAAAGGTTAGGATCCTAGGGCTTACAGTTGAAGCCTAATGGAGTTCTTATTCGCTTCAGCTGTTTGCTCTGATACCAACTGCCACAACCCGACCCAGGTGGGCCCGGTCGAAATACAGATGGTTACCAAAAACATCACGCAATGCAAGCAAACAGCGAAAGCAATGTATATATATTACTATAAATAATTGTTTACATGTCTAAATACCGTACAATCTCTAATACAAATACTTCGGGTAATATCTAAGGTTCTCGCTTGACTTCTGATTCGTCCGCCAGGGATACTCCGAGTCGTAGCTGCTCCATCCTTCCAACTCAGACAGGTACCTGAACACATGCTTAAAATGGTTTTGGGTCAGCGATTACGCTGGTGAGTCCGTGCGTTAGTTTAAATGGTTTTCAATAAGTTTATTATTTCAAAAGCAAGTTCATAAAGTTTACACGGTTCAGCATATGGTGATGTACAAGCGACACCTCAAACCTAACACAGAATCTATCTACTGCCATTATAGATTCTCCTGGCAAAATACATGTCACAACGGCCCACAGGCCTCAGTGGAGGGTTTTCCGGGCTTCCGGATCCAATGTGTGTGGGGGTTTCCCCAAATAGCGCTACCCACATATTAAGTGGCCCAATCCCCTGGGTTAATGAGTGTCGGTATGGTTATTCGGCAGCTACTATCTTGTCACATCAAACAGTTTATAACAAGGAAGCATGCATTCACCCCAAAACGTTTATAAAAGCAAAAGGTGGGGAGGTTCACGGGACTCACCTGGATAGCAATGCATACGAATATTTTATAGTAACCGGAGCGTCTGACGTCTCGTACGGCTAAACTCCTGGTCGAATTCCTAAGTCGACAGCATTATTAGTCTTGGTTTTATTCGTAATGGTTACACGTGTGGGACGAGCTCTAGTGTATGGTTCTAAAGTCTATCCGATCATCTATACTAGGTAATGGTTATAATCACCTCCAAACTTAGGTGTCAAATGTCTAGTTCTAATTCTTAAGTCCCATTTATATATTCGAGTCTTAAATACCAATTCCATGTTCAATGTGTCGTGGTAGTTTGTATTAGTAGATTCTATATGTTCCTAATGTTGCGAGTTCTTGTATTGTATAGTGTCATTAATATCGTCCAACATATACTAGTTCTAACTATTATTAGAGGTTGGTTATGTTACTTAGGTATATTTATAGGTTGGCTTCCAACGCCGTGTCTTACTCTTACTATCCGAAAGTTATATCTAATATCCATTTTAAGGTATAAGTCAATATGTGTGTCTTAAGTCCTTAATGTCCAAGCGTTAAGTCTAGGATCTCCAATGTTCAAGTGTCGAGTCCAAGTCTTAAGTTAAGTTCAACATCTTATTGTCCAAGCGTCCGAGGTAATGTTTACAAGGCTCTAATGTTCAATGTTCAAGTTCGGATGTCTAGTCTCATGTGTTAATATAGTCGTCAACTATTTGATCTATAATTAATATTCAAAGTCCGAGTCGTCTAGTATTCGTATGACTAATAATCCGCAAGTTATCTAATACCCAAATTAGTAGTCCGAGGGTCCAAGTCATCAAGGCTATGCTAACACTTATATGTTCGCCATTATGTCCGATTCGTCATATTGCTCGTCAAAGTCCCACACGCGTTATATGTATAAATAAATATATAAATATAATAGTCTAATTGTCAAGTTCGGTTATACCTATCGCTCAACTTTGGCTTGGGTTTGATCCGGTTGACTGACTCATTGACTGGGTTGACCCGTTGACTTTGGCTGACCAACTGTTGACCCTGTTGCCCTTGGTTGACCTATTCCTTAGCTCGTCTATGTACCTGACCCGAACCCTTAACAACACCGCACCACCACCGTCGCCCTGCACACCTCCAATATCCATCATCACCACTGAGTCCCCGCCGTCCACCATCACAACCACCATACGGACCTTCTGTGAGCCACCGCCTTCGGAACCAAGATAACCACTACAACCTTATTCACAACAACAATCACCAAACCCTCAATCATCAACCTTTAGATCTGAACTCAAGGAGAAGATGGAATATGGTTTTTACCTTGGGTTAGTGATGAATCGTGCGGCAAGGCGGAGCCGGTGCCGGAGCCACCGCGTCTCCTCCTCTTCCTTCTGTCTCTCTCTCTCCTACGCTTTCTCTCTCTTCAGCTGAGATCTCTCTCTCTCTCTCTCTAAGAATAATAATAGTCGGGTGGTGGTTGTTGTTTGTCGTGGGATGGCCGGAGCCCCGCCGCTGACGGCAGTCGGAAGCTCACCAGCTCCTCCTTTCTTCCTCCAAACTCCTCTGCTTCTCTCTCCTCCTCTTCGTCGTTCCTCTCTCTCTCAAGTTCGCCGCCTCTGATCTTCTTTATACGTGTGTGTGTATATGTGAGAGGAGAGTAGGGTGGTAGGGGGCTTGTGGGGCTCGCCGGAGCACCGCCGAGGGCGGTGGAGACCTCCGGTCTCCTTTCTCTCTCTCTGACCCACTCTCTTTCTCTCTCTATGTTTAGGTGTAGTGTGCAAATGAAATGCACAGATAAGTGTATGTGTGTGTGTTTTATAAAGTTAAAAGGGTGGGTGTCATCAAGTGGGGAGGACAAGTGTCCTCTCCCTTGGTGACTCACCCGATCCGTTCGGGTACGGGTTGGGTTCGTTATCGCGTATTAATTCGGTCTCGCAATGTGTATTATAATAACAATTATTATATTAAATGGTTCGGTTTTTAGTTTCGCACTTAACCGGCTCAATCATTATTGGTTTTGGCTCGCTTTTATTACTCGGTAATAATATTATTATTCGAAAAAATTTTCGGGGTCGGTGCCGGGTTGTTACAAAATAGATATCATTTCTAGGCTCCCTCCACCCTCCTCTGTTAAAGCGATCCGCAACTTTTTGGGTCATGCGGGTTTTTACAGGCGATTCATCAAAGATTTCTCAAAAATCGCCCGTCCGATGACCTGTCTTTTGGAAAAGGATGCACCGTTTGTGTTTGGTGCAGAGTGTGTGAAAGCCTTCGGGCTTTTAAAGTGTTTGCTTGTGGAAGCCCCTATATTGGTGGCACCCGACTGGGAGCTGCCATTCGAGATTATGTGCGACGTGAGTGACTTCGCGATAGGGGCGGTCTTGGGACAGCGGAAGGACAAGCACTTCCACCCGATCTACTACGCTAGCAAGATTCTTCATGATGCGCAGGAGCATTACACCACCACGGAGAAAGAGCTTCTAGTTGTAGTATTTGCATTCGACAAGTTTAGATCTTATTTAGTGCTGTCGAAGACCATTGTCTATACGGACTATGCAGCGATCCGATACCTCTTTAGCAAACAGGACGCGAAACCGCGCCTGATTAGGTGGATCCTGTTTCTGCAGGAGTTCGATATAGAGATTCAGGACAAGAAGGGTGCCCTGAATGTTGCTGCTGACCATCTGTCCAGACTCGAGCATGAAGATGCCGAGAACTCCGCATGGGATACCATTAATGACAATTTTCCCCACGAGTTCCTGATGAGTGTCGAGTCGGTGGAAGATGTATCGCCATGGTTTGCGGATTTTGCGAACTACCTAGCGTGCGGGATCCTTATCAAAGGACTGTCGCACCAGCAAAAGAGGAAGTTCTTCGCGGACCTCAAGCATTACTTCTGGGACGACCCATTTTTGTTCCGGGTCGGGTCGGATCAGCTGATTCGCCATTGTGTGTTCGGGGTAGAGGCGGCGCAGATCTTGCGCGATTGTCACGAGGGGCCTACCGGAGGTCACCATGGAGCGAATTACAATGCTAAGAAAGTGTTAGACTCCGGGTTTTATTGGCCCACACTCTTTCGTGACTCTCAGATATTGGTTGGTGCATGTGATTCGTGCCAGAGGGCGACGAACATATCGGCACACGATCAAATGCCGCAGAACCCCATCCAAGTCTGTGAAGTCTTTGACATTTGGGGCATTGACTTCATGGGACCATTCCCCTCCTCACGGGGCAATAGATATATACTCGTGGCAGTTGATTACGTGTCAAAGTGGGCCGAAGCGCAAGCCTTACCCACAAATGATGCCTGAGTTGTAGTGAGGTTTTTTAGGAGCTTGTTCTCGCGGTTTGGTGCCCCAAAGGCACTGATTAGTGATCGTGGTACACATTTCTGCAATGCGCAGCTTGATCGCGCGTTAGCACGTTATGGTGTCCACCACAGATTATCCACCCCGTATCATCCACAGACAAGTGGACGGGTGGAGGTCACTAACCGTGGATTGAAGCGAATCCTTGAACGGTCAGTTAATCAAAACCGCAAGGATTGGGCGGACAAGCTGGATGATGCGTTGTGGGCCTTTAGGACTGCCTACAAGACGCCTATTGGGACGACTCCCTTTAGGCTTGTCTATGGCAAAGCGTGTCATCTCCCAGTCGAGTTAGAGCATAGGGCGTTCTGGGCTCTTAAAACGGAGAATTTGGATCTGAAGACCGGCGGTGAGACCCGTTTCTTGCAGATTCACGAGCTAGAGGAGCTTAGGCAACAAGCCTATGAGAGCTCGATGTTGTACAATGACCGCACGAAGAGATTGCACGACAGTCGCCTGAAACACCGAGAAGATTTTCAGGTAGGCGACTTGGTCCTGCTTTACAACTCGCGCTTGCGTCTCTTTCCAGGAAAGTTGAAATCCCGATGGACAGGACCGTACACTGTTAAGGAAGTATATCCTTACGGAACTGTCTCGATTGAAAATTCAGAGGGTTTGACTTTCAAAGTCAACGGTCATCGCCTAAAAGTCTACATTGACGGGCCGGTTGACAAATCCGTGGAGATGATCGATCTCTACAACCCGCGCGCCTAATAAGTGTGCGGAAGTGAGTCTAGCTAGCGACTCGATAATAAATATAGCACGGCGTGTATGGGCGCGCCAAATTGTATATATGTTCATAGCCTAGTTTAATGTGTAGTTAAGTTATTTAATTTTAACTTGTCTTTGTAGTTTGTTTTTAGTCTTTGCAGGATTGATTCACGCCTTATGAAGATTTGGAAAGTCGCTTCACAACTGAGGTATTATACTAAGAAGCGTCACAAAACAGGTATGTTGGTTGTTCGGGTCAAAACGGATAAGTGCAACCATGTTTGGGTGAAAAATGCAGGAAAAATGCACATCAGTAACTTCGAGCGGCCGCTCACAGAGGCCGAGCGGCCGCTCCAAACACCCAGGTCCTGAGAAAAAGAAAAAAAAATAATTTCGAGCGGCCGCGCGAAGGGGCCAAGCGGCCGCGCGAGTCGTCTGATTCAAATTTTGATAAGGGTAAAAGGGGTATTTCACATGGAAACTGAAAATTATAAACCCTACAACATATTAAGCGGCCGCTCACTTTCATTTTTACCAAAACTTTGCACTTGCTCTCAAAAAACCAACCAAAACCTCTCTAATCCACCTTCAAATCTCCAAACAAGGTATGAATCATCTTCTTTTCTTGTTATTTTCCTTATTCTAGTGTAGATTAGTTTAATTTTTTGATATCTTTTCATGATTTTTAGGGTTATTTCATAATGCTTAACAAACCCTAATTTTTCATTGATGGATTGTTTGCTTTGTTAGTATAGATTAGTGGGTGATTATTGTTCAAAACTTTGTGTTTTTGGGTTTTCTTCAAAATGTTTAAAACAAATCCGAAATTTTTTAAGATTTGTGTGATTTTTTAACCTTATGTTTAGTATAGTATTAGTATGTTTGTAGATTAATTTCATTATAGGATTGTATGCTAGTATAGATGTTAATGTAATTTAGGGTTGTTGTTGAATTTTGGGGATCCTTCATAATTGTTCAAAAATCCCCAAATTCATCATGTTTAGGTTATATGTTATTGTATTGTTTTCTTAAATTTTGGGGATTCTTCATAATGTTTAACAAATCCCCAAATTTTAAGGATGATAGTTATTAGATTGTAGTTTAGAGTTGAAGTATTCATGAACTTTGGGGCGTTCTTCATAACTAAACAAACGCGCCCCAAATTCGATGATTACTTCATAAATATTTGGGCTTTAATCACCTTGCGCTAAATAAATTAAAGTTAAGGTGATTTGCAAAATGATGGCGCATAGGTGTTAAAATCCCAAATTCGCTTTAAAAACTTCATAATTGCGCAAGTTCGGCCATCCAAGCGCCTAAGCAAATAATTTTTCAAAAATCAAGTGCTTGAATGGCCGCTTTTTGAGTGCATTTGGCGAAAAACACTGAAAACCGGGCAAACGCCAATGCACGGGAGCGAAAACGGAGCTCCAAAACGCGATAGGCCGAGCGGCCGCTCGAACCTTCTGATGTAAATTTTATTTTTTTTGTTTTGCGTGTTTTGGGTCCGGGTCTTATTCCTTCGATAATAACTGACATATTTTAGCATTTTGATACAGATGGTGCACCGCTTCCTTCAATTTGATCCAGCGGACCCGCGAGAACGCGGGTGCATAGAAACGTTCACAGAATTGTGGGAGTGCAGGCGTTCTATCGCCACGCCACGAAGGATTTGCTTTGATACCTTGGCTGAGCTAAACCAGGAGGCGAGATTCCGGGAGATGATGAATGAGCACATGGAAAACCTGCTCATGATCGAGGAACCAGTTTATGAGGAACTCACCCTCGAGTTCTTTTCCACCTTGCACTACCAACGGCCGCGCAAGTATGACCAGCCGGATTTCCAAAGGAATGGTAAGCGCTTTGGATTACAGTTCCGTCTATGCGGAGAATGGCGCGACATTTCGGTCGCAGAGCTAGGTGTCCACCTGGGAATCTATACTGACGAGGAGGTCGAGGATGATAGCTTCAATGGAGCTATGTTCAAGTTCCCGAACGACCACGTTCTTAGAGATGCTTTTTTGGGCTTCATTGACAGGGGAACAAAAATATAATCCCCAAAGTGCCAAGGCGAGCCAACTCATTGACCCACTGCTACGGGTTTTTCAGAAGGTCCTATGCGGGACCGCGGCTGCTAAAAAAAAGATTCAACCGCCTGCCCCACACGTGATCTATTATTTCTTTATGCTCTAGTAAGTAATGAACCAGTTAACCTTGCTGCACTTGTTGCGTCTTTTCTCAGTACAGCATCAGGTACAAAGCTTGGGAGCATGATATACGGTGGGGAGTACGTGACTGCAATAGCAAAGGGAATGGGGATTTTAAAGAATGTACGAAGGGGACTGACCCGGATTCCCGGCGAATCGAGGGTGAACATGGACGTCCTCCGACACATGAGGATAGTTCACGAGTACGCCAGCGGCACAATCAGGCTAAAGGGTAAAGACCATTCGATCTGGAACCCGTTGCCAACAGTACCCATGCCACCACCCAACCAGCAGCAGCCACAGCAGCAGCAACAGCAGCAGCCACACCAGCAGGAGCCTCTACTGCCTCATCAGCAGCAGTACCACTACCAGCACCCTCAAACCTTCTATGACGAATTTGGTGCGTTCAGAACAGAAACGCGCGACACCTTATATCAGCATGGCGAGTCCCTACAGCATCAGGGCGCGACCCTTGACTACCTCGTGACTGAATTTCACGCTTGTTTCCCAAACCATTTTGGGAATCCCCCACAAAGGGGACATCCGGGGGACAAGCGGAGATGAGGTGGTGATACAGCGGGATCATCTGGGACTCAACATGATGATGAGGATTGAGGAGTAGCTGGTAGGCTGGTGCTATTTTGTTTATCTTATTTCTGTTGATACTGTATTCGGGTGCGAGCACCCAAGACATCTTTTGATTTCTTTCTGTATCCGTACTATTTACTTGTCAGTATTTTTCATTTCAGTAATATTTGCTTGGTTTGAATAAGTGTGATGATGAATGGATGTATTTGATGTATTTTTGCTATTGTCAAGAATGGTGGTAGTGTAGGAACAGGCGAGCACCGACATGGATGCTCCAGGCTATCCACATGCTTTTCGGGTTATCAACAACATGGGAGTTTTATTCTCCTTTTTCGCACAAATAGTTAGCTAATTCATAAACGCTTTCTATTGTCACATTGGGGACAATGTGAGTTTCAAGTGTGGGGAGGGGATTATGTCTTGTTTGTCCTCTTGTTTATATATATATATATATATATGTATATATTTACTCTAAAAAAATAAAAAAAAAAACCCTTTAAAAATACATAACATATATGTATATATTTACTTATAAACATCAAGCCTAACTAATTTTCGATAAAGATAACTCGAGGCGCGACAAACAGATGAGATGCGAGCGTGTTAGAGTCGTACACTTGCACCCATTTCCTTCCGGTTACGTGAGCATGTGAGCCTTAAAATAGATTTTCATTTCTTTGAAATGCTTTCCAGTGAGCCGGATGTTTCGTGTAATTTAGAACTTGTCATTAGCATACTTATTTAGATCAGATACATGTGAGATTGTACGAATATGATTGAGGCATTTAGGATACCCTTTTGATTTAGCCTTTTCTTTTCGTTCTATCTGTTTCCCACACCCAAATATTATCCACTAGTTAACCATGTTGAACCTAATCCCGTGTTTTTCTTATTTTCCACACCATTTCACCACTAAACCAAATAGCCTTTTTCTTTTAAACCTTTTGTGTTAAAGCTCGGTTTAGGTTATTGTTTGACTAGTTTTTATGTTGTAAATAGTTCGTTTTTGGGTATATCTATTTAGAACCCGTATGTTGATTATATATCAGTTTTAGCTCATTATATATATCATATATATATATATAAAATCCAAAAAAATAGAACACCCTAAAATAGGGTGAATTAGCAGTGTTCGAGCAATTTTAGAGCTTTAAGTTAAAAGTTATATGTTTAGCTCGTTTCAAAAGAAAAATCGCCTATATTAGCATTTGTATTGTACAGTTGTAATAGTTGCTATTAGTTAGACATAACCGCCGGGTTTTAGCCGATTTGTCACTTTAAATATCCATTCCACGCCCTTACCTTTGCCTAACATTACAACCCGTAAAAGACCTCTTGATTTGTGCTTTTTCACACGTTAGTTGGTGAAGACTGGATCTTTTGACAAACTTATGATATTGCACGATTCATTGTCTTGGCAATGGAGCGATTTACACATACACAATACATGTATGTATCATAAATAAAACCGAGTGTGTGTGAACATTGTGAGTCGTGTACGGGTTTGTGTGCTTGTAGATCGGAAGTGCGTCGTTGCTTTTTAGTTATCTTATCACCTGTTTATATATCATTGTTGGCTTGACTATTATCGTCTGTACAGGCTATAATTTGTCTTTGTTGCCACTTGGCAAGTTTTTCGTTTATTTTATGATTAAGTGTTTGCTTGAGGACAAGCAAAGTTCAAGTGTGGGGAGGTTTGATATATGTTAAATTACACATATAAAAGTCCCCGTTTAACTCCCATTTTCATACGTTTTTGACCTTATACACAGAAATTGGTACTTATTTGGGTATTTTACGATTTCAGGTCTTAAACGATGTCCCGGAAGCACAAAGGAAAGAAAAACGAAGATTTCGGCGCGCAAACAGGCCATCAGCACCTGTGAGCGGCCGCGCGCCCTCTCAGATATTTCTGGGGACCTTCTAGAATGCCTATGTCATCAGATATGCAACTGGTCCACTTGTTTATAAAGCGAGCGGCCGCTGACAGAGGCCGAGCGGCCGCTCGGATGTCCTGTTCTTCTATAAAACAACCCTTTAGCTCACTGATCATTTGTTGGATCTTGGGGGAAGCTTTTCTGGCGATTTTTGGGGCTTTTGAAGTGCTGCACAGGCGTGGAACGAGCTTGGGAATCCATCCAATCCATCCTTCAATCATCCAATCCATCTCTTAGCATTTTATATGGTTTGATCCTTTAAACATTTGTGTTTCAAATCTGGTTTTGGATTGCTATTTTGATGTTGTTATAGTTATTCGTATGCCTATGGGCAAGAACAATAGTATTTAGTACGTTAAACAATCATTCGTGTAGTTAATCATGTCTTGTATAAATTTGCCGTTTTTCACGTTTAGATCTTGATGATCATAGCGCAACCTTGTTTCATTGTTGTTAGATTTGTAGTTGTATTTGAATGACTTTGGCGAATGTCGAATGTGTTAGGCGGATAAATGTTGAAAAACCGTCCGTTTAATCGTCCGGTAGTAGACTAGTTAACTTGTTAAATAGTTTATGCCATGAAACTGTAACCGGGTATTGGTTTGGTTAAAGTCAGTCGAATAACGGTTAAAAATGCTTACAGGCACGTAAAAGGGTTTTAAAAGCCTAATGGTGCCATTACTAGTCTTTGACACGATTAATAATCTTTGGTAGTTATTTTGGTAAAAATAGCGATCTTAGTAGATCTGGGTTCAAAGTTGGTAAAATGGAATAGGTTGTGAAATGCTCTACTTTATGCTAGTTTAGGTGGCTGTGTTGTGTATTAGGTATTGCTTTCCTGAATTAGTGAGGTTAGAAAACTCTTAACAGATGACTAACTTATCTTTAGAAGATCTGCGTGAGATCATATCAGCTGCTCGCTAATAAACGACTTGAAGTGGTTAACGTGCTTAACTACGAGGAGAGGTACCGTCGCAAAGGCACATTGCCACGACTATTTTGTTCCCCCATAATGTTGGTAAGTTCAACAACTTAATGTTTAGATACAAAACACCAACCAGACAATTACATAATATGTTTCAACGCTTGTTATTTATATGCGATTTAGAATATGGAAGAACACAATTATAATTGCAATGTTGATAATGCTGATAATAGTTATGTTTACCTTTGAAATAGTGGAAAGATGATTATGATAAGACTGAGGAAATTAGGATAAAACACTTCAAGGAGAACATGGACTCAGTATTAGCATCAACATAAACCAAGTCTATAAAAGGGGTCCAGTTTATTAGCATCCCAATGCACAGCTACGACCATTACTACTTGCTATGCTTGAACATGGCCACATATTAAATAGTTGTGATCGACAACACTGATTCGAGTGTAGAATTCTCCATCAGATACAAGGGATGGCCAGAGAAAATGGTAAATATATTTATTGTACGTGTATTAAACAAAACACATAATAATTTTTACCAACTAACAAATATGTATCACAGCGTGATGCATTTTCAGCATACTTGAAAACTGTTTCACCATCGGCTGCTGCAAAAATCAAGAAGAACTTACCCAAGGTTTTGGATATCCCATGGAAAACTAAACACAATGGGATAGATTGCGGCCTGTTCCTGATGAGACATATTGAGACATACAAGGGGACACCTTTGAAAGAGTGGCGTTGTGGTTTTTCTACTGAGATGGATAGTAAAGGTGAGTTGTCGGGTAAGCAAGGTCGTGTACTTAATGATCTTCGACATAAGTACATTGCAAAAATCCTCTCGTGTGATATAAACAGATCAAAACACATTGTCAAGACTGGAGTGAGCAAGTACATGAGGCTAAGTGATAGGGACATAAAGATGTTGGATGAGAGTGCACATGGCAATATAATTAAGTGTTTAGATGGTTGATATTTGATGTCTAACTGATAGGCATAGCCATATCTTTTGGTTGATGTCGCCCAACTAATTTCCATTTTGGTTTTATGTCTAGTATGTCACAATGGGCAAAACTCCTTTGTTATGTTTAATGGTTTATGGATTTATGGTTAATCTTTAAGTTACATTTGGATCATCACGTGCTTCATTGGCTCCCAGCACGAACGCTCTACCACGGGCTTGATCCTTGGCCTTGGGACAGTCCTTGCGGAAATGTCCTGTCGCGCCACAATCGAAACACTCGCTTTTAGTAGTAGGAGTGTTTGTGGCTTTGGCCTTGCAGTTAGCGGTTGAATGACCACGCCGGTTACAGTTCTTGCACAAGATGCTTTCGCAAGTGCCCACGTGGTGGTAGTTGCATTTGCTGCAGTAAGGGTGGGGCCCCTTGTATTTGCGTTTGGGCTCCTCAGCAGCAGTGGCAGCAAAGACCTTCACGGCATCTTGTCGCTTGTGAGGGGAGTTCTTGCCTTTCCTGGATGATATACGTTAAATTACACATATAAAAGTCCCCGTTTAACTCCCATTTTCATACGTTTTTGACCTTATACACAGGAATTGGTACTTATTTGGGTATCTTTACGATTTCAGGTCTTAAACGATGTCCCAGAAGCACAAAGGAAGGAAAAACGAAGATTTCGACGCGCAAACAGGCCATCAGCACCTGTGAGCGGCCGCGCGCCCTCTCAGATATTTCTAGGGACCTTCTAGAATGCCTACGTCGTTAGATATGCGACTGGTCCACTTGTTTATAAAGCGAGCGGCCGCTCGGATGTCCTGTTCTTCTATAAAACAGCCCTTTAGCTCACTGATCGTTTGTTGGATCTTGGGGGAAGCTTTTTTGGCGATTTTTGGGGCTTTTGAAGTGCTGCACAGGCGTGGAACGAGCTCGGGAATCCATCCAATCCATCCTTCAATCATCCAATCCATCTCTTAGCATTTTATATGGTTTGATCCTTTAAACATTTGTGTTTCAAATCTGATTTTGGATTGCTATTTTGATGTTGTTATAGTAATTCGTACGCCTACGGGCAAGAACAATAGTATTTAGTACGTTAAACAATCATTTGTGTAGTTAATCATGTCTTGTATAAATTTGGCGTTTTTCACGTTTAGATCTTGATGATCATAGCGCAACCTTGTTTCATTGTTGTTGGATTTGTAGTTGTATTTGAATGACTTTGGCGAATGTCGAATGTGTTAGGCGGATAAATGTTGAAAAACCGTCCGTTTAATCGTTCGGTAGTAGACTAGTTAACTTGTTAAATAGTTTATGCCATGAAAGTGTAACCGGGTATTGGTTTAGTTAAAGTCAGTCAAATAACGGTTAAAAATGCTTACCGGCACGTAAAAGGGTTTTAAAAGCCTAATGGTTCCATTACTAGTCTTTGACACGATTAATGATCTTTGGTAGTTATTTTGGTAAAAATAGCGATCTTAGTAGATCTAGGTTCAAAGTTGGTAAAATGGAATAGGTTGTGAAATGCTCTACTTTATGCTAGTTTAGGTGGCTGTGTTGTGTATTCGGTATTGCTTTACTGAATTAGTGAGGTTAGAAAACTCTAAACAGATGACTAACTTATCTTTAGAAGATCTGCGTGAGATCATATCAGCTGCTCGCTAATAAACGACTTGAAGTGGTTAACGTGTGTATTCGTGTTAGCTTTCTGTATAGTTGTCATGTTATGTTGGATCAGTTTGCTCTTTTTGCTAAGTAAGAACTTGCTATCTTGACACTTAAGTGTTTAGCAAGTCCTTGTAAATCAGATTATAAGCACAGCGGAATGTTATAAGTTAAAGCAACACTTTTTACACTAAGGCAGAGTTATAACTCCCCCTTGATGTTTGAAACTAATAAATGACAAAGTATTTATTATGAATCTAAGTTGTAAATGAGAATTAGATACTTAGAGAGATTCACAATAAATACAGAAATGGAATATAACAATGAGAGTGTTTGAAGGATTTTTCTGTTGAAAATCAATGTCTAAAATAGAAGGTTGAAGCCTCCTATTTATAGACGATTACATGCATGTATCTTGCCTAAAAAGCAAGCATAGAAACTACAGTGACAAGTTGCACAAGTTGCAACATTGAAAGAAACAAATACAGCTAAAAGTAATATTAAACAACAAACTACTGATGCAAAAAGGCGGTGGGAAATATCTATTGCTAAGTGCTGATGAAGGACAACTACTGAAGAGTAGTTTTGTCTTCAGTACTTCTGAAGTGAACTTGTCTGGTTTGGACTTCAGAACTTCTGCAACTTCAGCACTTCTCATATCTTCTAATCAGCAGTTTCTTGTCTTCTCTTCAGTACTTCTATACTTAGCCAAAAATGACAGAAGTGAATTAGACTAAGGTTTACAAAAGTGGTTTCACCAATCCTCTTTGTCCTAACAATCTTCCCCTGGATTGATGAAGCCAAAACCTTACTAATTCCTTATGTGTTTCTTCTGTCTTGAACAATCTTCCATATCTCTTTGTACATGGTGTTCTTGAGCTGGTTGTACTGACCATCAGATAGAGATCCTCTCTGTGGTTCTAGATGTTGAATTGTGAGCAGGTTTTGTGTTGACAGTTTCTTCAGATCACTGATCTTCTTGTAAGCCCTGCTTGAGAGATCTCTTCTTGTCAACAGTACTGAGTTGTTATCAGTAAGTGACCATCTGATGATAGGGATCTTTGACTTGTTAAAGTCAGAAGAATAGGGAACCAGACTTGTCCCTTGGGTTGATGGTCCTGAGTGCTGGATGTCTTCAGTTTCAGATAGCCTCAGGTGGGATTCTCTTCCTTGTTGTTGTTGCATATCAGGCATCTGAACAGTTGGGAGATGGTGTTCAGTCACTACTCTGGTATGCATCTTTTCTTTGATGGTCTTTTGTATTTGATATGCAAAAGTGGAAGGATCCCTGAATTGTGTTAACAGAGGTTTCTCCTCAATGTCAAAATCTGAATGGACTATTGAACTTCCTTCAAGTAGTACCATTTTGAAATCAGTTTTGACATTGTCCTCTGCCTTCTTCTTCTGAGTAGCAGATCTTCTAGATGCACCAGAAGTTCTAACTACTGATCTTGAAGGATCAGCAGTTTGAAACTTCTCAGGATTTGCAGCCTTGGCAGCCAAGTATTTTCTATAAGTATCCATCAGTCTTTCTTCTTTCCATCTGGATACAGAGGCTTTTGAACCATATCCTTCTGCTACTAGCTCTTCTATTATCTGGGCTCTCTTGGCCTTTCCATCTTTGCTTGTGGCCACTTTGTCTGCAAGCAGTTGTGCTCTTCTTGTCAGCTCTTGCATAGAGAGTCCTTTGAGTGTAAAGGCTTTAGTCTTGCTGTTCTTGGTAATATAAGACACCAGTTGTTGTCTTTTATCCTGTTCAGCAATCTCATCAAGGCTAGCCTGCCTTTGTAGTTCAGCTGCATAAGCCTGAAGTTTTTCTTCATGGCTTAAGTCCAAATCATCCCTTTCTTCCAGAGATTTCCAAATCTGATCTTCTCTGGCCTTTTTGTTGGCTGCAATTAAGCTCTTCTCTAATAGTTCAGCTGATTGAGAGATAGGAGAAGGGTTTAATACAGTCATTGTTGTAACAGATGTAGGCCTGATGGGATCAGATGTTGGTTGAATGGGAGCAGTGGTTCTGGAAGGTTCAGTTGTTTGAGGTTGGGAAGTGTTAACTTCTGATGTGCTGACAACTGCTGATGGTTTGTCAGCTACTGAAGGATTGTCTTCAGTACTTTCTGATTCTTTATCAGAAGTTTGGTCATCAGAAGTTTCTTCATTATGCCTTAGGGAATCTTCAGAACTTTGGGTCTCATCTTCTTTCTCTGCAGCTTCAATTTCTTCAATTGAGACACCAAACTGTTTGGCCAATTTTTCTTTCCTGGCCTGATCTTTCTGATCTCTTTCAAGGAGTGCCACTCTTGCCTTTATCCTGGCTTGGAATGACTCCTTAGGTTCCCTGATCTTCTCCCCCTTTTTGGATTCATCAATTTTAACCCTTGAAGCAGAGGGTTGGGAGAATTGTCCTTGAAGATGAGCAATCTGCTGGCTGTTGAAGTCTATTTTGTTGGACAGATCGTTCATCTTGGTCTTGATCACTCCAAATTGGTTCTTGATGGACAGCTCCAAGTCAGCTGTATATGTTTGGAAGTGATTTCTGATGAGTGTATTCATCATGTGGTACAGGGGACCCTCTGGGCTGCATAGCTGGTTCAGGTCTATGCTTGTTTGCCCAGGGAATTGGGTAGGCATTTGCTGTGAAGGGAGTGTTTTTGGGAGATCCTCATGTTGTACAGAGGATGCCACTCTAGGGGTTTTAGGGATTGAGTGGGCTTTAACCTGTGCAGAGGTGACTGGCTTCTTGAGCCTGGATACCTTTGCAACAGGACCTTCAGAAATTGCCGTCAATTCAGTAGTTTGAGTGTGTGAAACATCATCCAAACTAATGGAATCATCTGAATCCCTGATGTTGCCCTCAGTGAGGACTGTCTCAGTTAAATCATGAGCTGAGCCCAACTCAGTTCTCTCATGAACCTCTTTTTCTTGGTACTGAGGATTTCCTACTTCAGGCATTAAGCCTTCATCAGTAGTTGCCACATCTGAGGTCTTAGCTATGTTACTTCTGTCCTCAGATCCACCACTGGGTGGTAACTGAGTAGTAGCAGCCTCAGATGCCCCAAGAGTCTCTAAAATTGGGCTTAAAGACTCTGGTCCACCCTCATCTCTTGGGATAGGGCTAGTGATGTCCACATCCATGTCTGATGTAGTAGTTATGTCCCCTGTTTGTTGTGGTTGATGGGGACTGACATGATCAGATGGGACATTCTCTTTTAGCCCAGAGAGAAGTTTGGCAATTTCTATTGCCTCTTGTTCAGAAATTTGTGGGGTTGGTTCAGTAGTTTGGGCAATAGGTTGTTGTTCAGCAGTTTCAAAAGAAGAGTGTGTTTGATATGTTTTTCTAAGTCTTTTTCTTTTGAATTGAACAGATATGGGTGCTCTTGGTGGGGTTTGAGATGGATGAGACTGAGAGGGTGTTTCAGTCTCAACTATTTGAAGAGCAGAATGCTCATGAGCATGTTCAGGCATCTCAACCTCCTGAACAGCTTTTCTTTTGGGTTGGTGGGGTGCAGTTTTTGTTGGCTTGGGCTTTTTGGCTTTTGGTGGTGTGAGTTTGGAAGATGTGGGCTTCAGGGGGACTTGTTGTTGTTCTCCCTGATCATCTTCTGGCCAGGCAGCCGGTTTGTTAAGTCTTGAGTATGCTTGTGATGTTAAAGGGTTTAAAGTTGAAATTTTTCCCACAAGCACCTCATTACCCAGTTCCCCTATTATGCATTGCATAATGAACCTTGGGTACAACAAAAACTTTTTCTTGGTATTATTGTGATGTAACACCAACTCATTGAAAAATAATTTTGATGCCCTGAATTTAGTTTCATTCACAATGGAATGAAATATTGGTTGAAAAGTGGAGGGCATCTGGTCATAAGACCCTGTTTTTGGACTCAAACACATAATAATATAATGAAACAAAAGTTTGTATTTTGGTTCAAAATATTTTTTGAATATTGTAGAATGGGAGAGAGTACCTTGATAACCACACTCAGTCATGGTTAGATGAATATCAGTGTTAGCAACATGGTCAGGGGCAGTTACATCATTCAGACCCAGTCTTGTTGCTAGTGTGGCCGGTGTGATGGTCAGTTGTTTCCCTTTTATCTTTGAGTTGAGGGAAATGACCTCATCACCCATTGTAACCGTCTCAGCATTTGCCCAGAACTCATTCAGAGTTTCAGTGTGAATTGGTGGGTTTATTGTGAGAGCAGTAAAGTATTGGGATTTGATGACAAGATCAATGATCTCATCGTATTGGGACCAGCCTTCTTGTTTTTCAAGAAAGGCTCTTTGATTGTGTCCCTGTTTTAGAACTAGAGCCATGTGGTTTGGGTTTTTGATCGAACAGTGGATTTGCAGGTATAGGTTGAGAGAGTTTTTGAGAGAGAAGGAGGGATATTTTTGAGTTTGAAAGGATAAGTGTGTAGAAAAGGTATTTATTAGAAGTTTTAACCGCTTGAATCTTCTTTATTAGAAGTTTTAAAACCGCCTTTGGTTAAAAATGTCTTTATCAGAGGTTTTAAACTGATTAGGTCAAACCTCTGATGATGGGAAAAGTCAGATTTGCCCTTTTGACTTAAACTGCTGATGAAGGATTACTTCATCAGTAGTTCCCATTTTTCTCTTCAGCAGTTTTAACATCTGATGAGAAATGTTTTTATAAATACTTTATTCATAACTTCTGAAGGTTATTTTATCAGAAGTTACACACTTTTTCAGAAAGTTATCCCCATACTGATGATTTTTGTTCATCAGTAGTTTCTCTCAAACTGATTTTGTTTTTCAGAAGTTTTGTTTCAGACTTTTGACATTTGTAAGTGAAAACCAGAATAAAGATAAAAAGGTTAACTTAGATTCCACCAAGGTAAACAGGATGGAAAAAGGAAAAAGAAAATTTTTCTTTTTGATTCCACCATGGTAAACAGGATGGAATCAAGGATGGAAAAAGGAAAAAGAAAATTTTGATGCATAACAGTAGTGATTGATGTAGAGGTTTGATGTAGAGTTGGGTAGAATCAAGTGTTAACTTGGATTCTAACTGATATGCAGAAAAAAAAAAAAATAAAGTAAACACTTACAAATTTAGCATTCCAAGCATGGATACTAACTTCTGAAATGTTGATGTGTCAAGGGGCTTAGTGAAGATGTCAGCTATCTGATTAGCTGTTGCTACATGCTTCACCTCAATCTTGCCTTTTTCATAGCAATCTCTTATGAAATGGTACCTGATCTCAATATGTTTAGTTTTTGAGAACTGTACCGGATTTTGAATGATGCTAATGGCAGATTTGCTGTCTACAAACAAAGGTGTCTTGGTCTCTTTGATTCCATAATCAAGAAGTTGATATTGGAGCCATTGTATCTGTGATGTACAACTTGCAGCTGCAATGTATTCAGCTTCAGCAGTTGAAGTTGCAACAGATGTTTGCTTCTTTGATTGCCATGACACTAGACAGTTCCCCAGGAATTGACAACCACCAGATGTTGACTTTCTTGTCATCTTACACCCTGCATAGTCACTATCTGAAAAAGCTGATAACTTGGTATTGCTTGAAGCAGGATACCAAATTCCCAGTGTTGGAGTTCCTTTCAGATATCTAAAAATTCTTTTGACTGCAATAAGGTGTGATTCCCTTGGTGCTGATTGATATCTAGCACAGACACATGTTGAGAACATAATATCTGGTCTAGAAGCAGTTAAGTATAAAAGGGAACCTATCATGCATCTGTACATGGTTTGATCAACCTGTTTTCCTTGATCATCAGGTTCAACTTGTGTGATTGGTGTCATGGGAGTGGAACATGATTTACAGTCATTTAAAGAAAATTTGTTCAATAATTCTTTAACATATTTTGATTGATGTATAAAAGTTCCATTTGTTTGTTGTTTGATCTGCAGTCCTAGAAAGTACTGCAGTTCTCCCATGGTACTCATCTCAAATTTTGATTGCATGAGTTTCTTAAAATCATCACACAATTTTGTGTTTGTTGAAACAAAAATGATATCATCAACATAAATTTGAACAAGTAAGACATGATTTCCAACATGTTTAATGAAAAGTGTTTTATCAATGGCACCTCTTGTAAAGTTATTTTTGAGTAAAAAGGTGGAGAGTGTATCATACCAGGCTCTTGGAGCCTGTTTGAGCCCATAAAGAGCTTTGTCCAGTCTGTACACCCACTCAGGATGAGAAGGATCCTCAAACCCAGGTGGCTGACAGACATACACCTCCTCTTTGATTTTTCCATACAAAAATGCACTTTTCACATCCATTTGATAAACTTTAATTTTGTTGGAAATGGCATAGGCCAGAAATAACGTGATGGCCACAAGCCTTGCAACTGGAGCAAAGGTTTCATCATAGTCAATTCCCTCTTCTTGAGAGTACCCTTGAACTACCAGTCTTGCCTTGTTCTTGATTATCATACCAGCTTCATCTTGTTTGTTCCTGAAAACCCATCTTGTACCAATTGGTTGCTTGTTTTGAGGTAAGGGACAGATTTCCCAGACCTGTTGCTTGTTGAACTGAAGTAGTTCATCTTGCATAGCTTGCACCCAATTATTGTCTTTGAGGGCTTCCTGGTACTTCTTTGGTTCCAACTATGAAATAAAGGCTGAAAATAGGCAAAAGTTGGAGAGCTGGTTTCTGGTCAGAACACCTGTAGCTATATCACCCATGATTTGATCAAGTGGATGATCTCTGTGTTCAATCAGTTGTTGTAAACCACTGACAGGTGTAGGTGGCTCTTGTTCTTCAAACAAACTACTGAGGTCTATAATATCTGGTTCAGCAGTTTCAGTTTCTTCAGTAGTTGCAGGTGCTGAAGCAGATGTTTGAGTTTGGCCTTCAGTATTTGTTTGATCAGAAGTTTGAAAAACTTTTGATGGTGTTGTAGTTGACTTAATGACTGTTTGAGGAGTCCACGGTGTAGGATCCTCATCTTCAAACCTTTGATCACCATAATAAGTAGGTTTGGAAGAAGTAACAGCCTTTTCAGGTCCAAAGTGAAAGTTGTCAAGGTCAAAGAGTTCAGCAGGATGTGCTGGAATAAGAGTGTGTTTTGACTCATTGAACTTGACATTCAATGTTTCTTCTACTATCCTGGTGTGAGAATTAAAAACCTTGTAGGCTTTTCTAGTTGAAGAGTAACCAAGAAAGTAACCTGATTCAACTTTGGCAGCAAACTTTGAAATAGATTCCTTGATGTTCAAGATGAAACATTGACACCCAAAAGCCCTGAAAAAGGAGATAAGGGGCTTCATGCCATGAAGAACTTCATAGGCAGTCTTGGAATGTCTCTTGACCACAAGAACTCTATTCTGAACATAACATGCTGTGTTAACTGCTTCTGCCCAAAAGTACAATGGCAGTCCAGAATCAGCTAACATTGTTCTTGCTCCTTCTATCAATGTTCTGTTCTTCCTTTCTACTACACCATTTTGTTCAGGAGTTCTGGGAACACTGTATTGTCTAATAATCCCTTTAGACAAACAGAATTCATCCAGAGTTTTGTTCCTGAACTCTGTCCCATTGTCACTTCTAATGGTTTTGACAGATAGAGAATATTGTTTCTCTACTTGTAGAATGAAGAACTTGATGATTTCAGCAGCCTCATCCTTGGAAAATAAGAAGAATACCCATGTGAATCTTGAGTAGTCATCAATGATGACTAAGCAGTACTTCTTTTTACCAAGGCTCATAATCTTGACAGGTCCAAATAAGTCCATATGGAGTAGTTGAAGACATGCAGTTGTTTTTTATTCTTCAATAGACTTATAGGAGGACTTATGCTGTTTTCCCTTTAAACAGGATACACAGTGTTCTTGACACTGGTATACTTTCAAAGGTAGACCTCTGACCAAGCCCATTTTTGTGACTTTATTTATGGTTTTAAAGTTCACATGGCCAAGTCTCCTGTGCCAGAGATCTGTTTCTGAAGTTGATGCCCTTGAGAAGAAACAGGCAGTGTTGTTCAATACTTTGTCTTTCTCAATGTCCACTGCATAGACATTGCCACATCTTTTGGCAATCAGCAAAGTATGATCTTCTATAATCTTCTCAATCAACTTCTGGCCTTCTGGTGAGATGATCTTGCAAGCTGTCTTTGTGAAAAAGGAAGAATATCCTTTATCACACATTTGTGACACGCTCAGCAAGTTGTATTCAAGGTTTTCCACCAGATTGACCTTGTCAAACTGTATTTTGCCAGAGGAGACATTGCCATGTCCTAGCACATATCCCTTAGCATTGTTCCCAAAGGATACAGATCCTTCTCTTTGGCTGATAAAATTGTTTATCAGGTATCTGCATCCAGTCATGTGCATAGAGCCTCCACTATCAACATACCATATGCTGTTTAAGCCCCTGGAAACTCTCTGCACATAAAAGCAAATTAGTTAGATTTGGAAACCCAAGCCTGTTTGGCTTTGGGTTTGCTCTTGAGAACAGTTACAGTTTGTTCTTGACCAGGTTGAGAAATCCATGTCTTTTTGGCAATGGATTTTTCATTAAGAACCATGGTGGTATCCTTTTTAGGACCACCATCAACCTTGGTCATCAGTAGTTCTACCATGTTCTTTAGATTTTGAATCTCAGCAGTTTGTGAAACTGCTGAAGATTCTGGTCTAACTACTGACAAGGAATTTTGAGAAAAAGATTTTGGTTGAGATTTTATCTTTTTCTGAGAAAAGGTGTTTTCAGGTTGTTGTTTCTTGGGTTTAAAGACTCTTTCATAATCATTTCTGATTTGATTTCCCACAACCTGTTGTTTAAATTTTTGATTGAACTGAATTCCTTTTCTGTATCTACAAAATTCAGTTTTGTGGTTGAACAGGCCACAAATTTCACATTCTTTTGCCTTTTGTTTTTGATCTGAAGGCAAATTTCTGACAGTTGTGAAAAGATTTTGCTCATCAGTAGTTTTCAGGGTCTCAACTCCTGAAGTAGATGAAACTACTGATGGCTTGTTGTCAGTTTTTGTAAATACTTCTGAAGTACTTTCTTTAAAAATGCCAGGATTTCTGTTTAGAAAGTTTTCATGGAAAGATGTGCATTCTTTCCCTTCAGAAGTTTCATTTGAAACAATTCTTCTCCCATCTTCAGTAGTTTTGGGAGAAAAATCTGTTGGTGTTTCAACATGATGGTATCCTATGCCAAACTTAACATTTGAAGCACTTTGTTTGTTTAGCAATAGTTGATACCCCCTACAAGATTCCACCCATTTTTCACAAGTGATCCTGGTGTCAGCAAGCTCTTGTCTGACATCTCCCAGGTCATTTAGCATCATTTTGATTTGTGCTTGGGTTTCAATAGCAGAGTCAGTTAATTTAGAAACCTCTTTTGTTTTAGCACACAGTTTTCTTTCTAAATCACATTTTATCTGTGTGTATTTTCTTTCTAAATCATTGGCTTTGCCTTGTAGGTGCACGTTTGTCTCTCTTATGAGAGCAAAAGTTTCTTTGCAAGAGTTTGAGCAAAGTTTTGTCAAAGATTCTTTTGATACCTGAGACAATGCAGATTTTGAGGTACAGCCTTCAAATGCCATTAAGGCAAAGTTCTTTCTGCCATTGTCTGGTTCTCCCCAGTTGATGTCAAACACTTTGTTGTCTGCATCAGGATTGCACTCTGTGGTGTCATAAGGGAGACTGCTCCAGTCAACATACCCCGAGGTAAAGAGACTTTGTTGAGGGGGTTGTTGAGGCTGTGGAGGAAGTTGAGCAGCTGGAAAGGGAGGGATTGATTGTTGGCTCTGCATCTGTTGAGCAGGCACTTGAACATATTGTACTTGAGGCATATATTGCTGTTGAGGAGCTTGTGCCTCTACAAAATGAGCACTCCCTTGAGTTCCATTGTTCCTATTATAATTGGGGTTATAGTTATTTCCAGATTGTGATTGGTTAAAGCTAGAGCTTCTACACTCTCTAGCAAAGTGTCCCAACTTCTGACACTTGTGACATCTCAGTTTAGATTTGTCAAAACCAATTTTTGTATTACTGGTCAATCCTGGAAATTTCCTTCCTGACCTTTTATAAAACTTGTTAGTTTTAATGCTTAGCATGGCCAGTTGGTGTAATATGTCCATTTCTTCTAAGTCATCACTGCTAAAATTTTTCAAATCATCCATGATAAAACATAGATTATCAGCAGTTTGACTTTGGTCATCATTGTCATAACCTGGGAAAGATCTTTCTGATGAGATCCCAGTGGTTATGTCAATATTGTCATAAGATCCATAGGAACAAGTTGGTGAATCTTGTCCCAAAAGTGCTGTACTACCTGGTAGGTAGTCATCAGCAGTTTTACCAGAAGTTTGTAATTTCTTCTTTTGATCGATTTCTCTCTCAAAAGTAAGTAATCTCCCATGGAGTTTTGTAAGAGTGAGGGAGCTAAAATCTGGTGAGGATCTTAAGACAATGGAGTAAGTTTCCCATTTGTCAGGTAGAGACCTTAAAAATCTATGTAACATAGATACTGTTGTATAGGTCTGACCATTTAACTTTAGCTCAGAGATTAATGAGGAGAATCTTTCAAATTGTTGTGTCAAAGTTTCCCCATTAATATAAGCAAATGTTTCATATTGTTGAGCCAAAATTTCTCTGGTGTTGGCAATCACCTCTTCAGTTCCTCCAAACTGTTCTTTAAGACAGTCCCAAAGTTCTTTGGCACTTTCACAATGTAAAAGGCCAGAGTATATTTCATTTGGGAGAGCCATTGCCAACATAGAGAATGCCTTAGCATCTAGCTCAAGTTTTAGGAAGTCCTCATCTGTATAGTCTTTGGGATCCTTTGGAATCCCTTCTTTAGTTTCAAGATTTATGTTTACTGGTTTGTGTGGACCATATATCACAGATCTCCAACAACCTGTGTTGGTTTGTGACAAGGTATGTGCCATTCTCTTTTGCCATATATTGTACTCATTTCTCACAAGCATGGCAGGTTTGGTGGCAGAACCAGTATTATGTGGATCCATTTTTAAAGAGTATAGATTTATCAGATGACTCTTTTAAGTGATGGATATTGATAAAAAGTGAACTTTTGATCTTTATATTGAATATCAATAAGAGCTTTGTGTCTGATTCTCAATTTGTTAGATTGATATGTGATCAGATAAACCAATGCTCTGATACCAATTGTTGGATCAGTTTGCTCTTTTTGCTAAGTAAGAACTTGCTATCTTGACACTTAAGTGTTTAGCAAGTCCTTGTAAATCAGATTATAAGCACAGCGGAATGTTATAAGTTAAAGCAACACTTTTTACACTAAGGCAGAGTTATAACTCCCCCTTGATGTTTGAAACTAATAAATGACAAAGTATTTATTATGAATCTAAGTTGTAAATGAGAATTAGATACTTAGAGAGATTCACAATAAATACAGAAATGGAATATAACAATGAGAGTGTTTGAAGGATTTTTCTGTTGAAAATCAATGTCTAAAATAGAAGGTTGAAGCCTCCTATTTATAGACGATTACACGCATGTATCTTGCCTAAAAAGCAAGCACAGAAACTACAGTGACAAGTTGCACAAGTTGCAACATTGAAAGAAACAAATACAGGTAAAAGTAATATTAAACAACAAACTACTGATGCAAAAAGGCGGTGGGAAATATCTATTGCTAAGTGCTGATGAAGGACAACTACTGAAGAGTAGTTTTGTCTTCAGTACTTCTGAAGTGAACTTGTCTGGTTTGGACTTCAGAACTTCTGCAACTTCAGCTCTTCTCATATCTTCTAATCAGCAGTTTCTTGTCTTCTCTTCAGTACTTCTATACTTAGCCAAAAATGACAGAAGTGAATTAGACTAAGGTTTACAAAAGTGGTTTCACCAATCCTCTTTGTCCTAACATGTTAGGATGCCCGAAAGGGACACTAACTGTCGGAAAATGGGAATGTTGATCACACGCCTTTATTTTATATAATTTATAGATGACAAGCTAGGTTTGATTTATTATAGTTTATATAGTTATATTTTGTATTTGGAGTCTTACATATGTTATTTATATGTTTTAGAATTAATCTAGTTATAAACAAACTCAAACTATCTTTTTCTACTGGTAAATCGGGGATAGAGTTTTAGTACCATTGCTCCGCGCACGTCCATGGATCGATATCTGGTTCTTATCTACACATTACTAGATATATTATGTACATATATGGTTCTTATCTACACATTACTACAGTTTTAAAATTTTGCACGTGTTCGTTATTAAAATCTAGAACTTCGACGAGATCTCAAGGTGGTTCAGGTTAAACCTGAGGATTTTGTCTTGTTAGTCTAAGAGTGGATCCAGTGATGGAGAGCAATCTTCTTTGTAGGGATGAAAGTAGAGATAAGAAGTAGGATGGGGATAGAGAATAGGAATAAGTAGAGAAGCAAGTAAGGGAAGCAAGTACTGGTTAAATCCTCTGGTTATAGACTAGATTATTTTTCTAATAACCTAATTCCTTATAACCATGGCTCTGATACCAATCTGGAACACCCCAACCGATGGCGGAAACATCGAGGTGTCACGTATGAATGATTGTTCAGTAGCTCATGGTAATACATATGTTTACATAATCCTTTATTACAATATTGAATTACATTAAATGACTTGAATGAAATCTAAAACATCAAATAGCCAAACAAAGCATAAACTTCAATTTGTCTCCTCATGCTAGCTCTAGACTTCAAGCATCGTTATTTCCTGTTGAGTTGTAAAAATGGGGGGGGGGGGGGGTCAACTAGAAGTTGGTGAGAATACATAAGCCATGTCAAGCAATTTAGTTTAAGAATAAAAGTTTAGCAATTCATATGTCTATCGTAAGTTTAAGTCTACATGAATAAACATGATATGTTGAATCGACATAATCAAACCTCCGACTAGTTTAGGTCCATCCCGTCATCCACGGTTCACCTTAATATGTTGGAACGATAACAATCACCCACGCTACCTATGTAGGAGGTACACGTATCCGGGTGGGATTGTCAATCCAATAGATCTATTATTGAGTATCGCCGGCTTGGCCATAGCTAATGATTATGTAATGTTGAAACTCGTTGAAACTGTTGTTGTTGTCTAAATCATGAGGCATTAAAGTTTACAACTCGGCATGCATGTAGAATTGCTTATGTATAATGTTGCAAGTATGAAGAATTGCATAAACATGGTTACGTAAACTCACCTTAGCAAAGTATTAAGTCTCGAGAAATAGAATATGTGTAGCCCCAAAGTTGCCAATTACAAGAGCTTATAATCAAAGCTTCAATTGTAGAAGTAATAGACTATAGAAGAAAGGTATGAGGGAAAGTTTAATCGGATTGAAACAATCGATTTAGAGGTGCAAAGTATAATGGGTCATAGGTGGGTTTTTATACTAGTTTTGGATTCAATTAGCCATTAAAATTGGTCAACACCATAAAGTAAGGTTTTATGATGAATTGACTATTTGACTAAAGGCTTTATTTAAAAAAAAATCTTGTATGTGAAAAAAAAAAGAATTTAGAATCATATTATTATTATTATTATTATTATTATTATTATTATTTATATACATTTATGTATGTATATAAGTTGTGAGTTAGGATAAAGACTTAGGCACATTTGTATAATATTAATGATAAAGGTGTAATAAAATATATATATATATATATATATATATATATATATATATATATATATATAAGGGCTTTTTATGTATTAAAATTTTGGGGAAAATTTTGCGATGTTACAGTATATGAACCCCTTTAAAACTGTAACATCGCAAAATTTTCCCCAAAATTTTAATACATAAAAAGCCCTTATATATATATATATATATATATATATATATATATATATATATTTATTACACCTTTATCATTAATATTATACAAATGTGCCTAAGTCTTTATCCTAACTCACAACTTATATACATACATAAATGTATATAAATAATAATAATAATAATAATAATAATAATAATAATAATAATAATAATAATAATAATAATATGATTCTAAATTCTTTTTTTTTTCACATACAAGATTTTTTTTTTTTTTAAATAAAGCCTTGAGTCAAATAGTCAAAGTCCTAGTCAAAGTCTTAGTCAAACAGTCAAAGTCTTAGTCAAATAGTCAATTCATCATAAAACCTTACTTTATGGTGTTGACCAATTTTAATGGCTAATTGAATCCAAAACTAGTATAAAAACCCACCTATGACCCATTATACTTTGCACCTCTAAATCGATTGTTTCAATCCGATTAAACTTTCCCTCATACCTTTCTTCTATAGTCTATTACTTCTACAATTGAAGCTTTGATTATAAGCTCTTGTAATTGGCAACTTTGGGGCTACACATATTCTATTTCTCAAGACTTAATACTTTGCTAAGGTGAGTTTACGTAACCATGTTTATGCAATTCTTCATACTTGCAACATTATACTTAAGCAATTCTACATGCATGCCGAGTTGTAAACTTTAATGCCTCATGATTTAGACAACAACAACAGTTTCAACGAGTTTCAACATTACATAATCATTAGCTATGGCCAAGCCGGCGATACTCAATAATAGATCTATTGGATTGACAATCCCACCCGGATACGTGTACCTCCTACATAGGTAGCGTGGGTGATTGTTATCGTTCCAACATATTAAGGTGAACCGTGGATGACGGGATGGACCTAAACTAGTCGGAGGTTTGATTATGTCGATTCAACATATCATGTTTATTCATGTAGACATAAACTTACGATAGACATATGAATTGCTAAACTTTTATTCTTAAACTAAATTGCTTGACATGGCTTATGTATTATCACCAACTTCTAGTTGACCCCCCCCCCCATTTTTACAACTCAACAGGAAATAATGATGCTTGAAGTCTAGAGCTAGCATGAGGAGACAAATTGAAGTTTATGCTTTGTTTGGCTATTTGATGTTTTAGATTTCATTCAAGTCATTTAATGTAATTCAATATTGTAATAAAGGATTATGTAAACATATGTATTACCATGAGCTACTGAACAATCATTCATACGTGACACCTCGATGTTTCCGCCATCGGTTGGGGTGTTACATATGACAGGGTACACTTGCCCTATTGTGTGTGTTTTAATATTAAGGTCTAAACCATTTTTATAAATATTAAAGCAAAACGTGTGTTATTTCATTGTAAAATTAAGTGTATATTCCCACACGTCACTGGATCCAAAACGTTCGCGTTTATCTCCCGAACTCTCACTAGCAACTGCAACCTTTTGGTTCAGCGAACCCATGTGAACAGCGTCGTTAGTTAGAGTGTGGGCTAGAGTAACAGTAGCTTGGATGGTGGACGGTGCCGATGCATTGACCATGCTACGGATCTTGGGAGATAGACCCCAGATATACCGCTCGACTCTGTTGTATTCGGGCGTGACCATGTGAGGGACAAGTCGAGAGAGTTCTTGAAAACGAGTGGTATATGCAGTCACGTTGGCATCCACCATGGAAAGATTCCAAAATTCTGCCTCTAGCTTTTGTAGCTCACTCCTCGGGCAGTAATTTTCCATGAGCAAAGTTTTGAGATCGGCCCAAGTAAGGTTGTATGCCGCATCTCTGCCCAGAGTCTGTACTTGTAGATTCCACCAGGTAAGGGCTTCATCCTGGAATGTACAAGTGAAGTACTTCACCCTTTGATCCTCGGAGCAACCACTTATCTCTAGGACTGACTCTGTCTTCTCATTCCAACGGACAATTCCTACAGCACCTTCCGTACCACGAAAATTCCATGGCTTACAGGCCATAAAAGTTTTGTACGAACATCTTCGCACAGAGTTTTCAACTTCTGTGTATACAATAGTGAATATTATTATTAACACAATGGCTTGCGTAGGAGTATGACGTGTGCGCTAGTACGCATAATTTAGCGATGAAATAACACACGTTTCTGCTTTAATATTTATAAAAATGGTTTAGACCTTAATATTAAAGCACACACATAATAGGGCAAGTGTACCCTGTCATATATGTAGTAATATACAGATAAGAACCAGATATCGATCCATGGACGCGCGCGGAGTAATTGTACTTAAACTCTGTCCTCAATTTACCAGTAGGAAAAGATAGTGAAAGTTTGTTTTAAACTAAATTAATTCTAAAATATCTAAATAACATATGTAAGACTACAAATACAAAATATAACTATATAGACTATAATATATCAATCCTAGCATGTCATCTACATATCATATGAAGTAAATGCGTGTGATCAACATTCCCATTTTCCTATCATGACAACTATACGAAAAGCTAACACGAATTATACATGTTAACCACCTCAAGTAGTTTACTAGCGAGCAACTGATATGATATCATGTGAATCTTCTAAAGATAAGTTAGTCATCCGTTAAGAGTTTTCTAACCTCATTAATCAAGGAAAGCAATACCGAATAACAATACAACCACCGAGACTAGCATAAAGTAGAGCATTTCACAACCTATTCCATTTTACCAACTTTGAACACAGATCTACTAAGATCGCTATTTCTACCAAAATAACTAGCAAAGATCATTAACCGTGTCAAAGATCAGTGATGACACCATTCGGCTTTTAAAACCCTTTTACGTGCCGGATGATTAAACGGACGGTTTTTCAACATGTATCCGCCTAACACATTTGATAATCATCAAAGTCATTCAAACATAACTACAAATCCATTAACAATGAAACAAGGTTGCACTATGATCATCAAGATTCAAACATGAAAAACGCCAAATTCATAAAAGACATGATTAACTATACAAACGGTTGTTTAACATACTACATACTAGTGTTCTTGCCCGTAGGCATACGATTAACTAAATAAACATCACATACAAGCCAAAATATTCAGATTTGAACTACTTAAAAGTTTATAGATCAAACTATAAATCTTGAATGTGAAGGATCGGATGATGATGGTTGGATCGGACGGCGTCCCGGGCTTGTTAAACGGCTTCCCAGCAGCTTCTTTGGTCTAGAAATCGCCCTAGATCGTCTCTCCAAAACCCAATATCTGATCAGTAAGTTTTGCTCTGTTTTTATACAAGTTTTGATTTTGTGCACGACCGTGCAAAGAAAGTGCACGTCCGTGCACTTTAACTTTTGATGTGACAGGGAAGTGGGCAATTGGTTCCTGAAAATATCTTGGGTTGCGCAGGTGCACGGCTGTGCGGGTCTGGTGGTTTCCTGGTACAAGGGGTGCACTGCCTGGCAGTGCACCCGAGAATTCTGAGTCGCACGGGCATCTGCACGGTGGTGCTGATCAAGGTGCCCGAGAATCTGATGTGCACTAGCAGCTGCACTGCCAGTACAGCCCTATGTGTCTGAGCCAAATGATCCTGCACGACCGTGCACATCTTCCAGACTTGACTGATTGTGCAGCAACTGTCCGTTTGGTCCAGATTTTGCCCGGTTTCTTCGACTTTGTCTTTGGGGCGTCGTTTAAGACATGCAATAAACATATGAAGCGATTAAGTATCGAATTCGTGCAATTAGGGTCGAAAACGCGTAATTTGGGAGTTTATTCAGGGATTTATATATGTATATTTTAACATATATCAAACCTCCCCACACTTGAACTTTGCTTGTCCTCAAGAAAACAACAAAACAGAAATAAACGAAAAACTCGCCAAGTGGCAACAAAGACAAAATATACCATGTACAGACGATAATAATCAAGCTAACAAAGATATAAAACAGGTGATAAGATAACTAAAAAGCAACGACTCACTTCCGATCTACAAGCACGCAAACCCGTACACGACTCATAATGTTCACACACACTCTGTTTTATTTATGATACATACGTGTAATGTGTATGTGTAAATCGCTCAATCGCCAAGACAATGAATCGTGCAATATCATAAGCTTGTCAAAAGATCTAATCTTCACCAACTAACGTGTGAAAAAGCACAAATCAAGAGGTCTTATAAGGGTTGTAATGTTAGGCAAAGGTAAGGGTATGGAATGGATATTTACAGTGACAAATAAGCTAAAACCCGGCGGTTATGTCTAACTAACATCAACTAATACAACTGTACAACACAAACACAAATATAGGCGATTTTTATTTTAAATCGAGCTACACTTATAATTTCTAACTTTAAAGCTCTAAAAACTGCTTGAAAACTGCTAATTCACCCTATTTTAGGGTGTTCTATTTTTTTGAGTTTTTTTTTTTTGAGTTTTTTTTATTATTATTTTAACATATATATATATATATATATATATATATATATATCTATGATATATATAACTGATAACTAAGACTGATATAATCAACAAACGGGTTCTAAATATATAAACTCGAAAACGAACTATTTACAATACAAACGTCACATTGTCCCCAATATGAAAAATAGGTAGCATTTATGAAATAGCTAACTATTTGTGGGAAAAAGGAGAATAATACTCCCCTAGTGTCGAAGAAACTGTCGAGTAAATGAACGGCGAGAGCATCGACAACGGTGCTCGCCAGTTACCTGCAAAGTCAACATTCTTGACACAACACACACATCAAACCCACTCATCATCATCATAAACATAAGCAAACTAAAATTAAAAAATGTAAATACTAAATTCAAAATACATAACAAAGCAAAATGTTCAAAACAAAAGTACTGAAAGCAGATAAAAATAAAATACTAACAAACGCTGGAAATGCAGTGGAATCGGCTACTTGTCATCCCCGTCCCTGTGGTGGTGACCGGAGCTGCCTGGCTGATCGCCACATGGTGCTCCATATGGGAACGAGGGCGGGTTCCTGAAGGAACCCGGATGAACCGACTCCAAGCCGGCAAAAAGGTTCAAAAACAAAGTCGTGGGCCATATGCATAGAAAAAACAAAGTTCCAGCTGTTAGTAATATCAAAAATGAGGTCCTGGTTGCGCAAAACGGACCTCCGTAAGTTCTGACCTGATTCTTTTTAACCTGCACGGCCGTGCACCTGAGGTGCACGGTCGTGCGGGTCTGTTTGGTTTGCAGGTCAGAGGCTGCACTGCCTTGTGCAATGGCAGTGCTGCCTGGTTTCTCGGCACGCACGGTCGTGCACCAAGGTCGCACGACCGTGCAGGTCAGTTCAGCTCGGTGATTCCGAGCTGCACTGCCAGTGCCTGAGCCAGTGCACCTCACCCTTCACGGTCGTGTGGGTTAGGTGCACGGGCGTGCACTCCCTGCAGAGTTTCAAAATTTTTCAACAACAATCACCCAAATCATCTACATTAAAACTCATAAAACAACAGATTTAGGTGGGGAAGTGCACGGTTTCAACAAAAATCAAAAGAAAGTAACAAACTTAAAACTAAAACAACAAGATTTGTGGGTTTGTTAAAGATTTATGAAGAAAAACCCCCGATGCCTTGACCTAGAAATCAGAAAACATACGGATTCAAAACTAAAAACATGTAAAAGATGTGCAATATTATGAAGGGGCTCATACCTTGAAGGATTAGCAAGTGAGGAGTGAAGAATCTAGACCAAAAGATGATGTTCTCGGCCAAAAAGAGGTGGAATGAGGGTGCAGTCGGGTGTGCAAGGGTTAGGGTTATGTTTTAGAAGTTAAAGATGCTTATATAGGCCCATTTCTGGGCTAGGCTTTTTGGCCCGCACGGTCGTGCACAATGGTCACACGGCCGTGCACAAGCTCTGCACTACCCCTTGCACCCCAGTGCTGATCAGGCATGCTGATCAGCTCGGCCCGCACAGCCGTACACAAAGGTCACACGGCCGTGCACAAGCTCTGCACTACCCCTTGCACCCTAGTGCTGATCAGGCATGCTGATCAGCTCGGTCCGCACGGCCGTGCACAAAGGTCGCACGGCTGTGCACAACCTACAGACTTGCAGAAATGCAGCCTGCAGCTGCACTTTTCAGTGCAACGGCCCTGTTTTGTCCGAAAACATCATTTTAAGTAAATATAACCTGTTTGTAGACCCTTTTCGCTCCATTGCTCATTCCTACTCCGCTCAAAACCGGTACGAACCTGCACAAGACTCAAAAAAACGTTAAACTACGAAATTTAAAATAAACAAAGAAATATTAACACTATTTACGTATTTACCCTTTGGCGCGCCCATACACGCCGCGCTAATTTTTTTAACGAGTCGCTAGCTAGACTCACTTCCCCACGCTTGTTTAGGCGCGCGAAGCGTGGAGCTCAAGTACCTCCACAGTCGGGTAACCGGTCCATCAATGTAATCTTTTAAGCGATGACCGTTGACTTTCAAACTTAGTCCATTTTGATTTATGGACTCGTCCATATGGACTTTAAACTTCTTGGAATGGCCGTTTTCATAAAAGACTTTCTTTAAGATCGCTTTTGCCCGAATGGAGATTGAGTACGGGCGAGAAGATCGATCGAGCAATGAACAGACATCGGCCATCCCCACACTTAAACTGACGTAATGTACGAAATAATTACAGAAGAAATAATTACAGACTCGATTTAAGAAAAATGGAAGAGATATCCACAAATCAATGTACCACAAACTATACACTAAACTTAAATTATGATAATACATAAAATATGAAAATATACAATATTTTCAGCGAAATCTGAGTCGCTCGCGCATCGCGAAGAAGTATGGACCGCTTCTCGCGTGGCGCAAGTGACTACAATGACTCAAGGCGCTCGCGCGTTGCAACAAGATAAAGACCGTCTTTTTGCTTGCGCGAAAACAACCATTTTTCACCGAAAAATAATATAACGGAAGTTGATGGATAGAAACCATGATGGATGCCAATGAAATGAGTCAAAAACGGAAGAAAGCGGCTATTCACTTTACGCGAAGGACTCTGCTGATCCTGTTCGCGTATCGCGAACAATAAAAGATAAAAACCTGGGGTGATTAGGAACACGCTTAAGGCGGAACCATAAGCCCAACTTCTTTACGAATCGCAAGGAAGCGTTTTTCACAGAAAATTATTTTTATTAAAATCACTTCTATATTAAATAAATTTCCCAATTTTTTTTAACCCAAACCTTTTATAAAAGCATCCGAACCATCAAATTTAAACGTAACATATCCAGACTTTCATTATATATTTACATAAAAACTATAAATACATAAAAATTAAAATTATATACACATATAAACATATGAACACATGGTCAATAAATAAAGAATTTAACTTTCCAAATCTAATAATTAACAATTAGTCCAAATCTGGACAAATAAATCACATAAATCAAATAATGAATCAATCAAATTCATAGACAAACCAACTAATCCAATATTCAATAAATTAAATCTATCAACATCCAAATGAACAAATAATCAATCAAATCAATCCTATAAGCATAAAAATGAATAAATATATATGCAAACCTATGAACCAATCTAAAATCAATCCAAAATATCAGCAGACAGATAAATCTAATAAATAATCAAATAATCATATATGCAAATAAATGAATGAAATAAAGAATCAACGAAGTATAAACAAGTATTTACAAGCATGTACACTGGTAAAAAGTTGACTCGGTTCGTTCCTAAAGCTCGTCGCGTCCCCGGCAACGGCGCCAAAAACTTGACGTGTGCGCTAGTACGCATAATTTAGCGATGAAATAACACACGTTTCTACTTTAATATTTATAAAAATGGTTTAGACCTTAATATTAAAACACACACAATAGGGCAAGTGTACCCTGTCATATATGTAGTAATGTACAGATAAAAACCAAATATCGATCCATGGACGTGCGCGGAGCAATTGCATTTAAACTCTGTCCTCAATTTATCAGTAGGAAAAGATAGTGAAAGTTTGTTTTAAACTAAGTTAATTCTAAAATATCTAAATAAAATATGTAAGACTCCAAATACAAAATATAACTATATAGACTATAATATATCAATCCTAGCATGTCATCTACGTATCATATGATATAAATGTGTGTGATCAACATTCCCATTTTTCGACAGTTAGTGTCCCTTTCGGGCATCCTAACATGACAACTATATGGAAAGCTAACACGAATTATACACGTTAACCACCTCAAGTCGTTTACTAGCGAGCAGCTGATATGATCTCATGTGAATCTTCTAAAGATAAGTTAGTCATCCGTTAAGAGTTTTCTAACCTCACTAATCAAGGAAAGCAATACCGAATAACAATACAACCACCGAGACTAGCATAAAGTAGAGCATTTCACAACCTATTCCATTTTACCAACTTTGAACACAGATCTACTAAGATCGCTATTTCTACCAAAATAACTAGCAAAGATCATTAACTGTGTCAAAGATTAGTGACGACACCATTAGGCTTTTAAAACCCTTTTACGTACCGGTAAGCATCTCTAACCATTATTCGACTGACTTTAACCAAACCAATACCCGGTTACAGTTTCATGGTGTAAACTTATTAACAAGTTAACGAGTCTACTACCGCATGATTAAACGGACGGTTTTTCAACATGTATTCGCCTAACACATTCGATAATCATAAAAGTCATTCATACATAACTACAAATCCATGAATAATGAAACAAGGTTGCACTATGATCATCAAGATTCAAACATGAAAAACGCCAAATTCATACAAGACATGATTAACGATTGTTTAACATACTACATCCTAGTGTTCTTGCCCGTAGGCGTACGATTAACTAAATAAACATCACATACAAGCCAAAATATTCAGATTTGAACTACTTAAAAGATTATGGATCAAACCATAAATCTTGAATGTGAAGGATCGGATGATGATGGTTGGATCGGACGGCGTCCCGGGCTTGTTAAACGGCTTCCCAGCAGGTTCTTTGGTCCAGAAATCGCCCTAGATCATCTCTCCAAAACCCAATATCTGATCACTAAGTTTTGCTCTGTTTTTATACAAGTGGGCAATTGGTTCCTGAAAATATCTTGGGCTGCGCATGGCCGTGCACCCGGGGTGCACGGCCGTGCGGGTCTGGTGGTGTCCTGGCACAAAGGGTGCACTACCTGGTGCACTGGCGGTGCACCCGAGAATTCTGAGTCGCACGGGCATCTGCATGGTGGTGCTGATGAAGGTGCCCGAGAATCTGATGTGCACTAGCAGCTGCACTGCCAGTGCAGCCCTATGTGTCTGAGCCAAATGAGCCTGCACGGCCGTGCTCATCTTCCAGACTTGACTGATTGTGCAGCAACTGTTCGTTTGCTCCAGATTTTGCCCGGTTTCTTTGACTTTGTCTTTGGGGCGCCGTTTAAGACCTGCAATAAACATATGAAGCGGTTAAGTATCAAATTCGCGCAATTAAGGTCGAAAACGCGTAATTTGGGAGTTTAATCGGGGATTTATATATGTATATTTTAACGTATATCAGAGTATTAAGTTGAGAATTTAGACAAAAAATTTCTACCGTTATCCATATCGCTTCCCCGTCGAGGACCAGTACCTCTGGAACATGCGCTAGAATCAGCTCGAGCAGCGTCGTGTTGAGCAATTGCCTCAGCAATTACCCTAGCTAGCTCAGCGGGAGTAGCGGGTAATGGTTCGCCATCGTTGGTTCGTGCAGATTGTCGAGTGTGCATGATCTCCTTCTAATATGACACATATCAAAGGTGTGAGACACATATTCTATAAATATTGTCATTCATACAATCGTAACAATCAAATATAACGACGCATAGCAGAACAATCACAACCACAACCACAAGGCAAAAGAATAGGCAACAGAGGATAACCATACATAATATGTCATAGATAACTAGTACCATAAAGTCAGATACATAAAAGTTAATACAAAAGATGGGCGGACGAACCGCAATAGTTTTAAGTTACAACACTAAACATGGCAGCATAACGTAATAGTCACAATACAACATCAAATATCATAAAGTATCATCATAATACAACCACAGAATAAGCTAAGAAGAAGATGAGGATGGGAATGCCGCAGCCAAAGCAGAAATCGCGTCTCGCATCCCCTGCATCATCTCGGTCAGTCTTCTCTCTAAAGCCTCGATGCGTCTATTCGCTTCTGCTCTCCCCAAGGCTATCGACAATCTCCCCCGCTCAGCCTCCTCTGCAGGAGCCTCCAACTCTCGAACACGAAACCCCAACTCAACAAGCTGCGCGTTGTGGGACAAGATAACGTCGCGCTTTGTGTAGAGTGGCCTCCCAGATGATCCTCCCAACGTCATTGCCTCATGGTCATCCTCCTCGTCTCGATGGGCTAGGTCGCCGGTGAAGCTAGGAAGCTAAGGCCGCTTGCGGGCCTATGAGTGCCTCCTTAGTCTCAGTGTCAGTGAGGGCTCGACTATCGGTACAGGTGCCTCTGTGATACATGACTCTGGTACAGGAACAGCGAGCAAGACAAGCTCGCTAGTAGGGACAGGGTTAGCGGGTCGGGTAACAACCGGAGTAAGAGCAGGAAGGCTATGACCACAGCCTGTCTCACTCTCTTACGGGGAGTATACCGCTTAAGGGTACTACCCGTACAGTCAATGCGGAAGGACGGGGCCTGGCTTGAAGCAGTAGGGGTGGTGGAAGGAATCACCGGATGATGGACGTCCGGGTCAGCAAGTGGGATGTCATCATCGGTGCCATCATCCGAGGTACGCCTAACTAGGGGTGCCGGGTCTATGTCCATCTCAGAATTTGAGATCCTACCTCCTCCGTGATGGGGGAAGTCGGGAGTCTCATATGGGACAGGGGCAGGCTGGGTAATCTGAGATCCTACCTCCTCCATGATCCTGTCATATGCATGTATATATATGTAAATAAACATGTATGGAAACCAAATTAACTATCATACCCTATATCATCATGGAGCAGCTTGAGATTTGAGAGGTGCAAGGCGTGGCAGTGTGGTACTTTGTGAAATCATTTCGAAAATAGTTTTAGGTTATAGTTGACTCGAAAGAATCTTAGTTCGCTATAACCATATGCTCTGATACCAATTTGTCACACCCCGCCAAGGCGGAAACACGTGAATGCGACCTTGAAAGGTTTTCAAGCACAAGGTACAAGCAACACACATAGATTTATTCCAAGATACCATCATAGGATGGTTATTATCATAAAACTTAATTAAGTAGAGAAACATTGTCTGAATAATAGGTGCATTGTCTGAATAACCACGAACCACAATACTATGGAATAATTAAAATCCAACCCATGATGATACCACCTGGTGCCTGCTTGCACCCCTCTCTCAAATCCCCGCTGCACTCCATCGGTTACCTGAATAACATGCATGAAAGATTTGTCAACAATAATGTTGGCGAGATTCACAGGTTTGAGTGTAACAAGTAAAACAATTGTGTAATTCGTGTGTGACTAATCATAGGCTAGCTAAGTGAATGATTTCTGTGCAAACCATGAGTCCCGTAACCAAACCTCTTGACTGTGGTGCCTCACACATTATACACTAAAGACAATGTATCTATAGTAGAATACTAACACTCTTTTGTATGTAACCGGTTAGAGCGACTAACCAAGAGTGGGGGGTGTCAACCCAATAGATCTATTAAAGTGTTCCATGGCTTTTGATAGCTAATGGTTACAGTAAATGTTGTACGAGGTCTAATGAGCTCATGAATCAAATGTCTCATGTTCCACATGGCAGTCACGATAGAATGTACACACACACACACTTGCAAATGATACACGAGTTGAAGCATGTTTATCCCCCGAAATGTTAAACAGTAAAATGGGGTCGTGAAACTCACCTGATTGAGATGTATGTGGTATATTGAAGCCGAAATATGAAGCAATTATCATCCAGACAGTAATTGCCCTATGATTATGGAGGATATAGTAAGTTATGTGTTCTTGCTTATCATACATGTGGGACACCCGTTATTGTGAACCGTGTCACTCATTGTGGATTGTGCTTATGTACGGGAGGTTTATAGTAGATTGTGAAGTGGACCCATAGGGGCCCCATGTTGAGTCATGGGCCACATATTGTGTCTAATCTATCACGTAGGATTGTTTTTATTGTAAAAACGAGTGTTCTACCAAGAGTTAAGCCGTGAATATGTTTAAGCGTGAGCTAACATGTGTTTTAGTTGAACTTAACGTGTGTTAGTAAGTGGTAGCTGGTGTGCGTGGTTTTAGTAATTTAGAAAGATATCATTTCCCTGGTGCCAAAAACTTGATGTTTGAAATCCGAAACTTTGGTTTCAGGGTAAACGACTGATTTTTACTAAACCTTTGTTAACAAGTTTTAAAATTATAAAGTAAATAATAATTACTTTAGAAACTAAAACCAACACATAGGCAGAGAACCTGACATGCATAGTATAGCTTCTAGGGTAAGAATTGAGTATCGTATTCCAGAGTTCACACTTTCCCCTACTCAATCTTTCATCCATCAACTGATCGGGTTTTGAAAAGAAAAATAAAACGGAGGGGTTCTTTTGATAAAAATAGTTTTTGAAAAAGGTTTTGGTTTTATAAAAGAAAAAGATAAAATAGTAGAGAGATCAAATATGCACATCTCGGGACCCTCCGAATAAGTAGTTAAGTTTATTATTAAAATTAAAAATTTAAGTTAATTAATTGTGCGGAAGACGAGAGTGGTCTTGAGGTGTTTACTCCTTGATAGAGAAGCGGAGGGGACTACTGAGTAGAATGCAGAACCTCTCCAGCGTGCGTCTACCTGGGGTACTCCGCCAGGGCCTCGCGTATAGCGGGCTCCCCAAACCGAGGTCAATTCTCTGGTATTCGAACTTATCATCGTCTTGAATTGGAGGCTTCATTCCCGAACCGGGTCACCGTATACCTCCCTTAGTTCTCGCGTTTCATACCGAAAGGTCTCATTATCCTGGCAACCTCGGATCCCCTAATAGGCTAACGGTCATGAAGACCGAAGGATTTCTCTTACGGCTGTCTCACGCACTCGGGCCCCCATTGGTTAACGGTGTTGTACTAACGAGAACTAGATACATAATCTTTATTTCGTTTATCTTTAGTGACACTTTAATATTTATAGGCCTAATAAATAGAAAGTTGGTTTGATGATAGGTGACTTAATTAACCCAACCCATAACCTCCCAAACTGAATGAAATCCTTGGTAAAGGTGGCACATAATCCTAAAAGCGTGCAATCCGAAGATTACTGGTGCGCCCGTAGGGAAACCGTCTTTTACCAAGAACATCATTCAAACATCTGGTATGTACCAGAAATGTGTCACTCAAATCAGGTCCACTTCAGAAGCCATTGCTTAGAATCTGGTTTGGATATCAGAAGCCCGAAGGATCTGTCTCACTACCGGTTTCCTCGCATTGGATCTAGCTCGGGACTACCAGAAGCTGATTATACCTCTAGTTATGTAATTAAGTTAAAGTATTTTATAGGTTTATTAAGTTAATCATCATTAGAAACCTGTCACAAGATAAACAAATAAAGATTCAGAGAAGATAACACAACAAATAACTAAAAATAAAATAATAATAATAATAAAATTCTACATATCAAAATGGGTTCATGATAATAGAAAGATACAACCATATCAAATGATCAACCCAAGAACATGGCTGCTCATAGACAAGCTTTCCATCTTCAAGTGCTATGCATGTAACAACTTCATGACCCTCAATGTTTTATTGCATATGAACTACTCTACGATCCTCTTCTTGGCCAAGCTAATCAAGGTATGTCGAAGCCTAACCATTGAGGGATGTTAGGAGGACCAGAAGGCATACCAAAGGACCCCAAGATCTCTAGAAGAAGCTTGGTTGTCGGCCCAAGAGAGCACAAGAAGGGATGAACAAATGGTGAGGGGTAGCTTGCTATTTATAGGTGTTTTAGACAGAGCATGGGCGTGCCATATAGATGGGCACGGGCGTGCTCTGCCTTGTTCCCCAAGTTACGTCATTTTCCAGGTTCGTTGCGTTGTCTTCTAGCGTGCAGGGCCTTCGTGCAAGTGGGCGTGTTGGGTCACTCCTGGACTGGATTTATCACCGTTTAAGTCCCGGGATTGTCTTCAAACATTCAGTGAACATGCTGCAAGTCTCGTATCTTCAGAAATCTTCAGTTTTTGCTTGTTTTTCCTAGGAAATCCTCTGTTTCCATCTTGGAGCTCAAGTTTCCTGAGAAATACAAATAGGAACGAATTAAGCATCAAATATCAATAATATAAGCTTAATTGTATCCTATTATGAGACTGTTTATGCCTATTTAATATGTTAATAATGTGAGTTATCTGTAGCCAATTATAACACATATTATGGCCTCGTGATTGCTCACTTAGAGGTCTAAACCCGACCGATCATGGCTTGTCAAGGTACCTTTGGCCTATTAAAAGGTTGGTTATCATGTGATTTTGTAAGAGAACGATTATAACACCTTGATATGGAGTTCTTACCTCAAAACTCAAACTAAACAAGTTTTATATACAAAAAATGATTCCAAGCCGGTTAGTTATGTGAGGTTTTTGATCCGAAACATTTCCTTGATGTGTGGCCGATTGTTTATCTACAATGTTCCCTTGACAATGCGATTGATTATATACATTAGTGAAACAATGTGTGCATTGTGCTACTAACTCGTGTTTACCTTATGATTACTAGTGTGATATGGGCCGATTAACGTGATCAATATACTTAGGTGTTGGGTTCACAATAGGGCCGAGGGTGTAGGGAGTCAAAGGATAGAGTGTTTAGTTGTTTACCTCGTTGATTGAATATGAAGTCGGCCCTCTTGCTCCTTAGATTGCTTCGATGGTGGTCTCGGTGTAGCCAAGAGTTTTGTGGGTGTAATAGAGAGAGTATTGTGAAGTGTGGTGTGGTTGTTTCAAGCATTGGGCACCCCTTTATATAGGATCGGCCGATGTGAAGACAAAACTACAAAAGGAAAGGTTTGCTACCTTGGATTGTGCATTGTCTTGTGTTTAAGATCACCAAAAGCTGTAAGGTTGTGTGGCGTGCATATCTCTATGCTTTAGCCGATTCCATAGGGTGGTTAAGTGTTAGGGAAAGAGTTGACTTTGGGGAGGATCTTGTCATTCTTGTTTGTTACTATAAGTGTGTAAGTGATCACCTCACTAGTTTCTGGATTGCTCCCATCATGCTCTCCATAGCCGAGGTGGCTTGTTCGCATTCGATCGGCCATGCTTCACCTAGGAGTTAGGATTAGATAGTGACATTACATTGATCCAAGCTTGTCCTCATGTGTCTTGTGCGATGTCCCTTTCGGCCGCATATCTAGTGTAGGATGAGAATGTTTGTTTCTTTCCCAATAAGGAAGGGCATGTGTCTTTGGTGTAGGTGTGAACTTGTGTTTAACCAAAAGGGTATAAGTTATAGGACAATGGGGTCTTGCCTTTGGCTTAGTAATCGGTTAGTGGGTAGTCTTAGGCTCAAAGTTTATCATAGGAAGATGCATTGTGTACAAGCTTGGCATAGGTAATAGGTTTGGAAGTTTTCTTGTTTTGTGGTGATGAACTTTCGTCCGATTAGTAGGAAGGTGTCAAGGAAAAAGACTAATTCATGTAGGTGTGGTATAGACATGCAATTGTGTGCACATGTTTGTATGTATATAATGCCGTGTATGTATATACATGCGAGTGTGGTTATAGTTTGTGAAATTCATGATAAGGTTACTTAGACATAGGTTGTTCCATAACTTTTCAAGGGTGTGTTGATACAATGCCTTTATAAAATGTCGAGTTAGTTTATTGGATAGCCTCTTAGTCGCCCTTTGATATAGGAATATCTATTTGGGGATCATATAGTCGGGTGTTAGTTAGGTTCCATGACGTCTGATGACGATATCAACATGTATTGTTTCCTATGCTTAATGATCTTTAAATCATACTTGTGGCTATACATATGTTAGGGGAAGGCCTATCATGTGTTAGGAAGCCTTTAATGTGAGAAGGGCAACATATGCACAATTTTACGAGTCGTGTGGGTGATGTATGCATAAACGGGTGATTTTGTTGAGTTTTCTTTATAACTCATTCTTCACTAGACTGGGGGTGGGGATTATTGTGTCAGCAAAATGTCTAAATATGCATGAATAATGACAGTAATAAGTGAAATGAGTACGGATGTTGACCTGGATCGTTGACTGTTGTCACAGTGCACCCGTGCTCTTTGAGCCACATACCTTTAGGATTATGTTCCACCTTTGTTAATGTTATCATTCACAAGTCTTGGGGGTTAATGGTTAAAATTGTTATGTTACTTGATCACTAAGCCAAACTTATAGTTACTTGATCACTAAATATCTAAGTTGTCACTTGTAAATATAAATAAAACAAAGATAATTTATCTAGCCTTTGTTAGTACAAAGCCGTTAACTTTTTAGAGGATCCCCCGTCACACATGATGATGGCTTGTGAGATCCTTCGGTATGAAAAACGAGAGTTAAGAGAGGTGGAAGGGATTCCAGGTGGGAATTAAGCCTCTACATTAATTTAGGAAGATGAATTAGAAAACCAAGTGCTTAAACGAGTGTTTTTGCGTTGGTTTGGGAAGTGCCTAAAAAGTAGGACTCAAACTTTCCAATGAACTACATGACTTGTGTGCATTAAGATTGATGGAACTTGTCAACCAGGAGAATACCGACCTACGGGTCAGCAGTCCAAAGACCCCTTTATGTGGACTCGTTGCACTTCCCCTGCACGTGACCCATTTAGTTGCCAGAACGCCATCCTTTGTTTATTTCTTTTCCCATCTCCCAACTCTGAAGGGACTGTTCAAAACCTGTTTCCTCATCAATAATTAAATCTACTGCTACTATAAATTTAATTAGTCTACCAATTGGCGGGTTCCCTCGACTTGCTTGTTTTCTTTCTATCTATACTAGGGATGATCTCATCCCTAATCCATACTATTTTATATTTATTTTAAAATCAAAAACCATTTAAAAAACTATTTATTTTTTTGAACCCCTCTGTTTTATTTTCTTTTTACAAAACCTGATTAACGAAAGTGATAAAAGGTTGAGTAGAGGAAAGTGTGTTATCTAGAATACCATACTCGGTATTTACCCTAGAATCTATGCTACACACGTCAGGTTCTCTTCCTGTGTGTTTGTCTTAGTTTCTAAGTAATTATCATTTACTTATAAATTTAAAACTAGGTAATGGTTTACTAGCAAATCATCTTTTTCCCAAATCCAATGTTTTGAGGTTTAAACACCATGTTTAGTAATACATTCTGGGCACAAATCGTGATTGTTTACTAAGCAGTGCACGATCATTATCTTTAGACTATGCATTGTGGCTCACTTGAGCACCCAACTTTATCATCTTATATCGCGCCAACTGGACGCAGACGTGGCACTCGATAAAACTTATGCTCAAGTCATTTGAACTTATTGGGGTCCAGGTGAGCAATGACTTTATCCAGGTTTTTAATTTTATTGTTTAAAATGTGACTTACATTAGAAATTGAAAAGGCAAATTAAATAATGGGAAATATCATAAAAACACGAAACTTTATGTTTTTGCTCAATGAAGTCACTAAACATTAATTGCACAAAAAAGCAGTTCACTTAAAGTTTTTCCTTAGACTATGTGTTGTGAGCCACGAGCGAACAGGCACGAGCGGCCAATAGATCCACGTGGCTCACGAATACCACAACACACACGCATGAATGTGGCCGCGAGCGAGGCCACACTACCACACTCGCGTGGGTTAGCAGTTGAAATATAGCCATTGGACATTCATTTTTTGACCGTTGGGGCTGGCGACCGTTGGTCGCTGGCACCTTTTTATTTTTAGAAAGGTTTACAAAATTTTCAAATCAAATTATCAAATTTTCACTCATCACTCTTAACAAAAAAGTGGAATGGAATGATTTTTCTTCGTCCGACTCTTCGGAGGAAGATGATTTTATTATGAAAATGGGTAGGATAATGGTTGAGTACTTGATTGCCCGGTCTCGAATGCAAAGACAACCCATGCTAATGAGACAACCACTTCTTGATCGTGATAGAGACGGAGCAAATGAAACTTTAATACGAGACTACTTTAGCCCTAGCCTCTCTACAATGAAGACCATTTTAGGCGACGTTTTCGAATGAGTAGGCAACTATTTAGGCGTCTGTCAAAATGATTTGTCGGAGCGATATCCCTTTTTCAACAAAGAGAATATGCAAGGGGAGGCTAGGGTTCACCTCTGTACATAAATGTATAACCGCTCTTCGAAAACTGGCATATTGGCTTTCGTTGGATGCAATAAATGAGTATATAGCAATGTCCGAAAAAGTTGCGCGCGAGTCGCTTCACTTTTTTTTTGTCATGGTATATATATATATATATATATATATATGTATATACTACCTACCTTTCACATATTATTTAATCTTTTATTCTCAACATCGTTTAAACTATATATCTTTGCGTAGGGATCATATCTATTTACTCACGAATATATGTTAGTGCAAGATGTCCCTATGCTAGTATATATGATGTTTGGACGCGTTTCGGGGTGTTTGGAGAGGTTTATAAGCGTTTTGGGTGTGTTTTGGTGCTGACATGCGAATAGGAATCCTTTCAGGCGATTGGCAGCCAATCACGTGTACTGTTCATGTAATTACAAGCTAATCGCATGTACTGTTCACGTGATTAGGCCCAATCGTGTGAAACTGCATGTGGTATAGCTCCTAATCGCCAATACTGGTCTGTACGTGTACAGGAGGTATAAATAGGCCCAATCATTGCCCTAATCAGGGGTTCTTGCACCACACACTCTCCAAACACCCTCCCCTGGTCTAAAAGGTCTGGTTTTGTTAGGACAAAAAGGATTGGTGAAACCACTTTTGCAAACCTTAGTCTAATTCACTTTCTGTCAAAATACTCTAAGTATGGAACTGCAGAAGACAAGGAATCAAACTGCTGAAGAAGAGATTCAGAAGTACTGAAGAAGAAGTCATCAGAAGTTCTGAAGTTCAAACCAGACACTTCAACTGAAGAACTGCTGAAGACAAACTACTCATCAGTAGTTTGTCATTCATCAGTACTTAAAGAAGATCTTTTCCACCGCCTTTGTATATCAGTAGTTTAATACTTTAGTATTTCTTTTTACTTTATGTACAAGTTCCAAGACTGCAACTTGTTGCAACTTGTTTCTGAACTTGCTTTTTGGCAAGGTTCATGTATTTGTAAAGTCTATAAATAGAAGGATTCATCCTTCTGTTTTAGACATTGATTTTAATACAAGAAATCCTTCAACACTTATTATTGTTATTTCCATTTTGTGTTTACTGAGAATCTCTCAAAGTATTTCATTCTCATTCAATACTTAGATTCTCAATAAACACTTCTCATTTATTAGTTCTTGATTCCAGGGGGAGTAATAACTCCTGTTGACAAAGTGTAGCTATAAACTTATAAACATTCTGCTGTGCTAACACTCACCAAGAACTTGCTAAACACTTAAGTGTCAACTAGCAAGTTCAAATATAAGAGCAGCTTAATATCGATCCAACAATTGGTATCAGAGCACTGGTTTATCTGATCACATATAAATCTAACAAATTGAGAATCAGACACAGGCTCTTGTTGATATTCAATAAAGGATTATAAGCTCACTTTTTTCAACATCCATCACTTTAAGAGATATTTGACAAATCAATACTCTTTAAAATGGATCCTCATAATACTGGTTCTGCCACTAAACCTGCCATGCTTGTAAGAAATGAATATAACATATGGCAAAAGAGAATGGCACATACCTTGTCACAAACCAACACAGGTTGTTGGAGATCTGTGATATATGGTCCTCATAAACCAGTAAACATAAATCTTGAAACTAAGGAAGAGATTCCAAAAGAACCAAAAGACTATACTGATGATGATTTCCTAAAACTTGAGCTTGATGCAAAAGCTTTTTCTATGTTGGCAATGGCACTCCCAAATGAGATCTATTCTGGCCTATTACATTGTGATAGTGCCAAAGAGCTTTGGGACTGCCTAAAAGAACAGTTTGGAGGAACTGAAGAGGTGATTGCCAACACCAGAGAAATCTTGGCTCAACAATATGAAACTTTTGCTCACATTAATGGGGAAACTTTAACTCAGCAATTTGAAAGATTTTCCTCATTAATATCTGAGCTAAAACTAAATTGTCAGACCTATACAACTGTATCTATGCTTCATAGATTTTTAAGGTCTTTACCTGATAAATGGGAAACATACTCAATAGTCTTAAGATCTTCACCAGATTTTAGCTCCCTCACTCTTACAAAACTTCATGGGAGATTACTTACTTTTGAGAGAGAAATTGATCAAAAGAAAAAGTTACAAAATTCTGGTAAAACTGCTGATGACTATCTACCTGGTAGTACAGCACTATTGGGACAAGACTCACCAACTTGTTCAAATAGTTTTGGATCTTTTGACCACATTGACATAACTGCTAGGATCTCATCTGAAAGATCATTCCCAGGTTATGACAGTAATGACTTTGGTCAAACTGCTGATAACATGTGTTTTATCATGGATGACTTGAATAGTTTCAGCAGTGATGACCTTGAGGAAATGGATATTTTGCACCAACTGGCCATGTTAAGTTTAAAAACAAATAAATTTTACAAAAGGTCAGGAAGGAAGTTTCCAGGACTTAACAGTTCTACAAAAATTGGTTTTGACAAATCTAAACTTAGATGTCATAAGTGTCAAAAGTTGGGACACTTTGCTAGAGAATGTAGAAGCTCTGGCTTTAACCAATCTCAGTCTGGAAACAATTTTAACCCCAATTATAACAGGAATAATGGAACACAAGGGAGTGCACATTTTGTACAGGTACAAGCTCCACAACACCAATATGTGCCACAAGTACAATATGTACAGATGCCTGCTCAACAGATGCAGAGCCAACAATCAATCCCTCCCTTTCCAGCTGCTCAACAACCTCCACAGCAACAGCAACCCTCTCAATAAAGTTTATTTACCTCAGGGTATGTTGACTGGAGCAGTCTTCCTTTTGACACCACAGAGTGCAATCCTGATGCAGACAACAAAATGTTTGACATCAACTGGGGAGAGCCTGACAATGGCAGAAATAACTTTGCCTTAATGGCATTTGAGGGATGCTCCTCAAAATCTGCCTTGTCACAGGTATCAAAAGAATCTTTGACAAAATTATGTTCAAACTCATGCAAAGAATCTTTTGCTCTCATAAGAGAGACAAATGTGCACTTACAAGGAAAAGCTAATGATTCTGAGAGAAAATTAACTCAGATAAAATGTGATTTAGAAAGAAAACTTTCTGCAAAAACAAAAGAAGTTTCTAAATTGACTAACTCAGCTATTGAAACCCAAGCACAAATCAAAATAATGATTAATGACCTAGGAAATGTCAGACAAGAGCTTGCTGACACCAAGGTCACATGTGAAAAATGGGTGGAATCTTGTAAGGGGTACCAACTATTGCTAAACAAACAAAGTGCTTCAAATGTTAGGTTTGGCATAGGGTACAATCACACTGAAACACCAACTGATTTCTCTCCCAAAACTACTGAAGATGGGAGAAAAATTGTTTCAGGTGAAACTTCTGAAGAGGAAGAATGCACATCTTTCCATGAAAACTTTCTAAAATCACACAAAGAAAGTTCTTCAGAAGTATTGATTAAATCTGACTTTAAGTCATCAGCAGTTTCAACTACATCAGGAGTTGAGAACCTGAAAACTACTGATGACCTAAAACCAATCAAAACTGTCAGAGATTTGTCTTTGAAAGAAAAGACAAAAGAATGTGAAATTTGTGGTCTGTTCAACCACAAAACAGAATTATGCAGATATAGAAAGGGCATTCAGTTTAATAAGAAAAATCAACAACTGGTTGTGGGGGAACAAATCAAAAATGATTATGCAAAAACCTTTTCTCCCAAGAAACAACAACCAGCAAAAACCCTATCTCAGAAAAAGACAAAATCTCAACAAAAGTCTTTTTCTCAAAATTCGTTATTAAAATATAGAACTTCGACGAGATCTCAAGGGGGTTCAGGTTAAACCTGAGGAATTTGTCCTATTAGTCTAAGAGTAGATCCACTGATGGAGAGCAACCTTCTTGTAGGAATGAAAGTAGAGATAAGAAGTAGGAGGGAGATAGAGAATAGCAAGTAAAGGAAGCAAGTACTTGTTAAATCCTATGGTTATAGACTAGATTATTTTTCTAATAACCTAATTCCCTATAACCATGGCTCTGATACCAATCTGTAACACCCCAACCGATGGCGGAAACATCGGGATGTCACGTAATGATGATTGTTCAGTAGCTCATGGTGAATAATAAATTCCATTAAATAATTCAAATGAATTACATACAATTGTTCTAGAATTTTGTACATCAAATTGAATAAAACTATACACATATCTTCAAGCATCAAATCAAATCTTCAAGCAAATAGAACCTGAAACATGTTAAGTTGAAAATATTTTGGGTCAACAAAAGTTGGTGAGAATTACATAGGTTTTTGATAATTGAATAAAAATGTTGTGCAATTCATGTGTCATGTCAATCTAGTCCATATGTGAGAACATACTAGAAATAAATCGAGTGCATAACCAACCCTGATGACTGTTATAATATGATACATACCATACGCTCATGGTCCACTTGAATATGTTATACGATAACAAACACCCACGCTACCTTTGTAGGAGGCACGTATCCGGGTGGGATTGTCAGTCCAATAGATCTATCAATGTATACCGCCGGCTTGTACGGAGTTAATGATTATGCTAGAATGGTGCTTACTCTAATCATGCTCAAGACATAATGCAACATAGAAAACACATAGACACATTGATGATTGAATTGCAATGATGATGTTATAACATGTTTCACCCCAAAAATGGTGATAAATAAAAGGGGCTATGTAAAACTCACCTTGGTAAAATGTTATATCTGTTGAGAAATTTGGATAATTGTGTTGACCAAATGTATCAAGTATCACCCTAAAATGAGGTAATAAATATGTCTAAGTCTATCAAGTCTACAAATGTATAAGTTCTAGGGCTTCGAATTGGGGATAAACGCTCGTTTGATTATTATTAAAAATGTTTGATAATTGAGAGAATATTAGTAAATAATTAACCAAAAATCTTTTTATGAATTTTAAATCTAAGATGGTCACAAGAATGTGTTTAAAGTATAAAAATAATTTTTATAAAATTATTTTCTTTGAAATAGATTATTAAATCTATTTATTACAAATTGCCATAATTTAACTTTAATATAAAAAAATACTAAAATTGAAGGATTATTATTTTAAAAATCATATTTCTGTTCTAAATATTCAGAAATAAATTGTATAAAATTTTGATGCAAAAATAATAAAAATTGAATTTATTATGATTTAATTATGATTAAATCTAACAAAAATTGATTAAAAATATAAAATAAATGATTTTTCTAAATTAAAAATTATTTCAGTAAAGTTTAACATTGTACAAACATAGGATAATTTTTGTAGAATTTAATAAAATTGTTTTGATATTTTAATGAATTTTTATAAATATAATAGCATAAAATTGATTTAATTATTATAAATATTAAATCAATTAATTTTAGAAAACCAAAAATTGTAAATAAAACCTTTAACTCAGATTTGAAAAATATAATTTTTTTAGAATTTATAAAAAGGTTTTAATATTTAAAAATAAATTTATAAGTTTTAAATGAAATATATATATATATATAATTGGTTTGAAAAAGAAATGAATTTAAGGAAAAAGGGGGGTGTCCACGCCGGGTCTCGAACCCTGGTGGTCCCGGTTACAAGCAACCATCACAACCACTTGGCCTAGGCCTGTGGTTGTGATGAATCCTGTTCTAAAATAAATATAAACATACGCGAAATCAGTTTTTATCCCCAAATCAATACTCACGAACCCTAGCTTCTGCAATAACACGATTCACACATCGTTGGCCCAATTGATGTTAGGGCTTTTGATGTGTGAATGCCGGTGATCAAAACCCACAAAAAAAATGTAAGTTACAATGTTATTTCGTGCACGATTTGGTCGTTCAAAAATGAAAGTCAATCGTGTATTTGTGAGGCACAATCAGAATGAATTGAAGACAATTGGGGGTTGAGAAGGGATTATGAGCGAGTTGTTATGCTGTGCCAAGGTTCAATTTATATAGAGGATCGTTGGTTTGTTTAATTGGTAAGGTTGACCCACGATTCAATGTTATACGCGTATTTGATTTAATTGGGTATAAATTGATTGATGTTAATCGTGCATCATGGTCAATCAAGGCCGGTAATCACGATTCCTAGTCAACCCTGGTTAGATCATTGGTTAATCAAGCGAATTGATTGGTCAAAGAAAGAAGAAAACAAAAAATAAAAAAAGTATCTGCTGCTGCTGCTGTTCGTGGATCAGGGAAGGAAAAAGGGAAATGAAAGTGGGGTTATATATAAATAAAGTTGGGTTTAAATCAAAACAAGTGTGTGGAGAAGATGGTGTAAGAGTGTGTGTGTGAAAGGAGGTGGTCCGGGTTCGATTCCCGGCTGGGACCTCGTTTTTCTTTTCTTTTTTTAAAAAAATGTGGTGGGCTTGATGGCTAGTGGGCTCAGGTTCTGGGCCGGACTTCTTGGGCTGGTTGGGCTTCAGATTTGTAAAAGGTTTGGGCTGTCTA